>JAJHSJ010000003.1:74175352-74782705 GCA_021015155.1 Magnolia officinalis
TTCCTAAGTTCCATGACCTAGGGTTTCCCATGTGAGACTGACCACTTTAGCGTTGATATCATCTTCCTCTTTTAAAAGATATATTCCACCTATCTCCTTTAATTGAGTAGGCTTATACGTGGTGCTCGTTCTTGGGGAGATATCCCATGATTGTGCGGTTTCAACAAGTTTATCAAAGTAATCCCATACTTCATTAACATATTTGTTCAGGAATTCCCCATCGAACATTGTCTCGATAAATTGGTGCATGGAAGATGTTAGTCCTTCATGGAAGAATTTTGTTATGCGCCACGTTTCGAAACCGTGTTGTGGGCATGAACTGATAAGATCCTTGAACCGCTCCCAACATTGGAAGAATGTTTCATCTTCCCTTTGGACGAAGTTCATGATCTGCTTTCTGATGGTGTTCATTTTATGATATGAGAAGAATTTCTTTATGAACTCCTTTATCATGTCATTCCATCTGCCAATAGATTGTGGATGTAGTGAATGTAATCACGTCTTAGCCTTTTCTTTTAGGGAGAAAGGAAAGAGTTTCAGCCGAATAGTGTCCTCAGACACATTAGGAAAGTATAAAGTGGTTATGGTCTCATCAAACTTTTTCAAGTGTAAATATGAATTTTTATATTCAAGCCCAAGGACCTTTGGAATGAGTTGGATCACTCCTAGTTTGATGTCTATGTTTCCTGTATTGTCTAGAAAACCATATAGGAAGGGGTGCTCACTCCCGCCGGTTGTAAATAGTCTCGTAAAGTACGAGGCTGGGGGTGCTCGATGCACCTCGTTCTCTTCTTAGATTTTCTCCACCCTAGGTTGGGGTAGATTTGGAGGTTGATTGGCCAGTTGATTAAAGCCATAAATTTGGTCAACTCTGTGGATCTCGAGTGGTGTCTAATCCTGTGATGGATAGATAACCCCTCAACCAATCCTTCTTCACCTCAAGAGATGTTGAGTGTTGTCACAGACTCATTGGCATGACAAAACTCTCTCAACCCTCAATTTCAGAATCTAACCTAAACCTTAAAAAAAAAACAAAAAAAAAAAAAAAAAAAAAAAAAAAAAAAAAGGAAATAGAAATCTAGAAATAGAGAGAGAGGATAGAGATGGGAGAGAATTAGAAAGAATTACCAAATTAGAATTTCTATATTATAAGGATACTGTAAAAGAATTAAGAGAAGTGAATTAGTTTATAAAAAGAGAAATAGAAAGTTTCTAAAAATATAAAGATGAGTTAGTTTCTAAAAACAATTAGGAAAGTTTCTAAAAAAACAACCTAGTTTCTAAAAATGAAAAAGGAAAGTTTCTAAAAACAAAGTTAGGAAAGTTTCTAAACCTAGAAAAAAGAAAGTGAGTTAGTTTTCTAAAAAGAACTAAGAAAGCAACATAGTTTCTAAAAAAAGAAAAAGGAAAGTTTCTAAAAATAGAAAATAAGTTAGTTTGTAAAAAAAAAAAAAAGGAAAGTAAACTAGTTTTTAAAAAAGAAAAGGAAAGGAAATTAGTTTCTAAAAACAGATTAAGAAAGTTTCTAAAAATAAATTAGGAAAGTTTCTATCCTATAATTAGAAAGTAAATTAGTTTTTAAAAACAGGAAATGAAAGTTTCTAAACCTACAAATAGAAAGCCAAGTTAATTTGTAAAATAATTTTTAAAAAAAAACCCTAACCTAAAAATAGAAAGTAGAAAAACCCTAATCTTAAACTAATTCCAAAACTAGTTAATCTTAGAAAAATGCAACTGTTAGTCCCCAGCAACGGCGCCAAAAACTTATTCACAACCCCAAATGTAGAGTCGCGATGTAGTAATAACTCATGAGAACGATGTTGAATCCACAGGGACTAAACTTTTACGTATTCTGAAAAGAATTAGAGCTAGAATTAGAAAAAGATCTAAATCTAAATATGGAATAAAAGAGAATAATTGTGAAGGATTTATCAAATATCAAAAGTGAACTAGAGCGCTAAGGATCCACTTGCAGTGACCAAAGAGCCCTCTTACTTGATTCAAGTACTACAATTGAAATTAGAGTCATATCCTATCCAATTGGAAGATATAACAATTAAGATCAAATCTGAACTTTCCTTGACCTAATTCTCAATGGAAGAGAATTGTGATAATTGGAAGGGATTGCTTCACCAAACCATGCCAATGGGACGATGAGCGACAACAAATTTACCAATCCCACAATCTCAAAAATCAAGAAAAGAGATACTCAAAGCTATTGCATATCATATCTACTGTAATTTGAGTTAATAAAACCATTAAAAACTGATAGTATTCTTTAAATATCAAATTCGAATCAAAGAAGGTTCAACATAAACATGAATCAAAGCTAGAGAAATATCTCATCATGCTACAAGCTTCATCTCTTAGCCCTAGCCAAGAGGTTTAGCTAACCATAGACATAATTGGACCAAAGTCCCTTAAGAAAAACATGAAAACGACTAAGGAAGAAGAAGAAAAAATCTTAGCGACGGCTTCTCCACCCTTTTGCTCCATTCTTTAAACCCTAGAAGATACCTAGGAACATTTTAAAGAGTCCTATTTATAGTTGTGGAACTTCAATTTCGCACCTAGTTGGAAAACTCTAGAAACTTTTTCAAATTTACGTAGTTTGCTAAAATAGACTTCACTCTGCGCAGTTTTTTAAAATAGAGACTTCACTTTGCGCAATTTCACAAAATGACTCAGAGTTTTAGAATATGATTTTTCAGGACGATTTCAAGATTCCTTTTCTTCACTTTAAATCTTTGATTCTCTTCATTCCTCACTTGGTTTTCTTGAATCTTTGGCATGTGAATTTTTCGATCTTGATTTCCTAAAATCCATCCATTGCCTTGGTGATTCTTGAGCATCAAATCCATGCTTTTAGCACCCTTTTCAATCTAAGCTTTTAAATTCACCTTACAACACAAACATGAGTAAAATAGAAATTAAGCATTATCATGTTCATAAAATTACCAAGATATAAATGGGGGATAATATGTAATATTTGACCCTGAATATCTTCCTCAAAGGAATAACTATTTTGAATCCACGGAACTTCTCTAGACTCCTCACAGAGACTCCTCGAATCCACAAGGAAAAGAGCAAGAAAATAGAAACTAAATTCTATAAAATTTAAAATTGATTGATGAATAAATTAAAAGAGTTCACAACCCTTTAAATATAAATACTAAGAAATGAGAGAGAAATCAAAATCAAACTACAACTAAAACTCATAGAATTCGCAACTTACTATAAATAATAAACTTACTATTTATAGACATCATGATGTCTACTAGTGTACAAGGTTTTTGGCCAAAAATAGTGTCTTATTCGGCTTCACCACGCTGTTCTCCTAATTATTCTAAGTACTTGCGTTGGGTGCAACTCCTAAAGCCCAACGTATGAAGAGTTATAATCAAACTAAAACTTACTCTTAATTTATAGTAAAAAAACAGAATTAAAATAGGGAAACAACCATCGATCTGGTGGTATTTCGCAAATCTAGCTTGCACAACCCAGCATAGTACGGTTGGGTGGCTAATGTAGCTTGTTCTACCCCAAATCATATATTTTATGCCCAATAACTCATTCTGAATTGTGAGATAAGACCAATTTAAGATCTGATGGTCCGGATCACTTTTGATGTCGATCAGGCCTTTTCTGATCCATCTTGACCATGAAACAGTCCGCCACACGCTCTACATCAAAAACAAATGTTCAAAATCAAAAGCCCAAGGGTTCATTATATTCACACAAAACTTGCTACCATGATGGTCCATTTGGTAAACTTTAAATTTATTTTGTTTGCATGCCAAAGTCAAATATTCACACTTAAAAGGAATTTTAAGTCAATTATTCACACTTAAAAGGAATTTTTTATTAACATTGTAGTGGGAAATCAAGGAATACAGTTTCAGGAGGTTCAGCGAAATATTCAAATCTGTCTCTTTTAAGTACCGTCTGTCCATCCCAGAGACTCAAACGCGTAAATAAAAGGACAAGGTCGGTGATGACGAGTCAGGCGTCAACATTAAAGTCGATAGTCAGCATTCCATGCGAATTTATGATCTAAACTGTTGGATTGTTAATCACCATTTAAAAATAGTGCTGACTCTTCTCTCTTGGAAATGGACCAGTCGTACACGATCTAGACCATCCAAATCCTTGCCCAATTTTGAATGGAGCATAATAGAAATTCTAAATTGAGAAAATAAGAGTAAGCCTTTACTTTTGACTATTTAGTTTAGACCACACAATATCTTATTTTTAACCATACATTTAATGGACACTAATTGGATGGTTCAGATTGTGTAGTGTTAATTTCAACATACACTTCCAAAATTTTAGAATGTGTGGATCGTGCGATGCATCAGTGCCACATACGAGGATAATCATGACTCACTGCCATGTTCAAAACTGTTGTAAACTATGAGGGTAGCCCATACTCTAAAGTCCATAGTCAAGAGTAGCTTTCTCGGGAATGAGAGTTCCCCACCATTTAAAAATGGTAGTGACTCTTAACTCATGCCATGGCATATTTATACATCAATATAAACCGTCCAAATCACTAACCCAATCATGGAGGGGAGCATAACACATAAATGTGATTTGAGGAGATGATAACCCAACATTTACTTTAACCATCTATTTAGTGGGCTTTAATTGGATGGTTCAAATTGTGTAATGTTAGTTTGGAGACATGGTTCTGCTCCACAAACTGAAAGGCCTGGGTAGTGGGTAGTGATGCATCAGTGCTATAAACGGGGATAATACTTCACCGCCATTTTCAAAATTGTACTACATGCACCGTTATATCAGACTATCTACGAAAGTCAAAAGTCATGTGTTCAGAGGAGAATCCTTAGGAACGATAGTTCACCACCATTTAAAAGTGATAGTGACTCATTGTTATGCATGAAATAATTGTGCAGTCATCTGAACAATCCACATCACTAACGCAATCATAGATACAAGCATAAGTCAAAATCCGAATTGAGGAGATAACCAAAAATCTTACTTTTAACCATCTATTTATGGGCTTTAATTAGATGGTTTAGATTGTGTTGTGGTAATTTAGAAGTATGCTTGTGCTCCACAAATTTAAAATGCATTGGTGCCACAGGGAATAATTCAACTGCATTTTCGAAATTACTACACTTTCATAGTAGCCTGGCCTCTAAAGTCAAGAGTCAAGACTAGGATCCTCGCGAATGAGAGTTCACCACTGTTTAGAGATGATAGCGACTCTTCCTTGATGCACCTGTCATAGTTGTACAAACACCCTAAACCATTCGAATCACTACTCCAGTCATGGATGGGACCGTAACCCAAAATTTATAACGAGGAGATGGTAACAACCAACTAATTTTGCCCCTGGAAATTGGACCACTAGCTAATTTACTTTTAGTCATTTATTCAATAACCATTAATTGAATTATAATTATTACTTGGCATTCCCTGCCATCCACTTCTATTGGGATAATTTGATTAGCCTTATAATAGGTGCCAGCCCAAGATTAGAAGTTTTTACTAAGCAGTCTTTCGCCATTTCTCTGGACCACTGCTGGAGAGTAGAGTCACTAGACGCCTAGAGTTGAGTTTCTGACGTAGGGATGAGCGTGATGAGGATAAATACTCTGAATCCATGGAGCTTCTCTGGACTCCTCACAGAGACTTCTCGAATCCACGAGGAAAGAAATCAGAAAATAGAAATAATTAATTTCTAATAAATTCAAAATTGATTAATTAATCCATAAAAACAAGTTCACAGCCCTTTAAATAGGGTTACCAAGCAATGGGAAAGAAATCAGAATCAAACTACAACTACAACTCCTAGAATTCGCGACTTACTATAAATAGTAAACTTACTATTTATAGACGGTCGTGATGTCTACTAGTGCGCAAGGTTTTCGGCCAAAAATAGTAGTGTCCTATTTGGCTTCACAAACCGTTCTCCTAATTATTCTAAGCTCTTTTCACGTTGGTGCAACTCCTAAAGCCCAACGGATGAAGAGTTATAATCAAACTAAAACTTACTATTTATAGTAAAATTGAAATTAAAACAGGGAAACGACCGTCAATCCAGGGGTTTTTCGCAATTCCGGGTCGCGCAACCCCGCGTAGCTGGGGTTGGTTGGCTAAAGTAGCTCGTTCTACCCAAAATCATATTTTTTCGTCAGCTAACTCATCCCGATTGCGAGATACGCCTGATTGAAGGTCTGATGGTCCAGATCACTTCTGTCGTCGACCGGGCCTTTTCTGATCCATCTTGGCCATGTAACTGTTCGCGACCCGCTCTACATCAGTCTCCTCCACTTCAAAAAGAAAACTCGTCCCTCGAGTCTCGTCAGACATTGAAAGTCCGTGAGATCGCCATGTCATCTGGAAGATCAACAACATAGGCGTTGTCATTGATCTTTCGAATGATTGGTACCGGTCCAATCTTTTTATTCTTCAACTTGTTGTACGTTCCGGTCGGAAATCTTTCTTTGCGCAGATGGACCATTACTTGGTCGCCCACCTCGAACACTTTTCGTCGCCGATGCTTGTCCGCTTGCTCCTTATACTTCTCGTTCGAGGCATGTAACTTGGTTTGTACCTCCGCATGAATGCTCATGATCTTGTCTGCCATATGTTCTGCTGCAATGCTCATGCCTGGGAGCTTGGGCAGAGGGACCAAGTCTAGTGTGTGGCGAGGTACTCGTCCGTAAATAACCTGGAACGGGGATTTTCCTGTCGAGCGGTTTACCATGTTGTTGAATGCAAACTCCGCTTGAGACAAAGCCAAATCCCACTGCTTCGGTTTTCTCCCTGAAATACATCGAAGGAGGTTTCCCAACGTGCGATTCACAACCTCAGTTTGACCGTCAGTTTGTGGGTGGTAGGCGCTGCTGAACTGAAGTCGTGTATCGAATCGAGTCCACAAAGTCCGCCAAAAGTGGCTTATGAACTTCGTGTCACGGTCAGAAGTAATAGTCTTGGGAACCCCGTGTAGCCACACAATTTCTCTGAAGAATAGATTTGCCACGTGTGTTGCATCGAGAGTCTTCTTGCATGGAATAAAGTGCGCCATCTTGGAGAAACGATCTACTACCACGAACACTGAATCCATGCCGCGTTGTGTTCGTGGCAGACCAAGCACGAAGTCCATTGATAAATCCTCCCAAGGACCGTCAGGCACAGGTAACGGGGTGTAGTAGGCCCGTATTCTGAGATTGCCCTTGGAGGTCTGACAAACATGACAACGTTGTACGGCTTTCCCCACATCACGTACTAATTGCGGCCAGTAATACCGCTCTTCCACAAGAGCTCGCGTCTTGTCTCGCCCAAGGTGTCCACCGAGGCCACCTCCATGTAGCTCCTGAATAATCTGCTCCCTCAGGGAACTTTGGGGGATGCACAATCGATTCCCTTTGAAGAGAAAATCGTCCTGTATATGAAGGTCGCTGGGGTGACCTTCTTGGCACTTCACCCAAGAATCTTTGAAGTCTTCATCCTCGGCATACAGCTCCTTGAGACAGTCGAAGCCGACCACCTCGTTGCTCATTGTAACCAGTAATGATGCACGACGCTAAGTGCATCAGCCACCTTGTTCTGCTTCCCTGACTTGTGCTTCAGAACGAACGTGAATTCCTGTAAAAACGCAACCCATCTAGCATGCACACGATTCACGTTAGTCTGACTATTAATAAACTTTAATGCTTGATGGTCAGTGTACAGAACAAACTCTCTTTGAATCAGATAATGTCGCCAATGTCGCAGCGCCTGAACAACTGCGTACAACTCAAGCTCATAAGTCGACCACTTCTTTCGGGCTTCGCTGAGCTTCTCGCTGTAGAAGGCTACCGGCCTGCCTTCCTGTGATAATACTCCTCCAATTCCGATGTATGAAGCGTCACACTCAACCTCAAACAATTTGTCGAAATTAGGAAGCACTAAGACCGGTGTTGTAGATAAACGATGCTTGATCTCATGAAAGCTCTTGTCAGCTTTATTGGTCCACTGGAACGGTCCTTTTTCATGCAATCTGTTATGGGCGCGACTATGGTGCTAAAATCTCGCACAAATCGACGATAGAAAGTCGTCAACCCGTGAAAACTCCTCACCTCATGAATGTTTGTCGGGATCGGCCATTCCCTAATAGCTCGCACCTTTTCATCGTCCACACGAATGCCTGTGGACGTTACAACAAATCCTAGAAACAATAGGCTGTCAGTTAAAAAACTACACTTCTTCAAGTTGAGGTACAACTTGTTAATTTGTAGGACCTGCAACACCTGCCTGAGATGTTTCCTGTGCTCCGCCTCATCCTGGCTATATATCAATATGTCATCAAAATATACTACCACAAATCGGCCAGTGAACGGTTTTAGAACTTGATTCATCAAACGCATAAAAGTACTTGGTGCGTTCGATAGGCCGAAGGGCATGACCAGCCACTCATACAACCCTTCCTTGGTCTTGAATGCCGTTTTCCACTCATCACCGGGTCGGATACGAATCTGATGGTACCCGCTCCTTAGATCAAGTTTAGAGAACACCTTGGCCCCTTCTAGCATATCGAGCATGTCGTCCAACCGTGGTATTGGGAACCGATATTTGATGGTGATTTTGTTGATTGCCCGGCTGTCGACACACATGCGCCAGCTTCCATCTTTTTTGGCGTTAATAATGCTGGTACGGCACATGGGCTCATGCTCTCTCTCAAGAGACCCTTACGGATCAATTCCTCCACTTGCCCCTGAAGTATCTCACACTCCTTCGGACTCATCCGATAATGAGGGCGGTTGGGCAGGCTAGCCCCAGGGACGAGGTCTATGTGATGTTGGATGTCCCTCATGGGGGCAATCCATCAGGTAAATCCTCAGGCCAGACTTCTTTGAATTCGTTTAGCAACAGTCTTAAACTTGGAGGGATGTTTGAGGGTTCCTCTTCCTCGCCCTTCACCACTACGGCCTATACCTCGCCGGTTTCCTTGGATTCCTCCATGAAATCTCAAATGGTCAAGAGGAAACTCCCCTCCACTTTAGAAGCTTCAAGGTAGTTCTCTGGTGTCATAGGGGCAAGGATTATTTTCTGACTATCCTTGAAGAATATGTAAATATTATCTCGTCCCCGATGGGTCGCATCACGGTCCGACTGCTAGGGTCGACCAAGTAGCATATGACAAGCTTCCATGTTGACCACGTCACAAAGTATTTGATCCTTATAATTTTTGCCAATTGAAAACGAGATAGTGCATTGTTCAGTTACCTTGGTCTCATTCACCTTTTTTATCCAGCCAATTGAGTACGGGAAGGATTTCGTCGTTGGTAGCCGCAACTTGTTCACCATCACTCTTGAGACGATGTTCTCGCTACTACCGCTGTCTATGATCACATCACAGACCTTTCCGTTGACAGTGCACCGAGTACGAAATATATTGTGTCGCTGTGGATGTAATTCCTTTCGTGGGGCATACAGTAATCGCCTCACAACTAGAAATTCGCCACGATCCTCGCCCGTCACTTCATCTCCACCTGCTATTTCTTCAGTGGTTTGTTCATGTTCATCAAAGCCATGGTCTTCTTCTGCGGCCTCATCTCAGTGCCCCCTTCGTTTATAGTCAAGTGTGCTGCGGGACGTTGAGGGCAAGTGTTTGATAAGTGGCCTGGCTGGCCACATCGGTAACAATTGTTCGACCTTGGCCGAGCATAAGGATTTGGAACCCTACTCGGGCCCGCTGTTGTGGGTGTTGTACGTTGAGGTCTGGATGAGCCGCTCCCCGTATCACGGTTTGCGGTTGTAGGAAGTTGAGGACGTTCTCCTACTGGATCTTTTCCTCGTGCCAGCACTGGATCCTGCGTGGGACCCGTCATGGGGGGTCGAGTTGAAGGATATGGACGAGCAGGAGCTCTTGCAAGTTGTGTTTCTGCCCTACCCGCCAATTGAACTGCTTCATCCACGGTCCCGACTGGGTACATCTGAACTCGGTCCTGAATTGTCGGCCACAACCCACCTATAAATCGTGCCACTTTCTGTGACTCAGATTCTGACAGATCGTTTCGTGTAGCCAACCGCTGGAATTCTTCTGTGTAATCTGTGACGGTTCGATTTTCTTGTCGGCAATTTTGATATTGTTGGAATAGTATCTGCTCATAATCACTGGGGAGAAATCGTGATCGAAGAAGACGTCTCATCCGTGGCCATGATGAGATAGACGCCTTGTTCTGACGGGCTCGTGAGAGTTGTAATTGTTCCCACCATGCAGAAGTACCAGATTTTAATTTAAACGCTACCAATTTTACCCTTTTATGATCTGGCACGTCCATATAATCAAAATATCTCTCTACTTCGGCTAGCCAATCGAGGAAATCTTCTATACGTAATAAACCATTAAAACTAGGAAGTTCAGCCTTACCTCGGTAGTCTCTTTCAGCACGATCTAAATGATCACCTCCATGGATTGGTCGTCGGGCAAAACCCTCATTAAGGTCTTCGTCGCTAGAACTTGAATCATCTGGTGTAGCCCTACGGTTTGCCACTGGTAGTACTCTACGAAAATCGGGGTTGCGTCGTACAGCAACCATGGGTAGTGGAGCCATCATAGGTGGTGGAGCACCGCCTAGGGCTTAGGACGGAAGTAGCGCATCCGCAAGACGGTCGAGCGTTACCTGCAGCCCTTGCATGGTCAACTGACTCTCCCGGTGGAAAGCTTCCATTCTTTCCGAAAGATAACGAATCCCTGGATCACCGTCCACAGGATTTTGATTCATACCTTCGTTGTTTGCCATCGGCCCGAGGGGAATCCTCGCTCTGATACCAATTGACGCAGGGATGAACGTGATGAGGATAAATACTCCGAATCCACGAGCTTCTCTGGACTCCTCACAGAGACCTCTCGAATCCACGAGGAAAGAAAGCAGAAAAAAATAGAAATAATTTCTAATAAATTCGAAACTGATTAATAATCCATAAAAACGAGTTCATAGCCCTTAAATAGGGGTACCAAGCAATGGGAAAGAAATCAGAATCAAACTACAACTACAACTCTAGAATTCGCGACTTACTATAAATAGTAAACTTACTATTTATAGACGGTCGTGATGTCTACTAGTGCGCAAGGGTTTCGGCCAAAAATAGTAAGTGTCTTATTTGGCTTCACCAAACCGTTCTCCTAATTATTCTACGCTCTTTTCACGTTGGGCGTAACTCCTAAAGCCCTCGGATGAAGAATTATAATCAAACTAAAACTTACTATTTATAGTAAACTTGAAATTAAAACAGGGAAACGACCATCAATCCAGGGGTTTTTTCACAATTCCGGGCGTCGCAACCCCGCGTAGCTGGGTTGGTTGGCTAAAGTAGCTCGTTCTACCCCAAAATCATACATTTTTCGTCTGCTAACTCATCCCGGATTGCGAGATACGCCTGATTGAAGGTCTGATGGTCCAGATCACTTCTGTCATCGACCGGGCCTTTTCTGATCCATCTTGGCCATGTAACTGTTCGCGACCCGCTCTACATCAGTTTCATCTTAATTTACCCAATGATAATTTTGTATTAAAACTCTCTTACATATAATATCGATCACGTTATTGTGAGAAAACATTTAATTAAAATTTAAAAGTGATATGATGTTTGAAATTTTATGAGACATTAAATGAGATTTTCAATATAAATAATAGATATAGTAATTAATGAATTTTGACAATCTACATCCTTATAAATCGATGGCTTAAATTTTAGTTGCCTCAATGAACATCTTAGATTTTACCCGCCTGGCCCTCACTTTTGCTGCAAGCAAACATTTAATTAGATTTTTACAAGTGTTTATGTTTGAAATTTGATGGGACACTAAAATGAGATTTTCAATATAAATACCAGATATGTAATGAAATTTGAAAATCTATATCGTTATAAACCAATGGCTTAGATTTTAGCTGCCTCAATGAACATCTTAGATTTTACCTGCCTCTCACTTTTGCATAAGTCACGTGCTGCTTAGTTTCTTTGCATTTGCATGTAACCCGCCGGAAGATCTCAAACCCATCCAACAAAGGCAATGTGGGGAGTGCCTATATATATAACTGAGTCACATACTTTCCATACGCCTACATGCCAGGATGTCAGCAGATATTAGAGGTAGATCTAAATCTTAAGGGGGTGAAATCAGAAAATGTGGGGATTGACTGTCCACCGTTGGCCGTTGACTGTCCACCGTTGGCTGTTGGCCACCATCTTAAGGGGGATGCTACATGTATGTGAATGTAGCATCCTTTTCTCAATGCCTCATAGGAGCGAAATAACTGCCCACAAAAGTAACGGTATTCCATAACTTGGATAGGCCATACCACATGAATTTACAGGATTTAAGTATATTCATACGGGGTGGCCCACCATACCACTAGAATTTACGGGATTTAAGTAAATTCATTTGAGGGGGCTCACTTGAGTGTCGAGTCATCCTGATTTCTGGGGGTAACAAGGGGTGTTGTACCTGATGCGTGGCTTTAATTTCATGCACGTTAAGGGCCCATTTGGATTGTAAGTTGCCTAAGATAAACTACTTATTTCACAAGTAGCTTATCTTAGTTTCTACTTATTAAGAAGATTAATATATTTGGCAAACAGCATACTTATCAGCGATTTCCTCTCTTTCGTTCCTCCTGATGCCCCTCTTTAATAACTTAGGAAAAGTAGTGGGCAGACTCTCAAGAGTTTCAACACCCGATCAAGGGTTCGAGTACTCATAGGTGGTGAAATTCCACGTCGGCGTGAGTGTGTGGGGGTGTGTGTAAAAAAAAAAAAAAGGCACTCACACTTCACACACACCGCATAGCATTCAAACCCATTGCCTCAGTATTGAGAGAAGTACTCTTGTCTATCATTGAGCCATGGGTTGAAACCCCTGCCCCACTGGTTGTATATGTAAAATACACTCCATCTGTCAGGTTCTATCGTCCACTCTAAGATATGGGCAAATAAATTAGCCACATCTACACCCCAGCTGGGCTACATGAGAGGGAACAATGGCGATGGAATGACAACCATAGTTTTGCATGTGAATGACCATGGGATACATCTTTCAAATTTCATCATACCTGTTAATCAGGTATAACTCATCTGGTTGAAGTGAAAATACAAAAAGCAGCAGCATCCAAAACTCATGTTGGCCGGAACAAACTTACGCCCTGTTTGATAGCCCTGAAATGAATGTAAATTAGAATAAATAGACATTGATGTAATGATAATTACATCAATATTTGTCTCTGCCATCTACTTCAAGATATAATTATTTCTCTTGTTTAATTCACTGAACAGAATAAAAATCCCTACAGTCAAGGTCCAAATTCCATGTTAGATAGTATTGTATAGAAATTCAACGGGAATGCAGCTGGCAGCCTATGATGGTCCCTCATACACAGTAACTGACCTTCCTAAATAAGATCTACCGTAGCATAAATTCCGTATTGGCACGTTGGCCACCATTCAACACCTGATCGGAAGTCCATCCAGTAACATGGTCCTGTCAATTTAAACAATACATACAGTCCACCCACATAAACCCTCCAGCCTTGTAATCTAATCCAAAAAGAAGGGGGATAAAAAAAAAAAAAAAACCCATCCAAGAACTCAGAACAGGGCTTAGGGCATATTTGTTAACTCTGAAAAAATTCACTTAACGCGGAACTCTGAAAGCGCTTTACATTCAGCAGTGTTTGTTAACTCCGAACCTGAAAAGTTTCCACCATTCTCCCAGAATACTTTCTGCATGAGAGATTTGGCTTGATGGGGTAGGCAGAATACGCTCAGCCAATCCTCCTAAAACCATTTTTTTTACTTGTAAAATTACCCTTGCGCACAGTGACATAGATTCTCTGTGGGTAATACACAAGTTATCTTTTAACGTGTGGAACTTCTCTGGTCCACCATGATTTATGTGTTACATCCATATTGTCCATCAACTTTTCTAAATCATGCTGAACATGAGCCCTAAAAACTGAGGCACATACAAAGCTCAAGTGGACCACGCCACATAGAGTAGGGGGAATTGAACAATTACCCTTGAAACCTTCCCAGGGCCCACCGTGTGAGATTATTTGTCATCTAAGCTCTTCATAAGGTCACACTTATTTGTCATCTAAGCTCTTCATAAGGTTCGTGGTCACACGGACAAGAGGAAAACACAAATATCAACTTCATCAAGGACTATAGCTCCAAGAAGTTGTTAATGGTAGGATCTCAATTCCCACTGTTTATAATAGTGTGGCGCAGTGAGCCTTAGATCTACTTCACTTTTATTTTATGCCTTAAAACGATGTGAAAAAATGGATGAACAGTGTGGATAAAACATATTATATATATAATATATATATATATAATATATATATATATATATATATTATATATATATAAAACTGGAGCATCCCTTCCATCCTGGTTGGTGGTACCGTCGTTATAGGATACGGGAAAACGGATTGTGCGGTGACTTCATGCTATGGTAACGTCACCAAGTTTTTTTGGCTCCGCTATGGTACGTGTGGGGGACGTGGATTGCGTCCAACCCCCGCCCGGACGGTAATCTGTCCGGGCAGGGCTCTGTGGGGCTCACCATTATATAAGTGTTTTATTCACACCGTTGAACGATGTTTTCAGATAAATTTAGTATGTCAACCAAAAGATGAGGCAAGCCCAAGGCTTAAGTGGACCACAACAAAGGAACCTACACTGATATGACACCCACCGTTGAAACCTTTCCAAGGACCCATGTGATGTTTTTTTTTTTACCATAAAACCTATTCATAAGGTAATGTAGACGTGGATGAAGTGAAAACACAAATATCAGCTTGATCCGAAACTTCTCTGGCTCCCAGGAAGCTTTTAATGGTGGACGTTCAATCCCCACTTTGTGGTCCACTCAGGCCTTGGACTTGCCTCATTTTTTGGTTGACATACTAAATTTATCTGAAACTATTGTTCAACGGTGTAGATAAAAAACGTACATAACGGTGGGCCCCACAGAGTCCTGCCCGGACGGATTACCGTCCGGGCGGGGTAGGACGCAATCTGCGTCCGTGGGAGTGATGGGAAATAGCGTGGAACACAGGTCTGTTCCACGTCATTGAGGTGACTCTAGTTAACAAGATACGACCGGATTTCTCGCTCCTAAAGAGATTTATTATTTTTTTCACTATCAAAATAACTAATTTATAAATACTTCTTTATTGAAACGCTCCTAAAGAGATCAGGTGCTACACAACCTAACCTTTTGGTATTGAATTTCTCTACGCCCCACAATGATTTATGTTTTAAACGCTCACCGTCCATCAAGTTTTAAAAATCATTCTAAATCATGAATCCAAAATGAGGCACATCCAAATCTCAAGTGGACCACACAACAACATAACAGAAAGCAAGCAGCAGGGATTGAACAACTACTGTTGAAACTTTCTTAGGATCCACTGTAAGGTTTATTTGCCATCTAATCCCTTCGTGATGCCATACAAACCCGGATTAAAGGAAAACAAAATGCCAGCTTGATCAGAGCTTTCTGCGGTCCTAAAAACGTTTTCAACGGTAGACATCCAATTCCCACGGTTCTATAGTGTGTCCCACTTGAGTCTTGGATCTGCTTCTTACTTTGTAAAATTCCATAAAATGATATGAAAAAATGAATGAACAGTGTAGATCTGATACATACATCATGATGTGCCCACGGAAGTTCCACGTGTCAAACACTTACAATGTTCTTCTCTCCACCTAGAATGTGCTGCACCAGAAGCGGTCAGGTGAGACCCCGGCCTCACCCAAGAGGGGTGCGGCTCTTACCTTGGTACCCACTTTTACATGTGTATTCAGTGTCCACCCCCGTCCATTTGTTTTTTTTTTTTTTTTTTTTTGAATTATTTTAGGGAATTAGCCAAAAACAATAATAAATAATAATAAAAATAAATAAATTAAAGCGGATCTACTTATCAGGTAGGCCATATTATAGAAAAAACAGTGGTGATTCACTATTAATGGGCCACAAAAGTTTTGTATCAAGCTGAAAATTGTATTTTATTTTCATCCAGGATCACGTGAACTGATCAACGGATTGGATAGCCAATAAAAACTACAGAAATTAACAAACATTAAGTGATGCCACTTTTCATCAATCATACAAACATTCTCAATATACAAAAGAAGATTTCTCTAATATGCAGAATTCAAGGACTAAAATGATGCCACTTTTCTTACTTTGGCGTCGACTACAATTCTTCTCAAATTAATTCAAACCGTTCTGCTGAATTTCCCGTATTTGTTGCCTCACATTAAGTTCATCTGGACCATCCATATCGATACATATCTGTGGCCGTTGCATCTCATCTTCGTCTATGAAATGGTATCTCTTTCCAATAGATTGAAGAAGCTGGTATACTACAAGCATTGTAGGCCTCTCCTCCGGATCAAACGCAATGCAATCAACTGCAACTCTCTGAAACTGAAGGAGCTCGTTATCACAACCCTTTCCCATCAAAGACCTGTCGATAGCGTGGCTGAGAAGATAAGCGTTTTTAAGTTCAGTAATCCACTCCACCAGATTCCCCTTGAAGCCTTTTGGGGCATTCGCCACCTTTGTAGGCTTTTGGCCGGTAATCAGCTCGAGCAGCACCACACCAAAGCTGTATACATCCCCAGCTCGACTGGCCACAACCTTGCTTCTGACTTCAGGAGCAGCAAAACCCATATAATTAGTTTTGATATGTACATGAACACTCAGATTGGTGTGGAGCGGATCAATACACACGGCGGATCTGAATTTGGATATTTTTGGCTCGTAATCTTCATCCAAGAGGATGCATTTGGAGCTTATGTTGCGATGAATTATGCAAGGATCGCAGCTGTGGTGAAGCCATGCAAGGCCTCTCGCCACCCCAATTGCAATTCTCATCCTCATAGGCCATTCCATGAGTCCCTCATGTAGCTGCTGAAACAGAGTTCCTTTGGGCATGTATTTGTATACTAACAGCCTCTCATTTCTTGCAATGCAAAAACCCAAAAGAGGAACCACGTTACGGTGTTTTAGGGAACCCAACATGGTCATCTCAGACATGAATTCCTTGTGGGAATATTTAGAATCATGAAGCCTCTTAATTGCAAGGGAAGATCCATCAACAAGCATTGCCTTGTACATGGTGCCTGCTCTGCCAGATCTGATAATGTTGTTTTCACTGAATTTTTGAGTGGCTTTCAGTAGATTGTTCAATCTCATTTTTGGAACCGTCTTCTCAAACATGGAGAAGTGGACATTGCAATACCTTCGAGGAGTACGTTGTGACTGAAAAATACATAAAATGAGTATTACACAGGAGTTTTAATGCATTCATTGGACCATGTAAAGGTGTTTGTCAACCACCGAAATTAGATGCTCCCAACATCAATAGGTTGAGTGCTGATGGTTGTGTTGACAACGTTCTTTCCTAGTGTCCCATTTGTGGGTCACTGACTAGATAGTTAAAACATTTCGATCAGTGAAATTTATCTAACATGGCCAAACTAAAGCTAGACACACAAGATGATGGTCCAATCTGAATTAAGCGTTGTATATTATACAGATTAATATAATTTCTGTACAATGTGGAAAACGAAAATTGCAAATAAATCTGAAATATGGATAGGCTGAAGCACGTCTGAAACGCTGTCCTTAAAGCGTTATTTGCCCCAACTCAAGTGAATTGAGTAAGCTAATAGGTTACAGGCAAATCGCTTCTAGGATACAACGAGCCTGGTATGGGTCTGCATTCAGCAAACACGAAGGCCCACCTATTGGAACTCTATTACACTCAGTCTGGCAGAAATACAATAAAAGAAAAAATCTCAAAAGAAAGAAAAAAAAATATATTTGTGGTTTAGACCACTGTACTGGTCAAGTCTTCAGCTACTGGTTCAGTTGAACCGTTCTAGACCACACCGTTGGTCTGTTCTTCTTACAAAGGATTAAACTGTTGCTCACTGGAGTATAGAGAGAGGAGTAGTGTGCTGTCTCAATTCGTATGGTAGTGCTGGATTGGGTTGTGAGATGGTTTGGAAACCCATCCAGGCCCTCCTTTTATAGGCTATGGTGGCTGGGAGTTATGGTCCAGGGAAATAAATTCCATGACCGTTTTCTGGCTGTTGGAGAAAACTAGCCGTTTTATGGCGTTTTCTAACTGTTGTGCATGGTCATTAATCTGCTGCATGCTGACTGTTGTGAGACAACAGCTAGCCGTTTCTAGGTATTAGGCTAGCCATGCAGCAGTTTCAGCTGGACCCTGCACTTATGGCACAGTTGTTATAGATTTTCTCCAACAACTCTTTTTCCAGCCTTCTATATATTCTAGAGGATTCTCATTCAGTCTTCTAGTCTCTCCTTCACCTAGCCATCTGCCTTAGCCACTTAGTCGCACCGCGACTCGCACACGTCTCGCTCTGGTTCGCTCAAGGTCGCGAAGGAACGACCCTCTATGACACGATGCGGACGTGCAAAGTACGCAACTAGCGCCTCTACAGCCACACTGGCTCACATGCCCACACCCTCGCACCGAGACTGTGACCGAGTCCGAGCCCGAGCCCGAGCACGAGCCCGAGCACGCGGGCACGCAAGGTCTATAGTCCACAGACTAGGTAGGTAAATATTATAATACTCCACTATTTTCATTTAAACCATTTTTTCTTCTCTTCCCTTTCTATGTGGGACTATTCTAAAAAAACCCCAAAAGGTATTTTTTTTAAAACACTATATATTATATTATATTTATTTTAAAATATATTTTTTATAAAATCAATATTTTTCAACATTAAGTGATAAGGAATTTAGTGATTTGTGTACTAGTCGTGTTTCCTTAAAATTAAAATAAATGTACATTTCATGAGCAATGGGAGAAAGTAATTAAATGAACTAACCTTAATGTCCAATTCTTCTTCTTCCTTATTCTTCTTAGCGATTCTACGAAATCTGCATAAGAAAATAACACCGACAACTATAACTGCAAGCGGAATCCAACCAACGGTCAAGCTGATGATAACCTTGGTACGTAACGTTTTCAGATGAGATTCTTTGCATGCATCCAAAGGCGCCCCACAAAGTCCCGCATTATTCGCAAAGCTTGAGGCCAGTATTGATTGCTTCTTAAAAAAGGCGGAATTGGTCCTGACAAAGAATTGTCGGCGACACTGAACTGAGACAACCGTTCAAGCCGGCCGAGTTGCCAGGGGATCTGACCTGTAAACCGATTGTGTTGGAGACTAAGTGTATTCAGGTAGCTACAATTCCCAAGGCTATCCGGAATAACACTGGTGAAATTGTTATAGGAGAGGTCGAGGGTTGTCACGTATGGTATTATTGAACTGATGTTAACAGGAAGGGGTCCGAAGAGCTCGTTTGACGATAGATCCAATCCTGTCATGGTCGAGCAGTTCTTGAGAGCCACCGGGAACCGACCTTTGAGGCCCATGTTCGAGAGCCGTATGTTTAGGACCTTGTCTTCATCAATGTGCCAGCATTCGATGCCATTGAATTTGCAGATGAACCCTTCCGTCTTGTTATTGAAATCCCATGAAGCTAGGTAACCATTTGTGTCGTTCAGCGATGCTTTTAGGTCTTTCAAGCATTGAATATCACTTGCAACACCGTTGCAAGTGTCACTACTCACCCACAACCAGAAAAGGGTAGGAAGAAGAAAGACAGTAGCTCTGCTTCCCATCGCCATAGATATGAAATTTACTATTTTACTTCTCTTTCGCTACTCAAAAGCTGAAATGCCAAGTCTCCTACCCTAAGAACAAAAAATTACTAACTACCCATTTCAGCTATGCACCTATAACTCATTAAAGTGCATGAAATAATAAAATCAAAGAAATCAAATCAAAAGTTTTTAAGTAGAAGGAAAAACGAATTCAACCACCCTCCTGCAACTTCATTCACTTACCATACATAGTCAAGAAGCAAAGCCCACAAAACCTTCCCAGGAATTCAAAATCCCATCACCCATTAAAACTCAAAAGATGAAGACCCAATATAACTCTACCTCTACCATCCTTTAAAATCCATGAAGAACCTGAAGATAACCACATGAAATTTATAAACCAAAAAAAAAGTTTAACAGATGTGAGGAAAATTTTTGGAGTACAACCATCATGGAGTTCCTCAACACGGTTTATTTATAAGTTGGATGTTCACAACAGCGGACGCGGATTGCTGTCCCTAGGCACAGGAAGTTCCTGTAGTCAAGTCAGATGCCGTGTGGGGCCCACAGAGATGCCTGTGACAAATCCGCTCTGTTCATCAGTTTCGCAAGACCACAAATGAGATGAATCTAATAATCAGGCAGAACCAGAACTCACGTGGGGCATACCACACGAAACAGCAGGAATTGAACACCCACCATTGTAAACTTTTTAGGGCCACGGAAGTTTTGTATCAGGACGATATTTGTGCCTACACTTTAGCCTCATTTTTAGATTCATGTCCTAATTAATCAGGCCAGCTCCATGCTTCAGTAGTGGAATGGATCTGTTTCAACATTGAGGCCAGGGGATCAAGTACCCATGTGGTCTGGGTAGGTGTGTGACTGTGTGAAGTGCTAGGTGTGTGACTGCGTGGAGTGTGGGTGTGTATAAAATTATATATATACACGTGTAGAGATAGATAGAGAGGAATGCTCACCAGCGCACCGGTTCTCACCGGAACTTATGAGAACTTTTCGAGAACTCATACGTCTCACACGAGAATGGGTGTGCAAATGAGCATTCCTATATTTTATTATTATTATTATTGCTTGTCACTTTATGTAACATGAGAGTAGTGTGGTCACTTTTTGTAACATGAGTAGAAGGGTGAGCGTGAGTGAAATTCAACCTGTATGTACATCACGTGCATCACCACTTGTTTATGCTTTATCCCAAAAGTCAGGCTGATTCGACACTCATCAGGTGGATCACTCCAAAATATTATGCCTAATAATCACTAAATTCACACGATATAGCTCAACTGAAGTTTGGAAACTAAATACTTTGATTTATGGATAATTAGTTTATCCTGATGAATGGATTAGATTTTATGGATTTTAACTTTACGTAAAGTATCAGTGCCACCGCTGCTGCTTGGGTGTCTAAGGCACAAGACATTTTATTTGTCGACAGTGGGCAACACCACATTTTATAGGCCCATGAGCTTTGGCCTGAAACACGGTTTCGCCAATGAACCCAACACAAGCCAGCTAGCTGGTGTTAAAGCTCTCTTTGCCGTACCATGATGAATTTATTTTATTCATACCATTCATTAATTTTTTAAACTCAGCTAAAAAATGAGGCGGATCCAAAGCTCGAGTGGATTATAGCACAAAAAACAGAGGGGACAATCACATCCGCTACTAAAACCTTCCTAAGGCCCACAAGTTATGTTTATTCGTCATCTGACCCTGTTCATAAGGTCACGTAGACTGGATGATGTGAAAATATCAACTTGATCTAAAACTTATCTAGCCCTGAGAAATTTTCAATAATAAGAGTTCAATCCCATCATTTCTTATGGTCTCGCCTACCTGCTCTTTGAATCCATCTCATTTTTGGGCTCACGCCCTAGAATGAGCTGGAAAAATGAAAAGACTACATTGGTAAAACAATATAAATTTTGATGGGCCTACAGAGCTTTGACACCAGCTTCTGGCTGGTGATCGGTCACGGCCAAACAGTGTCCTTGGCCCTCGCGGGCTTGGGTTGCCTACTGACGCTGTCCAAAATACCAAAATCCCAACGGTTCATTCTCTCCATGGAAAACTTGTTACAAGGATCGCCCATTTGTTCATCTGCCAAAGATAAATTATTCTCACTGAATGGATGGTTTGGATCAACCATGATGGTTTATATCTAGTGGCGGGGCTTGAGGAATACGGTTTCAGGAGGTTCAGCGAACTACTGAGCCAGTCTTTTACACGCCGCCCATCCACCAAAGAGACCAGAACCACAAAAGAGAAACGAAAAGTCTCATGTCGAGTCAATAGTCAACATTCCATAAGGACTATAGCCTAAGACTCCTGTGATCGTTAATCACCATTTAAAAGTAATGGTGACTATTTTACCTTAAAAAAGGCACAGTCGTACATCAATCTAGACCATCCAAATCCCTTGCCCAATTTTAGATTGAACATAACGGAAATTTTAATTTGAGAAAATGAGAGTAAGCATTTACTTTTAATCATCTAGATTAGATATATCATCTACATTTAGCCATCTATTTAATTGGAATTGGATGGGTCAGATTGTGTAGTGTAAATCTAAAAATATGCTTTTGCTCCACAAATTTGAAAGGTATAGACAGCAGTGCATCAGTGCCACATAAGAGAACAATGATATTGATTACCATTTTTTAAATGGTGGTAAACTATCATAGTAGCCTATTCTCCATGGTCAAGTCAAGCGGTGTGTGCTAAGAATGATAGTTCCCCACCATTTTAAATGGCAGTGACTCCTTGCTAGAGGCGGGCATCGAGTCGAGTTGGACCGAGTTAGGTCCAACTCGACGGTCCGACTCGACTCGATCCAGTATCGTGAAAGCCTTGACTCGAACTCGATCCGACTCGGACCGAGTCCAGCGGGCCTGATTCAATCCGAACCGGATCTTAGCTGGGTTGATCTGAACCGAGTCCGACTGGGTGAGAGATACCGAGTCGGATCGAGTTGGCTATTCATGGGGTGTTAACGTGATGTTTACGTAATTGTTGAGGGAAAGCACTGATGTTGTTGACGTGACGTTGAGGGGAAGCTTGTTTGAAAAGCTTCTGTTTTTCTCATTAAAATCTATGAGGCCCACCATTATGTATGTCTTTGATCCATGCCATCTATTCATTTTTCCCACTCATCTTATGAAATGAGCCTAAAAATGAGGTAGAACCAATATTCAAGTGCACCACTCCATATGAGATAGGAGAGATTGAACATTTATCGTTCATTTCTTCTTTAGGGCCACAGAAGTTTTGGATCAAGTTGATATTTGTGTTTTCTCTTCATCCATGTTTGTGTGATGTCATGAACGGATTGGATGACAGGTACACATCCCTGTGGGCCCTTGTCTCATTTTTATTTTTAATGGTAAGTATTCACAATTATTTTTGTTTCCTATGGTGTGGTCCACTTGAACGTTGTATCTACCTCATAGTTTTGCTCATCCCCTAAAATAGACACGTAAAACAGATGAACGGCGTGGATCAGACATATGCATAACAATGAGACCCACAAATTATACTTTCATAATTTCAATCCCTTTACCCAGGAAGCGGACTGCGTACTGAATAGAGCTAAACAAGACCTGACTCGATTCGGTAGATCTGACTCGTCCAACTCGATCCGATCTGACTCGACTCGAACCGAATGTCGAAGTCGAGTTCGGATCGAGTAGACTCAGCCGGATCTGAATCCCGACCGAGTCGAGTTCAAGTTACATAGTAACCCGATCCGACTCGAACCGAAACTCGATCCGGTCATATCCGATTCGATCCGAAACCCGACTCGATCCGTGGTGGGGCCCACATTCTATACTTTTACGTGGTCCAGCACACTACCAAGAGGATGTTGTCATCATTGCTTTTTACACTTATTCGAAAAATCTTGAAAACTGTGGCAAGGAAATCGGGTTGCGCACTAAGTTATTCAGTACGCTCTTATCGTATCGAGTAAACTCTATTGGGCCCACTGTGAATTCATGTGGTTTATCCACACCTTCTATCCATTTTTCCATATAATTTTAGGGGTTGAGCCCAAAAATGAAGTATATCAAAAGCTCAAGTAGACAATACCACAGGAAACAGTAGAAATATTGATTTCCACCATTGAAACCTTTCTAAGGCCCCTAGTGATGTTTATTTGTCATCTAAACTGTTCATAAGATCACACAGACATGGATGAAGGGAAAACACAAATATAAGCTTGATCTAAAACTTCCGTGGCCCCCAAGAACTTTTCAACAGTAGACTTTAATTCACACTATTTCTGGTGGCGTGGTCGACTTAAGCTTTGTATATGGTTAATATTGGGTTAAGGCCCTCAAGTTATATGATAAAATGGATAGCTGGAGTTGATACAATGCATGAATGATGGTGGGCCCCACAGAGTTTACACTTAATGCTTAGGGTAAGCGTAAAGAGTTACTCAGTATTCAGTATGCAATCCGCTTCCTGCGTAAAGGGATTGAAATATGAAAGTATAATTTGTGGGTCTCATTGTTATGCATGTGTCTGATCCACGCCGTCCATCTGTTTTACGTGTTTATTTTAAGGCATGAGCAAAAATATGAGACAGTTACAACGTTCAAGTGGACCACACCATAGGAAACAAATATAATTGTTACCATTAAAAATAAAAATGAGTCAAGGGCCCACAGGGATGTGTACCTGTCATCCAATCCGTTCATGGCATCACATAACATGGATGAAGAGAAAACATAAATATCAACTTGATCCAAAACTTCTGTGGCCCTAAAGAAGAAATGAACGATAAATGTTCAATCTCTCCTATCTCATATGGAGTGTGCACTTGAGTATGGTTCTACCTCATTTTTAGACTCTTCCATAAAATGAGCAGGAAAAATGAATGGATGGCATGGATCGAAGACATACATAATGGTGGGCCCCACAGATTTTAATGAGAAAAATAGAAGCTTTTCAAACAAGCTTCCCCTCAACATCACGTCAACATTAGTGACAAAAACGGAAGCTTTTCAAACAAGCTTCCCCTCAACATCACGTCAAAATTAGTGACAAAAACGGAAGCTTTTCAAACAAGCTTTCCCTCAACGGTTACGTAAGCATCACGTTAACACCCCATCCGACCAATAGCCAAATCGATCCGACTCGGTATCTCTCACCGAGTTGGACTCGGTTCAGATCAGCCCAGCTAAGATCCGGTTCGGATTCAATCAGGCCCGCTGGACTCGGTCCCGAGTCGGATCGAGTTCAAGTCAGGGCTTTCACAATACTGGATCGAGTCGAGTTAGACCTAACTCGGTCCGACTCGACTCGATGCCCGCCTCTAGTACTGAATACTGAGTAACTCTTTACACTTACCCTAAGCATACTAAGTAAACTCTGTGGGGCCCACCATCATTCATGCATTGTATCAACTCCGGCCATCCATTTTATCATATAACTTGAGGGCCTTAACCCAAATATTAACCATATATAAAGCTTAAGTGGACCACACCACCGGAAACAATGTGAATTGAAGTCTACCATTGAATAGTTCTTGGGGGCCACGAAAGTTTTAGATCAAGCTTATATTTGTGTTTTCCCTTCATCCATGTCTGTGTGATCTTATGAACAGTTTAGATGACAAATAAACATCACTAGGGGCCTTAGAAAGGTTTCAACGGTGGAAATCAATATTTCTACTGTTTCATGTGGTATGGTCTACTTGAGCTTTTGATATACTTCATTTTTGGGCTCAACCCCTAAAATTATATGGAAAAATGGATGGACAGTGTAGATAAACCACATGAATTCACAGTGGACCCAACAGAGTTTACTCGGTACGATAAGAGCGTATCGAGTAACTTAGTGCACAACCCAATTTCCTTGCCATGGTTTTCGAGATTTTTCAAATAAGTGTAAAAAACAATGATGACAACATCCTCTTGGTAGTCTGCTGGACCACATAAAAGTATAGAATGTGGGCCCCACCAAGGATCGAGTCAGGTTTCGGATCGAATCAAATCTGACCAGATCGAGTTTCGGTTCGAGTCAGATCGGGTTACTATGTAACCCGAACTCGACTCGGTCAGGATTCGGATCTGGCTGAGTCTACTCGATTCGAACTTGACTCCGACATTCGGTTCGGGTCAAGTCGGATCGGACCGAGTCGGACGAGTCGGATCTGCCAGATCGAGTCAGGTCTTGACCAGCTCTACTCCTCGCTGATGAGCATGGCTTACCTATACAGCAATCTAAACCATCCGAATCACTAACCCAATCACGGATGTGAGCATAACCTAAAATCAACATGAGGAGATGATGACAACCATCTGATTTTGTCCCCCGAATTTGAAGATAGGCTAAGCCAACTCACTCTTATTAGAAGATCTGCCAATATCTCTATCTTCAAATTTATTGGGGAAGTACTGGTAATCCAAGGTTTCACCAACACCAAAAACTTTTCAAGAAAGACTTTGATGGGCTAGCAATGTTTTCTACTCGTGCCCTATTACTATTTATCATTTGCTGCATGGCCCCTCATGTGTCACAGAGTGTTTCTACAAACTCTGGCATAGCAGTCACCTGAGAAGAAGATTGTGCTTCCACATCGATTGATTTTATCTGATATCCCTCATCTTGCGGTTCATCTATAGTCTGAATGGGATTACCAACATTTATTCTTGCTTTAGCAATCATGTCGTTTTATTAAGAAACTACGTTTTAGCACACCGTGCTCCACAAGGCATTTAGAAAATAGTGTTGATGGGCAGCTGGTGAAAAATAAATGTTTGTGGTAGCCTAGTATGTATGAGTCTCATTGGGAATGCCAAAAAATAGTGTTGTTGTTCAATCTGGACACGTGGCCACATATGTAACAAACAATTCGATTTTGGTTAAACGTGTGTAGTTAGATTAGGTATCGAGCGTGCTAGAGTCGTGTTCGACTTAAATCGAGTTGAACGTTTGTAAACGTAGCCGCCAAAGTAGCTGGATTAGGTTTAGATTTATGAAGATTAGCCCAATTGTTCAGTCATCGATTGTTACGGCAATCAATCGATTTTAGAATGAGAGGGTTAGTTTTTTTGAATTAAATATTTTTGCCTTGAAGACAATGACTTTTTTTTTAAAGTGATACCTTGAATCATGTTTCTCAATAAAGTAATGAAGACATTAAAAATAAGGCTAGATTACTGATTTTATTGATTGTGTATCAAAACAATTAACAAAGAGAAATTTTAAAAAAAAATAAAAATAATAAAAAGTAGAAGGAAATATACTTGCGAGAGTCTGTGCTGGAAAAACAGTCATGGAAAATACTAGATAGTTGTGAGATGATCATAGCATGAGATTCACATGACATAACTTCTAGGGATCTACCAGCGGGGCCATGGATATTTAAAATACTCTTACATATACTGCAATAATACACTAGACAGCAACAAAACTGTAGGCTCCAAACTTATTGCATCATGGCTAGATAGAAGTAGAGTGAACTAAGCTAAGAATCTAAATTAATTAATAAGTGTCTGTGGAGGATAAAAATGATAGGTAATGTAAAGCTAAAAAGAAATTGATTAATTTGTGTTGGGAAGGGTTCAGAAAATTAATTGATTTGTGTTGTTATGGGCATGAAACTCTCCTTTAAATATTGCTTTTATAAATTTGGAGAAGTGATGGCTTTACGTAAGATTCGGCAACATGAGAGATTTAAATAATTGGTCTGTGAATCTCGTTAATTCTCCTCGTAAGTATAGCCCATTATATTAGGCTACGTCTATAAGAAATCATGTACACCTCTTGCTATTCTGTCATGCATAAAAATATTGATATGAGTCTCAACATCACCAGACTCTTTTGTAGAAAACTTTGCCCTTACATTTGTATCATTGGGCTCTAGTATCTGTAGAGATTTATTTTTTTGTGAAACTCTAGCATTTAATGCTTGTTAGAGATTTACTTTGATGGAATTTACTTTGCAAATAGTTAATTTTCACTAAACTTTAACATTTAATGCTCTCTCTCTCTCACATATATATATGGGAAAAGGTTCTATCCGGTCCAGCTCATGGGATCCCCCCATGAGGTCGAGTGTGTAGGCCCCACCATGATGTATGTCAAACATCAACACCGTGCATTTGATGGGTCCCCTTTAAATTATGTGATATCCCAAAAATCAGCTATATATGGAACTTAGGTGGGTCATACCATCTAAAATCATGTGAAGACATGCCTAAAACATATAAAAGCACTTAGTGGGGCTCACCTGAAATTTGGATGCATCTAAAACTTGGTTTGACCCCTCATCCCAAGTGGGACAAACATAATGGATGGACTGGATTTGTGAACCACATCTCAGTGGGCCCAAAAAATGATTATGAATGTTTCAATGGAAGGTAACCCCTCTCGACTTTTGCATGTGGTGTGGCCAACACAAGGCACGGATTGACTTGATTTTTAAGCCCTAGGCCCACTATGGAATGGTGCATCTGACTGATGGGTAGATGTTCGACATACATCACGGTGGGACCCACACAACTCGACCTCATGGGGAGTTCCCAGCATAGAACCTTTTTCATACTCTATGTTGTCGAGCTCATGGGAACTCCCATGAGGTCGAGTTGTGTGGGCCCCACCATGATGTATGTCAAACATCAACACCGTGCATTTGATGGGTCCCCTTTAAATTATGGGATATCCCAAAAATTAGCCGTATACGGAACTCATGTGGGCCATACCATCTAAAATCATGTAAAGACATTCCTAAAACATATAAAAGTACTTAGTGGGGCCCACTTGAAAATTGGATGTGTCTGAAACTTGGTCTGACCCCTCATCCAAGTGGGACACACATAATGGATGGGCTGGATTTGTGAACCACATCTCAGTGGGCCTAACAAATGATTATGTATGTTTAATGGAGGATAACTCCTCTCAACTTTTGTATATGGAGTGGCCCACACAAGTTATGGATTGACTTGATTTTTAAGCCCTAGGCCCACCATGGAATGGTGCATCTGACTGATGGGGTAGATATTCAACACAGATCACAGTGGGCCCACACAACTCGACCTCATGGGAAGTTCATAGGAAGTTCCGATGAGCTCAAAGGCATAGAACCTTTTCACACACACACACACACACACACACACACACAACACACCACACACACACACACACACATATATATATATATATATATATATATATATATAACAGAAACGGTCTCCTGCGCACCAGGCCGCACCGACTTTAAATGAGAACTCCACCTTCCGCCGTTAGATCCCCTCATCGGCTGGGATTTAACGGACGTGCGCAAGAGAGACTCTCCTTCAGGATGACTCACGCGGCACTTTTTCCGACAAGACACGAGAAGTGACTTCTCCAAGTTTTGTCGGCCACATCATGATGTATGTTTCGTATCTGCACCGTCCATCCATTTGAAGAGATCATAGTAGGGCATGATCCAAAAAATGAATCAGATCCAAAGGTTGAGTGGACCCCACCACAAAAAACAGAGGGGAGAGTGACGCCCACCGTCACTCGGATGGACGCGGATTGCGTACTGACAGTGTCAGTAGCGAGGTGGCTACTGACAGTGTTATGTGGGTCCCATAATGATGTATGTGTCCTATCCATGCCATTCATCTCTTTTTCTTTTTCTATTCTACCAGGTGTTAGTGACCTAACCAACAGGTTGGATGACAAATAAACATTACAGTGAGCCCTAGAAATTTTTTAATGGTGAGCATTCAATCTCCACTGTTTTCTTGTGGTGTGGTCCAGAGGAGATATTAATATCTCTCATTTTTCGTAAAATGCTCTACAATTATCTTTACAAATATATGAACGGCTTGGATAAAACAAAAATACACAATGTGGGGCCCAGAAAGTATTGTCAGTAGCCACATTGCTACTGACACTGTGAGTACGCAATCCGCTTCCCACTCGGATTGTGTCCTAACCGCGCCCGGACTCGAGAGCGGAATCCTAACAGCACCCGAACGGTAGGGCTCGGTAGGGCCCACCGTGATGTAAGTGTTTTATCCAAGCCGTTCATCGCTTTTTTCAGATCAGTTTAAGGCATAATCATTAAAATAAAGCAGATCCACAGCTGCAGTGGAGCACAAAGTGGGGATTGAACGTCCATCTTTAAAAACTTCTTGGGAGCACATTGCTGGCTATTTATGTTTCAGATCAAGCTGATATTTGTGTTTTCTCTTCATCCACAAGCAGTAACCTTATGAATAGGTTGGATGGTAAAAAAAACATCACGGTGGCCCTGAGAAAGGTTTCAACAGTGTGTAATTATCACTTGAGCTTCATTTCATGTGGTCCACTGGAGCTGTGGACATGTCTCATTTTTACGATAATATCATAAAATAATCTGATAAAAGTGATGAACGACATGGATAAAACACTTACATCACGGTGGCCCCAAAAATCCTAGCTCGAACGGATTACCGTTCACGCATGTCTAAAACCTCTCTTCTGTGCAAGCTTTAAAATCGCTCTCGTCCTCTTGCCATTCTTTAGCAATCTACTTTCTCATTCTCTTGTCATTCTTTAGCAATCTACTTCTCTCTCTCTCCATCTTTCGACCGCATTTCTGTGGGAATGATCAGGAAGAGATCGGGTAGCGGCATCGGGGGCCAATCCCATCCACCAACCACAGTGATAGAGGGAGTGGTGAATTACCTTCGATTGGAAGGTATTCTCACATTCATTTGCCCATCTTCTTTTCCTTCTTCTTCACTTTTTAACAAGGGATTTGTCTTCTTCTTCCCTTTTTAACAAGGGATTTGAAATTGACAATCTCCAATTGGGTCTTTTTGAATATTTAAAATTTTAGAAAATTTAAAAATTTTGAAGTTGAGGATTGTCAATTTCGATCCCTAATTAGGATTTCTAAAATTACATCCTAATTTGTGTGGTTGATTTTCATGTGATAATTTATAATTGTCTTGTTATTGTTGACAATGAGCATACAACGAATTCATATGGTGAGTCCCATCACCATGAGTCCTGTTCCAAAGCTTCCATGGGACTAAAGAAATTTCCAATGGTGGGTGTGACCTCCTTTAGCTTTTCGATTTTTAGGTTCGCTTTCTGAATTGAAATGGCATAGCTAATGTATAAAGAGGATGTCACACGCATCACAGCATGACGCATGATATATGACCCTACAAGTAGGTCCATGTGGCCCAAGTTATACGTTGGAAGTCCAGTAGTTGGACCTTGGGTCTTAGAATTGAGTTCCAGAACTAATCGGGCTGGATCTGACATTATATCTGGCTAATTTCTCCACAACTAGGCTTAGATTGGCCCAACTTATTTAACGATGATCAGCTAGCTGGTCTATCCCAAGCTTGATTTGGCCTGGGCCCGCCCATTTCAGGCCAACAACAAAGGGTGTCCGTCTACCATTCAGCTACGGCTAGAACTGAAATCAGAAAGTAAAGCTATCGTAAGCCACAGGCGTGTAGAAGTCAGCTAATGTACACGCTACAAGTGCATAACCCACGCCATCCATCAGGTGGGCCATCCACCAGGTAACATGTGTTGAGAGCATGTGATGGACCAAGGATAATTTCTGTCCGCTGATAAGGCATTTCAGACTCGTAAAAAAAAAAAAAAAAAAAAAAAAAAAAAAAAAAAGGTGACCTTGAAAATTGAAATATTGATAACCATGCAAGAAAACATTCATTCCCCATCATCTCTTTCATGAGCAGCTCCTAACAAGAACAGAAATCCTACTCGACCAAGACTTCGCCCGTGGCCAATTCATGATGGTGTGTTCTACCTCTTGAATGGTTGACCATGCCAGTGCGCATGGCCTAATCGGTAGACTACAAATTCACCTACTAGACAGGCCCTCTCAAGAGGGAGCTCTTTATCAATGTATAGATTAGTGGGTTTTATAGGCTGCAACACGTCTACCATGTGGGCCATGGGTCGCACCTTTGGATGGCTCGCTTTCCAGAGATCCAGGCCATCCATCAGCTAGTGTACACTGTGAGCTCTTTATCAATGTATAGTTTAGTGGGTTTTACAGGCTGCATCACGTCTACCATGTGGGGCATGGATCCAGACCATCCATTAGGTAGTGTACACTGAACTTGCGTTGGAACTGAAATTATATTGGTTGGTTGGTTAGATGGATCCCACTTGTTTATGACAAAAAAATAATAATAAATAAATAAATAAAAATAAAAATAAAAATGAAGAAGCTTAGGAAAAATGTCCAAAAGGCTCAAATTCAACTTACGTTTAGCTCACTTAATGAATGGCTCACAGTACGAGTTACTTAATGAATGGCTTAGATCGGCCCCACATGTGCCATTGTACGGTGGGAACCAGGACCCACATTCTAAAACACCCTAGTTTATTATTATTATTATTATTTAATTTTCAGCAACATATTCATTGGACTGTTTATGATAATTGTCTTGTTATTGTTGTCGTTGGACTGTTTAATTTTTTCATAAATCTGAAATAGAAATATTGATTTTTGTTATGAGTTGTGCTCATTTACTAACTTTTATACAATTTCATGATAAACTATATCAAAACTTTTTTTTGTTATGAGTTATAGAAATGCATGAGAATTTAATGGCGCAACTTCTATCCGTCGTTGGATTCCAGAAATAGAAGAGGGGTTGAAACCAATTATTGAAAAGACTACTTTCTCTTCAGTTGATGCGGCGTTTAACTTCTACAACCATTATGCAAAGAAGGCAGGCTTCAGTGTTTGTAGAGGATCAAATAAATACAATAAGAATCAAGAAGAAATCTTTAAGATGTTTGTATGTTCGAAAGAGGGGACGACAGATAACAAGGTACAAATGCAGCATGGTGTAGTAAAGAGGCGACGGAGTATTACTCGAGAAAGTTGTAAAGCTCGCATGACAATTAAAAAAGAGGGTGGTGGACCAAACTATATAGTGAAAAAGTTTGTTGAGGAGCACAGTCATGAGTTAGCAACTCCTTGAAAGAAACATCTTCTTCAATCACATCGTGAAGTTTGTAATGCGCAGAAGAATTTGGAAAATACATTCACTCAATCAGGCATAGGCATTTCGTAAACTATGAATGTTTTAGCAATTGAATCAGGTGGTTATGAAAATATTGGATGCATTGAATAAGACGTGAGAAATTATGAAAAAGATAAAAGAAAAGAAACCAAGGACCATGATGCTCAACTATTGTATGAACATTTTTCTGAAATGAATGAATTGGATCCATCATTCGCATATAATGTGAAGGTTGATGCGGAGGGTAGATTAACACATTATTTTTGGGCTGACCAAATTTCACGTAAGGCTTATCATCACTTTGGTGATGTTATAGTATTTGACACCACGTACAATACAAACCATTATGAGTTAATATATGCACCCTTTACAGGGGTTAATCACCATGGGCAATCAATTATACGGGGTTGTGGTTTTATCCATAATGAGACCACTGAATCTTTTATCTAGTTATTTGAGAAGTGGTGTGAAGCAATGACAGGGGACCCACCGAAAGCGATCATAACAGATCAAGATCCAGCAATGACAAAAGCCATTATTATTGTATTTTCGAATGCTTTCCATCGCTATTGTATTTGGCATATTTTGTAAAAGGTCCCTGAAAAGTTAGGTTACATAGCTTTCAAAGATGAATTTAAAGTACCTTTTTATGCTAGCATATGGAATTCTGAGAAGCTCGAAGATTTCGAAGTAAAACGGAGCAAAGTTATTGAAAAAAATGAGTTGAATCATAATGATTGGCTTGCCTCTTTATTCAACATTCGTCACAAATGGGTACCGGCATATCTAAGACATGTTTTTTTTGTGGGTATGCCTAAGTAGCCAATGAAGTGAAAGCACAAATGCATTTTTTCGTAAATATGTGTCGAAGAAGAACTCGTTAATGGATTTCATAATTCGTTTTGATCGTAAAGTAGCATGACAGAGACACAATGAGTTAGTCGCCGATCATGAAACAATTAGTAGCAAGCCAAAGTTGAAAACTTTATTCGTCATGGAGAGAGAGCTTAGAGAGACTTATACTCGGTCTATTTTTTATAAATTTCAAGAAGAGTTGTATGAAAGCACCATTTATACTGCAATTCTTTTACAAAAGATGGAAGGCCTTTGCATTTACAATGTTGGAATATGTGAAGGAACATCTCCCGAACGGCTAGTTGAATTCAAGATGGAATCTAAACAAGCAAAATGTAGTTGCTTGAAATTTGAATTTGAGGGCATACCATGTAGGCACATATTATGTATACTACAACAATCTCGGATACCCAATTTGTCAGACCACTATATTTTGAAAAGATGGACAAGGGATGCTAAAATGGATTTTGTTTACGATGCGAGTGGTGTAGAGTTAAATAGAGAGAAATATGAATCGTATGCTCTTCGATATAGTAATTTGTTAGACATTTCTAGAAATCTTGCCAAAGAAAGCGCTAATTTTAAAGAGACATATCATATGTGTAAAGAAGGGCTACAAGATATTCTCAAACGAGTTCAAGATCAGAAGTTGGTTGTTGGTGAGACATTGGTGCCTAAAAATAATAAACAAATAAAGAAGATTACTAAAGTAATCATTAAAGACCCGGTGCGTACTAAAACTAAAGGAAGTGGAAAAAGATTAATTTCTGAAAGGGAAAAGGTTGCTCGTAAGAAAGATAAAAGAAGATGCAATGGATGTGGGAAGTGAGGTCCTGGCCATGACAAACGTAATTGTCCAATATGGAAAAAACTGTAAGTGTTTAATTCATTTTATTCATTTATATTTGATTAATTCTTTAATTTTGTTTGTTAAATTATTATATCCTTATTTTCTTCATTCTTTAAAATGATTTGCTTGCAGAATAAGATCTCCCACGTGCCAAGAACCATCAATGAATGAAGTTGATATGCGTGAAGAACCATCAGATGACGAGGTTGATATGCATGAAGAACCATTGGATGACAAGGTTGATATGCATGAAGAACCATCAGATGACGAGGTGGAGACGTTATGTCATGACACACCACTATCTTAATAATGTAATCAATAGCAATTTTTTAATTTACCCATTTACTTGGTAATTATGTAACTATGACTACAAAAAACCATGCATATAAAACACAAGAGTAGTTGATGATTATTTGAATGAATTTTTAATAAATTTTGTTATTTAAAAAAAAAAATAGTTTATTTGCATTACTATTATTAAAAACATAAAATTATCATTCAAAATTATCTTGATTGTACAGCCCACCTTTTCCACGAGTTGGATGTTCCACATGAGCGACATGCTGACTGGAAAGGGAGTGTTGTATGCATGGTGAAAAGACTCAGAGACTCGGATAGACTCGTTCAGCACCGAGTTGAGACGAGACATGGCCAGGGCTGAATTAGCCCGACTCGCCCATTTGGGGCTGAGTAGAGGCATTTAACCAAATCCGAGTAGACTCAGATAAGTCGAATCAAACCATGTATCTGGAGTTCAAATCATAGATTACTAAGACAAACCACCACGTGTGCTAGAGTGACATACAATGAACAAATGCAGGGACCAAATTGTACGTAGATGACGGTAGCCATCCGTATGGTGTCTTCAACATAGACAATTAGAGGGATTACACTGTAGATGATCCTCACTAATTGAGGGATTATACTGTAGATGATCCTCACCATCTGATTTAACAGAGACTGATATAGGCCGTAGAATCTTCTGATGGTGAAGAATGTGAGGCATCTCGTATTAATAAGGTAGTGTACAAAGTGAACATGCAATATACAGAAATAAGGACAGTCCACTCGCAAGTGACCTCGTTTGACCATTGCTTTTTTTTTTTTTTTTTTTGACTGCAGTATAGGGAAACCTTTTCATGCAACTAGTTACATTTGTACTTATATGGCATCCTCGTCGCCTATCTGAACCCTTCATCAGATTCAGTGCACTCTACTTGAAAAACTTATACTGAGCAGATGATCTACACCGTAGAGTGAGTGGGGTGAAAAAATGGATGGAGAAAATTGTTCTTAGAAGATAAGTTAAGTCACATATGTTTAGCACCAGCAGATTGCTCGGTTCACCCACTAAGAGTGAACTGAGCCTAATGGATGGTATAGATGGATGATACGGATACCAACGGTCCAAATGCAAGTGGGTGTATGGAAAGGTTCCCATGTGTGATTTAGATATACCTAATTTTTAATGGTGGAAATTCAATCAAAACTACTTTCTCATGGTGTGGTCCACATGTGATTTAGATATACCTAATTTTTGGGATAAAAACATAAAATTATCATTCAAAATGGATGGACGGCGTGGATAAAACATATACATCATGGGGTCCACATGGCACCGACCACTAGCCACAGCTGATGCAGCGTCACCAGCCACACCGCGTCCCTGTATCTCTGTGAGAACTGATGCCCCTCTCTTGCCGAAAAAAGTGCCCCACTCTTTCCGAAAAAGGTGCCGCGCGAGTCCTCTTTCAAGCGAGTCTCTCTTGCGCACGGCTGCTAAGTCCCAGCCGATGAGGGGATCTAACGGCTGAAGGAGTAGCTCTCATTTAAGGTCGGTGCGGCCTGGTGCGTAGGAGACCGGAACTATATATATATATATATACTTTGAATTTTACTTACACTACATGCGGCATGCCTATAAGACGTCATCTTTTGGACCATTTGATCTGCCCGTTATTGGTCAATGTAAATACTGACAATTTATACCATCTAAATCCTTGTCCCAATTCTAACGGAGCAAAATAGAAAGTTTAAATTGAGAAAATGAGAGTACAAAATAGAAAGTTTAAATTGAGAAAATGAGAGTAAATGTTTACTTTTGACCATCTAGTTTCGATAACACGTTATTTTACTTTTAATCATCTATTTAATTGGTATTAATTGGATTGTTAGAATTATTACGGTAAATTTAAAGATATATTTGTGCTTTACATTTTTTTTTAGAGGAATGGAAATAGGTGCATCAGCGCCACATACGAGGAGAATGAGTCGCCAACAATTTCAAAATGGAATTTACCGTAGCAACCTATCCTCAAAAGCCACGGACGTTGATTGCACGATCCTGCCAGTACCACCGTTGCCACTCGGTGATCTGTGAGCCCCACCATGATGTATCTGTTTTATCCAAGCTGTTCATATATTTTTTTCAGCTTATTTTTGACATAGTGTAATGTTTATTTTCCATCCAACCTGTTGATTAGATCAGGCAGATCTGGATGAAGGGATAATACAATTATCAGCTCGATACAAAACTTTTGTGGCCCCTAATACGTTTTTAATGGTAGGAATTCAACCACCACTATTTCGAATGATGCGTCCACCTGAGATATTGATCTGTTTCATTTTTTGGGCTCATAGTCTAAAATGAGCTAGCAAAATCCATGGACAGTGTGGATAAAACATATACATCATGATGAAGCTCATACAGCACCGATGAGTAGTGACTCATCAAAGCATCAGCAGTCGGCTACTGTTGGCTACTCTCTCTCTTTGTATGTGAATGCCAGTGGTAGTCACTAGTCAGCCAATCCCGACCTTTAGCTACTTTCTCTCTTTACATGTGAATGCATCATCCTTTCCATCACCTTGAGTTGGTGCTTTCTTTCTCCATGTGTGAATGCAGCGTCCTTTCCATCCAGAAATCTCCATTGATTTCCCTCTCCTTTTGTCATTTCACGTGTTGCCACTATGTACAGATCAAGATCTCTATTACATAATTACTGTTAACTAAAATGAGATAAACTCATTTTTAAGCATCTATCAAACAGGACCTAAGAATCCCTTCCAACAAAGTTCAGGATTTAGATTGGATACTGCCTACCACTAGAGCTAGGCATCGAGTCAAGTCGAACTGAGGTAGGACTGATCTGACTCGATCCGGTTTTAAAACAGACTTGACCCGACAAGGCACCGAGTCCAGCATGCCTGTCCCCGATCGGGTCTGGCCTGGACTAATCCAGACCAAGTTCGACCTGGTCACAACTATGAATCAGATCAAACCAGCACCAAGTCAGGTCGGGTGCAACGGGTATCCATTAGCTGAAATCATAACTCAAAACCTAGTTGCACTTGCCAGAATTTACACACCTCTCCATTAGCTACATGGCATCTCATATTTGAAACGTCATATCTGAGTCACACACAGTCAAGTTTCGGATCAACTTGAGTCACTTCCAAGTTGGATTTCGGGTTGAGTCGAGTAAAGTTATTGGGTGATCCAAACTCGACTCGGTTTGAGTTCAGATTGGACAAAGTCTACTCGGTTCGGATCGACCCACCCACTTGGTTCGGATCAAGTCAGGTCTGAACGAGTCAGATGAGTCGAGTTTGCCTAGTCGAGTCGTCCCGCGCCCAGCTCTACCTACCACAGTAGGGTAGGTGGCTCACTTCCACCCCTGAGGTGCATCTTAAATGATGATCTACATCTTTCATGATCTGACTTTTATGCTACCAAGGCTATAGTGAAAAAAACATTTGTTGAGCAAGAAGATGAATATTTAATGGCTCGCATCCAAGATTCACAAGTCGAGGACACCAATGAATCATGATAGTAAGATAATAGCTTCTACATATCTACTATATATAACGCCAATAGCTTTGAACACTTTTGCCCTTGTAATTAGTCTTTTTAGCATTGGTTAAGAGAGGGTGAATTCATCACAAAAATATAGCCAGTTGGCAAAGATTTTATTGCACAAGGAATAGCATACATTGTACCTGCTTCCTTTCACTTCTTTTAATGCAGGTAGGACTATTACCAAAGTTACAATTACTATGCACCCCATCTTGACGACTCTGTGATATCACTTTCATGCATTTGTTGCATCAGCTCATTTTAAGATGTCAATTCAAAAAATCGGTATGTTGAGATGTATATTGGGGAAGTGGGCGAGTCACAGCAAGGGAAACAATGAAGACCCTCTCTCTCTCTCTCTCATCTCTCTCCTCTCTCTCTCCTCTCTCTCCCCCCCCCCCCCCCCCCCCCTTTCCAAATCTCCTCTCTCTATCCCGTCTCCCATTCGCTCTCTCCATTTTTCTTCCCCTAGTAGTAATGAGAACATGAAAGGTTCAGATCAATATAGGTGGGAGGAACTGACCCCTATACCCACTGTGGTAAGGGGTAGCACGTCATACGCTATCAAAACCCCAGAGTTCAAGATTAAGAGTCATTAGCTGAGCAATATTTGGCCTTCTCTGTGCCATTGATTATTTTTTCTTAACCATCTATTTCAGGCCACTGATTAGAAAGGCTAAGGATCTTCTAGTATATATAGAAGAATTTAGGGGCAAACACCATCTAAATTAACACCCCACCCATCAGATTAACACTCTGGATCACGTGAGCCCCACTTGTATGCAATGGTCCATCAGAGCTAAAGGATTCTTTCTAATTTTAGGGAAAATCATGCCTCCATAATTAAGGAGGACATGAATGAAGATACAATTACAGATAAGAGAAAAATACGCAACTCAATCAGCAGAGACACATATGACCTGCTTACCAACATTTTTACCAGAGAATAGCCCGACAAGGGCTGCTGGAGCACTTTCAAGGCCTTCATTCATGTCTTCTACGTATACAATTTTCCCTTGCTTGTAGTAATTGATAATCTGATCCACAAACTGTGGAAACAGATTCAGATAATCGCTCTGCAGAAACCCTCGCATCCTTACTCGTTTCGTGATAAGCATGAACAAGTTATGGATTCCTTCAGCACGAGAGATGCTCTGCTGTGATACCATCCCACATACAGCGATCCGGCCATGCAATCTCATGTTTAGAAGCACGGCGTCAAGCATGGCTCCACCCACATTATCAAAATAGATGTCGATGCCTTGAGGAAGACACCTATTAGCGAAAACATGTAGTTGAAAAAAAATTGTTGTTTTAGTCCAAATCCATATAGAATTGTGAGGTTTTAGAGCAGGTTTGGCAGCTTGAGTAGAAAACTCTTGCAACTAGAAACACTAGACAGTTAAGAATGACATATTTCCTGAGAGGAATGCTGCCGGATGTATGCGTGCTTCATGGAGTTCAATGAAGCATGCATGCACCAAAAACATCTCTATTGAACATGTGGCACTTGTGCATGGTGCTCACAACTGTTGATTTGGTGAACCATTGTGGAAGGGCCATACACCAAAAGGGAAGGCAATCAGACTGGTACCCATCCAACCAGCGGCAAGAAAAAAGGGACAGTTAGCTCAAAAGATGAAGAATGGTCCACGCTGAGTGGACAATACTGGCAACAATGGTCAGTGCAGTCCAATCAACTGCAACTCTTAGCCCATTGCCATCAACAGGGTGGCTAACCAGATCAACTGTCCTCAATAATATAGATGTATGCCACATGTACAGAACACTTAATTTGACAAACACTTCTTAGTAATTAAAAATTTTAGGCACTTAGTAGAGCTTGTATGAAGTGCATGTTATAAAAGCATTACTCATTTCTCACATGTGCAAAACTGTAAATACGTAGATCTAGAACCACTAGACAAAAGATGGAAAGACTTAGTTTTTAGAATGGATAATAGCATGTGCAAGAGACATCATTTCATAATATTCCGTTATGTTCAAAAGATCACGAATTGATTCAGGTTGACTGAGCTCCAGGTACCATGTGCAAATTCCAATTTTACAAACAGCCAGCCAATATATTAGACACAGTTGAAATTTCATCAATAAGCTAGTATTTTGTCAGCCAACCAGGCAAATTTTTTTTTATTTTAATAGAAGATTTTATTGCAAACAACTGAGGGGACTATGCAGGCACGCTAGACATTCAGGTCAGCCCAAGGCACAAAAACAACCTTGGGCCAACCTATCCTATACCCAAAGAAGAACCGAGAAAAGCAAAAACCTACTTATGTACTCTCCCCTTTCTCTAATATTCCCCAGGCCCACCCGATCAAGAAAAAGGAGACCTCGGATGGACTGCGGAAGCTCCGACGCAGAGAAGATCTTTCTACATTGGGTCTCACTTCCCATACGAGCCAAACCATCGGCCCATCTGTTTACTTCCCAAAGAACATGGACAATACGCATCTGGCCCCTCTGAAGTAGCTTGTCAATCGTAGTTCTCCAATACCACCATTTCCATTTGGACAGACATCTGTTGTTCAGCTCCTCCACTACTAATTTAGAGTCGCTTTCAACCTCTATCTTGGAGAAGGCTTGTTGCAAACACTGAGAAAGGCCCTCGAACAACGCTCTCATTTCAACCAGGCAATTTTGGCCATTCTGACATTAAACTCATACTCGAATCATGATTTTCAAGTTTAGTCCATCGAAGAAAATGATTTTATAAGAATAAGGTAATATGATGGTTGATGCAGCCTATCTTTTATCAAATCAAAGATGGACTATGTACTCAAAGATAGGCCAAACTGAGTTCGGAATTTTAGTTCAAATTAGACAGCCTCTGGCCCATGATAGTTGGATGTGCACGAAATCAGTGGAGAAAAAGAAAGTTATCACAATCAAACAGCTACTTGAAAAGTGACAGCATCCGCATGTTAGAAGATGGCAATTCAAGCAAATTTCCACTTGATAATACTGAAATAACTGTCTAACCAACATGGGGGAAGCTATACAACTCAAAAGACAACATTTTGTGTTCTCCTCATCTAAGGGGCACTATAATATAGGTATTAAGACTGAAAAGCCCCCTTTGCTTGAACTTCTGACCGACCACTTCCCTTTTTAATGTTTGTTCCAAACCACCCCTTGTGTTTTAGTGACTGCTCGTATCGGAGAAAATGGAGGAAACTCATTAAATATTTTTCTAATTACAGTTATGCCCCTCTTCACAAGCCCATTTATATAATAATTCACCTCATCTTAAAAGAGATGGTGCCTCATCAACCATACACATGGCATAGCTGTACATTAGTCTAGACTGTTCACATCACTAACTGGGGATAGAGCATGACTCAAAAAATCATACCAAGAACATGATTGTGACTGTCTATTTTCCATCACAGTTTGGACCACTCACTATTTTACTTTTAATAATCTACTTTGATATCCATAAAATGAATGGTTAAGATTGCTTTATTTTAAGATATATGGCCCTCGATGGAGTGGAATGGCGAAGAAGGATTCATGTAGCCAACCAATTCATTGGGATAAGGTTTAGATGATGTTCTGTCCAAAATGCACCACACAATTTAGATGGTCTAGATAGCTGCATGAGTGCGAGAAGTGAGAAGGATGAGTCACAGTGGTGAACCCCAAATTGGTTGTCCTATTGCAAACTTGTTGACTAAAGACACAATCGTCAATTCCACATAGCTGTAAAGCACTCAAACTCCATGGGACCACCATACTGTATATGGAATCAACCCCACCCATCAAGTGAGATTCCTTGATTTCATCATTCATACAAAATATTAGCTCAATACAAAATTCATATCAGCCAGACAAATGGCAACATTGTACATTATGCATAAAACATCTAAGTTCGCGTGGTGTGGCCCGGATCAGGATGATTTTTCTATATTCATCTTCGGAGCCACCCCTGATGATTGGTTTTGATGAAAGACAAACACCATTGTGGCCCCACACAAAAACCTTGTTTGGCATCTGATCCCTATTGTTTCATGTGGTGTGGTCCATCTGAATTGTCTATCTGACTGATGTTTGGCCCCAGGGACTACCATTGAGGACCACACCTGATGGACAGAGTGGATGTAACACAAGTAACGTGGTAGGCCCATAGAGCTTGTGTGTTTTCACCAATGTAAAACAAGTGTTATAGAGGATTACTCTCTTCTCATGGGCCCAGACTTGCACCTTAGCTCTGCACTTTTGAAAATGGCAAAGACTCATCCTCAAAAAACATGGTAGTGATGTATGTAGAACTATTCAAATCATCAAACTTGTGGGTTCAATTGTGAATGGAGCATCTCTCTAAAATTGTATCGATCAAGAAATTCTAACCACTTAGTTAATGGCTATCAAATGGATGGTCAGAAGTTAAATATTTAGTAGTCCAAAATTACAAGGGAAAAAATAGATTTGTTAATATATCTTACATAATTCAGCCATTAGATGGTCTAGATTGCCTTACGACTATACCACATGTATGTTTGAAGCAAGGTGTGCCGTATCGGTATCGGTTGGCGTAACGGTGACCGCCAAAACCGATACGGATACGGGGGCGTAACGGCGATACGGGGGCGTAACGGCCCGTAACGGTGCAAAATTTTTTTTTTGCCAAAAAAATATGAAAAAATATGGATTAAATCCGGAATATTCTAAGCAATCCAAATATGCATTCATTTATAAATTGGAACATGGTTACGGTGGTGTAACGGTCCACTCTTTGGTGAGAAGTTGTATCGGATTGTCTGATGAATTTATGAATCAGATAACCTAAATTTGACTACAAAATTCATATATTTATTTTTCTAACTATCTACTATCAATGATAGATATATTAGAATGAATGTAATATGAAAATATCTTACATTAGGTGTTTGCAATTATTTTTGAGGAATTTCTCGAACATACCTGTGCACGTGATTGTGATTCCTGTCTATAACCTGTCATCCTCAAGTCAAGAATATTTAAAAAAATTAGTAGTGTCTGATATACTCCCCTGCAACTTGATTAAGGATTACTTGATTGGTTGTCAGGGGAGTTATTTTAAATACAAGTTCGGTAGTGTCAAGTGTGTGCATGACTACATGGCTTCTTGCAATAATACTGTTGTGACCTGTCTGCTGCAAATACTTACCTTAATACAAATATATACTCACAATCACAAGTCACCAGACTCACCACCAAAATGAAAATCTGCTTTTTTGTGGTTGCTCGACCTCCACATCATCGTCATCGTCACCATCAGGCTGAGGCTGTCCAATAGGTGTAGGTGCTGCATATCCATAATATCCAGTGCCAGAAGGAAATACTAGATCAACGAAACCAGAGGATGACTGATCCTGACTAGGCAACGACTCTGACCCCGAGTAAGGATATCCACCAGTGCCCGTCAAATAGCCATACTGGTGCCCATACTCAGGCTGTTGAGAATCTTGAGATTGAGAGTGCGTCTGCTGTGATGAGTAACTTGGATTTGAATCTGGATATCTATAATCATATGGATATTGATCGGGAGGGCTACTCCAACATGAATGTGATGGAATAGGCTCAGTATAACCACCATAATTATAATCCAATTGACCATAAGAATATTCATCATAATAACCAAAACCATGAGCCTGTTGATGTTCCGGACCTCCCGCTCCCCGTGCACCACTAGATGTACCCTCCTCCGGCTGGCTGTATCGTGACTCGGTACACTCGTAAGTCCGACCTCGTGTACCACGTCGTCGATGTTCATCGTCATCGCGATCTGTAGACGGCTGTATAGGGGGGTAAGCAACACCAGAAGTGCCAGCACCAGGGGCAGGGGGGTCGTCATCATCTGACACGGTCACGCTACCACTGCTTGTACTCTTTTGTTGATCTTGAGCCGTATCCGTACGTGGCATAAACGCTGCCCCTCTTACTGGGTCCAACACATCTGCACGACTCTCTTGTTGCGCTCTGCGTATTTCTGGGTCATCAATTTCCAATTCTTCACTATCCTCTTCAATTTGTTTTCCCTTGTTTCCAACCAAGGTAGAAGTGGGTCATCCTCATCATAAATATTGTCCAAGTTTATTGGACAGTAGTCTCCGTCATCAGTAGCTGTAATGCTCCTATGATGTCGTCGCATTCTTAGTTTTATATTGTAGTGCATGAAGACAAGTCTATCTAATGTTCTAGTCTGCAATCTATTCCTATTCTTTGAATGAATGAGCGCAAAACAACTCCAATTCCTTTCACAGCTAGAGGAAGACGTTGTCTGGCTCAAAACTTTTACTGCAATTTTTTGGAGAGCCTTCGTACTCTCTCCGAAATTAATCCACCATTCGGCCGGTTGCAACCTAGATACTGCATGCTGTGCAAGAGCATCTCCAAAGCTACCAAGGCGATTTCCAAATGTATCTAATTCATTCAACGCCTTTATTTGCAGATCTAAGTCAGGCTCTAATCTCTTTATCACATTTTTTAGCCCGACACGAACTTCATCATCCGCAACAAATGATTGGGCATATCTATACCTAGGATTTAGGTAGTAACCTGCTGCATGAAGATCGTGATGGAGTTGCTTTGTCCATCTCTTGTCGATCATCTTCCAATAAGTCTCCCAACTTCTACAATCACGTTGAATTGCAAGCTTTGCCTTATCCATGGCATCATATAGGAAGCCCATGGTAGGTGCTTCATCGGTTTCAACAAGACGGAGTACCCTCATTAGTGGCTCCATCACCTTTAGGATCGCCTTAACCTTCTTCCAATATTTGTTGTCCCGTATGGTGTTCGCAACGTCGACCGGTGTCCCTGATGTCTTCTTCCCATGTTTTGTGTTGAGCCATTCTCGGGAAGCGAACATCTCACTCAACTCTCCCCTATGCTGGAATAAACTCTCTAATGCTATAAAGTTTGTTGCGAATCTAGTCGCCGCAGGCCTCAACAACTCTCGTCCTTTCGTGAACTTTCTCATTATTGCGACTACTTGATTATGGTTGTAAATAAACGTCGTCACTTCCCTTGCCCTTTCGACCATTTCCTTAACATTCTTCTTCTTCCCAATATCTTCCAATATAAGATCAATACAATGGGCAGCACATGGTGACCAAAAAAGATGTTTTCTCTTATCCATTAACATATGTCCTGCAAGCTTATATGTTGCTTCATTATCTGTCACAATCTGCACTATATTCTCCTCTCCAATCTCGTCCACAACTTTATCCATTAGTTCATTAATATAATTAGCATTTTTTGTTGCCTCTGACGCATCAATTGACTTATGGTATATAGTTCCTAAGTGGCAGTACACCATGAAGTTGATCATGCTACGTCTGGTTGGGCCAGTCCAACCATCACACATAATCGTGCATCCTCTGGCTTGCCATACAGGTTTAAAGGTAGCCACGTATGCTTTCACATCCGCATACTCTGCATTTGTCCATTTCCCTCTAATGTCCTTAGCTGTGGGAGCTTTTATTCCTTCACCTGCTTCTGCTGCAGCATCAATTACCACCTGCCAATATGGAGAATTGGCCGCATTAGGAGGTATGTTAGCATGTATAAATAACTTTGCTGCTGCTCTACCTAATTTCTCAACGGAAGTTCTACTCCACATTTGTTTTATTTTTTTTGTTTAGTTGATTCTTTCCTAAACAGGATTGGATCAATAGAGGGTCTCCTAGACTCATTTACTTCTTCATCTTCACGTATAGGGGCATCACGTGAAGATGTTTGTCGTCGGCTCCCAAACATACGTCGTAACCCACCAAACCTACCCCCCAGACCCTCAGTCCCACCTACAGAAGCAGTTGCACTTCCAGTTGCACTCCCACTCCCACTCCCCCTGCCCCCCCCCCCCCCCTCTATCACGCACTGACCCATGCGTGCCAAACATGCGGCGACGTTCTTCCTCTTCACGAGCTACACGCAAGCTCTCTCTCCTAGCTATAGTTAATTCCCGATCTGAATCTTCGTCAGAATCAATAATATCTTCATCACGAACGCCCATATATTCAGGACCAAACACCTCCTGTCGAGCTGCATCCAAAATATCATCTTTCTTCTTTTGTACAGCAGCACGTTTACCCTTCGACTCATCCAGACTAGCTTGCATTAAAAGCATTATCTCTCTCGGTACTCTGGCACATGGTGCAACTTGACCTTTTCGATGTGCTAAATGTTGTTTGAGACGGGTAATTCCACCAGTCACATGTCTATCACAATAGTTGCACTTCATTTGGTGCCTAGTACCACCAACCCTCTCACAATGTTGCCATCCAATATCCTCACTTACTTGTTGTTGGCCAGACCCAGACATTTCTTTAAGTTTAGGTAGATGAGTGTATGTCTGTATAACCTATATTAATAAAGATGATTTTATGTTCTAAGTAAAATACTAAACCCTAAGAAGCTCCAAAACCTGTCCAATATAAGCAAATAAAAATATAAAGTCACTAATTCGAAAATACAAAAAAAATATTAAATGGCACCCCAAATCTGTAAAATGCACATTAACATTTTCTATTATGATTAACATATCACATGGCATGATTAAAACAGTAAAACAACCATTAAAATTGATTTTTCGAATTTAAAAAAAAAGGGTAAAAATACATGCGTAAATAGAAAAAAATATTAAAAAATATTAAATGGCACCCCAAATCTGTAAAATGTACATTAATATGTTCTAATATGATTAACACATCATATGGCATGATTAAAACAGTAAAACAACCATTAAAATTTGATTTTTCGAATTTAAAAAAAAAGGGTAAAAATACATGCGTAAATAGAAAAAAAATAATAAAAAATATTAAATGGCACCCCAAATCTGTAAAACGCACATTAATATGTTCTAATATGATTAACACATCATATGGCATGATTAAAACAGCAAAACAATCAATAAAATTTGATTTTTCGAATTTAAAAAAAAAGGTAAAAATACATGCGTAAATAGAAAAAAAATAATAAAAAATATTAAATGGCACCCCAAATCTGTAAAATGCACATTAATATGTTCTAATATGATTAACACATCATATGGCATGATTAAAACAGTAAAACAACCATTAAAATTTGATTTTTCGAATTTTAAAAAAAAAGGGTAAAAATACATGCGTAAATAGAAAAAAAATAATAAAAAATATTAAATGGCACCCCAAATCTGTAAAACGCACATTAATATGTTCTACTATGATTAACACATCATATGGCATGATTAAAACAGCAAAACAATCATTAAAATTTGATTTTTCGAATTTTTAAAAAAAGGGTAAAAATACATGCGTAAATAGAAAAAAAATAATAAAAAATATTAAATGGCACTCCAAATCTGTAAAATGCACATTACTATGTTCTACTATGATTAACACATCATATGGAATGATTAAAACAGCAAAACAATCATTAAAATTTGATTTTTCGAATTTTTAAAAAAAGGGTAAAAATACATGCGTAAATAGAAAAAAAATAATAAAAAATATTAAATGGCACTCCAAATCTGTAAAATGCACATTACTATGTTCTACTATGATTAACACATCATATGGAATGATTAAAACAGCAAAACAATCATTAAAATTTGATTTTTCGAATTTTTAAAAAAAGGGTAAAAATACATGCGTAAATAGAAAAAAAATAATAAAAAATATTAAATGGCACTCCAAATCTGTAAAATGCACATTACTATGTTCTACTATGATTAACACATCATATGGAATGATTAAAACAGCAAAACAATCATTAAAATTTGATTTTTCGAATTTTAAAAAAAGGGTAAAAATACATGCGTAAATAGAAAAAAAATAATAAAAAATATTAAATGGCACCCCAAATCTGTAAAACGCACATTAATATGTTCTACTATGATTAACACAACATATGGCATGATTAAAACAGCAAAACATGTTAAAAAAAATATAAATACCTATTTTTGACGAATTCGGAATTTCTGAAAAATGGCCCCCCGAGCTTCGATTCAACAAAAACCGCAATACAATGCGTTTTTATCACAAAAATCCAACCAAGGTTGGTCGAAATTGGCAGTAGAAGGGGTGAGAAGTACTTTGGAAGCAAGAAAATTGAAAAAAATCAGCAAAACAGTGCTTAAAAACCCAAAAAAAACTGACCGTTTTCTGACTGTTACGGGCGGCCCGTTACGGGTCGACCGTTACGCCCCGTATCGGCCGATACGGGCCCGTATCGGCCGATACGGGTGCAAAAAATCGTATCGGCCGATACGGCCCCGTAACGCGTAACGGCTCGGTCCGTTACCGTTACGTATCGGCCGTATCGGCCGATACGTAACCGATATGGCACACCTTGGTTTGAAGAGTCACTATTGTTTTTTAAATGGTGCAAAACTAATAGAGAAGTCAATTAATTTTCTTTTCTTTTCTTCTCTTTCTTTTTTTTCTTTTCTTTTTTCTGTGCAAAGTGTACTTGGCAAGTGCATGGCGAGTGCACAATTGCAACATCCAAGCTGCTCACTCAGCAGGGCTAGGCTCGGGCCTGAAAAATCAGAATTTTGAACAGGCTGGCCCAATGGCCCGGCCCAAAACAGTTCAAAATCTGGGTCAAGACCTATCCAGGCCCGGCCCATTGACAGCCTTAGGTGGGGCACATCATGAACATACACAAAAAGTAAAAATTTGGTCGCTCATCTCCTAGGCCATGCAAAATGTTGGCAATTACTCATAAGGTTGGCTAAAAAAGTTTTGCCCAGCCCATAAGACCTACATTGTGTCGCCCACCTGATGAGCGCCTCGGATCTCTCATTTTGGTATGTGGATGTAGGTGGGTGAGCAGGTACACTCAAGCCGGTGCATTGTTGGGAATTGTTCTATGGAATCACACAGAGATGGATCTATGATAGCAATCCAAGAGCACAAAGAAAACACAAGAGAACACAAAGATTTAACGTGGAAAACCCTTTTTGGGAAAAAAACCACATCACAAAGCGACAGATCTTTACTATGAAAGCAGAAATTACAAAAAGAAAGGACTTACCCGATTCGAATAAGCTCGAATCTCACCCTTGCTACACCCATTGCAAACCCTAGAACGTTTGGAATATCTTAGAATAACTTTAAGAAGCTTTAAAATTAATTAGAATTTCCCTAAGGACTCCTATTTATAGTTGGGAAATCCCAACTTTCGCACCGACTTGGAATAGTCTGGAAACCGCCTCAAATTTACGTAGTCCATGCGCAGTCTGCGTAACCTTCGACTAGTCGAACCAGAGCTAGGGCTAGTCGAAGGGTGCCCTTCGACTAGTCGAACCTGTCCTTCGACTAGTCGAATTTCTCGGAAATTCCAAAATACATTGTTGCTGGACTTTCAGCCGAACTTTCTCCGGGCTATTCGAATTTTCTGAGATTTAAGACATTTGTTAACAACATGCATGTCTCTGGAATCTCTTAAAGAGAGAAGGAGATGAACAAACAACAAGAGTATAGAAGCGAATACAAAGAATAATAGAAAATTAATGGACACAGATTATTTATTTATTTATTTATTTGCAGGGGCTGGTAAGGATGGGTTTTCTAAGAAGGGGGAAAATCTGAAGATGGACTGTTCGTGTTCGGAGGCTTAAAGCATTAGTGGGGTGTAATTGCTCCTTTCCCCTAATATACATGTAGCATGAACAAAAGCAATATGAAGAATGTATGGATAGTCTCAAGTCATATTCGAGATTTTCTCACAAGATTTGCAGAATGTGATATTTCCAATACGGAAAAAGTAAGATTTTAGAAGCACATTGCATATGAATTTCAAAAACTGACCTTTTCAAGGCCGCATCCAAGTCTGGCTCCTCTTTGTAATTGAAAGCTTCATCAAAGCCTAACTTGTTCTTCAGAAGATCAACCTGAAACATATCATTGAAATTTTATTTGCATCGTAAATGGAATATACCTCAATGCAAATAAGGCTAAAGGCAATTCCAACGACCTGCCTTCTGTTTTGTGCCAGCACTTCCAACAACATAACAGCCATATATCTTGGCAAGCTGGCCAACAAGTTGGCCAACTGCTCCAGATGCTGCAGAGACAAAAACATACTCCCCCTTTTTCGGCGAGCAGACCTCATAAAATCCAGCATAAGCTGTAAAGCCAGGCATACCTGTTTGGGAAAACTGTGGTTAGCATGCTACTGGAGAATACTCGTCATCATCATCATGTCCCGGTTGTTGTGTAGGCTATGCTACTAAAGAAGACTAAATGATAGAAATCCTAAAATTAGAAGAAGAAGAAAAAAAACAGATAAAAGCACATGAGTGATTTATGCATGTAAAAAGCATACTAACAATTATGGTCTCATCTCTACTTTCCTTCCATCAACACACAGACAATGGGAGAAATTCCGAAAGCAAGAGAGTTAAAATAAAATTGAAGAATTTAAAATATTTATATATCTGATAATATTTTTTGCTAGTATATTTATACTTAATATAAAAATAAAACTTGTTATGAAGAGTTAAAATTGGGGTTAATAGAATCACAGCAATGTTCAGAAAGTTGCTGATTGGCCTAGAACTCAGCCAAGTCAACTGTGTTTCACTAGGCTTTGAGTGCAGAGCCCAATTACAATTTCTGCAGGTTAAGTTAGTTTGAGAGTGATGCAGGATGATGGAAACTACCCTAGGATGCATGATAACAGATCAATTACACATTAATTTCAGCAATCAACATGTAAAATCAAGCATATCCTCATAATAGATTCAAAAATTCAGATTTATCACATGAAGATCCTAGGTTTTCACATACACGGTGTACGAAAATATAAAATAGTACAAGAGTGGCCCAATTGGAAGTAGGGACTTCCAATCTAGCATAGGCACGTTTCACACTCAAGGGAATGACTAGTAGGTTTATGATTAGGGTTAAGAAGGGGAAAATCTGAAATATGAAGAATTAGGGTTCATGGGAATTGGGGATTTTGGAATTAGGGTTTTTTAGAAATTGAGAAAAATAAGAAGTTGAAGATCTAGGGTTTAGAAGATTGTAATGGAAGGGAAAAGAGGAAGACAAGAGAAGAGGAGAATACCTTTCGAAGAAAAGGAAGAGGAAGGATGTACCTTGGAATCCACTACCAAACAAGCTTTTACCCTTCCACAATTTAATTGGAAGGGAGGGTTTTTTTATAATTAAAAAAATCCTAGAAAATGAGGAAAATTCATTCACACAAGAGAGCTCCACTCTTCTTCTTTTTTTTTTTCTTCTCAATAGCACCACTAGGGTTAGAACTCCAACTCCCCTGTGCTTTTATAATAAAAATTTCGGAATTAAAATCCAGCATAATTACAACTATGTCACTCACTTAAGTAAAGTGGTCCATCGTCCAAAATAAGAAAACTAAAACATATATTATCAATCTCAACCATCAAATAACTCCTAAAAATACCAAAAACCATAAAGAAAGCAAGATCAGAGTCCAAGGGGCCTAGATCTTAAAGATCTAATGGCCCGATGCCCTGATAGACAAGATCCAACAGTCAGATCGACACGAAATAGAAACCCTATGACTAGTAGTCTCCTAAGCAGCCCACATGCATCATCCCAAAGTGGAGTCTTCCCAATGCACGTCCAATACATGTGGGGTCTTCAAAATGGCCCGGCTGGCCCCATCTGAAACTCGTCTCTCATCCACAAAGAAAGTTGTGCTGATGTGGGTGATCGTCTTCGTCTCTGGTACACTCAAGTAGGTCCTCTGATGTCCCCATCAATTCTCCCCAGCTGAAAAGAATTCGCCACTGGAAAAATAAAGTTGTGATAATGCTCGAGGAAGTCAGGATCAATGCGTTGGAACTCCGCCTCTGTAATCCAGGTGTTGTCTGACTCTGGCCTGTTCTTCCACTTCACGAGGTATTTCTGATATCCTCCATGGCGGGTAGAGACTGTTTAGTGGTCCAGAACATCCTCAATCTCTTCTTTCCAACTAGGTACTGATGAAAGAGAAGGCAATGGGTGGGAAGTAAAGTCTAGTAAAGGCCATGGTGATGGGGACATCACACTGCCCACACGCGCACGCACACCACCCCCTACGCACGTACGTACGAAGGAGGGCCCCACCGTCGATCTGACTTGATGACGACGTCTAGGGAGGGCCTCCTAGTTAGAAGACAACGTTTTGATTCAAAAGAGTGGCCCGATAGTCAAGAAAAGCTGATGCGGGACATGAAATTCAGATATGATGTGCAAAATTTCAGGCTTAAGATCATACTAATTCAAAACAATCCATATTAAAATTCCACATCCCACACAAAAGTCCAAACATTCAATTAAGGGGAATCTGTGCGGGTCCAGGCCGACATATGTTAGGGCTAGATCAATAAAAATTATGAACCAAACTATACTCAAAGGGAGATAGAAATCATCCACATGCACAATAATCAGTCTCTAATCCAAGGGATTCACCAATTTCAATTCAAGGAACCCTAGGGTGAGAAAGGGGCAAATAAATTAAAGATAATACAATCTAGGGTTAGGGTTTATGAAAAACTGGTATGAGATGGTAAAATAAGAAGAAAACCTGAACCGGAAAACAGTTCCCGCTCATAGACAGCAACAATGGCCCAGACGCACGTGCATGTGATCACGGCCGCACGTGTGTGAGGCCCAGTATTCAGAAAAAAGCCACCTTGGCCCTGGTCAGCCAAGGATGGACTCCAAAACCCCCAAATCTCAGCCTGATCCGATACACGTTTGTGCGTGGTGCTCCGCCGAAGTTTCAGCCCTCATGCAAGATTCTGGAAATCTGCTGTAGAGAAAAACGGCTGCAACTATTGATGGATTTGCAGATGGAATGCTTGTAAGAGAAGAGAAATATGGATGAAAGAAGGTGGGGGCGAATCGGGATAGATATGGCTTCGCACCACGGTAGTTAGCCCTTCGAGGGAGGGAGGGCTTCGCACCCAATTAGGTTTTTATAACTCGGAAAGGAGCGGGAAAACGCAACAATTTTTTTATTAATGTTCATTTAATCAAAAGAACTGCAAGGGGTGCCTAAGAAAACTCTATACCTCAAAACTCGCGCCATGTGCGTAACCTATTACTTGGCGATGAAGTAAACCAAAATAAAAACTAAACAAAGAAATCTAAAGCGTTCATGATATTCTAGATAACATAAATAATCAAAACCTAAAACATGAAATCAATCCGACTAGTGGGCCGCGATCATGAGATCCCATGATGAGCTTTTCTTGACTATCGGGCCCACTTTTTTGAATCAAAACTTCGCTTCTAACTAGGAGGCCCTCTCTGGACGTCGTCATCGAGCCAGATCGACGGTGGGGCCCTCCTTCATACGTACATGATAGAGGGTGGTGTGCGTGCGCGTGTGAGCGGCACGATGTCCCCCATCAATTCTCCCTGGCTGCGAAGATTTCGTCACTGATGAAATAAAACTCCTTAACTGCTCCAGGATGTCAAGATCAAGTCACTGAAGCTCCTCCTTAGTGAGTCACGTGCTGTCTAAGCTGGGCGTGACTTTCATTTAACCAGGTACTTCTGAAACCCGCCGTACGACGTTAAAACTTTCTAATGGTCTAGGATATCATCTATTTCCTCTCTGGGTGTGTGACGGTTAGGTATGGAAGGTAGAGGTTGAGAAAATAGATCGGGACGGGTAGGTATGGGACGTAGAGGCTGAAAAAATGGGTCGAAAATGGTAGGTATGGGAGGTAGATGCCGGGAAAATGGGCTGGGACGGGTAGGTATTGGACGTAGAGGTTGGGAAAATGGGTCGGAAAGGGTAGGTATGGGAGGTAAAGGCTGGGAAGATGGGTCGGGAGAGGGCCATGGATCAAGGGAAAGGTCTGGGAAATCAGGATGGTTAGGCAAAAGGCTAGACAATGCATCAATGGCCCCTTGAAATGCAACTAGATCCTCCACATTGAATGTGGAACTAATTCCCATGGAAGGTGGAAGATTTGCCACATACGCATTGAGACCGTTTCGTTTTATAATTTTGAAGGGTCCAGCGCTACGCGCGTGTAACTTATGAACGGCCCCCGGAGGATACCGCTCGGGCCTGATGTGGACCATCACAGAGTCCCTTACATTGAATTCCTTGAAACATTTATGTTGGTCTGCAGAAAATTTGTAATGTTCATTACTAGTAGTGATCTCCTGCCTGATTTCTTGATGCCATGAATGAATGTGATGCACAAAAAACTCTGCAGGCTTTGACGACCTAGGGGACAATGACATAGGGACAAGATCAATAGGTTTCTCAGGTTTATAACCAGTAACGACTTCATAAGGATTGAGACCTGTGGACCTATCGACGGAACTATTAAACGCAAACTCGGCTGTATGTATTACGGTGTCCCATATTCTGGTGTGCTCTATATCCTTCCTAAGGGGAGACTCATCCGGTAGATCATCAGGAAAGACATCACGAAACTCATCTACTACCGGAATGGCCTCAGTGGGTAACTCTACACTAGCCTCTGGTGCACCCTCTCTAGCCACAAGGTCGTGCATGTTGTACCACTCAAAATAGTGGTCTTGATGTCCCTCATGGAGTGGGTGCACAGGTGCATGCCCATTACTGATTCCTTGGCCAACTCCATTCATTGGTCTATCCTCCTGGCAACCTGCCTGAGATTGGACATCTACCCCAATGGTAGGGTTTGTCCTGGCAGAGGCCTTTAGTTGGGTAATGTGTACATCAAGTTGTTCAAAGTATTGGTCCATATCCAAGCGCTTATTCAAAGACTCAATTTGTTGGGACAGTTTATTTAGTGACTCTTGCAATCGTTCCACGTTTAGTGTAGGGTGCAAACCAACCACGACCCGTACGTAAGGGCATACGACTGCTAACTCCACCTAAGGACTTTCTATGACGACTATATGCAACTAATGATCCTATGAGACTCTATATGAGGGAAACTACGCAGTGTTACTAAAATCCAGCAACATAGTTGTCGAAATAAGGGAATAACAGAAAGTTACAGCAATGTGAATTGCTAACTTCCTGCTAACAGAAATTTCAACAACTAATATCAGGGACTACGGACTTCTAACAGCTATATGTGATGAACTAGATGCGTGAAAGACTCAAACAAACTAACCCTAACATGTAATGTATTCCCCTATAAGAACCCTAAGCTCTAATACCAAATTTGATGCAGGACATGAAATTCAGATATGATGTGCAAGATTTCAGGCTTAAGATCATACTAATTCAAAACAATTCATATTAAAATTCCACATCCCACACAAAAGTCCAAACATTCAATTAAGGGGAATCTGTGCGGGTCCAGGCCGACACATGTTAGGGTTGGATCAATAAAAATTATGAACCAAACTATACTTAAAGGGAGATAGAAATCATCCACACATGCACGGTAATCAGTCCCTAATCCAAGGGATTCACCAATTTCAATTCAAGGAACTCTAAGGTAAGAAAAGGGACAAATAAATTAAAGATAATGCAATCTAGGGTTAGGCTTTATGAAAAACTGGTATGAGAGGTTAAAATAACAAGAAAACCTGAACCGGAAAACAGTTCCCGCCGCGGACAGCAACAATGGCCCAGACGCACGTGCGTGTGATCACGACCACACGTGTGTGGGGCCAAGTATTCAGAAAAAGGCTACATTGGCCCTAGTCGGCCAGGGACGGACTCCAAAACTCCCAAATCTCAGCTCGATCCGATGCACGGTTTGTGCATGGTGCTCCGCCGAAGTTTCAGCCCTCATGCAGAGTCAGATTCTGAAAATTTGCTGTAGAGAGAAAAACGGCTGCAACTATTGATGGATTTGCAAATGGAATGCTTGTAAGAAGAGAAATATAGATGGAAGAAGGTGAAGGCGAATCGGGATAGATGTGGCTTCGCACCACGGTAGTTAGCCCTTAGAAGAAGGGAGGGCTTCGCACCCAATTAGGTTTTCATAACTCGGAAAGGAGCGGGAAAACGCAGCAATTTTTTATTAATCTTCATTTAATCAAAAGAACTACAAGGGGTGCTTATTTATAAGAAAACTCTATACCTCAAAACTCGCGCCCTGTGCGAAACCTATTACTTGGTGATAAAGTAAACCAAAATAAAAACTAATCAAAGAAATCTAAAGCGTTCATGATATTCTAAATAACATAAATAATCAAAACCTAAAATATGAAATCAATCCAACTATTGGGCCACGATCATGAGATCCCATGATGAGTGTTGAGACAGAGGGGGGACTGATTAAAGTATACTCGAGTTTACTGAAGTATCTCAAAAAGTTCATCAAAATTTCAAAATCCTCAATCAAGTTCTGAGAAAACCCACCAGAGCTCTTAAGTAATGTGATTCGAACATGCACGCACACGCACAAAAAAGAAACAAACTCAACACGCACACAAAATAAATAAATAAACAAACTCAATATAAGCACTCTATAAACGAATTTGATCAAGTACTAATAAAGCTCATCAAATTCAAAATTGAGTTCTCCTCAAATTTTCAAAATCCTCAAGTTCTCAGGAAAACCCACTAGAGTAAATAACTGATGAGAAGGCAGATACACGTGTTATCAAAACAGCTAGAAGAAGAACAAAAAAAATCCAAGTCAACAAAATAAAATAAATAATAGTTGACTACTCATGTAGGTTATAGAAAACTACGTTATAAAGAGAATCCTATTACATAAGAACAATACCATACCGAGAAGGCCCACATGGTATGAAAGGGGAATATCCACGGATTGAATTTTCCTGAACTGATCAAACTTTTGAATTAAAGTATACTCTTCCCAACCAGTTATGCCTGAGACCAAATCACCAGCCTTAAAATTTGGGTGATCAGAAGCAACGACTTTAGACACACCAAAGCCCTCGATGACCTTTAGAGGATACAAAAATGATGTCATGATCTATCCCAAAATGAGAAAATTGCAAAAAGGAGATTCTGATATAGTAAAGTAAGAAATTTCAGCATGAATATTAGACCAGAACCTAAAAACTTCAAAATGGAATGAGAACTTGTTCATTCTAGCAAGTAACAAATAATTCAAGCAGAAGCAGCAAAAAACTTAAAAGAAATATAACTGATAACTATAACAATCTGTGACTGATTAAATTGAATGCAAGATGACACTTTGATAACAATATAACAATATATGCAGGCACCATAAACACCCGTTGCAAATATGTTTATACTAATCCAACCATCCAAATCTGATGGGGACATCAGACATTTTACTCCACTCATACCTATTCTTCCTAACCCTAACCCTGGATTGCATTACTTTAATTTATTTGCCCCTTTTCTTATCCTAAGGTTCTCTGAATTGGAATTGGTGAATTTCTTGGATTAGGGATTGATTGTTGTGTATGTGTCGATGATTTTTATTTCCCTTTAAATATCGTTTGGTCCATAATTTTACTGATCCAGCCCTACCCTGTGTAGGCCTAGACCCGCACAGATTCCCCTTATTTGAATGTTTGAACTTTCGTGTGGGATGTGGAAATCTTATGTGCATGTTTCTGAATTAGTTTGATCTAAAGCCTAAGATCTTGCATATCATAGTTAATTTTCATGTCCTGCATCAAAATCAAGGGTCCAACTTTAAATGCAGCACAGCACCAAAATCAGATCGTGGACGATCTTACAATTCTTACCTACCGGTTGAAGGACATGTTTTCGAATTTGAAACATCATTTATAAATAATAATAAATAAAAAAAAAAAAAATTTTTTTTTTTTAAAAGTAAATAAATAAATAACCATCCATTGATGGCTATCAATGAGAAACATAGAATCATTTGTAACTCTTCACTATCACCACCATTGCACATTGCTGCTCATGATCAAGACAGTTTGGATTGAGGTATACATATATACCACATTTACAATGTCTGGATGCATGTGTATGGATTGCCTTACACTAAAAGCATATGAAATAATTCCTTGCAGTAAGCACAGTAGTAGCAACAGGAATCACCTGATCTCCCCTTGCGATGCACGCCTAGGAAAACCCTAGTCCCTTGAAAAAATTCATTCCCAAGCCCTTACAAGTGTTTAAAACCCTCTCATCTTGCAAAACTCTTGCCCTTAAAAGAGAAAACACTTATAATAACCAAGCCTAAATCGTGATCGGACTTAAATACCCCGATTTCCGCAAATCTGCGTAACCCGTCGGTCAGATCGAATTAAACCGACTCACACTTTTCGGTCAAACTAAAAATGTGCAAATCTACATAACGTGCAAACTGTGATTCCCCCACTAATTCGGTTGGACCAATGGGATACCAGTCGAACCAAATGTGGCATTCTCCGCACTATCAGATTGGTAGAATCGAAGGCATCCTACACAACAGTCTTAGCAGATGAATTTGCTTCAGTTATGATATAGGTGAGGCTCCCCTACCGTCTGCCATAGTTAAAAACCCAAAAACTCGTTTCAACTCGATTTCCAGCTAGGTCAGGTTGATAAAAGACTAAACAAGTCTTTACTCCACTCAACTCCATATATTAATAAATAAAATCTAAATTATTCTGGTCGATGATTAATATTAATCTCGTTGCATCTATGAAATAAATAAATATTTTTAAACACAAGTGAAGTGCTTCCTGGAAATTCTTGCATCCTTTGTAATCGGTTGAGTTCGAGTTTCCAACAGACTCAGCTCAAAATCTGGTCGAGTCGAGTTGAATCGGCCGAGTTTCGACTTGAGTCACCGAGTTTCGGAACTATGCCGTACACGTGGCAACTACCTCTAATCCAAACTGCCCAAATAGTGGGACCCACTGAAGCTGGATTATAACCTAAAAGAATACACGGAAAGTGTGTTCTGGCTGCTCAATTCAATAGGTAAACGTCCACTAATCAGAGGTCAGGATTCTGTAATTCATCATATTTCATGCGCGAGATCAACCTACATCGGGTCCCACCATTTGGCTAGTTCGCATATAACAAAACCCCAGAAATCACAACAGAAAATCGAAGGTTTTGAATTTGAATTTACCGAACCAGGGGCGAAAGGCGGGATGTACGAGTCGTAGTACTCGCGCATTCTCCCCCTCATGTAAGGATCGCAAGAGAGGTAGAGATTCTTCACAAGAACAGCTCCAGATCCTTCTGGAACCTTCAATCCGACCTTTCCGACCTTCAATTCCATGTCCGTCTCTTTCGGATTCCCGACTATGAAGCCTCTGAAGACGATCTGCTTATTCGGAGCTTCTTCCATGGCAGATCTCTCTTCAGACCCGACTGCAGACCCGAGGTTTTCAAATGCAGAGAGAGAGAGAGAGAGAGAGAGAGAGAGAGAGAGACGGCTAGGCTGGGTCGAGGGAAGCGCGGGCGGATAGCGCGTTTTTCAAAGAGACAGAGGTCTACCTACCTCTGCCCAATAAGACAACGGTGAGAGTTTACCACCATATTTACTTTGAAGAATTATAGTTCGTGAATCGTGATGCATCGGAGCGTGAATACTGTCTCGATATGCCCTGTACAAATGGGTCGATGGTTCGATCATCCAGGTCCTTGGATCTTGTGGCTCATGTTGTGGATGAGGTATTACTTGAAAACCTCCCTGGTTGAGCTTTCTAACCTTTTGATAACTGGTCCACCAATGGATGGTTAAGATAATGCAGCTACAGTACGTAAAAAGGCCAACTTCTTTATGTATAGTATATTCCAAACTGGAAGCTTTTTATGGTCATGGCCTGTTTATGAACAGTCAGATGAGATCAACCGTGTAAATCTCTTGGGGGTGTATAAGCTACAATCCAAACCGTTAGGCCATAAGTTAAAGGGATTTTTTCATATGGCCGCCTATCTTTTAAGCTATGGGAAAAATCCTTGTGCTTTTAAACTATTTCTTAAACTCTGCATACCTATTTCATATGGGTTCTGCAACCGCCTGAGCCAACGGAATGAACCGTTAACTGCGAAAAACTATATTTTATTCCTGCTTGTCCGCATGTATTACCGACATTTTGTCATACTTTTACCTTCGCCACATGATCGTACTGCCCCCATTCTGCACTCTCATTATGTTTCGTGGGACATTATGATGCCTGTGTTTTATCTACACCGTCCACCCATTTTTTTCCGAATCATTTTAGGGCATGATCCAAACAATGAGGATACTCCGGGCCTCAGTTAGTCTAAACGATGGAAAATAATGGGATTAATGGTTACCATTAAAACATTCATTGGACCACAGGGTTTACAAGAAATCCTTTCCATTCATTTGTTTCGTCATCTTATTTTCGGACACGGACCCAAAATGAGGCAGATCCAAAGCTAAATTGGGCCACACAACAGGAAATAGCGGAAAAAATGCCCACCATTAAAATATCTTAATGCTATCTCGGGGCCCACTTTGAACCTTGGATCTACCTCATGTTGCCTTAAAAATGAAAGGGAAAATCTGATGGACGGAGTGGATTTGTCACAAAAATCATCATAGGCCCACATATAATCCGCAATGATCGCCCCCACTTAAATGTCCAACCTGTCTGATACTAGCCGGACGCAGATTGCCTAGCCATGTCGCTACGTACTGGATGGGTTTTTGTGAGCTCACGGTGTTTTATCTACACCGTCCAACCATTTTGGATTATTATTATAGAGCATGAGCACAAAAATGAAGCAAATCCAAATCTCTAATAGACCACACTACTCGGAGATGAAAAACAGTGGTAAATGAACGCCTGGCATTAAAATTTTACTAATGCCCTTTGTAATGCTTGTTTGCCATCTGACCGTTGATTAGGTTACGAAGACATTGATGAAGGGACAAATCCAATATAAGTCGGGCGCCTGCCATAATGTTTGTGACCCGTTCATCTACTTTGCTGGTTCTTTTTTAGGGCACGGGACTAAAGAAGAGTTAGATCTAAAGGTAAAGTAGGCCACGCGATGAGAAAAAGCTTGAAATGACACTTACCGTTGAAATATCTTGTGGCTCTCGTGGGGCCACTTTGAGCCTTTGATCTTCTTCATTTTTGTCTTTTGTTTTATAATGAGCTTCCAAAACAGATGGACGGCCTGGATTTCTACAAAACTTCTAGGTGGCACTAATGTAGTTGAACGACAGCTGCACGGCATTCAATGTCAATAAAGGGGTTGTTGGACATTTAAGTCCACGTCATCCGACAGTAGGTGGGGCCTATCGTGATGTTTGTTACAAATCCTACCCGTACATCAGATTTTTTTTATCTCATTTTTAGGCCATGAGCCCAAAATGAGGTTTATACAGACTTAAAGTGGGCCACACGAGCAGGAAAGATCAGGTATTGAATGCTCACCGTTGAAACATTCATGGGTAATAGATATTTTATGACAAATCCACCCCGTCCATCTGTTAACTTAGTTCATATTAGGGAATATTCGAGAAAATAAGCTATATCCTAAGTTCAAGTGGGCCGAAACAGTGAAAAAGAAAGTCCACCATTGAAATATCTTGGGGCAATCAAGGAGCCCACTTTAAACTTTGGATCTGCTTCATTTTTGGCCCATGCAATTAAAATGAGCTGGAAAAACAGACTGGATTTCTCACAAACTTCAAATTGTCCCCATAAAAGTTTGGTATGGGGTTGGCACCATAATCCGAACGGAGGTTGCCAACTGTTTTGTAATTGCAGAAATACATTTCCGTACAGTTTTGCCAATCCGCTTCCCTCTCATACGCAATGGAACCAGCTCTTCCCGAACCTGGATCGCTGTACATTTCTGCTTCCATCCTACAGCGGAAGAAAGAAACTGAAACTACCGCCTTAGATCATTGTTAACTCACTATAGTTAAACCTTACTTTTCTTCAAAGTGCCTTCTAGGTACCTCCGGATAATTACCTCGTGCACCGACAGTCGGTCTAACTTTCCTGACATCCATTCTATCCATCGATTATGATGGCCTAAAAATCATAATCTCCTGGAGAACTTAGATAGGCTAACGCAGGCCCACTGATAAGTTGACGTGGTACGCAACTTTAAATTAAAAGGATTTGAAAAAAAAATTTTGATTTTTTTTTTTTTTTTTAATAAGGATTTTATCTTTGTTAACCAACTCACCGTAGTTGAATTAAGTTTTGTTCCATGTTGAAAAGTTGTTAAGAAAATTAAACTTTTTATATTAAAATTTTTTACTAATTTTTTATTAGAAATGCCATGGGAACAACCTTGTAAGCACGCGCCATGGTCGTAACTATTGTATTTTGTTTTAAATAAACACTAAAATTTGATTTTCAAATTTTTGGTTTCTCTTTACATTTGGAATTGTTGGTGTTTTTGAGTTATGGGTTTTGTCCTACATTGGATTTGACAAAGAAAATTCTTTAATATATATGTAACACCCCTTACTTTCTAGTACCCAGTGTGTTACTACGTAATCTAATTTAGTACAGATACAATCCTAGCTTAAATGAATCCTCATGTTTATTCTAACCTAAAACCAACCCTTGGAAACAATCCTCATCCGTAAAGAAGACTACCACTTGATTTCAAGATAGACCCCACATTATCAGAGAAACCTAAATTTTTGTTAATCTCGATCTCCTTAACATACATATATAGATGTAACCATCCATCTTAGATTTATGGACTCGAATCATGAAATTCTTTATTCCTCGGGTCCACAACTCTCTATCGGATGATTTGACACTTACTCACGCCACATAGTCACTGAATCATAAAATAAATTGTTAGAACCTATCCATACTAGCTTAGAGACTCTTAGAAACATCGATGACTAAATCGAGAAATGATTCGACCGTTAAATAGTCGATAACTATTAGTTTGACTCACAAAAACAAGAAATATGGCCCGCTTGAGCTATGGATCTGCCTCATCTATGGATTGTCCGCTAACTTGGATAGTTGAACCTGGTGATAAGTGTAGATTCCACAAAATAAACCCCATTGATCATGTAAAAGATCTGACCCGTCCATTAGGTTCATATCGTATCATTGAACGAAATCACGCCAAGTGACCCCCTAATTTAGAAATCCTTGGAACGATTGGTAACCGAAACTAAAAGGATCTGACCATCAAATTGATGTAAACCAACACTTAAAGACCGTAATTCTCTTGATATGGCCCACTCAAGTCATGAATTGACCTCATCTGTGATATAGGGTTATAATGGGACCCTACTAAGTGTATGGACGGAGAAGATTACACATCTTGATGATGTGGACCCCACCTCGAGCTACATGTGCACTCAGTGGGAAAATACCCCCAGTGCACCATATTACCCAGCTAGTCAAAACGGGTTTTACCCGTCGAATTTCCGAAAAAGAGGAAATCTCCTCTTCCTTTTCGTTTTCCCGCCAATGACAAACAGACCCCTGTTTGAAATTGGGTCCATCATCATCCGTTGATCGGATGATCTGAACTATCCATTAGGTGCGGCCCTTAGTTCTGACCGAAACCCAGCAATCCCTATGCGTTGGAACACCCATGATGACGCACGATCTCAGGCGCAATCCACCTACGTTTGGCTGTTTTGCCAAAAACGGAAGATTCGTTTCCATTCTTCTCGCCAGGCTGGCAATTCGCGTGAGAGGCCTTCTCCGCAATCTCGGCCGTTCTTTTGAAACGCATCTCAGCTCTCCTTTCGGCACCAGAATAGAGCAGGCAACTGTCTGCTAGTCGAGCCGGCGTGGGAAACATTCCCATTTCGGGAAAGTTACGTTGGTTCGATCCAAGCCTTCCACCTAAGCTCCAAAAGCAATCCTGACCATCCATACTAGGGTAACAACGACCTTAGCAGCTCTCCCGAAAATATCGCCCGTCTGCGCAAGAAAGAGAGCTACGGCGGGGAAAAATCTCGTGAGAGGATTCGACGGTGATCAGGGAAGAAATTAGCGGACCCCACAAGGTTCAGATCGCCCTGATGGGCTAGGAAACGAAATCCACCATGAAAGTCGGCTTCATCTTCCCCGTCCGTTTGAAAAACCCACTACCTGTGGGTGAGTCCCACTTCATGATCTAGACCATCCTTTGGGTAGGCCAGGGTCCCGAAAATTAATCCCTAAAGTCTGATTGAATGCTATGCAATGATTTTGGTGGTGATCAACATCCAACAAACGTAACCACTCCGAGCTTAAAAACGGATTAGAACTCGTGTTGTAGCTAATCCAGGGATTTGATACAAACCGCATTAGGGTTGGGAAAAGGCTATAAAAATGCCACTTCCTTTTAGGGCAGCCATCCGGAAAAGGAAAATAAAATGAGAAAGAGAGAGAGAGTCATGAGCGCCGCTCTCTTCTTGCCGCACCATAGCGGGTTGGGCTGAGTGTCGACTCGGTCCCTGCCTTTCTGTGAAAAGAAAGAAAAGTAGCAAGAAAAGAAAGAGAGAAAATGGAGGAAGACCTGCTGGATTCGTTTCGCCATTAGAGGAGCTCGTCTTCCTCGTCAGAAAACCACCCACCGCACCATCATTATAGGCGTTGATTCGTGATCTGCTCGTTCATCAGGTAGGCCATGTCTATTGTAGATGGTAGCCCTGAGTCAGTCCCATTTTCGGATCCCAGTCAGTAGGTAAAATTGGATGGTTTGTGAGGTTTTTGTCGAGTCAAGTTCGGTCGACTCATTGATTGGCCTAGCTGCAAAAGCATTCGCGAGTTGCTGGACTGTCCGAGTCCATATCTATCGAGTTGTGGGTGTGAAAAGAGAGAGAGAGAGAGAGAGAGAGAGAGAGAGAGAAGAAGAAGAAGAAGAAGAAGAAGAAGAAAGGAAAAGAAGAAAGAAGGAGAGAAGGTGGTGCGGTTGTTGCACCGCACCTAACTGTCGAGTTGGGATTCGTGACTCGATCTCACTCAAGATGGGCTGAGTTGTTGCTGAGCTTGGACCCACTATCATGACTCAGTCCAGCCACTGAGTCCCTGCCCCTGGTCACCCAACAGTGTGCCTAGACATGTGGCAGATTGATGTAGAGCGGGTCGCGAACAGTTACAAGGCCAAGATGGATCAGAAAAGGCCCGGTCGGCGACAGAAGTGATCTGGACCATCAAACCTTAAATCAGGCGTATCTCGCAATCCGAGATGAGTTAGCCGACGAAAAATATATGATTTTGGGGTAGAACGAGCTACTTTAGCCAACCAACCCCACTACGCCGGGTTGCGATGCCCAGAATTGCGAAAAACCCCTGGATTGACGGTCGTTTCCCTGTTTTAATTTCAATTTTACTATAAATAGTAAGTTTTAGTTTGATTATAACTCTTCATCTGTTGGGCTTTATGAGTTGCGCCCAACGTGAAAAGAGCTTAGAATAATTAGGAGAACGGTTTGGTGAATCCAAATAGGACACTTACTATTTTTGGCCGAAAACCTTGCGCACTAGTAGACATCACGACCGTCTATAAATAGTAAGTTTACTATTTATAGTAAGTCGCGAATTCTAGAAGTTGTAGTTGTAGTTTGATTCTGATTTCTTTCCCATTGCTTGGTACTCCTATTTAAAGGGTTGTGAACTCGTTTTTATGGATAAATTAATCAGTTTCGAAATTATTAGAAATTATTTCTGTTTTTTGCTTTCTTTCCTCGTGGATTCAAGAAGTCTCTGTGAGGAGTCCAGAGAAGCTCCGTGGATTCGGAGTATTTATCCTCATCACGTTCATCCCTGCGTCAATTGGTATCAAAGCGAGGATTTCCCTCGGGCCGATGGCAAACAACGAAGGTATGAATCAAAATCCTGTGGACGGTGATCCAGGGATTCGTTATCTTTCGGAAAGAATGGAAGCTTTCCACCGGGAGAGTCGGTTGACCATGCAAGGGCTGTAAGTAATGCTCGACCGTCTTGCGGATGCGCTACTTCCGCCCCGAGCCCTAGGCGGTTCTCCACCACCTATGGTGGCTCCACCACCCATGGTTGCTGTACGACGCAACCCCGATTTTCGTAGAGCACTACCAATGGCAAATCGTAGGGCTACACCAGATGATTCAAGTTCTAGCGACGAAGACCTTAATGAGAGTTTTGCTCGACGACCAATCCATGGAGGCGATCATCTAGATCGTGCTGAAAGAGACTACCGAGGTAAGGCTGAACTTCCTAGTTTTAATGGTTTATTACGCATAGAAGATTTCCTCGATTGGCTAGCCGAAGTAGAGAGATATTTTGATTACATGGACGTGCTAGATCATAAAAGGGTAAAATTGGTAGCATTTAAATTAAAATCTAGTGCTTCTGCATGGTGGGAACAATCACAACTCTCACGAGCCCGTCAAAATAAGGCGCCTATCTCATCATGGGGCCACGGATGAGACGTCTTCTTCGATCACGATTTCTCCCCAGTGATTATGAGCAGATACTATTCTACCAATATCAAAATTGCCGACAAGGAAATCGAACCGTCACAGATTACACAGAAGAATTCCAGCGGTTGGCTACACGAAACGATCCGTCAGAATCTGAGTCACAGAAAGTGGCACGATTTATAGGTGGGTTGCGGTCGATAATTCAGGAACGAGTACAGATGTACCCAGTCGAGACCGTGGATGAAGCAGTTCAATTGGCGGGTAGGGTAGAAACACAACTTGCAAGAGCTCTTGCTCGTCCACATCCTTCAACTCGACCCCCCATGACGGGTCCCACGCAGGATCCAGTGCTGGCACGAGGAAAAGATCCAGTAGGAGAACGTCCTCAACTTCCTACAACCGCAAACTGTGATACGGGGAGCGACTCATCCAGACCTCAACGTACAACACCCACAACAGCGGGCCCGAGTAGGGTTCCAAATCCTTATGCTCGGCCAAGGTCGAACAATTGTTACCGATGTGGCCAGCCAGGCCACTTATCAAACACTTGCCCTCAACGTCCCGCAGTACACTTGACTATAAACGAAGGGGGCACTGAAGATGAGGCCGCAGAAGAAGACCATGGCTTTGATGAACATGAACAAGCCACTGAAGAAATAGCAGGTGGAGATGAAGTGACGGGCGATGATCGTGGCGAATTTCTAGTTGTGAGGCGATTACTGTATGCCCCATGAAAGGAATTACATCCATAGCGACACAATATATTTCGTACTCGGTGCACTGTCAATGGAAAGGTTTGTGATGTGATCATAGACAGCGGTAGTAGTGAGAACATCGTCTCAAGAGTGATGGTGAACAAGTTGCGGCTACCAACGATGAAACATCCTTCCCCGTACTCGATTGGCTGGATAAAAAAGGTGAATGAGACCAAGGTAACTGAACAATGCACTATCTCGTTTTCAATTGGCAAAAATTATAAGGATCAAATACTTTGTGACGTGGTCGACATGGAAGCTTGTCATATGCTACTCGGTCGACCCTGGCAGTCGGACCGTGATGCGACCCATCGAGGACGGGATAATGTTTACATATTCATCAAGGATAATCGAAAAATAATCCTTGCCCCTATGGCACCAGAGAACCACCCTAAAGCTTCTAAAGTGGAGGGGAGTTCCCTCTTAACCATTCGGGATTTCATGGAGGAATCCAAGGAAACCGGCGAGGTATACGCCATAGTGGTGAAAGGCGAGGAAGAGGAACCCTCAAACATCCCTCCAAGCTTAAGGCTGTTACTAAACGAATTTAAAGAAGTCTGGCCTAAAGATTTACCTGATGGATTGCCCCCCATGAGGGACATCCAACATCACATAGACCTCGTCCCTGGGGCTAGCCTGCCCAACCGCCCTCATTATCGGATGAGTCCGAAGGAGTGTGAGATACTTCAGGGGCAAGTGGAGGAATTGATCCGTAAGGGTCTCTTGAGAGAGAGCATGAGCCCATGTGTCGTACCAGCATTATTAACGCCAAAAAAAGATGGAAGCTGGCGCATGTGTGTCGACAACAGGGCAATCAACAAAATCACCATCAAATATCGGTTCCCAATACCACGGTTGGACGACATGCTCGATATGCTAGAAGGGGCCAAGGTGTTCTCTAAACTTGATCTAAAGAGCGGGTACCATCAGATTCGTGTCCGACCCGGTGATGAGTGGAAAACGGCGTTCAAGACCAAGGAAGGGTTGTATGAGTGGCTGGTCATGCCCTTCAGCCTATCGAACGCACCAAGTACTTTTATGCGTTTGATGAATCAAGTTCTAAAACCGTTCACTGGCCGATTTGTGATAGTATATTCTGATGACATATTGATATATAGCCAGGATGAGGCGGAGCACAGGAAACATCTCAGGCAGGTGCTGTAGGTCCTACAAATTAACAAATTGTACCTCAACTTGAAGAAGTGTAGTTTTTTAACTAACAGCCTATTGTTTCTAGGATTTGTTGTAACGTCCACAGGCATTCGTGTGGACGATAAAAAGGTGTGAGCTATTAGGGAATGACCGATCCCGACAAACATTCATGAGGTGAGGAGTTTTCACGGGTTGGCGACTTTCTATCGTCGATTTGTGCGAGATTTTAGCACCATAGTCGCGCCCATAACAGATTGCATAAAAAAGGGACTGTTCTAGTGGACCGATAAAGCTGACAAGAGCTTTCATGAGATCAAGCATCATTTATCTACAACACCGGTCTTAGTGCTTCCTAATTTTGACAAATTGTTTGAGGTTGAGTGTGATACTTCATACATCGGAATTGGAGGAGTATTATCACAGGAAGGTAGGCCGGTAGCCTTCTACAGCGAGAAGCTCAGCGAAGCCCGAAAGAAGTGGTCAACTTATGAGCTTGAGTTGTACGCGGTTGTTCAAGCGCTGCGACATTGGCGACATTATCTGATTCAAAGAGAGTTTGTTCTGTACACTGACCATCAAGCATTAAAGTTTATTAATAGTCAGACTAATGTGAATCGTGTGCATGCTAGATGGGTTGCTTTTTTACTAGAATTCACGTTCGTTCTGAAGCACAAGTCAGGGAAGCAGAACAAGGTGACTGATGCACTTAGCCGTCGTGCATCATTACTGGTTACAATGAGTAACGAGGTGGTCGACTTCGACTATCTCAAGGAGCTGTATGCCGAAGATGAAGACTTTAAAGATTCTTGGATAAAGTACCAAGAAGGTCACCCTAGCGACCTTCATATACAGGACGATTTTCTCTTCGAAGGGAATCGATTGTGCATCCCTCAAAGTTCCTTGAGGGAGCAGATTATTCAGGAGCTACATGGAGGTGGCCTCGGTGGACACCTTGGGCGAGACAAGACGCGAGCTCTTGTGGAAGAGCGGTATTACTGGCCGCAGTTAGTACGTGATGTGGGAAAAGCCGTACAACGTTCTCATGTTTATCAGACCTCTAAGGGGCAATTTCAGAATACGGGCCTCTACATCCCGTTACCTGTGCCTGACGGTCCTTGGGAGGATTTATCAATGGACTTCGTACTTGGTCTGCCACGAACACAACGCGACATGGATTCAGTGTTCGTGGTAGTAGATCGTTTCTCCAAGATGGCGCACTTTATTCCATGCAAGAAGACTCTCGATGCAACACACATGGCAAATCTATTCTTCAGAGAAATTGTGCGGCTACACGGGGTTCCCAAGACTATTACTTCTGATCGTGACACGAAGTTCATAAGTCACTTTTGACGGACTTTGTAGACTCGATTCGATACACGACTTCAGTTCAGCAGCGCCTACCACCCACAAACTGACGGTCAAACTGAGGTTGTGAATCGCACGTTGGGAAACCTCCTTCGATGTATTTCAGGAGAAAAACCTAAGCAGTGGGATTTGGTTTTGTCTCAAGCGGAGTTTGCATTCAACAACATGGTAAACCGCTCGACAAGAAAATCCCCGTTCCATTTTATTTACGGACGAGTACCTCGCCACACATTAGACTTGGTCCCTCTGCCCAAGCTCCCAGGCATGAGCATTGCAGCAGAACATATGCAGACAAGATCATGAGCATTCATGCGGAGGTACAAACCAAGTTACATGCCTCAAACGAGAAGTATAAGGAGCAAGCGGACAAGCATCGGCGACGAAAAGTGTTCGAGGTGGGCGACCAAGTAATGGTCCATCTGCGCAAAGAAAGATTTTCGACCGGAACGTACAACAAGTTGAAGAATAAAAAGATTGGGCCAGTACCAATCATTCAAAAGATCAATGACAACGCCTATGTTGTTGATCTTCCAGATGACATGACGATTCACGGACTTTCAATGTCGCGGACCTGACCGAGTATCATGAACCAGAGCATGACGAGACTCGAGGGAGTTCTTTTAGTAGAGGAGACTGATGAGAGAGGGTCGCGAACAGTTAGAGCAGATGGATCAGAAGGGCCGGCCGCGACAGACATGATGGTGTCGACCATCAGACCTTATCAGAGTGATCTATCTCGCGCATCCGGGATGACTTAGCCGATGAAAAATATATGATTTTGGGGTAGAACGAGCTACTTTAGCCAACCAACCAGCTACGCTAGGTTGCGACGCCCGGAATTGCGAAAAACCCCTGGATTGACGGTCGTTTTCCTGTTTTAATTTCAATTTTACTATAAATAGTAAGTTTTAGTTTGATTATAACTCTTCATCCGTTGGGATTTAGGAGCTGCGCCCAATGTGAAAAGAGCTTAGAATAATTAGGAGAACGGTTTGGTGAAGCCAAATAGGACACTTACTATTTTTGGCCGAAAACCTTGTGCATTAGTAGACATCACGACCGTCTATAAATAGTAAGTTTACTATTTATAGTAAGTCGCGAATTCTAGGAGTTGTAGTTGTAGTTTGATTCTGATTTCTTTCCCATTGCTTGGTACTCCTATTTAAAGGGTTGTGAACTCATTTTTATGGATAAATTAATCAGTTTCGAAATTATTAGAAATTATTTCTGTTTTCTGCTTTCTTTCCTCGTGGATTCGAGAAGTCTCTGTGAGGAGTCCAGAGAATCTCTGTGGAATCGGAGTATTTATCCTCATCACATTCATCCCTGCGTCACAGATGAAAGAAAGGAAGCTAGAGAGAAGGAGAAAAGAGAAGAAGAAATCAGTAGTGAGAGTTGCTGCTGAGTTGACTCGGCTGGAACTGAGTCCAGCCAAGTCGAGTTGCGATGGGTCTGTTCGGACTCATTGTTGGACATCCTAGCCGGTAAGAAAAGAAGATGAAAAGGAGGAGAAGAAAGAGAGAGAAAAGGAGAGATGGGTGCTTGTGCTTGGGCCGAGCCAACTCGACTCGAACCGAGTTAACGAGGTGAGTCTACTTCTCCTCATTCCAGATTTATTTCAATGCACAGTTATTGTTGCTACCAATGTTATAATTAGTATTATTAATATTACCGACGATTAGCCGTTAGTAGGTTAGTTATAATAAAACTAGTTATTTTATACATAATAATATTTTATTTACCGCCCTTAAACATTATCATTACGGGTATATCAAAATATTTATCACCATTGTAATGCTTATTATTATCATGTAGCTACTATAACTTACATCGCTAGTATTAATGGTGGTTTTACAACTATTGGTATTACTAACGTTATGATTAATCACACATCGATTAGCGTTCGATCCTAGAAACTAAAGATTGAACTCTTGATGGAAACCTAGTTCTACATCAATACACTATTTGTGCTAATGTTAGTTATTGTAAATAAAATTGTAGTTATCAAGTAGTAGAATCTTATTTAACTCTCCTAAATATTATCCTTAATAGTAGATCTTAGTAGTTATTATCATCATTAGGATTACTATAATTATTATAATTATTAAATGCGGCTAACCATTGATAGGTTAATTTTGCTAAGTATTGGTTATTATAGATATTAAATATTAACACTAATCATGTTATGTCTATTTTGTTGTTGTAGGATTATTAATGATAAGATTAACATTATTAGTATTAATAGGCAGTTATTATTTATTTTTACTCCATTCTAATATTATTACTATTTAATTATATGAGTTGAACTTCAAACCCTAAATCAAAGTCTAAGATTAGATTAATGAATAAAACCCTAAATCTAGATGATCCAAACCATAGGTCATGATCCTAACCATAGATAACATATGAAACTTGGATCTAACCATACAAAATTTATAATTCATGATAGGATTCGGTTCTAAGGGTGCAAGTACTTAGCGACACTAGAAGGTGATTCGGTTCATCAGGTGATGATTCTTCCCCTTGAGCTTTCCATTTTTCCATTAGCTTAAGTTATAGTTTTTATCTAAATTTATAATTAATATCTCCATTTTATAATCACATATGTTAACTGTCGAAATTGAATTGCTATATTACATGTTTAATGTTTATCCCGCATATTTATTTCATGCCTGTGGACTTTTTGTGGATTGCTTATAGAATTTAAACTGGTACATTGGTGGGAAACCCCCACTTATAAATGTACACCTATACTTGGGATGTAACCCGACTGGTTGTGATTGTAATGGTTCAAATTGACCATTGATGTGGGTCTACCATCCAGGGTTGTTGTGTCCAATGGTTTTCAAGGATGGTCTTTTATCGCATGGTCTAATACTCGCCCCATGTGGCTTATTTTGATATTAGCCCTACCTACGTGGCTTTGTTTTGGTATTTTTCTTATATGAGTCCGATGTTTTATATTGTGCAACCATGTGATGGTAAGCCCCATATACTGTAATATGATTGGCCACTAGTCGACGGGATTCCATTAAACATCCTAAGGTGGTAGTCTCATGAGCCGGGGATGGTGGTATGGGACCTATGCCCGAGCTGTCTGCCTACGCTGGGCTATACGCTCCTCGTAGTGACCTTTGAGCTTATCTAACCTGTTGGTTGTAAATAGATTAATAATGACTTGGCTAATCATGCATACATGGCATATTACGAAGGCTTGGATCATTATGCCCATGCGATTACGCTGAGTGTTGCTCTAATGACCAGTCATTCGATTTATGATAATGACTGGATCATCATGCCCATACGATTACGCTGAGTGTTGCGCTGATGACCAGTCATATTCATGGGTGACGAGCCCAATGCCCATCTGGATGTTTTACCCGGGGCACAGACTATCTGGACGTTTTACCTGGGTCAATGTTTGCATGGGTGACGACCCCAATGTCCGTCTGGATGTTTTACCCGGGACAATAATTGCATTCACGCATCCATGCATATAACAAGACTACATTTACTCTGTTTTAGTTGCCTGGATGTTTTATACTATTTCTTACATAATGCGGCGGTGTGTAATCTTGAGAGGAATTCACACTGAGTTGGCCACTCATCCATCAAATAAATATAACCGTACAGGTAGTACAGGTGGCTTAAGTGATTTTCAGGTTCAGACTGATGAGGAGCCGGGTACAAGTGTCAGGGATGCACACCGTAATGTTAAGAGGAGCTGCGCAGTCTTGCGGCTTACATTTACATTCTTCTGTTACTTTTCATGTATTAAATTATGAGATTTCTTGTATTTGTTATATCGAGACATTGGTTTGTATAAGTCATTATAGGTAACTTCTTGTATATCCTAAACATAAATGAAAATTTTCATTATGTATGATTTGTCCATTCTACGCTTATCTGCTTACTCTGATAGTTGAAAAAAATATATACTTGAATTTGACCATCCTTTAAGGTTAACACTCAGGTTTTTGGGAAACAGGTCGTGTACTTGGGTCCTGAAAAGTGGGGGCGTTACAATATAAAATAAGCTTTTTGTCTTGGGCTTGAGCCCCATTCAGGGGGCATGTGAATTTGGTCCTGTGGGGGGCTATGTCAATAGTTCTAATATATGCCATTGACTACACGCGCGCGCGCCGAGCCGAGCCGTGCTGAGTCCAAGTTCGTGTCCGCGTGCGGGACAGGCTAGGCTGGGCGTGAGCGCGGGTGCGGGTGCGGTGGGAGTGTACTCGCATGGGTGTGTGTGTATGGGTACTCGGGGGACTTTATTTGCGAGAGTGTACTCGTACTTGCACCTTTTCGTTTTAAACCAGAGAGATGTGACCGTTCAGGTTGGTCATACCTGTTGGGTTTAAACCCAACGGACTTAACCCTTTGTAAAGGGTGCTTATGCACCACTTCAGAGTTTATATAAAGACTTTTGAGTCACATTAATATACGAAAATCCCTTTTCTCATATAAAACTCTCTTTGATATTCTGTTTTTAAGAATTTTGATTGTTGAGTTAACTCATCACTTTCGGGTTAAACTACAAGTGGTTCAAGCCCGCGTACAGTGAGTGCACCGCTGGGACCAGGTTATAGTCGTTGTATCCTGGAGGTTGATTGCTCTAGAAACCTATTGCACTTGGGACGCTGTCCAAGGGGAGTAAATTTGATTTCAAGCCGAGTGACTCAGTCACGCCTCGACTTAATTCAATAAGTCCTCTTTCTCAAAATTTTATTTCTTTTTTGGTTCTCAATTTTCTATAGTCTATTAATTCAATCAAATATTCCAACAATCTTGAAATCGAATCTGTTGAATTACATAGATTATGACTACCATAACAGTAAATGTTTCTGCTGAATTAGCCAAAATCGAACCATTCGCTGGACAATGCTTTAAACGGTGGAAACAGAAACTGATGTTCTCATTGACAACCCTTAAAGTCTCATACATACTATCTGAATCATTTACTATAGATCCAGCAAATCAAACCGAAGTAGTAGATGAAAATAATTGTAAAAACTATATTCTAAACTATTTGTCCAACGAACTATATGACATATATGCTTCTTATGAATCTACTAAAGACATATAGACTGCTTTGGAAAAGAAGTACATATTAGAAGATACAAGTGCTAAGAAACATGCAATTGCTAATTTCCTTCATTATGAAATGACAAATGATAAACCTGTCACAAATCAGATTCATGATTTTCAAAATCTAGTTCACGAACTATCAACAAAAGGAATTAAGTTCGATGGAGCGTTTCTGTCAGGAGCACTAATAGAAAAGTTACCACCCTCCTGGAAAGAATATAAGAATAAAATGAAACATAAAAAAGAACGGTATTTCTTTGAAAACTACTATTGCACATATACGAATAGAGGAGACCAATAGAATCAGAGACCAAAAGGAAAGTTAAAATGAGATAGATTTAAAGGCAAATCTTGTGGAATCAAGTCGGAAAAATAATAAGAAAAATGGCAAATGTCATAACTGTGGCAAACCTGGATATTATGCAAATGAATGCAGACTCAAAAAAGAAGAATGCAAACAATCAATTAAAGAAAAAAAGAAATTCCTATAACCGTGGAAAGTCTGGGCATCATATTAAAACCTGCAGACTTAAGAAAAGCAAAGATAAGCCGCAGACTAATCTTACAGAAAAAGGCAATGAGTCTGACATGGTAGTAGTTGTGGTGTCAGAAGTCTTCCTTGTAAACAACTTGGAGTAAGTATTAGACAATGGTGCAACTAGGCATGTGCAAGGATCGTAGCATGTTTACCTCCTACCAAGAATCAGGAGATGATGAACATGTGTTCATGGGTAATGCTAGAACATCTCCAGTTGTAGGGAAAGGGAAAGTACTTCTGAAACTCACTTCTGGGAAGACTCTTCTATTGAATGATGTCCTACATGTTCTTGACATTAGAAGAAATTTGGTCTCTGGTTCGCTCCTCAATAAGGCTAGTGTCAAGTTAGTATTTGATTTAGATAAGCTTGTAATGACTAAGAATGGAACTTTTGTTGGTAAGAGATACTGTAGTGATGGTTTATTCATTGTAAATGTATCCAATGATAATAATAAGAAGACATCCAGTTCTATTTATATCGTTGAACCATTTTATCTATGGCATAGTAGATTAGGTTATGTGAATGTAGTACTTTTGAAGAAAATGAAAAGATTAGGTTTATTACCTAATATATCTAATGAAGAATTCGTTAAATGTGAAACATGTGTAGAATCAAAATTCATTAAAAAAATCCTTTAAATGAATAGAAAGATCATTTGTTCTATTAGAATTGATACACAATGACTTAGGTGATTTTAGAAATCACACGTCTAAAGGTGAAAAAAGATATTATTGTAGATGACTGCTCTAGGTTCACTAAAGTCTATCTGTTAAGGAATAAAGATGAAGCTTTAAATATTTTTTCTAGGTATAAAACTGAAGTTGAAAATGAGTTAAATATAAAAATTAAAAGACTTAGAACAGATAGAGGAGGTGAATATGAATCTTCTCAATTTAGAGAATAATGTGAAAAGAGTGGAATAATTCACGAAACTACAACTCCTTATATACCAGAACAAAATGGAATAGCAGAACATAAGAATAGAATTCTAAAGGAGATGATGAATACTATGTTAAATAGTTCAGGCTTACCCTCAAATATGTGGGGATAAGCAATTCTATCTGCTTGTTATATCCTAAATAGGATTCCTTTTAAATCTTCTGAACAAACATCTTATGAACTTTGGAAGAATCATGTTCCTAATTATAAATATATTAAAGTGCGGGGGTGTCTTGCTAAAGCAGGATTATTCGAAACTAAAAAAAAAAAATTAGGTCCTAAAACGACCGACTATGTATTTATAAGTTACACATAAAACAGTGCAGCTTACAGATTTCTAGTTTTAAAAACTAAGGATAATATTGTAGATCCTAATATAATTATAGAAGCCATGGATGTAGAGTTCTTTGAGAATGTATTCCCTATGAAATCCAAATCTATAGGAATAGAGGAAGTTAATGAATCAGATATCGCGTTACTAGTAAAAGTGCTTACGAGCAAGTAGTAGAATACATACAACCAAGAAAAAGTACTAGAGTTAGAAGAGAAACTAACCTAGGAGATAGTTTTTTTACATTCTTAGTAGAAGACGATCCTACAACTTATACAGAAGCGATTAACTCTCCAGATGTAACCTTTTGGAATGAAGCAATAAATGATGAGTTGAAATCTATTATATCTAATAACACTTGGAAACTTGTAAACCTACCACCTGGAAACAAACTAATATGTTGTAAATGGGTATTTAGAAAGAAACTAAAACTAGATGGGACTATTAAAAAGTTTAAGGGTAGGTTGGTAGCGAAAGACTATAAACAAAAGGAAGGAATATATTATTTTGATACATATTCTCCTGTAACTAGAATAACAACTATCAGGGTCTTAATAACGATAGCCTCCATATATAAATTGGTGGTACACCAGATGGACGTTAAGACAACTTTCTTAAAAGGAGATTTAGAAGAAGAAATATATGGAGCAACCTAAGAGTTATAAGATATCAGGTAAAGAAAATAAAGTATGTGGACTAATTAAATCATATATGATTTGAAACGGGCTCTTAAACAATGGCATGAAAAATTTGATAGTGTTTTAAAATCAAATGGTTATCATATAAATGATGTAGATAGATGTGTATATAGTAATTTTTTTAAAATGATTATATTATTATATGCTTTTATATTGATGACATGCTTATTTTTGGAACTAATATTAAATTAGTTATTGCGACTAAGAAATTCTTGTCATCTAAATTTGACATAAAAGATTAGGAGAGGCTAATGTAATCTTGAGAATTGAAGTAACCAGAAAAGATGGTGTTATTGTATTATCTCAATCTCATTACATTGAGAAGTTACTGAGGAAGTTTAACCATTTTGACTATTTACCTTTCAGTACACCTTATGATTACAGTATGACTCTCATGAAGAATACAGGAAATAGTATGTCTCAATTAGAGTATTTAAGAATAATTGGTAGCCTCATGTATCTAACAAACTGTACTAGATCAATCATAGCCTTTGCAGTAGGAAGACTAAGTTGATATATACATAACCCTGGAAAAGAGCATTGGAATGCCTTATAAGGATTTTGAGATACCTAAAAGGCAGTATGGCTTATGGTTTACATTATAATGGTTTTCCTACTGTATTAGAAGGATACAGTGATGCTAACTGGATTAGCAATTCAGATGAGACAAAATCCACTAGTAGATATGTCTTCACTTTGGGTGGAGGAGCAGTCTCTTGGAAGTCTACCAAGCAGACATGTATCGCTCGGTTGACTATGGAATCCGAGTTTATTATCTTAGAAAAGGCTGGATCAGAAACCGAGTGGCTTAGAAATCTCTTAGCTGATATACCATTGTGGCCAAAGCCTGTATCGGCCGTGTCTATTTATTATGACTGTCAAGCAGCTATAGCAAAAACAAAGAGTAAAATATACAATAGAAAGAGCAGACATATTAGACTCAGACATAACATAGTGAAACATAGTTGCGTGATGGAATCATATCTATTGACTTTTTAAGGTCAGAAAAGAACCTAGCGGATCCTCTGACCAAAGGACTATTTAAAATGTTAGTCAATGATACATCGAAGGGAATGGGACTGATCTTAATATATGAGCTGCCAGTGTCGGCAACCCAACCTATATAAGTGGAGATCCCATGAGATAGGTTCAATGGGTAAACAACAAGACACGAGGTAGACGATTGCACTGAGTTATATGAGCCCCTTCTATGGTGTACAGTGCAAGCAGCAATGCAAAATGCACTACTAAAAAAATGAGCAAAGGCTACGGATAAAATCCGTAGCCAAAGACCTATGGCTACGGTTTTAGTCCGTAGCACGACCGTAGTCGTAGGTGCCATAACAATAGGTCTGGAACCTATGGCTACGGATCTAATCAGTAGCTATAGGTTCCAACAGCTACGGATAAAATCCGTAACAATAACTACCAGAAAAATGGGCAAAGGCTATGGATAAAATCCGTAGCCATAGACATATGGCTACGGTTTTGTCCATAGCACAACCGTAGTCGTAGGTGCAGTAACAATAGGTCTGGAACCTATGGGTACGGATTTAATCCGTAGCAATTATATCTGTAGCGAAAACTTCAAACAGATAAGGATATTATTTGTAGCTAAAAGTCCGTAGCAATATGACGAATTTAATAAAGGCTACACCTGTCAGATTAGTGGTTACAGTCAATATCCGTAGCTATTTTGTACATTAAAAAATTACATATAATCATTTGTTTATTCAATTACCACCTGTACAATCATTCATTCATTCAATTACAATCATTCATTCATTCAATTATAATCAATTACAATTACAATCCTTCATTCAATCAATTACAATCCAATTCATTCAATCAATTACGATTACAATTACAATTACAATAATGCTGAAAATACAAATCTTTGGCTCCATTAGAGAAATGTGCTCAACTTCACCATGAAATTTTGACGCAGGGGAGGACGTGAGGTCGAGCACCGTCTTCCTCAAGAGGATAACTATTCCGAATCCACGGAACTTCTCTGGACTCTCACAGAGACTTCTCGAATCCACGAGAAAAGAGAGCAGAAAATAGAAATAAATTCTAAATAAATTCGAAATAGATTATTGAATAATTGATAATTCTCTAATGTGCCTCCTTACACCATTAATAAAGAAAAAATAAACTAAAATTCGTAATTACCAAAAATAGCAAAATTCTAACTCTAATAAAAATCATAATTCTAATAAAACTCTTCTAAGGCCCAGTTTCTAATAATAAAAATTGCAAATAAACTTTCTCTAGAAGAGTCATAGTATGACTAAAAGTTATTTCTAAAAGGAAAGAAAATATAAAACTCTAAAAATATTAAAAAATCAGAATTACTAAAAATAGTAAAATTTTCTTAAAAATTCATTTTTGAGCTGAAAGCACGCGTTTTCTGACGAAACGGACAGATGCGACCCACGTTGTGGGTCGGTTCACCTCGGATAGCCCATTTCAGTAAAGATTGATAAGTTGCGCGCCCCGTAACGATACCCAGATCAAAAGTTATGGTCAATTTACGGTCCATCTTCTTTTGGCCCAACCATGCTAGGAACGTATCTGTGACACGTTCTACATCAGACTCCTCCACTTGAGAAAAACTCGTCCTCGAGTTACGCAAGAGACTTGGCACATGAGCCTGAGATAACTTCCGACGTCGATGTTCATTAGCTCTTTTTTTGTACTTGGCATTAAGCTCTTGAGTTGACACAATACATGTACTCATGCTTTCCTTGACTTGACTAATATCGATTAGTTCCTTCACATCTGCCTTCAAGATCTGATAATGTGGGCAATTAGGTGGACTTGCCCCTGAGACGAGATCAACGTGATTTTGTATATCTTGTATGAGAGGTAATTTATTAGGGAGTTCATCGACTAGTAGAACCCTCTTGAACTCCTGCGATTCTGGTTCCAAATCCTCTAGGATATTCACAGGCTTTACATATTTTTTCTTTTCAACTAATGAATATATATTTCCCGTTTCCTCAGATTGTTTAACAAAGGCCTGTTTAGTGATAAGATATTGTCCCTCCACTTTAGAAATCTTGGGTTGGTTCTCCATTCCTATAGAGGTCACATATTCACCACTGATGAATCTCGTGGTCTGTTGCAACTCCATTTTGATGAAGTCGTTTCTCACGGACCAATAATAGGATTTTTCTGCGTAACCTTTTAGTGATCGACTATCTTGATAATAATTTTGGTTTTGTTGGAATAATACCTGATCATAATCTCGAGGGAGGAATCGCATGCACAATAACTTCTTCATCCACGATCACGTGTGGATTGGTACCTTCATCTGTCTTGCCCGCTCGAGTTGAAGTTGTTCCCACCAATCTGAAGCTCTGCCCGTTAACTTGTATGCCACGAGTTTAACTTTCTTTTCTTCTACGATGTTTATGTAATCGAAGAAATGTTCGACTTCAAGCAATCAATCGAGGAAGTCCTTGAAGTAGAGTTGGCCATTAAAACTAGGAAGATCGACTTTCATCTTGAATTCTTGAACCATCCTGTGGTTCATTGATAGCATCGCCCTACGATCAGTATAATTACGAATTCCAGCAATTGCTGGTGGTGGATCACCACCATGAACACGGAGTTGCCTTAGGTTTTCAGCCAAGAGATCCGCTATGCGGTCGATGGAAACCTGCAGCCCTTGCATGGCTTGCTGATTCTCTCGTTGCACTACTTCGAAAGCTGCCGCCGTTAAAGGTAAATTTCCTGGAGCACCGCCTATGGAATTGTTGCCCGACCCGTCGTTAGAAGCCATTGACCCAAGGAGAAACCTCGCTCTGATACCAAACTGACGCAGGGGAGGACGTGAGGTTAAGCACCGTCTTCCTCAAGAGGATAACTATTCCGAATCCACGGAACTTCTCTGGACTCCTCACAGAGACTTCTCGAATCCACGAGAAAAGAGAGCAAAAAATAGAAATAAATTCTAAATAAATTCAAAATAGATTAATGAATAATTGATAATTCTCTAATGTGCCTCCTTACACCATTAATAAAGAAAAAATAAACTAAAATTCGTAATTACCAAAAATAGCAAAATTCTAACTCTAATAAAAATCCTAATTTAATAAAACTCTTCTAAGGCCTAGTTTCTAAAAATAAAAATTACAAATAAACTTTCTCTAGAAGAGTCATAGTATGACTAAAAGTTATTTCTAAAAGGAAAGAAAATATAAAACTCTAAAAATATTAAAAATCGGAATTACTAAAAATAGTAAAATTTTCTTAAAAATTCGTTTTTGAGCTGAAAGCGCGCCTTTTCTGACAAAACGGACAGATGCGACCCACGTTGTGGGTCGGTTCACCTCTGATAGCCCATTTCGGTAAAGATTGATAGGTTGTGTGCCCCATAACGATACCCGGATCAAAAGTTATGGTCAATTTACGGTCCATCTTCTTTTGGCCCAACCATGCTAGGAACGTATCTGTGACACGTTCTACATGAAATTTCAACAGCTTCGCATATTCCATCATCCCACAAACAGTCATGTCATTCATAAATTAGAATGCCCATTGGGGAAAAGAAAGACAAAGTAAAAGAAGTGCACCATGTATAACCATTTTTTTTTCTTAATGAATTAAAAAAAAAAACTCAAAGAGGAATGAAATTGACACAAAAGAAATGGTCTCACCATATGATTATAGGTTTTGGTTTAGGTTTAGGTTAAGGTTAGGCTATAGGTTATAATTAAGTTTAGGTTATAGGTTATAGGTTAAGGTTTAGGTTATAGGTTTTGGTTTAGGTTAAGGTTATAGGTTTAGGTTTAGGTTTAGTTTTAGGTTATAGGTTTAGGTTTAGGTTATAGGTTATAGCTTTTGGGAACTTGATTATAGGTTAAGGTTTAGGTTTAGGAAATCAGGTTCGGGTTTAGGTTTGGGTTTTCAAGTTGAGATTAGGATTAAGTGTAGGTTTGAGTTTAAGGATTAGAGAATACATTTAGGTTTTAAGTTTAGGTTTAGGTTAAAGGTTTAGGGAAAAGTTATAGGTTTAGGTTTAGGTTTAGGTTATAGGTTATAGGTTATAACTTTAGGGAATTGAGAATGAGTTATGGTTTAGGTTTAGGAAATCGGTCAGGTTCGGGATTGAGTTTAAGTTTGGGTTTTCAAGTTTAGGTTTAGGTTATAGGTTTTGGGATTAGAGAATGGGTTCGGGTTTAGGTTATAGGTTTTAGTTTTGGTTTAGGTTATAAGTTTTGGTTTTGGTTTAGGTTAAGGTTATAGGTTTTGGGATTTGAGAATGGGTTCGGGTTTAGGTTATAGGTTATGGTTTTGGTTTAGGTTATAGGTTTTGGGATTTGAGAATGGGTTTGGGTTTAGGTTATAGGTTATGGTTTTGGTTTAGGTTTAGGTTATAGGTTTTTGGATTTGAGAATGGGTTATGGTTTAGATTTAGGAAATCAGGTTCATGTTCGGGATTGGGTTTAAGTTTTGGTTTTCAAGTTTAGGTTTAGGTTTAGGTTAGGGAGTTGAGATTAGGATCAGGTGTAGGTTTAGCTTTAGGAAATTGAGTTTAGGTTATAAGTTTAGGGAAAGGTTAGGTTTAGGTTATAGGTTTTGCGATTTGGGAATAGTTTTAGGTTATAAGTATAGGTTTAGGTTAGGTTATAGGTTAAGGTTAGGGATTTGAGTTTATTATAGGTTTTGGTTTAGGTTATAGGTGTTGGGATTTGAGAATGGGTTTGGGTTTAGGTTATAGTTTGGTTTTTTTGGTTTAGGTTAAGTTTATAGGTTTAGGTTTAGGTTTAGTTTTAGGTTATAGGTTTAGGTTTAGGTTATAGGTTATAGCTTTTGGGAACTTGATTCTAGGTTAAGGTTTAGGTTTAGGAAATCGGGTTCGGGTTTAGGTTTGGGTTTTCAAGTTGAGATTAGGATTAGGTGTAGGTTTGAGTTTAAGGATTTGAGAATACATTTAGGTTTTAAGTTTAGGTTTAGGTTAAAGGTTTAGGGAAAAGTTATAGGTTTAGGTTTAGGTTTAGGTTATAGGTTATAGGTTATAACTTTTGGGAATTGAGAATGAGTTATGGTTTAGGTTTAGGAAATCGGGTTCAGGTTCGGGATTGAGTTTAAGTTTGGGTTTTCAAGTTTAGGTTTAGGTTATAGGTTTTGGGATTAGAGAATGGGTTCGGGTTTAGGTTATAGGTTTTAGTTTTGGTTTAGGTTATAAGTTTTGGTTTTGGTTTAGGTTAAGGTTATAGGTTTTGGGATTTGAGAATGGGTTCGGGTTTAGGTTATAGGTTATGGTTTTGGTTTAGGTTATAGGTTTTGGGATTTGAGAATGGGTTTGGGTTTAGGTTATAGGTTATGGTTTTGGTTTAGGTTTAGGTTATAGGTTTTTGGATTTGAGAATGGGTTATGGTTTAGATTTAGGAAATCAGGTTCATGTTCGGGATTGGGTTTAAGTTTTGGTTTTCAAGTTTAGGTTTAGGTTTAGGTTAGGGAGTTGAGATTAGGATCAGGTGTAGGTTTAGCTTTAGGAAATTGAGTTTAGGTTATAAGTTTAGGGAAAGGTTAGGTTTAGGTTATAGGTTTTGCGATTTGGGAATAGTTTTAGGTTATAAGTATAGGTTTAGGTTAGGTTATAGGTTAAGGTTTAGGGATTTGAGTTTAGGTTATAGGTTTTGGTTTAGGTTATAGGTGTTGGGATTTGAGAATGGGTTTGGGTTTAGGTTATAGGTTTTGGTTTTGGTTTAGGTTATAGGTTTTGGGATTTGAGAATGGGTTCGGGTTTAGGTTATAGGTTTTGGTTTTGGTTTAGGTTATAGGTTTTGGTTTTGGTTTAAGTTAAGGTTTAGGTTTAGGTTATAGGTTTTGGGATTTGAGAATGGGTTCGGGTTTAGGTTATAGGTTTTGGTTTTGGTTTTGGTTATAGGTTTTGGTTTTGGTTTAGGATAAGGTTTAGGTTTAGGTTATAGGTTTTTGGATTTGAGAATGGGTTCGGGTTTAGGTTATAGGTTTTGGTTTTGGTTTAGGTTATAGGTTTTGGGATTTGAGAATGGGTTCGGGTTTAGGTAATAGGTTTTGGTTTTGGTATAGGTTATAGGTTTTGGTTTTGGTTTAGGTTAAGGTTTAGGTTTTGGTTATAGGTTTTGGGATTTGAGAATGGGTTCGGGTTTAGGTTATAGGTTTTGATTTTGGTTTTAGGTTTATATGTTTTGGTTTTGGTTTAAGATAAGGTTTAGGTTTAGGTTATGGTTTTTTTGGATTTGAGAATGGGTTCGGGTTTAGGTTCTAGGCTTTGGTTTACGGTTTAGGTTATAGGTTTTGGGATTTGAGAATGGGTTGGGGTTTAGGTTATAGGTTATGGTTTTGGTTTAGGTTCTAGTTCTAGGTTTTGGTTTTGGTTTTGGTTTTGGTTTAGTTCTCGTTCTCGGGTTTGGTTTTGGTTTTGGTTTCCGGTTGGTTTTGGTTATAGGTTTTGGGATTTGAGAATGAGTTCGGTTTAGGTTATAGGTTTTGGTTTTGGTTTAGGTTATAGGTTTCTAGGTTGGGGTAAGGTTTAGGTTTAGGTTATAGTTTTTGGGATTTGAGAATGAGTTCAAGTTTAGGTTATCGGTTATGGTTTTGGTTTAGGTTTAGGTTATAGATTTTTGGATTTGAGAATGGGTTATGGTTTAGGTTTAGGAAATCGGGTTCATGTTCGGGATTGGGTTTAAGTTTTGGTTTTCAAGTTTAGGTTTAGGTTTAGGTTAGGGAGTTGAGATTAGGATTAGGTGTAGGTTTAGCTTTAGGGAATTGAGTTTAGGTTATACGTTTAGGGAAAGGTTAGGTTTAGGTTATAGGTTTTGGGATTTGGGAATAGTTTTAGGTTATAAGTATAGGTTTAGGTTAGGTTATAGGTTAAGGTTTAGGGATTTGAGTTTAGGTTATAGATTTTGGGATTTGAGAATGGGTTCGGGTTTAGGTTATAGGTTTTGATTTTGGTTTAGGTTATAGGTTTTAGGATTTGAGAATGGGTTCGGGTTTAGGTTATAGGTTTTGGTTTTGGTTTAGGTTAAAGGTTTTGGTTTTGGTTTAGGTTAAGGTTTAGGTTTAGGTTATAGGTTTTGGGATTTGAGAATGGGTTCGGGTTTAGGTTATAGGTTTTGGTTTTGGTTTAGGTTATAAGGTTTGGTTTTGGTTTAGGATAAGGTTTAGGTTTAGGTTTAGGTTATAGGTTTTTGGATTTGAGAATGGGTTCGGGTTTAGGTGATAGGTTTTGGTTTTGGTTATAGGTTATAGGTTTTGGGATTTGAGAATGGGTTCAGGTTTTGTTTAGGTTATGGTTTTGGTTTAGGTTTAGGTTTAGGTTATAGGTTTTTAGATTTGAAATGGGTTCGGGTTTAGGTTATAGGTTTTGGTTTTGGTTTTAGGTTTATGTTATAGGTTAAGGCAATCTCAATAGAACTTTTATGGAAAGAAATTATATGGTTATAAGAAGTGTCAAACAAAGTTAAATTGACCATTTCAATTTTTCCAAGCCAAGGGTTGGAATTGTCCAATCGGACTAAATTTTGGGATATGAACCATCTAAGGTAGGGCTAGCCTACCTGATGAGAGTTCGGATCTCATAAAGGTTTGCCACAGACTATACAAAACATGCAAATCAATCAGAATGTGAGAGATCAATCAGGAAATTTAAGTTCATTAAAAGGCTGGAGCATGGCACAACATATTCATCATTTTAAAGTCCCATTTTTAATACCTTTGCAACATCAAGCACATGTTGGCCAAGTACAGGATGCTTCCACCACTCCCAATGGTGCAGCATGCCTAACTCTTGGATTTGACTGATTCTTAGGATCCTTGGTGAAAATGTGATTGCACCTAATGGTCAGGGTGGATCTGATGATTTTTCCCTACACAGCTCTCCGTCAGCGCAAGCAACTTTTTTAGTGTGCCTACACAAGTCAGCTAGCAGATTCCTATAAAATCCCAATATTATCCAAACAAATCATACTCTAATAGGTCACTATCCCTGAAATGCAAATCCATTAATCAATATAGAAAAATGAAAGATACAAACACATCACCTCTGCAACCTCAAATCCGATCCCGAAAATAAACAAAACCCACATCCAATATCTTCTCAAACCTAGATTAAAACGGCAAAACCTAAATCAAATGTATGAATGTTCCCCCTTCAAACCAATCCCAAAAATCATCCAACATGATAAAAAATCGAAAACCCACATCGAATCTGCAGATCAAAACAGACAATTCCACCCCAAATCTAACAAAATCAGCAACACCTGGCTTAGTTTCCCTACAGATCAAACAAGAGATCCAAGCAATCACCAAATATCATGAGCTATTTAAACAAATAAGCAAACACCCAATTGAAAATCTCCATTGAAGCATTGGAACCAGACCATATTGGACTGATAACATCTTCTACAATCCACATAAGTAATCGAAAGAAAACCCATCTCAGATTTCAGTCAAAAAATACAAATAGAAACAAGGAAAACAAACCTGAGGGAAAGTCTCACTCTGAGCCATACGCTTCCATCGTGTTTGATGATTGCCGCGGCCGTGAGAAATGGTCTACCTATACAGAGATCTTCTTCTTATTCTCCTTCTTGCGATAAAAGGGGGTTTTGAAGATTGAGAGATGGGTTTTGGGAGGTCTGTTGAGTGTGGGAGAAAAGGGCGGACTGAGATGGAGAGGCTGAGCGCGTGAGGGAGAGCGGGAGATCGAGAGAGGGTGAGGGAGATGGAGAAGCTAAGTGCGAGAGAGAGATGGAGAGAGAGACTGAGAGATGGGTTTCAGGAGGTTTGCTGCACGCGGGATGAAAAAAGGGCAGACAGATTTCGATTTGGTAGCGCGCGTTTCATTTTGGAAGGGGCGCATGACGGACGACCCACAAAGACTTTGGGTTTTAGGATCGTGGGGCCTACCGTGATGTATTTTATTTATCTACTCCGTCCATTAATTTTAAAATACTATTTTAAGTTTTAATATAAAAAATGAGTCAGATCGAAGTTGTAAGAAGACTACACAACATATTAACAATAGAAATTTAATTTTTATTATTTCTTATGGTGTGGTCCACTTATACTTTTAATCTACATAATTTTTGGGCTAATTGACTGAAATTATACATTAGAATTGTTGGGCGACTTAGATCAAACACATATATTTCAATGGCCCTCATAGAGACCCTTAACATTATAAATATTTTATAAGGTTCTGATGAGGAAGTAGGTTTTAACTATAGATTAATTAGGCTTTAGCTATGGATTAAATTCGTAGCATAATTGCTACGGATTTAATCCGTACCCAAAAACTTTCAAAGTCCGTAGCCTTTGCTCTATTTTTTGGTAGTAATGATGAGTTTTTAGAACTCTTAATGGATCCATAACCATATATTTGGTGGTGTATACAATTGCTGTATACACTTGATGGAATTCACCTATATGGGTGTGGAGGTGGAGGCTGTTTCTTATGAGAATATAGGCGAATTCTCTAGAGTACTCATGAAATCCAGGTAATGGTGTATGACCGAAACGCACCGAACTGTAGAATCACTTGCAGAGGAAGAGTTGTGTAAGTGACATGTATTTGTGATTTACATTAAAAGGATTCCGGTTCAAGACTATGGTGTCACCTGATTCCTGTATACCTATCTTACTTACTCTAATGTCAGTTTAACTCTATGGTGACACCGGCACCATTGCACAACTATTACGCTTTAACCTAAAAGAGTTCTATTTTAAAACATATGGGGGATTGTTGTATTTTGTTTTAAAATAAATACTAAAAATTGATTTTTAAATTTTTGGTTTCCCTCCACATTTGAAATTGTTGGTATTTAGGGGGCATGTGAATTTGGTCCTGAGGGGGGGGGCTATGCCAATAGCTCTATTTTATGCTATTGACTAGACGTGCGTGCGTGCGCCGAGTTGAGCTGTGTTGGGTCGTGCTGCGCTGAGCCAAGCCGGGCTGAGTTCGAGTCCGAGTCTGTGTGCGTGTGCACGTGCACAACGCGACGGGACGGGCTGGGCTGTGCGTGGACGCTGGTGCAGGTGTGGTGCGAGTGTACTCTCGTAGGTGTGTGTGTATGGGTACTCGCGAGACTTTATTTGCGAGAGTGTACTCGCACTTGCGCCTTTTCATTTTAAACCAAAGAGATGTGTCCGTTCCGGTTGGTCGTACCTATTGGGTTTAAACTCAACGGACCTAACCCGTTGTAAAGGGTGCTTATGCACCACTTCAGAGTCTATATAAAGACTTCCGATTCATATTTTAAATATACGAAAATTCCTTTTCTCATATAAAACTCTCTCTGATATTCCATTTTTGAGAATTTTGATTGCTGAGTCAACTCAGCACTTTCGGGTTAAACTGTAAGTGGTTCGAGGCCGCGTACAGTGAGTGCACCGCTGGGACCGGGTCATAGTTGTTGTATCCTGGAGGTCGATTGCTCTGGAAACCTATTGTAATTGGGACGCTGTCTAAGGGGAGCAAATTCAATTTCAAGCCGAGTGACTCAGTCATGCCTCGACTCAATTCAATAAGTCCTCTTTCTCAAAATTTTATTTTCTTTTTTGGCTCTTGATTTTCTATAGTCTATTTAATTCAACCAAATATTCCAATAGTAACGAGGTGTAGTGCGGTGTGTTTTTTATCAGATAATTTTTATTTTTTCTGTATATGTTTTGACTTACTCTTGTACGAGAAGATAAAGAGTCGTTGTATACTTAATAATTAATGAGCAAGCATGCGTCGATATGCATTTATTATGCCGCTCGCATGCATCTTGGGCTCCAACAACTACCTACTTTAAGAACATCTCATCTTCATTGTAAAATCATCAGAAAATTTTCTCTTCTCTAGTTTTTCCCTCTATGTTTTTTATGGATAAATCAGTTCGAGTATTCTTAAGTTTGTGCGATTGTGATCAAGAGTGCACTAGATCTAAGCCGTTCATCCTAGAGGAGAGTTGTTGTATCCTAGGGGCATACTTGCTAAGACCTAGTGCATCAGGGATCGTCTTCCTGTGATGACAAATTTGTCTTTTAGACAGCGACAATAACGTGCCTTGGCTCTTCAAAATCTTCTCTTATCATTTTTTGTTTATTATTTTAAATTTTTTGTTATATCTTTATATTTTAGAACCAATAATTTAAAGATAGATTTCTCTCTCAAAAATCTTGGCACTATGGCTACCATTGCTGAGACTCCTATAATTGAGATTTTTTATGTGAAGAACTTCAATAGATGCTAGTAAAAAATGGAGTTCTATCTGATTGCCCTCAACATGATTTATATTATCAAAGATTTTGCCTCATTACTTGAAGCGAATGAACCAGCGACATCTTTTGAACTATCAAAATGGAAGAATGATGACTATTTGTGCCAGAATCACATTCTGAATGCGATGACTAATGAAAACTATGATATCTATCATCATCTCTCCACCATCAAAATTTTTTGCAATCATCTTGAAAAGAAATTCGAAATGGAGAATACTAGAACAAAGAAGTATATATTTAGTCATTATATTGGTTTTAAAATGTCTAATGATAAGTCTATAGTAAATTAGGTGCATAATTTAGAGAAGATAGCTTGTGAAATTTCGTCTGAAGGCATGTTGATTGATAAAGCTTTCCAAACTGTTGTAATAAGTTTTTTTTTTTTTTAAAAAAAAAAAAAAACTTCCTTTAATTTGCAATGAATATAAAAACTCTTTAAAACATAAGAGAAATGACATGAACTTAGAATGATTTCATCATTCACATACTTATACAAGAGGAAGCTAGGAACTATGGTAAACATTATCTAGATTTAGAACTTGTAACTAAGGCCCACCTTATCGAGAATAACTAGAAGGGTTAAGAACACTAAAGGTCTGGACCACAAAAGATAAAGTATCCATATGGCCGAAGAAACAATAAATTGTTAACAAAGAACCTCACTATGCAATCGATAAGAAGATAACGAGAGTAAGATAGCTTACCTATCTGTGATGCCATTACAGAAGAATTCGAATGTCAGATAGTAGATTTGGATGTCGAGTAGTTGAATTCGGATGTTGGGATCTTCCTTTCCTTTAGACCTCCTTATAGAAGATTTGATGGGACTTCTACTTCTGTCGTGGTGTAGGATTGGGGACCCAGCCCTATTATATAGGTTAGAGGGGTGAAGAGTTTGAAACCAATCAAAACTCTTTTCTCAAGGCTCGACATGCATGGAAATCCTAGTTACACTGAAACAGCTGTGCGTATCACTACAACAGCATTACACCCCTTACACATATATTCTGAAAGTATCACAATGCAGTGGGGCCCACTGGTTTACCCGATCAGATTATTCAACCTTTAGGACAATCCGGACCGTTGATCAATAAGGACCACCTTATAGAGATCTTACATAAAATAGACAAGAACAATGAAAAGAATAAAGAATGCTACATGTTTGGAAAAAAGGAACACTTTACTAAGGAATACAGATTTTGTAAAAGTGATAAGAAGGAAAAAGACAATGCACATATTATCAAAGAGTTTGTTGGGGTCATCAATGAAGTACTCATTGATTTTTGCTTAAATGAGTGGTGGATTAATTCAGGTACCACTAATTAAGCATCCCTGTTATAACCATGACACATTTTCCTGCTATGAGAAGGTAGAGAATGCAAGGGACATTTTTATAGAAAAATCATCCAAGGCAAAGGTCGTGGGCAAGGCAAAGGTGAGCCTGAAGCTTACTATTGGAAATGTGTTGTCTTTTCTTGACGTGCTATATGTGCTAAACCTTCGGAAGAATCTTGTCTTTGGTTCTAATCTTGACAAAAATCGGTTTAAGTTAGTTTTTAAATCTAAAAAATGTGTTATTACTAAGAATGATACTTTTGTTGGGAAAGACAAATGATGAATTGTTCAAATTGAGTGTTATGAATGATAATGGTACTAGTTCTTCTAATTACTTGATTAAGTATCTTAATAGGTGGCATGTTAGACTAGGTCATATGAATTATCATTCTATTAAAAACATGATTAGTATGGGACTTATTCCGAGAGTGGAAAGGAAAAAATCAAAATAAATGTAAAATATGTGTACAATCTAAGCATTCCAAAAAATCATTCAAAAGAGTTAAAAGGAATAACTAAGTCCTGTAATTGATTCACAATGACATATGTGACCTTAAAAATATTATAACTTATGGAGAAAAGAAATACTTTATAACTTTCATAAATGATTACTCAAGATATAGAATGGTATATCTGATCAAGAGTAAATATGAAGAAAAAGATAAATTTATAGATTTTGTGAATGAGGTAGAAAATCAATTAAAAAGAAAGGTGAAGATTCTTAGATCTGATCGAAGTGTAGACTACATTTCTCATGACTTCGCGTCTTACCGTGAATCAAAATGGATTATACCTGAGATAGCTGCACCATATTCATCTCAGCAAAATGAAATAGGTGAAAGGAAAAATAGAAATCTAATGAACATGGTAAATGCTATATTTTTTAGTTCTGATTTGCCATTTAATCCATGGGAGGAAGCCCTTCTTACTGCAAGTCATATTCTAAATCGTGTACCTCATAAATATTGTAATAAAACTCATTAATGAATTATGGAAAAACAAACCTCCAAACCTGAGATATTTTAAAGTGTAGGGTGCCTAGCTAAGGTAGGGTCATTTTTACCCAAGAAAACTAAATTAGGGGATAAAACTATTGATTGTGTATTTACAAGCTATGCACATAATAATGCTGTCAGATGCCTTAAATCTACAGGTTTTTTGGGCCACTCAACCGGTCGAGGGCCTGGCTCGATCGGTCGAGTGGGTAGCTCGACTGGTCGAGGCCTGCTCGATTCAAAGTCCAGCGACCTATGTTTTTTGGTGTCCAGGCTGTTCGACCAGTCGAGGGAATGACTCGACCGGTCGAGGGGGTCCTTCGATCAGTCGAGGCCTCAGCTCGACTAGTCGAGGTTACGCAGATCCTGCGCAAATTACGTAAATTTGAGGCAATTTCTGGATTTTTCCAAAGGAGGTGCGTAAGTGGAGTTTCCTAAACTATAAATAGGGGTCCCTAGGGCTATTCTAAGGTATTCTAAGGCTTTCTAAAGGTACTCTAAATGGTTCTACGGTTATCAAAGGGTGTAGCAAGGGTGAGATTCGTGGTTGTTCAAATCAAATAAGTCCTCTCTCTTTGTAATTTCTATTTCATAGTGGAGATCTGTTACTTTGTGTCGTGGTTTTTTCCCGCAAGGGTTTTCCACGTTAAATCTTTATGTTCTCTTGTATATGTATGCTGCCATTGGATTGCTATCCTAGATCTAGATTTGTGTGATTCCACAGCACAAATCCCTGACAAGTGGTATTAGAGCAATCGTTGGGGGCACAGATCTGAATTTGTAGGATTAGTAATAATGGGAAGCACTAGGTATGAGATTGAGAAGCACTCAGGGAAAAATAATTTTGAGTTATGGAAGATCAAGATGATGAGTTCCTTAATTAAACAAGGCAAAGATGGTGCTCTTGAGGAGCGAAAGTATACTATGACTGATGATGGTTGGAATACTCTTGATAAAAAGGCTTTATCATCAATCCGTTTATATCTCACGGATGAGGTTCTCTACAACGTCATGAGGGAGAAAACTATGGCTAAGTTATAGGCGAAGTTAGAGGATGTCTATGCGAAAAAATTCTCTGAAAATTACCTACACTTGAAGCAGCAGTGGTATAACTTCAAGATGACAGAGGGTGGAGATCTGGAGGCTCACATCAGCAACTTTAATAAATTGGTTTGCAAATTGCTGGATATGGAGGAAGTGATGAAAGATGAAGAACAAACATGTATGTTGCTGAATTCTCTTCTGGCGTCTTATGAGTCATTCAAAGACACAATGTGCTCAACTAATAAAATCCTGAGTGTCGACACAGTTATCTCAGTCCTTCAAGGGAAGGCTATGAGAAAGCTTAACGTCACATGGAGATATCTTCTGAGGCACTGGTTACAAGGGGTAGGAATTCTAAACAAGGTACAGGTTCTTTAGGTTTTAGGTCCAAATCCAAGGGCAAGGGCAAAGGAAAGGTAAAGTACTGGAATTGTGGGAAGGAAGGACATGTGAAGAAGGATTGTGAAAATCCTAAATCGAAGAGAGAAGATTCTGAGGCTTCATACAGGGAGGCCAATGCTGCCATGTCAGATGGATTGAGTGGATGTGATGGTAATATTTTGTCTGTGTCTACTATCAGGCGGCCATACGATGATCGTAAGAACAAGTGGATGCTAGACACAGGAGCCTTTTCACATAACTCCTCATTGGAGTTGGTTCACCAGGTACAGGGAGTGCGATGGTGGACTATTTATGGGCAATGACATTGCCTGTAATGTTGTGGCTATTGGTACGGTGCGTATTAAGATGTTTGATGGGGTGGAGCGTACCCTGACTGATGTCAGGCACGTTCCTGATTTGAAAAAGAATCTGATTTCTCTTGGTATACTTGAGGCAAAAGGATGCAAGTACACAGGTATTGGTGGGCTCTTAAGGTATCTAAGGGGGCATAGGTAATCATAAAAGCGCAACAACGTGGTAACTTATACAGGTTGATCGGGAGCACTTCAAAAGGTAGAACTGCAGTGGATGTAGCGGATTCCACCACTGCACGTGTGTAGCATGTTAGGCATGACCACATGAGCGGGCAGGGCAGGAAGGTTGAGAAGTGCGGACAGGGATACAGAGCAGGTGGAACAACCACCTGTGAGAAGAATCACATGACATAATCGTAGGATATCTGCGAGGTACATGGACGACTCCAATATCGCAGGGGATTCATCTTCTGTTCAGATGACTATAGATGAGCTTGGTGCTGAGAAGTGGAAGGTGACTATGGGTGATGTGATGAACTCGTTGTATCAAACGACATATGGGAGCTGGTGGAGCTTCCAATGGGCCAGAAAGCAGTTAGATGCAGGTGGATCTTCAGGAGGATACAACACAAATACAGAGCGGGGTTGGTGGCGAAGGGTTATACTTAGAGAGAAGGGATAGGCTTCCCAGAGATATTCGCGCCGACGGTATAACAGGTGTCTATTAGATCCGTGATTGGCGCTGGTTGGCCAATGTGGTCTTGAGCAGGAAAGATGAATGTGAAGTCTACACTTCTGTAAGGGAAATTGGAAGAGTAGATCTACATGAAGCAAGCAGAGAGGTTCAAAGTTTAAATGGACTGAGAAAAGACTTTGCAGGAGGTCATAGTACGACCTGTCGTTTAGTTAAGTGGTTTGATTCCTTCATGGTGAGTCAGAAATTAATGATATGTAGATCGCCAATTATGACATATTTGAAATCAATGTAACGAAGACTTGGTTAAGTGAGACATTCAGGATGAAGGATCGGGGGGGGGGGGGGACTATAGGGGGGTAAAGGGTTCTCGGCGTTGAGACTGAAAGAGGAGTAGGTTTTTGTAATCACAGGAGGAATACCTTATGTGTAGGTATTGATCAAAGATGTGATGGGCCAGGTAAATTCGGAGAGCGTTCCCTACGCGTCTCTCCTCAAGTTTTCCTCAGGACATGTCCCAAAAACAGATGAGGAAAAGCAGGATATCTCATGAGCCTTATTCGAATGCGGTTGACAGTGTACGTCATGGTCTGGATTAGATCGGTTATTTCACAGACTATTAGTATTGTGAGCAAGTACCCCGACAAGCAATATTGGGTAGCAGTAGATGGTAAGAAGACTATGTCTTTTTTTTTTTTGAGAAGACAGGAGCAAAGGTGGTTGACATGTGAATTTAGATCTGGTAGACATGATCACCAAGGTCGTTCCTCTAGAGAAGTTCAAGTTATGTGCAACTTCTCTGGTATTGGCGATGGCAGAAAGAAGGACGGAGTGTGCGCGAGAATCTATGATGTGATGCAGAAATAAGAGAAGAGGACAAGAAGCTACACGGTTGAAGATTGAAGGCATGGTGGAAATTGTTGTCAGATACCTTAAATCTGACAGGTTTTTTGGGCCGCTTTACCGGTCGAGTGGGCCGCTCGACTAGTCGAGGCCTGCTCGACTTAAAGTCCAGCGACCTATGTTTTTTGGTGTCTTGGCCACTTAACCAGTCGAGGGGATGGCTCGATTGGTTGAGGGGGTCCTTCGATCAATCGAGGCCTCGGCTCGACAAGTTGAGGTTACGCAGATCCTATGCGGATTGCGTAAATTTGAGGCGGTTTCTGGATTTTTCCAAAGGAGGTGCGTAAGTGGAGTTTCCTAAATAGGGGCCCCTAAGGCTATTATAAGTATTCTAAGGCTTCCTAAAGGTATTTAAAGGGTTCTAGGGTTATCAAAGGGTGTAGCAAGGGTGAGATTCGAGGTTGTTGGAATCGGGTAAGTCCTCTCTCTTTGTAATTTCTATTTCATAGTGGAGATCTGTCGCTTTGTGCCATGGTCTTTTCCCGCAAGGGTTTTCCACGTTAAATCTTTGTGTTCTCTTGTGTATTCTTGGTGCCATTGGATTGCTATCCTAGATCAAGATTTGTATGATTCCGCAACACAAATCCCCAACAAATAACAAGGCTTATATATTATTGGTTTTGATATCTCATAGTCATATTGATGTCAATTTTATCATTAAATCCTTAGATACCAATTTCTTTGAAAATATATTTTCAGCTAAATCTAAGGATACTTCTTTCATGGAAGTAGTAGATTCGGCTATAAAGATTGAAGTCGAGAATGACTCGATAGAAAAGCCTGTGAAATCAAAAAAAAAAAAAAAAAAAAAAAAAAACAAGAGGGCAAAAGTTGATAATAACTTTGGACTCAACTTTTACATTTTTCTTGTAAAGGATGATCCATCCTCATATGCTGAAGTTATGAGCTCTCTTAATGCAACATTTTGAAAGGAAGCTATTAATAGTGAAATTGACTCTATATTTCACACTAACACTTGGGAATTGGTAGACCTACCTCTGGGTAGCAAATCCATAGATTGTAAATGGATTTTTAAAATTAAGCTTAGACTGGATGGATTTGTTGAAAAATTCAAGACTGGGCTTGTGGTTAAGGGGTTAAGAAAAAGGATTAAATTGAATTTCTTAACACATATTCACCAATCACTAAAATCATAACTATACAAGTATTGATAGTTACTACCTCCATACATAATCTTGTGAAAATAGATGTGAAAACCACTTTCTTAAATGAAGAATTAGAAGAAGAGATCGTGTACAATTGGATTAGTTTTTCACATCTTCACCTTCAACATCTATGCCTCCACACATGGCCACGATACCCCTCTTACCTCCTACATGTTCAACATCATATGCATCTCCCACTCATGCCTCTAATCTTATGCCTCTTTTTTTTCTTTACCATTGTCAGCACCACCTTCCCCTCCACCACTATCTACATCTACTCATTTTATATGCATACTCGGGCCAAGGATGGTATCTCTACACCAAAGGTGTTTGTCACTACCAAATACCCGTAACCTGCAGTTCTTTAAGTGTCTTTTGTACCAATTAAGCCTACCTATTATACCTAAACTGTCAAATTGTCTGAATGACACGCTGCTATGGCTATTGAGTTTGAGGCTTTGCAATGTCAAGAAACCTGGTCCTTGGTTTCACCCAAGCCCAATCAAAATCTAGTTGGTCGCAAATGGGTGTACAGAATAAAACTATATACAAATGGCATTATTGTAATAACCCTAGTTCCTACAGTGATTTATACACTTTTGCACCCACTTAAACCTTACAACCTATGTAACTTAGTAGACACTTAAACACACCATTAATCAGGAGTATCCTCTCCCATCCACACGTTGGGTATATTTGAATTTTAAGGATAAAATTCTTATAAGGGGGGTAGAATATAATGACTTGAGATTTTAGTGCACATATATACATTTGCATACATGAACACTTGCATCAATCTAAACATTCATGCATAATCATTTCATTTATTCATGCATTCATGCATGCATGCGCACATAAAATATGCAAGTTATGATATATGTGATTGATTTATTTAGAATGTATCATTGATTGATAATTGTATGGTTTTAGTATATGTATAGGTATAAATATACGTGCACTCTCTTTACTCATTCATCTAAGATCAACCGTTCATTTATTAAGTAGCTTAAATCTAACTGTAAAGCATACACTAAATCCAACCGTTCATATGCTGCATAGGGTATGCAGTCACCTACTCATCCATCCATTTTTAGGATTGTAGTTTAATCATCTAAGCCGTTTTATCCGACGATCCACTTATCTAATCAACTAACAACCCATCTTGCACCTATCTAAATATGAAAGTAACCCTACATTAACTTGTATAAAGGATTAAATTCTTAATCATTTGATTATTTCACATATATCTTATCATCTAACCATACATCATACCTGGATTCGCCGATTGGGCCACCCAAAAATCAAATAAAACTCATTGTGAAAATTCTCACATTTATCTCGACAAATTTTATAGAGTACTTCTTACATTGAAATGTAATTTAACAAGTTTTAGAGGTCCACAAACCATATATTTTGGTTGTGAACTTATAATTTTAAAAGAGAAAACCATTCATATATAGTATAACCGTAAATCCGACACTCTATATCTCGCAACCGAGTAACCCAATCATAAAAGTACCGCATGGTCTACTTAAATCTTATTTTCAAAACATCCCAGCCATCCATTCATGTACAGTATAATTCTTTAATGGAATATGTATTAAACGTGTGTACCATGCTCATTTAAGTTTTAACATTTTAAATGGTTAATAACATGTATTAATATTATTAATTTTTAATAAAATATAAATATAAATTAATTAGTATTTAAGTTATTGAATTTAGGAATGAAAATGCATGTGACTATCATCAGGGGTTACTAATCTAGACCACCCATCACAATGACCAACCCAATAATTTCAAATCAACCAAGTTTTATTACAAGATCAGCCGACCATCTGTTCATTGACTTAAACCAACAAAATGAAACTGTTAAATCCATATACAAATCAACACCGTCCAAAGAACTTATCAATTCGTCATCCACCACCAAAATTCATCCATCAATTTGATCCATCAACCCACTCACCTAATTAACCATCCATTGTACATTAATCACTTTACATGTATGCCTAAGTGTACACTACTCACACCATGCACATGCACAGTCATGTGCGTGCACAACCACACACCACATGCATCATACACACGTGATGCATTTTTATTTTTTGTTTTTGTAATAAATGAAACTAAAGAAGTGGGTGTTTTACTTACACAAAATGTTATTTAAAGATAACCGTTTAATTTTATTTTATTTTTAATTTTTTTCACATGTGTATATTGCGTATGGTGGGACCTTCATATTATAAATAGGGTGGTGTACGCGAAAGAAGGAAAAATGTGAGAAAAAAGATAATAAATAAATAAATAATTCAATGAGAGAGAGAAAAAAAAGCATTGTGAAGCTTTTGTCTAGGTGGGTGATACAACTCTAACCTGAAATTTTTATAATTGTTGTTATTAATTTTTTATCATTATAGTTAATTGCTTTATTTTGTAAATTGAATTTTGAAGGAAATTATTGTTTATTGTTGAGTTTTTATTCATGAAATATTTGGAGAAAAAAATGTTTAATAATATTATATATATATATATATATATATATATATATATATATATATATATATATATATATATATATATATATATATATATTATATATATATATATATTAGATTTTTAAACTACTTGAATTAATACAAATAATTTTAGAGTATTATAATTATGTATGAATTAAATTCATTTTTTTAAAAAAATTCAAGTTACATTTTAAATTAATTCATTTTGACATAAATCTTTAGGTTGACTTAAGTTATTAATTTCAAAAAAAATAAAATAGAAATAATATACCAAAATAATTCATACTAATTAAAATAATGATATATATATATAATATAAGATAAATTTTGATAATAACTAAAGTTCAAATTTAATAATTTAGTATAACTTATTGGAATTAAATATACATTGAGTACAATTTCAATTTGGGAAAATTGATATACAATTAACTAATCTAAACTTAAATTTAATTTAACATTGATTAACTTACTTGTTCATTGGTAATTTAATTTGTTTATGAATTTTAGGATTTGTAGAATTAATTTTGATTAGGTAAATTTAATTCTAAATAAGCAAAAATAATAATATTAATTAATTCAAAATTTTGACATTTGATAAATTAAATTTTAGATATTAGAAATTAGTTATTAATGTGGATTTTCTATCTATGTAGCTACTTAACCTTAATAAGATGAACTTTAATAAAATAGAAATTCAACTCTTATGATTAAAAAAAAAAAAAAAAAGAATCCAATTAATATGTTTAGAATAAATCTTTCCTATAATCATTCAAAAGGAAGCAAAAAAATTATATATAAAAAAATAGTCAAATTTTATTCATATATTACTAAATTAATTAAATTAGAATTGTTTAATTTAAATCATACATTAAATTATTTGAATTAATTTGGACTTTAACATGGTTACTTTTAGGAGTTCCTATGCCTTACTGATTTACAATTCCATAAAGAAATTTTAATTTGAATTTAAATAAATTTTTAATTTTGATAAATTAATTATTATGTTATATTAAAAATTAATTCTAAATTTATAATCGAAGATTTTAATTATGTAATTACAATAATTACTAAGTTAATAGCTATCAAACCTTACAATGACTTCTATGCATAATTTGAGAATAACGAAGAATATGTGATGTAACTATGTACTTTGTAACTAATTTGTCAGTAAGTTACATATTTAGTTATTTTGATTTGAATGATGGTAGATACTTAGATTGTGTGCATATTTATTTTTAATTAAGAATGAAGGTTGAAATGCGGGTGCGTTGCCCTGGGAATGTCCCTAAAAGGCATAAGCAGGTAGTGCAATTGTGTCCCTTGGGTGAAAGTTCCTAAAGCCAGTAAGTAGGGCGATTGTGTCCCTTTGGTGGGAAGACCCTAAAGCCAGCAAATAGGGCGATCGTATCCCTTGGGTAAAAGATCCTAGAACCCACTGGATCCTTTGGAGTCTCCTTTGTGTACGACGTATGAGTACAATTGTGTGCGCGAACATACACCAGAGGTACAACTGGAGCAGTAGTCTGACCAGCTAACATATAAATGGGTCACTCACCTCAAGGTACTAGTGCATAGGCGTTAATGTAACGTGACCATCCACTTGGGTACGGTGTTGTAAAAGATAATGGTTATTTAATTTGTTATTTATAGAATTCATGAAAGTTTGACATTCGGAGCATCATTTCAATTCAAGTATTGTATTCATATCATCTTTTAACATTCAATACTTTAATTTATGTTTTAAGTTTTTTAAAAAATTATTTTCATTATTTGTACATTTTATATAATTATACAAATTTCATATTTGGGTCGGATATAACCCCACAAGCTGTTATGCTCACACCCATATTAACAGTGTTTCAGGGCTTAGAGATTAGTCAAGGGCAAAGCGGAGTGACGATCTTACCATCCGTCTAGTCATAGTGATCTTTTCTATTTGTGATAAAAAAAAAGTATAGTAAAAAAAAACTAAAAAGTGAGTCTAAACATTGTATTAGATGAATATTTGATTTATTGTAATGTTGTTTTTATTAAATTTGTGGTTGAGAATATTTAAAAATTTAATCACAACTTGGAATTCGGAGTCTGGTCTGGCCAACTCGAGCATCGAATTTCGAGGTGTGACAATTATTAAGTGTTATAAAGTGCGTCTCATCGCCAAATGTTTCCATCAACAACTAGAAATTGATTATGGTGAGACCCTTAGTCTAGTGGTTGAGTATGTTATAGTCTGGATAGTTCTTTTCATTGCTCTTCATTATGGTTGGTCCATCTGGCAACTTGAGGTTTAGAATGCCTTTTTATGTGGGGTACTCGCAGAGGAGGTTTATATGGCCCAACCCTAAGGGTTTGTCAATCCTTTTCACTCAACTCATGTTTGTAAGCTTGATAAAGCTCTCTATGAACTCAAGTAGGCTCCTCGTGCCTGGTATCTTCATCTCACAACTTATCTCCAAGGACTTGGTTTTGTTACCTTCACTATGGATTCGTCAGTTTTTATTCGTCATAATTAAGGAGACTTAACCATCTTACTCATATATGTCGATGACACCATCATTATGGGCACTCACAATGTAGCCCTTTTCGTTTTATTCTTTGATTTTCATTGGCTATTTGCAATAAGGGATTTGGACCCTCTATATTATTTTCTTAGCATCGAGGCACATCGCACATCCATTAATTTATATCTCACTCAATCTAAGTATGTAACATCCCCCTTTTTTTTTTAAACAAAAGGTATTCCCAATAGTCCCACTATTTCCTTTGGTGTGGCCTACTTTACCTTGAATCTACATCATTTCTTAGCCCGTGTCTTAAAATCATCCAACAAGACAGATGGTCGGCATAGATTTTTATTAAAAATATTCGGTGGAGCCCTCTGCCTCACTAATTAAAAAAGAAAAAGAAAAAAAATCAGTGACGTGCATAAGCTCGTCACCACGTTAACAACAACCTTCCGCTTCTCTCTCTCCCTCCTTCGGCTCAATTCGTGTTGCACCTCAACCCACCCGTATGACCATCCATCATGTTGGGACCCTTTGGGCCGATCCACACCGCTCATCAGTCCCTAGCCTTCGAAAAATCTCAACTGTTGAAATCTTCATTATTTCTTGTTTTACAGCTCACCTGAATCACAGATCTGCTTCGTTTTAAATAAACATGATCCATTATCATCTACCAAACCTAATGAACGGAGTAGATTTCACTTAAACATTACTTAGGACCTCATTTAGCATTGCCATCAATTGCACGTTCGCATGTATACGTAATCCGCTAATCATGTCCCTATAAAAATCAAAACTCCCAGTACTCACACATCTCCTTGCTCCTTGTCACTTCCCATCTCACCATCCATAAGTTACAGTGCCCAACTAAGAAATCTAAGCCATTCACCAACCAGCAAGAAGGCCTTCAATGGCCAACTTTCATCTTTGTCGTTCCTTGTCATGTGGCCCACCTAGTTGCGAATCTACTTCATTCTTCACCCAACACCTTATCTCAAACTGAAGAATCCATTAGATGGATTTGATCTCTCATAAGCATTCCAGCAGACCCCACCTAGCATTGCCATGCCTGTGTAAAACTCATCAACATGACGTTAAACCCCCAAAATCTTCTCCTTCATCTTCTGTTCCGGACACCTACCACATGACTCGACTCCGGACCTCCTTAAAACGCTCGATTTTGTCTAGAGATTATTTAAGGGCCAGTTTGATTTTTCAGCTCAACTGTAATTACCATGTAAATGGCTAATAATTATTTACCTAGGTAATTACCACCTCTTTCCCAATGCAGGTGTGACAACTTACTTTTTTAACACTTAAATCGAGAAATTTACAAAATCAATGTGGGGCCCACCGTGATATATGTGATGTATTCACACCGATCATTTGTTATGCTAGTTGAATTTAGGGCATTAGCAAAAAGTGGGGCAGATCTAAAGCTCAAGTGGACCACACCATAGGAAACAACGGGAATAAAATGTCTACCATTAAAAACTTTTTGGGGCCCTTAAAAGTTTTGGATAAAGTTGATATTTGTGTTTTTCTCCTTATCCATATCTGTGTGACCTTATGAACGGGTTAGATGATGAAAAACCTCAATGTGGGCCTAGTGAAGGAAATAACTTTCAACGGTAGACAAATTAAGGCCACTATGTCCTTTCGTGTGGGCCTTTTGAGTGTTGGATTTGCCTCATTTTTCGGCTCATGGCCCAAAATGTTCTAATAAAATAGATGGATGGTGTGGATATATCATATACATTATAGTGGGGTCCACAGATTTAAGTCAACACTTTTGTATCGATTTTTGAGGTGGAATTACTCTCACCTTTTCAAACGAGGTGAAAAAGTAATAATTAATTATTTACTAGGATTTACATGTATCATGGAAAATCAAACAGGCCCTAAGAAGAAATCCTGTTCAAACAAGGTGAAAAAGTAATAATTAATTATTTACTAGGATTTACACGTATCATGGAAAATCAAACAGGCCCTAAGAAGAAATCCTGAGATTGGGAGAGATTAGAAAACCATGAAGAGAAAAAGACCAGCGAGAGAAGAAAAGAAGAAAAGATACACAGAGTGGAGCCATTCCCAAGTTAAACCATTGTGTTGCCCCACGTCTGTCGTTGAACTAAGAACTTGGGAAAAGAAGACAAAAAAAAGAGAGTGAGAGAAAAACAGGAAGAATAATATATATATATATATATATATATATATATATATTATATATATATATATATATATATATATTATAAAGAGAGATAGAGAGAGAGAGAGAGAGAGAGAGAGATCGCAGAGACAGGTTGTTAGGAAGTTGACGTTTCGCATTTCAGGTCAAGCAATCTAGTGTGAGTCTCACTATGTTTTGTCGAGTTCGGTATGGTCTTCCACTTCGATTATTCTTTTTAGAATCCCAGGTGAGTAATTCATGTTATCCGTCTGATCGAATGGAACTCTAGACCTTACCAATTGCATTCGTGTGCTATCTGACTATTTATACCCTGACTCAGTGAGTTAGTCTGTTATTTTCCCACAAATTGGTTTATGAACTAAGAACTCTAACGCCACAGATCATGGATCGTATTTGAATCCTAGGAACCATCAAGAATAGGTCCATAGTTGCCGAGCAATATTTATAACGAATTGTGTATATGTCATGTGGTTCATTAAAACCACTTAGAAGATCAAGACCTCCACAAATTGCTAGCAATCACGACTAGAGGTGGGATTCTTTCACATTAGAATATCTATTCACAAATGAAGTAGGTGATCTCTCCCTAATTGTGATATCCACATTAATATCATATACTCATATATATATATATATATATATATAATATATAGATATATATATATATATATATATATATATATATATATATATTATGTTGTTTCTTTTTATTTCATCGCTATGGTTGTATAGATTTTATATATTTGGCATGTATTTCCATTTTCTTATATGATGTGAATTAAATGCTAATTTCTAATTGTGTCAGAATATATTTTATCTATGCTTGCTAGTGGTAGATACATTTATTTAAATTGTTAAATGGTATTATTATTTTTCCTTTAAATTGTTGATGTTGATTTCCACATCATAGTATGCCATACTTATTTAGTAATGGGTTGTTATGAGATTTTCGTTTCATATTGCCAAGTTATATACATGGGTGCTCTGCCTTGGGTAATTTTCTAAAAGATACACACACGGGCGCTCTGCCCAGGGTCACTCTCGAAAGATCGATACAGGTGCTCTGCCCTAGGTAATTTCCTAAAAGATACACACACGGGTGCGCTGGCCTGGATTAACTTCTAAAAGATATTACATGGTGCTTTCTGCATGGTCGTTCCCTAAAAGATATCACGCGGTGATCTGCCCAGGGTCATTTTTTAAAAGTTCGTCATGGGTAATTACTTTCAAGCTACGTGAAGACAATTATTTTGGTTCCTTTCGAATTTATGCCTTTTGTAGTATATGTCATGAATTGAATTTGATCTGTGAATTATTAAGTTCTTTTGATATTGATTTATGATCAATGTATTGAAATGTGTTAGGTAGTAACTGTAAATCTCAACTTGGGATAGAAGTAACCCTACGAGTCACCATCGCACTCACAACCAAACAAATTGTTTTATAGGGTTTGAGTGTGAGGAGCCAGCAGGACAACATGAAGATTTTTTTTTTTTTTTTTACTATTAGTATTACCGAATTTCAATGTATTTGTTATTAGGCTAGTGGAAATTGAGTTTTCAATGTAATAAAGTTTACTTAAAATTAGATGATTGAAATAGTAGACAATTCAATTAATGAGAATGAATGACCATTTATTTATTTATAGTTGGTCTCTGATTACCTATGCAATTGAATGGTAATTATGTTATGGGAATTGAAAGTTGCCATATTATAACCTCACGCTTCCAGGTTTCGGATTCGGGCTTGGCCAACTTGAGTTTCGAATTTAGGGGCGTGACAGATTGGTATGGGAGCCAGGTTATAAATTCCAACTGAGGACTTAGGGTAGTCTTTCAAATTAGAGACCCAAACATAGGATTCTTTGTTTTTGTAATGAAAAGAAAAAAGTAAAAATATGAACTTAAGAACCCCTTTGTATATATATGACATCAAATATGTTCTTATTTATGCTATAAATTGATTTAACAGCTCATATTTGGACTCTCGAATAATTAAAAATAAATTAATTAATTGCTACTTTTAAATAAACATGATCCATTATCATCTACTAAACCTAATGAACAGAGTAGATTTCTTTCAAACAATGCTGAGGACCTCATTTAGCACTGCCATTAGTTGCACATCCTCATGTAATCCGCTAACCATGTCCCTATAAAAATCAAAACTCCCAGCACTCGTACATCTCTCCACTCCTTCTCACTTCCCATCTCATCATCCATCAGTTATGGTCAAGCTATTCACCAACCAGCAGGAAGGCCTTCAATGGCCATCCTTCATCTTTGTCGTTCCTTGTCATGTGGCCCACGTAGTTGCGGATCTACTTCATTCTTCACCCAACACCTTATCTCAACTTGATGAATCCATTATATGGATTTGATCCCTCATAAGCATTCCAGTGGACCCCATCTAGCATTGCCATGCCCGTGCAAAACTCATCAATATGATGTTACACCCCTGAAATCTTCTCCTTCATCTTTTATTCCGAACACCTACCATGTGACTCCTTATGTAACTCGACTCCGAACCTCCTTAAAACGCTCGCTTTCATCTAGAGATTGTTTAATAAGAAATCCTGAGATTGGGAGAGATTAGAAAACCATGAAGAGAAAAAGACCAACGAGAGAAGAAAGAAGAAAGATGCACAAAGTGTGGAGCCGTTCCCAAGTTGAACCACTGAGTTACCCCCACGACTATCGTTGACCTGGGAAAAGAAGACAGAAAAGAGAGAGAAAATAGGAAGAGTCAAAATAGAGAGAGAGAGAGAGAGAGAGAGAGAGAGAGAGAGAGAGGTTGTTAGGAAGTGATGAGTTCACCCACCGGGGCAAGCAATCATTGTTAAGTCTTGCCATTGTTTTGTTGAGTTTGGGATGTTCTTCCACTTAGATTATTCCTCTTAGCATCCCAGGTGAGTAATTCATGTTATTCGTCTGATTGAATGGAGCTCCAGACCTTAGCAATTACATTCGTGTGCAATTCGACTATTTGCACCCTCACTCAGTGAGTCAGTTCATTATTTTCCCACAGATTGGTTTATGAACTAAGAATTCTAACGCCACATATCATGTATCATAATTGAATCCCAAGAAGCATCAAGAATAGTTCCATACTTAGTCGAACAATATTATAATGAATTGTGTATATGTTGTTAGCAAAAAGTCTTAAATCTGAAGGTTTTTTTTGTGCTTCACGACCGGTCGTGAATCTGCTGGCTCGACTAGTCGTGAGAGTCTGTCCGACCAATCGATCAGTGCACGACTCAAAGTCCAGCAAGCAAGGTTTTTTGGGGTCTGAGGTGCTCAACCGGTCGTGGCCTATGCACGACTGGTCGTAGGGGTCCTTCGACCAGTCGAGAAATCTGCTCGACTAGTCGTAGATACGCAGATTCGTTTCCGAATCCGATGCGGACTGCGGATTTTGAGTCGGCCTTTCGCAAGGGTGCGAAAGGGAAGTTTCCTAAAATATAATTAGGGGTCCCTAAGGTTATTCTATGGTATGCTAAGGCTTCCTAAAGGTATTCTAAAGGGTTCTAGGGTTATCAAAGGGTGTAACAAGGGTGAGATTCGATGTTGTTCGAATCAGGTAAGTCCTCTCTCTTTGTAATTGATGCTTTCATAGTGGAATTCTGTCGCTTTGTGCCGTGGTTTTTTCTCGAAAGGGTTTTCCACGTTAAATCTGTGTGTTCTCTTGTATGCTTGGTGTCATTGGATTGTTATCCTAGATCTAAATCTGTGTGATTCAGCAGGCCAAAAAATCTCAACAAGTGGTATCAGAGCAATCGTTGGGTGCAGATCTAAATCTGAGGGATTAGTAATAATGGCGAGCACTAGATATGAGATTGAGAAGTACTCAGGGAAAAATAACTTTGAGTTATGGAAGATCAAGATGATGAGTTCATTCATCGAGCAAGGCGAAGATGGTGCTCTTGAGGAGCGAAAGTCTACTATGACTGATGGTGATTGGAATACTCTTGATAAGAGGGCTTTATCATCGATCCGTTTATGTCTCACGGATAAAGTTCTCTACAACGTCATGAGGGAGAAAACTGCGGCTAAGTTATGGGCGAAGTTAGAGGATGTTTATGCAAAGAAATTCTCTGAAAATCGCCTGCACTTGAAGCGGCAGTGGTATAACTTCAAGATGGTAGAGGGTGGAGACCTGAAGGCTCACATCAGCAACTTTAATAAATTAGTTTACAAATTGCTGGACATGGAAGAAGTGATGAAAGATGAAGAACAAGCATGTATGTTGCTGAATTCTCTTCCAGCGTCTTTTGAGGCATTCAAGGACATTATGTGCAGCACGAATAAAACCTTGAGTGTCGACACCGTTATCCCAGCTCTTCAAGGGAAGGCAATGAGAAAGCTTAACGACGAGATAGAGATATCTTCTGATGCACTATTTACAATGGGAATTCTCAACAAGGTATAGGTTCTTCAGGTTCTAGATCCAAATCCAAGGGCAAGGGCAAAAGAAAGGTAAAGTGCTGGAACTGTGGGAAGGAAGGACATATGAAGAGGGATTGTGAAAATCCTAAATCGAAGAGGGAAGATTCTGAGGCTTCATGCAGGGAGGCCAATGTTGCCATGTCAGATGGATCGAGTGGATGTGATGGTGATGTTTTGTCTGTGTCTACTATCAGGCGGCCATACAATGATCGTAAGGACGAGTGGATGTTAGACACGGGGCATCTTTTCACATGACTCCTCATCGGAGTTAGTTCGCCAACTACAGGGAGTGCGATGGTGGACAGGTATTTATGGGTAATGACATTGCCTGTAATATTGTGGCTGTTGGTACGATACGCATCAGGATGTTTGATGGGGTGGAGCGTACCTTGACTAATGTCAGGCATGTTCCTGATTTAAAGCAAAATCTGATTTCTCTTGGTGTACTTAAGGCAAAAGGATGCAAGTACACAGGTATTGATAGTGCTCTTAAGGTATCTAAGGGGGCACAAGTAATCATGAAAGCGCAACGACTCGGTAACTTGTATAGATTGATCGGGAGTACTTCAAAAGGTGGAGCTGCAGTGGATGTAGCGGATTCCACCTCTGCATGTGTATGACATGTTGGGCATGACCACATGAGCGAGCAGGGCAGGAAGGCTAAGACGTGCGGACAGGGATACAGAGTAGGTGGAGCATCTACCTGTGAGAAGAATCACATGGCATGATCGCAGGATAGCGACGAGGTACATGGACGACTCTAATATCGCATGAGGATTCATTTTCTATTCAGATGACTCTAGGTGAGCCTGGTGCTGAGAAGTGGAAGGTGACTATGGGCGATGTGATGGATTCATTGTACTAGATCGACATATGGGAGCGGGTGGAGCTTCGAGTGGGCCAGAGAACGGTTGGATGCAGGTGGATCTTCAGGAGAATACATTATAGATACAGGGTGAGGTTGGCAGCGAAGGGTTATGCTCAGAGAGAAGGAATCAGCTTCTCAGAGATATTCGTGCTGATGGTATAGCAGGTGTCTATTAGATCCGTGATTGGTGCTAGTTGGCCAATGTGATCTTGAGCTGGAAGGATGGATGTGGAGTCTGTACTTTTGCAAGGGAAAGTGAAGAGCAGATCTACATGAAGCAACCAGAGCGACTCGAAGTTAAAGGGGCTGAGAAAAGACTTTGTAGGAGGTCGTGGTTCGACCTGTCGCCTAGGCAGTGGTTTGATTCCTTCATGGTGAGTCAGGAATTGATGACATGTAGATTGCCAATTATGACATGTCTGAAATCAATGTACGGAAGACTCGGTTAAGTGGGACATTCAGAATGAAGGATCAGAGGGGCTGCAAAGATGGTTTTCGGCGTTGAGACTGAAAGAGAAATAGGCTTTGGAAATCACAAGAGGAATACCTTGTGCGTAGGTATTGATTAAGGATGTAATGGGCCAGGTACAGCCGGAGAGCGTTCCCTACGCATCTCTCCTCAAGTTTTCCTTAGGACATGTCCCAAAACAGATGAGGAAAAGCAGGATATCTCATGAGCCTTATTCGAATGCAGTTGGCAGTGTATGCCATGGTCTGGATTAGACCGGTTATTTCACAGGCTATCAGTGTTGTGAGCAAGTACCTTGACAAACAATATTGGGTAGCGGTGAGATGGTAAGAAGACTACGTCTTTCTTTTTGAGAAGACAGGAGCAAAGTTTGGGCATGTGGATTTAAATCCGGCAGACATGATCAACAAGAATCTTCCTACAGAGAAGTTCGAGTTATGTGCAACTTTTCTGGGCTTGGCAATGGCGTAAAAAGGAAGACAAAGTGTGCACGAGAAGCTATGATGTGATGCAGAGATAAGAGAAGAGGTCAAGGATCTACACGGTTGAAGATTGAAGACTTGGTGGAGATTGTTAGCAAAAAGTCTTAAATCTAAAGGTTTTTTTGTGCTCCACGACCGGTCGTGAGTCTGGCTCGACTGGTCGTTGGAGTCTGTCCGACCAATCGAGCAGTGCACGACTCAAAGTCCAGCGAGCAGGGTTTTTTGGGGTCTGAGGTGCTCGACCGGTCGTGGCCTATACACGACCGGTCGTAGGGGTCCTTCGACTAGTTGAGAAATCTGCTCGACCAGTCGTAGTTACGTAGATTCGTTTCTGAATCCGATGCGTACTGCGGATTTTGAGTCGACCTTTCACAATGGTGCGAAAGGGAAGTTTCCTAAACTATAAATAGGGGTCCCTAGGTTTTCTAGGGTATGCTAAGGCTTCTTAAAGGTATTCTAAAGGGTTCTAGGTGGTTATCAAAGGGTGTAACAAGGGTGAGATTCGAGGTTGTTCGAATCGGGTAAGTCCTCTTCTTTGTAATTGATGCTTTCATAGTGGAATCTGTCGCTTTGTGCAGTGGTTTTTTTTTCGAAAGGGTTTTCCACGTTAAATCTGTGCGTTCTCTTGTATGCTTGGTGTCATTGAATTGCTATCCTAGATCTAGATTTGTGTGATTCCGCAGGCCAAAAATCCCAACATATGTTGCGTGGCTCATTAAAACCACTTAGAAGATCCAGACCTCCACAAATTGCTAGCAATCACAACCAGACGTGAGATTCTTTCACATCAGATATCTATTCATATATATATATATATATATATATATATATTGGTGTTGTTTCTTTTTATTTCATCGTTATTGTTTGTATAGATTTTATATGTTTGATATGTATTTCCATTTCCTTACATGATATGAATTAAATGTTAATTTCAATTGTGTCAAATTTTCTTTTTTTCCATGCTTGCTACTAATAGATACATTTATTTAAATTGTTAAATGACATTATCGTTTTTCTTTTAAATTGTGGGTGTTGATTTCCACATGATAGTATGCCATACTTATTCAGTATTGGGTTGTTATGTGATTTTCGTTTCATATTGTCAAGTTATATTACATGGGTGCTCTGCCTTGGGTATTTTCCTAAAAAATACACGCACGGGTGCTTTGTTCGAGGTCATTGTAGAAAGATCGGCACGGGTGCTCTACCCTAGGTAATTCCTTAAAAGATACACACACGGGTGCGTTGCCCTTGATTAACTCTTAAAAGATATTACATGGTGCTTTGCGCCGGGTTGTTCCATAAAAGATATCACGCAATGATCTGTCCAAGGTTATTTCCTAAAAGTTCATCATGGGTAATTACTCTCAAGTTATGTAAAGATAATTATTTTAGCTCCTTTCGAATTTATGCCTTTTGTAATATATGTCTTAAATTGAATTTGATATGAGAATTATGAAGTTGTTTTGATATTGATTTTTGCTCAATTTATTGAAATGTGTTACGATAGTAACATGTAAATCCCGGCTTAGGATTGAAGTAACCCTACGAGTCACTATCGCACTCACAACCAAACAAATTGTTTTATAGGGTTTGAGTGTGAGGAGCCAACAGGACTGTTGGGTTTTGGATTGCGGGATCACACAGAGATAGATCTAGAATAGCAATCCAAGTGCGGGAAGCAGATACAAGAGAACACAAAGATTTAACGTGAAAAATTCTTTTGGAAAAATATCACGGCACAAAGCGACATATCTTCACTATGAAAGTAGAAATTACAAAGAGAAAAGATTTATCCGATTCAAACAAGCTTGAATCTCACCCTTGCTATACACCCTTTGTAAACCCTAGAACCCTTTTAGAAAGCCTTAGAATCCCTTAGAATAATACCTCCCAATCTCGTTTACACCCATATATATATTTTTTAGGAAGAATCCCAAACAAAATCGGAAAGAATCATAAACAAAATCGGAAACAAATCCCGCACTTTCGCAGTTGCGCGAAAAATCTGCGTAGAATCTATTTAGATTTAAGACATCAAATACAACAAGGACAACATGAAGAATTTTTTTTTTTTTTTTTTTTTTTTTTTGTTATTATTAAATAAATTTCAATATATTTGTAATTAGGTGGGTGGAAATTGAGTTTTCAACGTAATAAAGTTTACTTAAAGTTGGATGATTGAAATAGTAGACAATTCCATTAATGAGAATGAATTACCATTTATTTATTTTTAGTTGGTCTCTTATTACCTATGTAATTGAATGAAAATTACGTGATGAAAATTGAAATTTATCATATTATAACCTCACGCTTCCCGGATTCAAATTTGGGCCTGGCCAACTCAGATTCCGAATTTCAGGGCGTGACAAATATGTTATGGATCTTTTGCGTCGCTCAAAGATAGATGGTGCAAAGTCTTTACGCTCTCCTGTGGTGATTGGGTCTAAGCTCTCTTGCTGTGATGGTGATGTTCTTTTATATCCTCATGAATATCGGAGCATTGCGGGCGCTTTACAATATGTCACCATCACTAGGCTTGATATTTCCTTTGTCGTAAATTAGATGTGTCAATTCATACATGCTCCTTGCGCATCTTATTGATTAGTAGTTAATTAAATGGATTCTTTGCTTTCTCAAAGGCACCATTACACATGGTCTTCATTTTCGGAAAGGTTCTCCTACTCTTTAAACTTATTATGGTGCTGACTGGGCTAATGATCCAAATGATCGCAGATCTAGATTAGGTTTTGCTATTTTCCTTTGTGACAATCTCATTTCCTGGCGGGCTAAGAAGCAGTCAACCATTTCTTGATCGAGCATGGAATCTCAATATAATTCACTTGCTCATTTTGTTGTCGAACTGTTTTGGCTCCAAATGCCATCTCTCTTGCCTCAAATCTTGTCTATGTATGAAGCATGTTGAAGTTTACTACTATTTTATCGGTCAAAAAGTTACTCTTAGTGATGTTATGGATATTTTTATAAAAGGATTAAATTCTGCACCGTTTCAGCTGTTCTTCTTTGCAAAGATAGGTACCTCTTCCAACCTTACATGTAAATATAAACATGATCTTGACCGTTGATAGGTGGGCCCTACCTGCCTCAAAAATTAACATTGGATGATCTCACCTATCAATCAGAGGACTTTTGCTAGTTGAGTATGGATATTTGTGTTCTGTGCTCTATTTGTAGGGCTACCATTCGGAAAGTTAGCAGCATGCGAGCGGATGTTTAGTTACATACCCTAGGCAATAAGGCCCACTTGATAGAAAGCATGGATCAAATCAATGTCTGATGTATGGTTCTGAATTAAGGGCACAGAGAACTATAGTCAATAGCGACTACAGAATTTTCCTTGGCAATGGAACAGTGATAGCCTCAGCAACCCCACCTCAAGCTGTGCTTAAAATGAATTGGTCCTGATATTTCTTTCATCATCGTAGATGGATATATGATTTATTTTTTTTTAATTCTACATAATCATGAGTTTTAATTAGATGGTAGAAGGGAAAAATCCCTGTATGTTTACAGACAGCTATACAGCTTACCCCAATTAATTGGGACAATGTTTATATGATGACGACGATGATTTACAGACAGCTCGGTGGGACCACAAAACCGCCAGACGTTCCATCAGCGTTCTTACAGAAAGATTGTGCCGGCCGATTCTGATAAGTAAGCTTCACATCCTGCAAACCAATGGCTTTGCATGGATTGAGCGCACTGCAGTCGAATTTCACCGCCACTTGAGTCGCCGAAGTTCCTTGGATGTTGTTATATTTCACTTGACTGATTCTTATACCCGAATGCTGAAAAAATAAATAAATATAAAAATCAGAAATGTTGAGAAAAATAATTCTAGTAATGGAAAAGAGAAGTGAAATAAAATAGCAATTTGTATCACTAGCTCATAATCTAGCCAGCTGATGGGCTCTTAGATATAGCCTGAGCCCAGCCTGATTATAAACTAGATTAAATTTTAGGGCTGGTCTTGGCCAACGGGCTCACATGTTTCAGTCCAAGCATGGCCCAAAAGGCACATAGGGTTGTAAATGGATACTCGGACCCTAATAGATCCGGCTCGATTTTAATGGGTCCAGGTCCCATCTTTTGGTCCTATTAAGGAATCGGGTCGGGTTCAGGTCTCTTATTAAAGATTTTGAGTCTGTGTAAGAGACCTGGTGAAAGTTGGGTCAGATCTAGTACGGTCCGGTTAGTTGTTAATAGTGAGAGGTTTTTTTTTTTTTTTATTTTATTTTTTAAATTTTAATTTTTATTTAGTTACAAAATCACACATGTAAAAGGGCCCATTTATACAAGTGGCAAATGTGTGTGTGATCTAATCCATCCATCAGGTGAGCCAAACCATGTAAATGCTCTTTTTTTAATCTATCCAAGCCCAACTTGATGGTTTCCTAACCCAATTGGATCCGGGTCCAAATAACGGCTGAAGGCCAAGCCCAGCCAAAATAAGAAGCCATGGCAGGATAGACATGGACCGGTAGGCCGACCAGGCGAACCATGGGGCAGTCATTAAGGACTGTGGACTAAGGCCCAAAACTAGCAAAATAAGAGTAAGTTTTCATATATGCCCTTGAAATGCTTACCTGGCCAGGGCAACCTTGGTTGTGAGGGCAGTAATTTTGGTCGATTATGATGGGGTTTTGGACATTTTTCATGATAGCGTTCTGAAAAACGACGCCTCTGACGAAACCATAGCTGGGCCTTCCCCACGATTTTATCCTCAGTCCGTTCTGGGTTCCCTCAAATACGGCATTTTTTACGGTCACGTTCTGCACCCCTGCTTCTTGGAGGTGCTTCCCAAGGCTTCCGATGCTGCCACAACCATACACATGCGCACGTTAGGATCAAGCCGTCAATGTCATGCATGTTACATACGTTGCTTTTAATTTTGTTATTATTTCCCATGCAACTAGTTTTAACCGTCCTATGGTGCAAATGAGCTGGAGACCAGACCCAATACAAACGTTTCTATGAAAAACAACCTACGTGTGGTGCCCACCGTGATGTTTTAATGGAATCCAATCCGTCCATCATATGTACACTCTAATTTTGTCCTTGGATCCAAAAAATCAGGTTGATATAAAACTCAAGTGGGCCACATCATGTAAAAATCATTCCCAAAACCTCTAAAATCACATGTTGTTGTCCACCTAAGCTAGGATCTTACCTGATGCCGTGCCCAGGCCCACAAGAGATTTGGTCGACCCACAAGTTCAATGTGCCTGGGCCCACCGAGATGCAATCATCGCCCGTCTTAATGCTTGTGCGAGTGATAGTCACGCCCCTTGATTTCTGCACATGTATGCCGTCCGTGTTGGGGCTGTTGCCAGGTGCGATGATCTTTACCCCTTGGATCATCACGCTTTGGCAACCGTTGATCACCACATGGTAGAGTTGGCTGTTGATCGATGTTAGGCCACTGATCAAGATGTCTTTGGCGTTGTCGAAGGTTAGTGACTGCATGTGCGCACGATAGCAAATTAGTATTGCTAGATATCTTAATCCGTCGCATTGGATCAGACAATTAATATAAAAAAAAAAAGAAGGAAACCGAACATATTTCCTATACTTAGTAGTCAACGGATGAGTTCCATGCGCGCGTGGAACCCCAGGTGCAAGAGATCTGAAGTTTCCATCAGGTGGGGTCAGTGGTTGTTTGGATCCAAAAAAAAACACAGCAGCCAGCAGGTGGGCCATGGCATATAAAACAAATGTACGGTTGGAATAATTGTTTTAGCCAATGACTTGGTACTTCCACCTGATAGTGAAACAGCCGTGCCTTTTTGGGCAGATCCTTATGTTAGAGTGATTCTTTATCCGAATGTGGCACTGATGTACAAAAATCAGACCATCCAAATTGTGGGCCTCGTTGTAGATGGAGTAGATCTTGAAAATTAGATTGATCAAATGATCTCTTGCTCGGGTGGTAGACTCTCGGGAGTTTCAACCCCCAGTCAGGGGTTCGAGTATCCATAGGTGGTGAAAGCCTCTTTCTTGACACGTTTGCATGCATATGAATGGTGGGCCCTACAGGTGAGTGTGTGCGGGTGTGTTTTTTTTTTTTTTTTTTTTTAAAAAAAAAAATGATCTTGACACGTTTGCATGCATATGGATGGTGGGCCCTACAGGTGCCGAATTACCAAAAACTACACAAAATAAATTAGAAATGATTTAGTGGACATAATCATCCATGGAAACCTTTATTAAAAAAGTGTATGGAAACATTACCATGCACCTAATTGTATTTGGAGCCATTCTCTCTCTATATATGTGCAGGGAAACGGTACTGTGAGGTCAACCTCTTGGGAACTTCCCATGAGGTCGAGCTATGTGGGCCCCACCGTGATGTGTGTGGAACATCAATACCGTGCATTTGATTGGTCCCCTTTATGTAATGAGATATCTAAAAAATAAGTCATATCTGGAACTAAGGTGGGTCATACTATCTAAAACTATGTGAAAACATGCTTGAAATATATAAAAGTACTTGTTGGGGCCTAATTGAGTTTTGGATGCTGCTGAAACTTGGTCTAAGCACTCATCCAAGTGGGACATAGACTATGGATGGTCTGAATTTGTGAACCACATCTCAATGGGCCTAATAAATGATTATGAATGTTTTAATGGAAGGTAACCCCTATCTACCGTTGTATGTGGTGTGGCCCACCCAAGTCATGGATTGACTTGATTTTAAGCCCATGGCCACCATTCCGGTGCATCTGACTAATGGGATAGATGTTCAACACACATCACAGTGGGGCCTACACAGCTCAGAGGTCATGGGAAGTCAGACCTTATAGTAACATTTTCTACATTTCACACACATATATAGAGCTTATAAAGAATGTACTGGACCAAAAATAAGTACCATTTTGGAATTTGTGTGCTTAATAAGTCCTTTGCTCATTAAAATGGTATATCTCTAGCATGTAAGTTCTAAAGAGTACTAATAAAGAAAATTAAATGAATACAACCAACCACAACAATCAACAAAGTGAAAAATACGACAACAAGGCCAGATTTTTTGTGCTAATATGCAATACTTGAGGACATTTTACCACGCCAAGCTCAAAATTACAATAATAACCCTTCCGTAATGCAAACACATTCATCCATGCATGCATCTATATAAGAATATGTGTTTTGTGATGCCTAACATACTTATATTAAATAAGAAAATTCATAAGGTTAAATATTTCATTAGCCCAATTGTTAATTTTATATTTCTTACTATAATTTACGTACCGCTGCGCCAGCTGGGCAATTCTGATGGCCCGCTTTGCAGGCCCATAGGCCCTTTCCCTGTCCGTTGAGGGTCCCGCCATAGATCGAAACGCCCTGAACAGTATCGAAATACAGCCAGTGGCCAGATGGTCCTAGTGATGCGTAATTGGATGGAGCGATGAAGGTGCCGTGGATCTGAATAGTGATTTTTGTATTTTTACATGGGCCATTGAAGTTTGTGGGGCCCAGCAAATATGATCCACGGGGCACTAGGATTGTCGCAGGCTGGGATGAGGCGCAAGCAGCAGACCATGCACTAAGAAATGGTCTGGTTGTGTCGGTCCTACCGTCGGCTTTGGCTCCAAAGTTCATTATGTTGTAGGCTCCATTGGCTAATTGAAAGAAGAAGAAAATAAGGGAGAGAATGAAACTGATGTACCGAGCCATTGAGAGAGAGAGAGAGAGATAGAGAGAGGGAGGGTGTTGATGATGGAAGTTAATGCCGTTGGTGCTACTTATATAGCATTCGGTAATGGGTTGGTTAGGAACGTTGAGACTTTGAACATAGCCGTGCCGAATTTGAAAGATGGTGCAGCCTTTTTCTATTTTTTATCATGCAATTACTGAAATGCCCTTCTCGGAAAGAAATGGTACATCTGTTATCATGTTGGCCGAGATGGATGCAAATCCTTCCCGTCCAAATTCAGACAGTGGAATCGTAACCTACCCATTTTTCATTCAACCATCCACTTGTTTAGAGCCCATCCGACGGCTAGGATCGCTCTAGTCAGTATGACTTTTAAACTAATAAGTTATCAAAGGGTTTTTTGGTAATTTCACATGAGCAGTACGATTAACTAAGAATACCAAACGTTCAAAAGCATCAGGTACCGGTAACGTGAGAAATGGAAAGGACGGAGACTTCAGTTTCAACCATAGAAAACCGGACCGCCGCTATTAAAGACTTGAAAAGTACATGATCTAGACCGTTGGTTCAGACATTCGATGGGCCAGGTCCAAGAATCATTAACTGCCCATCATATCCCTCTTGCTTGTGGATTGTGAACCGATACTGCCTACTTCATACCTAACCGTCCACATGCAGGCCTTGGTTTGAGAAGATCCCAAAACTCGGACATTTTGGAATGGCGTGCACATGCTGCATGTGTACGGACCAAGCATGCTTGAGGCCAAGATCTGCGGGAACGGGCCTCGCGCCTGCCAATGGCATGCTTTTGCTGGATGGATTGCTTGCGATGTGGGCTGATCGAGTAAGCACGTGGGAGAACCACCATTTAAGGCACGTGCATGGATCTAATCCCATGCACGATGCATGCATTCATTTCCATTACATGGCATTAAATGTTGGGGTTTTCTTATAATTTCAATCATTAGTGGGTTTAATAGTAAGAAAGACTTTGATACTCGGCCACTGTGTGTGGATGATGCACGAGTACTTGGTAATTACTTAGAAATTGCATAAGTGGGTTCCACAATTTTATGGATTTAGTTTTGTTAAGGGATGCCAAGTGTATAGGCATTTTTACGAAGAAAGATGGATGCTTAAAATAAAGAAAGGCTATTCCAATTTTTTGTTTTGGAAAAAAAAAAAAAAAAAACAGACCAAGTGTACATTGATTAGAATTCCAATTAATCTAACCTTAGGCTGATCACCATCTAAAGTGGGCCCATGATTTGAACGGTTTGGATCGAGGTAGGTACATGCAAGTGGTACTGTAGCTTGTGCGTTGTGCATGGATTCTCATGCTTCCTAACCTAACAGAGGTTTCTGTGAGCGGCGATCGTCTTATAACACGTGGAGAACATAATAGATCATGTGCCTTGGCTTCTCTAAGTAGTCCGAAATAAAACGGCGAGCGTGACTTGCGTACCAGTGGCCTCGTGGGTGAAACTTTCATGAGATCCAAGCCGTTTATCAGGTACACTGTCTTTCCTTCACTGTGGAACCTGGAAATTAAGACAATCCAAAACTGATGTAAGCCACACCTAGAGAAAACAGTTGCAATAAAACACACGGACCGACCATGTTGTTTATATTTCATCCAGTCCATTCATCTAACTTACTTCATCAGGATGAAAGCATTCCCCGAAAATCAAGATTATTCCAAAACTCAGATAGAACATAACACGTGAATTTTAGAGTTTTTAGGTATAATTCACCTAAGGGGGGGCCCACCTTGGTGTTGAATCAGCCCGATTTTTGTAGTCAAGACCAAACAAGGGGTGTTGTAACTGATGGGTGGGCAGGATCTTATGCACGTAAATTCATTTCCGCACACAAGCGGTGGGCATTCTCCTCGCCCACCTTCGCAAGTCACGCCAGGTTTCCGTTAGTAAAAGCTATCATCATTGACAAAACGGAAATGCAGCAAATTCATGCTCTTCGCACTATATATGATCCAAGGCGTTTAGGATATTATATAAATTTTTTTTTTTCCTATTTTTGGTCGTTGACTAATATTATGGTCCAAAACCGTACATGTGGGCACATGGACCAGATCAGGACCGTTCATTGTCCTGAGGGGACAAAATGGTTGAGGGTTCCTTTCTAAGTGGTTAGTGTTAACTTACCTGTATCCATTAAAAACGCCCACTAAGAGGGAAACGGATTGGATAGCCAACGGCTAGTGGTTGGTGTATATGGCCCACCATGATGTATGTATTTCATCCATGCCATCCGTCCTTTTTTACAGATCATTTTATGATATGAGACCAAAAATAAGGTAGATCCAAATTTCAAGTGGACCACACAGTGTTGATTAAATGCCCACCATTAAAAACTTTTTGCGGGCCACAAAAGTTTTGAATCAAGCTGATATTTCTTTTTTCCCTTCATCCAGGTCTGTACTACCTAATCAACAGGTTGGATGTCAAATAAACATTACATTAGGCCTAGGAGGTTTTTAATGGTGGACATTCAATCACTAGTACTGTTTTCCTTTGGTGTGGTCCACCTGATTTTTAGATATACCTCAGTTTTTGTATCAATCACTAAATGATCTTTAAAAATGGATGGACGGCATGGATAAAACACATATATCATGGTTGGGCCCACAGAGCACAGAACACTAGCCACCAGGCTAGTGGCAGCGTCACTAGCCGAACCACTAAGAGTAGCAGTCCAGATCCAAAAAGACTCGCACCACAACGCAGCCACTAAGATTTGTGGTCCATGTGCTGCTCATGAATGGATTATTGCCTTGTTTTATTGAGTTTTGTTTATGAGGTCACATGTGCGAATTGCTGACCTTTGATTCTCCATGTGTATAAGATGAGTAGAAACTATGGGATGACGCATTAATTATGTAATTGAAATGCTTGCGAGACTCTCACTGACGTGAATGTGACATAGGAATGGTTAGGGAGCACTGATCAGATTACACGTTCTATCTCAGCCAAAAAGGTTAGATTGCGTGCACTGATCAGATTACACGTTCTATCTCAGCCAAAAAGGTTAGATTGCGTAACAGTGCATTATAATTTTTCATTCCCCCTGACCTTGCAACTAGTTATTAGGTTTATGCTTGTACTATGTTGTTACAAAACTAGTAACAAGCTATACATTCTCACTAATCGACTAAGTATGATGATCTCGAGCATGGCTTCACAAAACTCTATCACTCCAAAGTTATACGAGTTAAAAGTTAAAATATATTATTTTTATCAAGAGTTTCAGCGCGAGGTCATAGGTTCGAGAGCTCATTGTGGTTTGATTGCATGGGTGTGTAGGGTCTAAGTACGTGTGTAAAGAAAAAAAAAAAAATTTATTATGATGTAGTTCTACTACTTTCAAGGTTTTAAGAGTTTGGTTGTAGTCCAAAGTCTTCATTTTAGTTACATGAGAGTTATTTATAAGTTTGAGTAAGATTAGATATCTTTATTATTATTATTATTATTATTATTTTTATTAAATTTCTTATTATGAAAACGTTGCTTGTTTTGAATTAGATTAGAAGTTTGTGGCCTCTTGGTTTTAAAAAAAAAAACCATTAGTTATGTTGTGAAGAATACTTTTATCCAGTAATATCAACTTCTTATTTTATTTATTTATTTATTTAATTTTTTTTCATTTTAAAGGTTTTCTATCCTTGGAATCATTACCTAAGAATAAGATACTTCATTTTCTCCACACGCCCAATATGTAGGATGCGATGGCTTCACATGGATGAGATCGATTCCGTCCATGAAGTGCGCCACCTTGGGAACCAGAAATTAGGCCAATTCAAAAGTCAAGAGGTCTACACAACGAACAGTTGAGAAGGGGCCCTACCATTAAACAAGTTCAGATTGCATGTGGAGTTGTCATGGTGTATGTATATCATCCAATTTAGTCATCTAATCAATGCACTCCGATGAAGAGGTTGTTGGGACTCGTGAAAACGTAAAAAGCATAATCAAGAAAAGTAATTGTAATCGCACAAACAAACCAAACAAGAAGGCAATATAAATTTTATATGGAAAAATTTTATGGAAAAAAAACTACGGCCCAAAGCGACAAGTAATATATTATGAAAGTAAAATTATAAGAGATAGTATATTTTACTGATTCGAACAACCCTTTAATCTCCTTTGAAACCCTAGTTATACCCTTGAACCCTTTAAAATACCTTAAAAAGCCTTAATCTCATCCCTAATATCGATTATATCCAATATATATACTACCCAATTGGAATAGGAAACAAATAATGCACTTAGGCAACTATGAGCACACGATCGATGGAACCTTTGATTGCATCGATAGATATCGAAGACCAGTCGATGACATTGAATATCCTTCGATGCCATCAAGTAGCAACTTCCCAAACTGTCCAGCAATCAAATAGGATTTTTCTAAATTTTCTCGATAAGATCGATTGGTCTATCGATGACATCAACATCATCATCTACTCGATGGGATCGAGTGGTGTGTCGATGGCATTGAAAGACCTTGTTTTAGATAGAATTAAGACATTAAACAACAATCTCCACTATGTCTTCAATCTTCAGACTCCATTATTCCTTTTGCCACTATCATCTCTAATTGTCTTCTATTATAGTTTCATCGTCGCTTCTCGTGCTCACTTCGTCTTCATCACAACTTCGTCAAACCAAAAGAAATTGTACAGAACTTAAACTTCTCTGTGTGATGTTCACACCCCAAGTATAGGGTTGTGATGTAGTAATAATCTTGGTAAGACCGAAGTTGAATCTATAGGGACTGAACCTTGTACGTAATCTGAAAGTAACTAGAACTAGAACTAGGCGAAGATGTAATCTAAACCAAAGGATTTTTAAGAGGATAATGATGAAATATTAAGCTAAAGCTTGTGAAATTTAAAGGTGGGAAACTAGGGTGCCAAGGATCCACTTGTAGAGATCATGGAGATCTATGCTTGATTCACAGACACAACTAGAATCAGAATCTTATTTTCATCCAGTTGGAAGATATTTCATAAAAACCAATCTGAACATCCTTTGATCCAGTTTTCAAGAGATGAGAGGTATAAGAATTAGAATTGATTCCATCACAAGACCCTGCCCAGGAGACAAAGTATACAACAAAATTTAACCAATCCACATCCAATCTAAGAGAGTTATGAACGTAGGGAAGGATTCCATCATCCAACTATGCCCATGAGACGATGGTGAACAACAGGGCTCCTACGACCATAACCTCTATTCATGCATAGAAAATACCAGAAGATATAGCAGATCCATTATAATTTAAGTCACAACAAACCATTAAAAACTAAAGGCATTCCATATAATCAAACTAGAATCAACATCAGTTAAATTCAAATCAAACGCATAAAGAAAAGTCTCCCATCTCACTACAAGCTTCACCTCTTAGCCCTAGCTAAGAGGCTTAGCCAGACGTAGACATGATCAAGCTAAGTAAAGAAAAAAAAAATCAAAACTAAAAGAATAAAAAGGAGAAGGAAAAACTCTGATTGTCGACCCGCCCCATGCCTCCACAGTTGCCAAGATTAGAGCTGGGCATCGGACCAAGTCGGATCGGATTTGGCCCAACTCGGCACCGTCCGAAAGATGGCTAGACTGATCCGAACCCGACCAGATCCGCGACCGAGTCCAGAACACCCTACCCGACCAGAATCATTATATGCTTAGCCTGACCTCGAACCGATTCCGACTCGGTCAAAGAAACCGAGTCGGATCGGACTAGCTAAGGATCGAATTTTTCTACGGTGAAAATCATTATCCTCGTTGCTATTTTCGGTGTGGTCCATTTGAGCTTTAAATATGATTCATTTTTTCTCCAGATGCATTAAAATGATCACAAGAAATGGATAAACGGTATGGATATATTAAATACATCATGTTTTTTTAAAATCTAGTTGAGATTTAACACTTCCCCTGAACAACATGACAAACTATAGCCAGATGAGCAACATGTTCCGATTTTTATGTGATTTTTTTATTATTTAGTTATTAATTATTAAAATCATATATGGCAAACACATGTTACTAATTAATCTATTTCAAATACCTTATTATATCATGTCTTGATTTGATCTACAAACATTGATAGTACCAATGGGTTAATGAGAATATTTTAGTGGAAATCAACTAAAAAGTCCATGTTCTCCCTCCTTTATGTACGCGGATTTCCGGCTAAAGCCTTTAGCAGCGCAAGGATGTCGGGTGGGGCTCACAGAGATGTTTTTGAGGATTTCACTCCGTTCATCCTTTTTTCGAGCTAATTTTAGGATGTGTGACCAAAAATGAGTTGTATCCAACATTTAAATGGGCCACACGAGAGGAAAAATTGGGGAAAAAAATTCCTACCGTTGAAACCTTCTTAGGCTCTACCTTGATGTTTATATACTATCCAAACTGTTTACAAGGACATTACCAATGGGATGAAGTGAAAACAGCAAAGGATAGCCTGATACAAAACTTCATGGCCATAAGAATGCTTTAACGATTCTCACTAAATGCCCACTGTTTCCTCTCCTATGATCCATACAGCTCATTTTACATCCTAAAATGAGCTCGAAAAATGATTAACGGAGTGAATTCCTCGAAAGTATCTAGGTTTCCCGCTCAGCATCCTTGCGCAGTAAGTAGGTTGGACCGAATGAGTCAGGCGAGCATGCGACGAGTGACATCGGGTACAAGGGACTTATGTAGTCGAACTACTGCCACCCGTAAACACCCGCCCAAACCCATAGATCTAGCCCTAGTGTAGTCCTACCGATGAGACTACCGTCTCTCCTTATGTTCCTGACCAACCCAAAGGGCTTGAGGACAATTCATAACAAGCCAACCATCAAGGTAATCAATTAGCATAACAATATCATGTTTGCAAAAGAAAAGTATCATGTTTGCATACATCTTTTCATACGATTTCAAATACTCTTAACAAGCAAGCTACATCATCATGAACAAGGTGCATGTGAGTGGTGTGGATTAGGGAGAAAGTTAGGCACTTCCTACACCTCAAGGGATCAAATACCCAAAGGTAATGAATCATACGCACTATGAAGCAACACATATGAGAAAAATCAATAAACACGAGCATGTAATCATCCATATACTATATTATGTGAAAGGCAAAATCAACATCAAATGAGAACTAAACATGTCAATCCATACATTTCCAACACACGTATCATTCCTAGGTTTCCTCTAGATTCTTCAATACAACATCTCAAACAAACAAAATCATTAAACTCCTACTATAATTGGTGCTAGGCCACCTAAGGATAATAGTCTGCACCTATGGATCGTTGGAGACTTGAAAAACGACCTAGGAATGAGGGCTTTTGGGGTCGAAGGACCGGAATCTTTAGAGCAATGTTTGCATGTTAGAAATCCATGTCAATCCCTTCTCAACATAAGGGGTTCAAGAAGAAAGGATGAGGGATTTACCTAGACGATTAACGGACGAAAGGAGTGGTCGTGGTGGAGGGTTTCTTCTTGGAGAAGAGGTAGGGAGTTGCAATGGTTGATTTCCTTGGGCCACATCTTGATCTAAGGTCCACCTTGCTCTCCTTCATACTCTCTTTCTCTCCTCTTTGCTCTCTTGCTCTCCCTTTTCTCTCTTTGGTGGTTGTAGTAAAGGAGGGGAGTTATGAGAGAGCTAGGGCTTATCTCCTAGACTTGGGTCTTTTGGCCTTAAGTTTCTACAAATTCTCAAAATAGCCCTCTAGGACTCCCTATTGGTGTTGGGGCGGCCTTAACACCCCTCTGGCCACCAATTTTGGTTTATAGGTAACTCATGGCCCAATGAAAGGTCATGCAAAGTTTAGGAACAAATGGATGAATGAGTATGGGGTTTGAGCATACGGTTTTGATCTTTAAATGGCCCTATGAGGACCATTTCAATGATTGGGGTGGCTCTGGTGGCCCCCTGGCCATGAAACTTATAAGATAGGTGCTCCATGGCCCGATGAAGGGCCATGCAAAATTTGGGAGCGATCAGATATAGAATTTGATCGTACGGATCCGAATTACGATCAACGGTCACCATGCCACGATCGGGTCCCAGATTTTGTGGACGAGCGTAGTAAAATACATTAGACCTTCACCGTAAATTTGAAAGAAATCCGACGGCTGGAAAGCCCGGTATCTCGATTTTATTTGCAAGTGCCAGATTCCAATTCCGGCATTGGTGGGTTGCATTTGGCAATTACCGTTGGGACGACTTAAATAGTTTATTTCTGGGTGTCCACTGGGTCCATGGTCCGCGATGGACCATAAGCCCAGTGAGATCTATGCTTTCCCAAATTTTAGATTTTTCTGACCTTCCTCGGCTGCTGCATGACCTGCACAAGTTGTCGCCGAATACAAACCGATCATCTAACTTGATGGCCTGCACACGGTCTGATCGTGACCAGACTGGACCACTCATGTATAAGCTAACGTTGAGCGCTAATGGTCAGTAAGTGATAATATAAGTTAATTAAAAAAAAATTCAAGAATTTTTGAAAATCCAAAATAGTGAAAATCCAGGATGTTACATAGATATAGGATAGCAATCCAAGAGGACCAAACAAATACAAGAGAACACAAAGATTTAACGTGGAAAACCCTTTCGGAAAAAAATTCACTGCACAAAGCGACATATCTTCACTATGAAAGTAGAAAGTATAAAGAAAAAAGATTTACCCGATTCAAACAAGCTTGAATCTTACCCTTGCTACACTCTTTGCAAACCTTAACCCTTTTAGAAAGCCATAGAATCCTTTAGAATAATACCTCCCAATCTCGTTTAAACCCATATATATAGCTTTAGGAAGAATCCCAAACAAAATCGGAAAGAATCATGAACGAAATCGGAAACAAATTCCGCACTTTCGTAGTTGCACGAAAAATCTCCGCAGAATCTGATTAGATTTAAGACATCAAATACAACAAGGACAACATGAAGATTTTTTTTTATTATTATTAAATAAATTTCAATCTATTTTTAATTAGGTGGGTGGAAATTGAGTTTTCAATGTAATAAAGTTTACTTAAAGTTGGATGATTGAAATAGTAGACAATTCCATTAATGAGAATGAATTACCATTTATTTATTTTTAGTTGGTCTCTGATTACCTATGTAATTGAATGAAAATTATGTGATGAAAATTGAAATTTATCATATTATAACCTCACGCTTCTCAGATTCAGATTTGGGCTTGGCCAACTCGGGTTCCGAATTTCAGGGCATGACAAATATGTCTTGGATCTTTTGCGTTGCTCAAAGATAGATGGTGCAAAGTCTTTACGCTCTCCTGTGGGGATTAGGTCTAAGCTCTCTTGTTGGGATGGTGATGTTCTTTTATATCCTCATGAATATCGGAGCATTGCGGGATCTTTACAATATGTCACCATCACTAGGCCTGATATTTCCTTTGCTGTCAATTAGGTGTCTCAATTCATGCATGCTCCTTACGCATCTCATTGATTAGTAGTTAAATGGATTCTTTGCTTTCTCAAATGCACCATTACACATGGTCTTCATTTTCGGAAAGGTTCTCCTACTCTTTAAACTTATTATGGTGTTGACTGGGCTAGTGATCCAAATGATCACAGATCCACATCAGGTTTTGCAATTTTCCTTTGTGACAATCTCATTTCCTGGGCGGCTAAGAAGCAGTCAACCATTTCTTGATCGAGCATGGAATCTCAATATCGTTCGCATGCTCATTCTGTTGTTGAACCGTGGCTCCAAATGCCATCTTTCTTGCCTCAAATCCTGTCTATGTACAAAGCATGTTGAAGTTGATTACTATTTTATCAGTGAAAAAGTTACTCTTAGTGATGTTATGGTTCGCATTATTGGCTCTCTTGATTAGATCGTGGATATTTTTATAGAAGGATTAAATTCTGCACCATTTCAGTTGTTCTTTTTTGCAAAGATAGATACATCTTCCAACCCTACATGTAAATATAAACCTGATCTTGACTGTTGATAGGTGGGCCCTACGTGCCTCAAAAATTCACATTGGATGATCTCACCTATCAATCAGAGGACTTGTTGATTATGAATATTTTTGTTCTGTTATCTATATTTGTAGGGCCACCATTCGGAAAGTTAGCAGCATGCGAGCGGATGTTTAGTTACGTACCCTAGGCAATAAGGCCCACTTGATAGAAAGCACGGATCAAATCAATGTCTGATGTACGGTTCTGAACTAAGGACGCAGAGTACTATAGTCAACAGCGAATACAGAATTTTCCTTGGCAATGGAACAGTGATAGCCTCAGCAACCCCACCTCAAGCTGTGCTTAACATGAATTGGTCATGATATTTCTTTCATCATCGTAGGAGGATATATGATTTTTTTTATTTATTTAAAATTCTACATAATCACGAGTTTTATTTAGATGGTAGAAGGGAAAAATCCCTGTATGTTTACAGACAGCTTATAGCCTAACCCAATTAATTTACAGACAGCTCGGTGGGACCACAAAACCGCCAGACGTTCCATCAGCGTTCTTACAGAAAGATTGTGCTGGCCGATTCTGATAAGTAAGCTTCACATCCTGCAAACCAATGCCTTTGCATGGATTGAGCGCACTGCAGTCGAATTTCACCGCCACTTGAGTCGCCGAAGTTCCTTGGATGTTGCTATATTTCACTTGACTGATTCTTATACCCGAACGCTGAAAAAAAATAAAAAAAATAATAATAATAAATCAGAAATGTTGAAAAAATTAATTCTAGTAATGGAAAAGAGAAGGGAAATAAAATAGCAATTTGTATCACTGGCTCATAATCTAGCCAGCTGATGGGCTCTTAGTTATAGCCTGAGCCCAGCCTGATTATAAACTGGCTTAAATTTAGGGCTGGTCTTGCCCAACGGGCTCACATGTTTCAATCCAAGCATGGCCCAAAAGGCATAGGGTTGTAAATGGATACTCGGACCCTAGTAGACCCGACTTGATTTTAATGGGTCCAGGTCCCATCTTTTGGACCTATTAAGGAATCAGGTCGGGTTCAGGTCTCTTATTAAAGATTTTGAGTCTGTGTAAGAGACCTGGTGAAAGTTGGGTCAGATCTAGTAGGGTCCGGTTAGTTGTTGATAGTGAACTTTGGGCTAGTCTTTAAGGATTGTGGGCCTGGCCCAAAACAAGCAAAATAAGAGTAAGTTTCCATATATGCCCTTGAAATGCTTACCTGGCCAGGGCAACCTTTGTTGTGAGGGCAGTAATTTTGGTCGATTATGATGGGGTTATGGACATTTTTCATGATAGCGTTCTGAAAAACGACGCCTCTGACGAACCCATAGCTGGGCCTTCCCCATGATTTTATCCTCAGTCCGTTCTGGGTTCCCTCAAATACGGTATTTTTTACAGTCACGTTTTGCACCCCTGCTTCTTGGAGGTGCTTCCCAAGGCTTCCGATGCTGCCACAACCACACACATGCGCACGTTAGTATCAAGCCGTCAATGTCATGCATGTATCTATGCATATTACACACGTTGTTTTTAATTTTGTTATTGTTTCCCATGCAACTAGTTTTAACCGTCCTATGGTGCAAATGAGATGGAGACCAGATGTAAAAATCATTCCTAAAACCTCTAAAATCACATGTTGTTGTCCACCTAAGCTAGGATCTTACCTGATGCCGTGCCCGGGTCCACAAGAGATTTGGTCAACCCACAAGTTCAATGTGCCTGGGCCCACCGAGATGCAATCATCGCCCGTCTTAATGCTTGTGCGAGTGATAGTCACGCCCCTTGATTTCTGCACATGTATGCCGTCCGTGTTGGGGCTGTTGCCAGGTGCGATGATCTTTACCCCTTGGATCATCACGCTTTGGCAACCGTTGATCACCACATGGTAGAGTTGGCTGTTGATCGATGTTAGGCCACTGATCAAGATGTCTTTGGCGTTGTCGAAGGTTAGTGACTGCATGTGCGCACGATAGCAAATTAGTATTGCTAGATATCTTAATCCGTCGCATTGGATCAGACAATTAATATAAAAAAAAAAAAGAAGGAAACCGAACATATTTCCTATACTTAGTAGTCAACGGATGAGTTCCATGCGCGCGTGGAACCCTAGTTCATCCAAGTGCAGGAGATCTGAAGTTTCCAACAGGTGGGGTCAGTGTTTGGATCTTACCCAAAAAAACACAGCAGTCAGCAGGTAGGCCATGGCATATAAAAAAATGTACGGCTAGAATAATTGTTTTAGCCATTGACTTCGTACTTTGTGCCCCACGTGATAGTGAAACAGCCGTGCCTTTTTGGGCAGATCCTTATGTACTTAGAGTGATTCTTTATCCGAATGTGGCACTGATGTACAAAAATCACTTGGTTGGGGCCACTTTAGTTTTGGATACAGCTGAAACTTGGTTGACCCCTCATTTAAGTGGGATACACAATGGATGGGCTGGATTTGTGAACCACAGTGAGCCTAATAAATAATTATGAATGTTTTAATGGGAGGCTAACCCCTCTAAAATATTGTATGTGGTGTGGCCCACCCAAGTCATGGATTGACCTGATTTTTAAGCCCATGGCCCACTATGAAATGGTGCATCTGACTGATGAGGTAGATGTTCTACACACCCCCACCCCCTTATATAACATCCCCCCCCCCCCCATATATATATAAATTACCATTTTTTTCAGGTGAATAACTATAAGAAATAAAATTACCAAAAAGTCATTTGATCATTAAATTGGTGTATCTCTAACGTGTAAGTGCTAAAGAGTACTAATGAAATAAAATTAAATAAATACAGCCGACCAACAATCAAAAAAGTGAAAAATACAACAAGAAGGCCGGATTTTTTGTGCTAATATGCAATACTTAAGGACATTTTATCACACCAAGCTCAAAATTACAATAGCAACCCTTCCGTAATACAAACACATGCATGCATGCATCCATACTTATATTAAATATGAAAATTCATGAGGTTAAATCTTTCATTAGCCTAATTGTTAATTTTATGTTTACTACTATAATTTATGTACCTCTGCGCCAGCTGGGCAATTCTGATTGCCCGCTTTGCAGGCCCATAGGCCCTTTCCCTGTCCGTCGAGGGTCCCGCCATAGATCGAAACGCCCTGAACAGTATCGAAATACAGCCAGTGGCCAGATGGTCCTGGTGATGCGTGAGCGATGATAGTGCCGTCGATCTGAATAGTGATTTTTGTATTTTTACATGGGCCTTTAAAGTTTGTGGGGCCCAGCAAATATGATCCACGGGGCACTAGGATTGTCGCAGGCTGGGATGAGGCGCAAGCAGCAGACCATGCACTAAGAAATGGTCTGGTTGTGTCGGTCCTACCGTCGGCTTTGGCTCCAAAATTCATTATGTTGTAGGCTCCATTGGCTATTTGAAGGAAGAAGAAAAGAAGGGAGAGAATGAAACTGATGGACTGAGCCATTTGAGAGGGAAAGAGAGAGAGAGAGGGTGTTGATGATGGAAGTTAATGCCGTTGGTGCTACTTATATAGCATTCGCTAATGGGTTGGTTAGGAACGTTGAGACTTTGAAGATAGCCGTGCCGAATTTGAAAGATGGTGCAGCCTTTATCTAATTTTTATGATTCAATTACTGAAATGCCCTTCTTAGAAAGAAATGGTACATCTACTATCATGTTGGCCTAGATGGATACAAATCCTTACCGTCCAAATTCAGATAGTTGAATTGTAACCTACCCATTTTTAATTCAACTATCCACTTGTTTGAAACCCATCCGATGGCTAGGATCGTTCTACTCAGTGTGACTTTTGGACTAACAAGTCGCCAAAGGGTTTTTTTTTTTTTTTTTTTTGTAATTTCACATTAGCAATAAGATTGACTAAGAATATCAAACGTTCAAACGCAACAAGTACCAATAACGTGAGAAATGGAAAGGACGGAGACTTCAGTTTCAACCATAGAAAACCGGACCGCCTCTCTTAAAGACTTGAAAAGTACATGATCTAGACCGTTGGTTCAGACATTCGATGGGCCATGGTCCGAGAATCATTAATTGCCCATCATATCCCACTTGCTTGTGGATTGTGAACTGATACTGCCTACTTCATACCTAACCGTCCACATGCAGGCCTTCGTTTGGAAAGATCCCAAATCTCGGACATTTTGGAATGGCGTGCACATGCTTTAGGCTAAGATCTACGGGAACGGGCCTTGCGCCTGCCAATTGCATGCTTTTGCTGGATGGATTGCTTGATAAGTGGGTCGATCGAGTAATTAAACACGTGGGAGAATCACCATTTAAGGCACATACATGGGCTCTAATCCCCATGCACGATGCATGCATTCGTTTCCATTACACATGGCATTAAATGCCGGGGGTTTTCTTATAATTTCAGTCATTAGTGGATTTAATAGTAAGAAAGACTTTGATAATCGGTCATTGTGTGGATGATGCACGGGCACTTGGGTAATTGCTTAGAAATTGCATAAGTGGTATATACAGGTAATGTAAATTAAAATTTTCAAATTATGGGTTTTAGTGTATATGTATTATGAACCAAAATTATGGTTATTTATTATTGGACGGTTATGATGAAAAAATATCCAGCTGTTCTACTTCAACAAACGAGTGTGTAGGAATCAGCGGTTAAGATTGCTCAACCAATGAGATTTTGGGATTATGATTTAGTGACAGTGGGTTCCTCAATTTTAATGGATTTGGTTTTTCTTCAGGGACGCCACGTGTATAGGCATTTTTACGAAGATGGCATTCTCGATCAGCCGTTTTCTTCTTATAATGCATTTGGTTTACGAAATAAAAATAAAAATTCATGCACCGATAGAGAGTGATGGTTGATACACAGGCGTTAAGGAGTTGTACACCAGGCATGCATGTAAGTCAGGTAAATGGTCCAGATTATGAGATCCAAATAAGATGATTGTGGACCAAACGTATATTGATTAGATATCCAAATAAGTCATGAATAAGGAGTTATTTAATGCTTAAAATAAAGAAAGACCATTCCAATTTTTTGTTTTGAAAAAAACGGACCAAGTGTACATTGATTAGAATTCCAATTAATCTAACCTTAGGCTGATCACCATCTAAAGTGGGCCCATGATTTGAACGGTTTGGATCGAGGTAGGTACATGCAAGTGGTACTGTAGCTTTGTGCGTTGTGGACGGATTCTCATGCTTCCTAACCTAACAGAGGTTTCTGTGAGCGGCGATCGTCTTATAACACGTGGAGAACATAATAGATCATGTGACTTCGCTTCCCTAAGTAGTCTGAAATAAAACGGCGAGCGTGACTTGCGTACCAGCGGCCACGTGGGTGAAACTTTCATGAGATTCAAGCCGTTTATCAGGTACACTGTCTTTCCTTCACCGTGGAACCTGGAAATTAAGACAATCCAAAACTGACGTAAGCCACACCAGAGGAAACAGTTGCAATGAAACACACGGACCGGCCATGTTGTTTATATTTCATCCAGTCCATTCGTCTAACTTACTTCATCAGGATGAAAGCATTCCCGAAAATCAAGCTTATTACAAAACTCAGATGGAAATTACACGTGAATTTTAGAGTTTTTAGGTATAATTCACCTAAGGGGTGGCTCACCTTGTTGTTGAATCAGCCCGATTTTTGTAGTCAAGACCAAACAAGGGGTGTTGTAACTGATGGGTGGGTAGGATCTTATGCACGTAAACTCATTTCCTCAAAGAAGCGGTGGGCATTCTCCTCACCCACCTTCGCAAGTCACGCCACGGTTTCCGTTAGTAAAAGTTATCATCGTTAACAAAACCCACGTGGAAATGCACCAAATTCATGCTCTTCGCACTATATATGATCCAAGGCGTCTAGGATTATATATATATATATATATATATATATATATTCCCTATTTTTAGTTTTTGACGAATATTGATGGTCTAAAACCGTACATGTGGGCACATGGACCAGATCAGGACCGTTCATTGTCCTGAGGGGACAAAATGGTTGAGGGTTGCTTTCTAAGTGGTTAGTGTTAACTTACCTGTCTCCATTAAAAACGCCCACTAAGAGGGAAACGGATTGGATAGTGACCCTGTCACTAGCCAACGGCTAGTGGTCGGTGTATATAGGCCCCACCATTATGTATGTATTTTATCCATACAATCCGTCCATTTTTACGGATCGTTTCTGATATGAGACCAAAAATAAGGTAGATCCAAATTTCAAGTGGACCACACAGTGTTGATTAAATGCCCACCATTAAAAACTTCTCGCGGGCAACAAAAGTTTTGAATCAAGCTGATATATCCTTTAGCTTGATTTTTCCTTTTTCCCTTCATCCTGTACTACCTAATCAACAGGTTGGATGTCAAATAAACATTACATTAGGCTTAGGAGGTTTTTAATGGTGGACATTCAATCACTACTGTTTTTGGTGGTGTGGTCCACCTGAGTTTTAAATATACCTCAGTTTTTGTATCAATCACTAAAATGATCTTTAAAAATGGATGGACGGCATGGATAAAACACATACATCATGGTGGGGTCCACAGAGCACGGACCACTAGCCACCAGGCTAGTGGCAGCGTCACTAGCCAACCGCTAAGTGTAGCAGTCTAGGTTAAAAAAGACTCACACTGCCACGAAGCCACTAAGATTTGTGGTCCGTGTGCTGCATTCCGCATTTTAGGGCGTCCGCAACTGTAGACGAATGGAAAGAATCTTTTCATTTCCATTGCTGGCATGATCTTAGCCGCAAGGATCCTTCTAGAAATAATCCCGGATCATCCCAGGCGTCGAAACTAGGGCGTTAGGAAGCCCTTTCACTCATGGTGTGGAGATCTCGGGAGAGAAATTGTCAGCCCGAGAAAATGGCATTCGAAATGAGAAAATCTCACATTATCGCCAAAACACTAGGCTGTCCATTTAAAACATGAACTTCACAATGATCCGTGGACCCATCCAAACCAATCAGAAGGCTTGGATTGGAGGGTGATCCCCTAGATCAAGATCGGCCATGAATATAGGGTGGTCATCTTCCTCGATTTGGCTGAAAACCACACCCTCACCGCGTGGGCTCTATTTCCCAATCAAAGACGTCCACCTAGTGGCCTATATTGTTAGAGGATCATCTATAACATCAAAATACTGCCATGTGAATAAAATGTTACTCAACCAACTTAAACACACTTGATAGAACGGTTAAACCCAATAACTAATCCTGAATTAGTTACGTCTGAAGCCTCTGGAAGAAATTGCAAAGGCTATAAAAGCTCCCTTTCCAATTCAGGAAATGCCCTAAAGAAACCCTACAAGGTGGCAAAATGAGAGAAATCAGGAGAAGGCACCATTTATGTTGCCGCACGAGGTTGAGTCGACTCGATTCGAGTCGTCGCGAGTCGAGCTAATCGATGCTCAGTCTAGTTGCTGGACGTGAATTGCAGAAAGGAGATAAGAAAGAGAGAGGAAGAAAAGGGAGAAGCCGCGTTGCCTTGACTGTAGTGTCGAGTTGAGTCGACTTGGCTCGAATCGTTGCACGTTTGGGCAAGTCCAGGCCCACTCGCATCCAGCTGAAGATGAAAGAAACAAAGAAGAAGAAGAAGAAAGGCAAAGGAAGAAATGAGAAGTAGAAAGGAGAATATCAGAGAGAGAGAGAGAGAGAGAGAGAGAGAGAGAGAGAGAGAGAGAGAGAGAGAGAGAGAGAGAGAGAGCACGTTGGTGTCACACTGAGTCAGGACGACTCGGTTCGAGTCTGGGCCAAATCTGGGTTGAGTTTAGACCTGCTTGGGTTGAGAAAGGAGACAACAGAAGATCTGCTGCCCATTGCCACACCCTTGCTTGAGCTAAGCTACCAGGTCGAGCACTGACTTGGCGTTGGAATTCAGCGCCTTGGTTTACAGAGTTCAGGAGAGAGAGAAGGAACAAGGAGAAAGGAGCGTGAGAGGGAGTTGCAGTCTGCCTGGTCGAGCCGAGTTAACTCAGCACGTTGACCCAACGATTCTATTGATTAGGTTTGCTGCGAGTTGTGTTCATATCACTGTTGGACGTTTCATTAGAGAAAGTGGAAAGAAGAAGAATTGGGATAGATGATGAAGAAGATGAGTTGGAGGAGCTGTCGAGTCGAATCCAAGTTCAAACTAAGTTCGTACTTCTCATGCGATGTCGAAATGAGGCAGGATTTGGTTAATACCAGGCCGAATCAATCGAGTTTGATTTGGGAGCGAGTCGAGTCGAGTTGAGACGGGTGGTTGAGGTATGTTAATCGTATCCAATTATTAGTGATTTTAATACCGTATACATGTCCGATTAAAGCTCTTTATCTTATGATAGAAATGGAATTATAGGCGAGTTGAATTAATCGAGTTAACAACTAAGTGAATCAAGTTCGGTTGTAAGAGCACATCTAACCAAGTTTAATTAGAGTTAATTGTTTTTAAAACCTCGCCTTAGATTGGAATTGCCCATGTGTAGATTACCCTAAATTCGAGTAGATGCTGAAATGAATTCGAGTTGAAACTAAGTCAAATCAATCTATCAAAGGAATTGGAATCTTAAATCATCTACATCTACACCCAAGTGCCAGATAAGTCGAATTAGGCAATCCGATTCGAAGCTGAGGATTACCTTCAAGCTTTTCTACATCATGATAATTATATAGTTCACTTATTTCATTATTTGCTTAATTAAATATTTACTAAAAATTATGACGAATGCTAGTTTATGTTTGAATGAATTCTTCATAAATAATTGATCATTGGATTTACATTCAAGTAGCTGAACATGCTATTACATTCAAGTAAAATTCTCTATCCCGGTTTAAATGAAACATTTCATATGGATAAGTGCTATTGATATTTTACGTGGCTTATTTCACCACTTATGTTTACTGTATGGATGCATGGAGATCCTCGTACTAGTGGCCATTTGTCTAATAAATTAAATAGAGTTTTTTGTTGTGGATTTACCATCTTATGGACCATTTGTTGCCTATGTGGCTTTTGAAAAAATCTATTTTTTTTTTCACATCCTTGGGATGGACTGTTTGCCCTATGTGGCTTTAATGAACCGTCTTCATATAACCTTGCGATGGTAAGTTCCACATGTAATACTATAATTGGCTGCTAGTTTGGTAGGTTACCTTTAAACATCCTATTTGTTAGTCTCATGAGTTAGGGATGGTGGAATGAGACACTATGCCTGAGCTGTCGGCCTATGCTAGGTGACAAACTCCCCATAGTGACCTTTGAGCTTTCTTAAAATGATTGTTTGAAATTGAAATGATAATGGTTGGGCTAATCATGCATTTTCATGGCATGCTGACTTTACCGGGCGGTCGATGTAAGACACGGGGGTTTTCTTGGATCACTATGGGATGTATCATATAGTATTTTACCGAGTGATCCTAAATAATTATTTTGTGCATTCGTACCACTATGGGTTGTCCTTGTTGCAGACTTTTCCGTAGTCCTCTGTAGGGCGTACTTTTGAGTACTTTTCTGGAAGACTAGTCCACCTTGGGTGTTCTTGTTGCACAGTCTTTTTCGGATGGCTAGTTCTCCTTGGGTATACCTTTGAGTATTTTTCCGGATGACTAGTTCTCCTTGGACGACTTTTGTCAGCTACATATGTATCCCTAGGTCCGTGAGCATGTGCATGCATCCATGTATTTAAACAAGATTATCTTTGTGAAATTTATTTAATGAATGTGTATATGATGAACCTTATCTGATTTCTATGAAAATTATTGTAAAATATTTGTTAAATACCGTTCTTGATAACTATGCTTATTTATTTTGATGATACAATAAATCTTGGAGGTTATACCTCACAGGGATAACCATTGACGCTATCAAACTGTATTTAGTGTGCAGGATATGTTGATGATGTATGGGTTAACTCTGGTATGTCGCATGGAGAGATCGATGGCTATGTAGCTCTAATTTCTATCCTACTTTTATTATTTGGTTATTAAATATTTAGTTATGAGACATTGGTTTGTATAAGTTTTCGGATAACTACAAAAATATTTAGTTATGTAAATTTGGATTCCCTCTTATACTTGATTTATTTCTATTTCGTTAGTTTACTAACTCTGATATATATATATATATATATATATATATATATATATACACGTGAAATTTGAACAATCGTTAAAGGTTAACACTCGGGTTTTTGGAAAACGAGTAGTATACTCGGGTTTCGGGAACCGGGGTGTTACAACCACATACCGAAGTTTCAACATTCAACTGATCACTCTACCCACTAACATAAATAAGTAATCAGAAGTCAACCTTCTATTGTCCACACTGCTTGGTATCTGAATCCACATGTACACTTTTAAGGTTTATTTTACAAAGTGTATATATATATATATATATAATTTATGTTTTTTTTTTTCAAAAATAAATATAACGAAATTATTAATAAGAAGTGGTTTTGTCATATGTACACATCTTCCAGGGATCCTAAATAACATAATCTTTTTGCAATTTAATTTGGACCCATCTAAGTCATGGGCACTTAGATAGTGAATTAGAGTTGATCAAAGGTTTGACACGCTAATGTCTAAGGATCTAACCATAATATTAATTGAGTGTTACAGGAACATAGTTACACATATGGCATTCGTAGCACATGTTGTATACATAATGACATTTGGGTTAATTATGATTTAGGTGGTAGTTGCAAATTATTATTATTATTGTGTAACTACATTTATCCAAAAAGAAAGTAATAATTGTCACAAGCAAAATGTCATGTCTACTTGTGGCAAAATGATTATGGTATGTGAATGGGTATATGAATGTCCTTATGAGACAAAAGTTTCTCCAAGAAGGACACAATGTCCCTTCACGTTTTATATACCCTGAGCACTATAGTCCGGGATAAAAGATAATTCCCGGAGGAAGTGATCCATGGACTCATATTCTCATCTTTATTCTCTTGTACTTCTCTTCTTATGAACATTTTTGTAAGGTATACCTATGTTATCACTTGAAGATTTGTTGAACACTTATAGATGCAAATGTACATATTAAAATACAAATATGTGAGTTCTTTATATTCTAAAAACAATTTACTATTTTTTTTTTCTTTTTCATTTGCTGAAATATCTAGAAAAAGACAACAAATATATCTTAAGATATGCCTGATTTGAATTAAGTCTTGAGCCCATAAATTTTATATTTTCATCACAAATTTATTCATTTCCTCCATTGTATATTACTTCAATTTTTTCAACAGATATAACAAGATTTTCAGTGATGGTAAAAAAGAAAAGAAAAGAAAAAAATCAGAACTAAAAATGCTAATTTAGTTTTGGACAAATTTTAACTCAGTTTGGTAAATACATACATTAAAATGGAGCACCTTAAAACTCTATTTAAAAAATAATCCATTATTATGATATTTAAATTAAATATATAAAGTACCATCCATCAAGTTCACTACTTTATATTGGTTTATGATCTATTTAAAGTGGGATCACTATTTGAACAGTTTAATTTAATTTACATATTTCTTATTTGCTCACTTTGTGATCCATCTAAAGTGGGCTCACCTTTTAAACGGTTACATATTTCTCATAATGCATTGTGGGCAAGGGTGGCAATGACTTGAGCGCCCAAGAGGCCAACTTAGCTTCGAATTAGGCTTTGACCTATTATCTTGGCAGTATATCCGGCATGTGTTGGACACACATGGCCTATCCAATTTTTTTAAAAGCAAAGCTTAGGCTCAAGTCATTTTAGCTCAACCTAACTAGCCTAGCCTAGACTAGCCTAGCTAGTCGGACCAAATCCAACCTTCATATACACGCCTTTATCCTACAAATATCATTTTATTACTAAATTAAGTAACTCATGCACCTAGAATGTAGGCCATTGATTTTATTCTTTTAAGTGTATTTTGGGTAATGAATAAATTAGAAACATTCAGTTAGGTAACGATGATTTTATTCAATTTCTAGCCAAGCTTGGTTGAGCCTATGTCCTACTTAAATTTTAGACCTGAGCTTAGGCTCATTATATTAGGCCCATGATATGCTTGATCAGAGCCCACCTGGGTGGTCTGACCCAAAGTCAACCAATTGCCATCTCTACTTGTTTATTTAGGGGGAGAAGAAGGGAGAAGCAAAAGTATTAAAAAAGAAAAATCACTATTTGAGAATTTAAAAAAATAACTTTTTAATCTCTTTTTTTTTTAATAATAATAATAAAATATTGATAAGGAATTTTCAATACTTAATCAAATATGGATAAAAAGAGTTAACCTTTTTTTATAACTTCTGTTTTGACTAAACCGATTTAAGTGGGGGCATTTGCATTCAAGAAACCTACAATATAAATGAAGGAATACTACTACGCTAGAAGAAGTTTTGTGCGTTTCCATCCTCACGTTACACGTGGAAGACATTTTTCTAGATTGAAAGTATTGACCTAGTGGGCCACCTAAGGAATACTGATACGTGAGAAGTTGTTTTGCTCGTCTCCATATCCTCACGTTACACGTGGCAGGCAGTTTTGGAGATAGAGGGTATTGATCTGGTGGGCCACCTTTAAAGTAGGCTTTAGGTAAAATATCTCAACGGACGAGTCTGACCACTCCTTTGTTGCGGGTTTTTGCTGGCCAAATGTTGACCGTTAATCAGCAAGCTGCTGATCAGACGGCTAACACAGCCCAATCCTGTTGATTTTAAAGCGGTGGCCCACTAGACAAATAGTTCCAGATTCCAGAAATGCTTGCCGTATGTACCTTAAGGCACGAACCGTACGGAACTCTGATGTATAGTATGGTAAAGTACGGTACACTCTAAAACAAAGATTTTACTAAAGAGTTGAAGGAGATATTATAAGCCTGTGGGCGTGTACAAGTAAGCTAATGCACACGCCACCACATATGCCAGCGTCGTATACGCATTAAATATCAATGCCATCTATCAGGAAGCTACTACTATGTAGTTTACATATGCCAATAATCAGATCGGTCCACTATTCAAGTGGGCCACAATTATCTGGATAAGTGTACGGTTGTTTGGGCTCCGTGGCTTATGGTTACGGGGAGTTCCTGTAACGCTAAAGCATGTTAGATTCACATATGGAAACAGATCAGGTCCTGGATTGGGTTCGAACGAAGCTCATGATCTGGATTATCAATCAATCGGGTCTAAAAGTCAAGCTTGGGATAAGATCGTGTTGTGCTCGGGCCTTGAAACTCAAACTTTACCCATCAATATTTCGGGAGACCTGTTTTTTTTGTTTTTTTTTTTTCAATTAACGACCCGCTAAGAATGGATACCAAGACCTCAGTGTTGAAACTCAAACTTTACCCATCAATATTTCGGGAGACCTGTTTTTTTTGTTTTTTTTTTTTTCAATTAACGACCCGCTAAGAATGGATACCAAGACCTCAGTGTTGAAACAGGTATCTTTCACTCAGTCTACCACTTGAGCCAGACTCAAATGGGCCATGAAATCCTGGCGTGACACATGTAGTGCTGGGCTTTAAAATCAGGACCCCACTAACACCATAAAGTCCTGTTTTCGGGCTCAAGTCAGGTCTAAATAAATATTCGTACAGAACATAGGCCCAGTCCAAATCCAAATTGGGCATCATACCTGACCCATGGACCACCTCAACAGGCTTGAGCCAATTCATATTTGATTAGACCTGAACCAGACAGCCCAAGCATATCTCACCGCCCACTGTAGATTGTATATCCCTGCATGACTAATGTAGAACGGGTGGCAGATACTTTCATGGCAAAGATTGATAGAGGTGGAAATGATCGAAACCATCATAATCTTAAATTACTCATATCTCGCAAATTGACCTTTTAAATTGTAAAAGACGCATAAAATGGTTTTTTTTAAGTTAGGAGAATAACATGGTTGGGCCAAATTGAACACTTATTATTTTTTTGTCGAAAACAACAAACCTTGTAGGAATAAGTAGGAATAGGTAGGAACAGATTTCGTCATGATAAGTCATGTTTCTAGAGTGTTTGAATTTGAGTTTAAGTACAAAATTACATTCTAAGTTTGAGCTCATTATTTAGAGAGTTGTAAATTTATTTATTTTTTTATTAATCAAGTTATTATTAATCAAGTTATTTCAAATTTATTAAGAACTAAAGAAAGCTTCGTGGGAGTCCAAAGAGCTATGTGAATTCAGAGCAATAAGTTCCTTAGGAAGACAGTGATAGACCTCATCGTGCCCCTTCAAGAACCCCAGTGACATTTTTAGGAAGCTTGTAGATAAAGCTTAACCTACAATGTGATGGCTGAGGTCCACATGATGTGTGCATGACATCCAATTCGCCAATCATGAGTCCCCATTCAGAGTCTCCTTTGCACCCTAAACATCAGGCGGATCATAAGCTTAGGTGGGCCACACCATGCCTTAAACCTCTAAAATCACTCAAGTGCGTGCCTACTTAAGTCTTGGAATGACTAGAGTTTCCGTCTGCCCTTTCAGTTCTCCTGGTATAGCCCATCTTCTGGATTGGATGCATGTACAAAACACGGTGGGCCCACACACAATCCTAAAGGAATTTTATGGTAGGCGTCTCCATCCCATTTGTTTCCTTTGTTACGGCACACTCGACTCTTGAGTCGTCTTGATTTTTAGATCATTAGTCGTCTTGACTTTTAGATCATTCCGTCAACACATCATGTAGGGCCCCACACACGAAGAAGCTTTGTGGTGGACCTGGCCTCATTGGATCATAGGATCTGAGTCATGATATACTCTTTTAAAGGTTTGCCCACGCCTATTGCCGTAAGGTACGGCGGGAGTGCATCCGTTGAACACGGTTTTTAATTTTTCCTAAATAATCCAAACCGCTTATTTGATGGGGACTCCTATGGCTGGTGTGTTCTCATGTAGACTTTCATATTGAATATTTTAAGCCTTCTATCGTTAGAAAGTTAACATGGCCTCCTTATACAAAGCAAAAGAGGCAAATTCCGAAAGGGTTGAAGTAATACAATTTAAGAACACTTATTTGTTTTCTACCATTAAAAAAATTTGAGATCAATCCTTTAAACGGTTTGGATTATTGGAATATGACTCGGACTCAAAGGCACCTGATCCATAGCTCATGTGGTAGACCGACTGAAGGATACCTCGTCCCAACACTGAGGTATTGGTATCGATTCCCCAGTGGAGGTGGCAAAGGCTAACTATGAACTGACAGTTGTACTAGAATTATCAAATCAGAGTGAATTTTGTTTATGGGCCTTCTATTATAGGGGACACCGTTTGGACAGTCCGGATTTAACGGAAGTACAACCATACGTGTTGTCGAGTCTCAACGAACTAAAACTAATTCGCTGCGCAATGAACTCGAAAGTACCTATTGCCTCTTGAGCTAATTACGGTCCGTTTGGGTTCCAAGCGGATTGGGCGGTGACGCCGTGGGACCACTGTGATGTATGTGTTTTACATCCACGATGTTTTCCCGTGGGGCCCACATCAACAGAGTGATGCTTATGATAACTATTGGATTAGTAAAAAAAATGAATGAAAAACCATATGACCACTGTCTTCTACGAGTAAAACCCCAGATCAAATCCCATTTAAAGCAATGTATTTCAAAACGGTAATGGTGGCTGTAATGGCCACCTCATGTTATTGTCATGATACAGCCTGTAATGGCCGTTACATTCTCCCGTATCGACTGTTATGATCCTTTTTTGTTTTTTTTTTTTTTGAAAAAACTGTTCCACGTTTGTCATGGGATTGTTATGTTCTGTTTTTCTGTAATGGCAATTGTGACTGTTTTGACCACATGATGCATAACAGTTATGACTGTTACCCTTACATAGTGGCCGTTACATAACCAAAGTTGAATACCTTGATCCGAACAAAGTAGTAAGCCTTTTGAAGCCTTAATCAACGCCTAATATTGCACTAATTAGGTTCAACGATTCTAACCTGCAATTTGTGGACACTAGTTCGTTGAAATACGACAGCCGGATATTTTTCATTTTCAACTGTCCAATGAATGTTCACCAATCCAATAGCCAGATTATTAGATAAGAGTAAATTTTTGCTCATGATACTTCAATCTTGAAATCATAACTTGGACAGTTTAGTTTGACTTATATGTCACCTATGCAATTTCTAAGTGCCTGCCTATCATCCGTTACACTCTACCGGAGCATCAAAGTTTTCCCGTCAATCATGTCCAATAAATATTCTTTCATTTTAAATCCATGACCCGGTCTTCTGGTTCTTGTTTGTACGGCATCACGTGAGGTTGGGCTGATCTGCATGCTCTCTAGAGTACATAAAGCAGGTGAGCCTTATTATACAATATTATCCATGAAATTAGGGTTGATGAGGTGGGTCATGTTCATTGATGTAGAACGTGTTATAGAGATATTCTCAGCATGGTTGAGCCAAAAGGAAGTGGACCGTAAATTGACCATAACTTTTGATCCGAGTATCGTTACGGGGCATACAACCTATCAATCTTTACTGAAACGGGCCATCTGAGGTGAACTGACCCACAAAGTGGGTCGCATCTGTCCGTTTCATCAGAAAATGCGCGCTTTCAGCTCAAAATGAATTTTTAGAAAATTTTTACTATTTTTAGTAATTCCGATTTTTTAATATTTTTAAGAGTTTTAGATTTTCTTTCCTTATAAAAATAACTTTTAGTTATACTAGGACTCTTCTAGAGAAAGTTTATTTGCAATTTTTATTTTTAGAAATTAGGCCTTAGAAGAGTTTTATTAGAATTAGGATTTTTATTATAGTTAGAATTTTGCTATTTTTGGTAATTACGAATTTTAATTTATTTTTTCTATATTAATGGTGTAAGGAGACACATTAGGCAATTATTAATGATCAATTAATCAATTTCGAATTTCTTAGAATTTATTTATATTTTCTGCTTTCTTTCCTCGTGGATTCGAGAAGTCTCTGTGAGGAGTCCAGAGAAGCTCCGTGGATTCGGAGTAGTTATCCTCATCATGTTCATCCCTGCGTCATTCATCCACTTCAAATGGGAAACTAAACTAAGAGATGGACTTTGGAGCTTTTATTTACTAATCCTTTAGGTTTTGAATGGACATGGTAGATGATACCATGAACAGTGCCGGAGACCTAGAAATTACCCATCAAGTCTGTTGAATGCCAAAGTGGATGGACAAGATCATTCGTAAAAGATAGATCTATTGATGTGGAGTGGGTTGCAGACACTTTCATGTCCAAGATGGACCGGAGAAGGCTTGATCGGAGGCGGAAGTGATCAGAACCGTCAGAACCCTAAAGTAAATGTATCTTGCAAACCAGAATGAGTTATTTGACGCACCATATATAATTTTGGGTAGGAGAAGCTACTTTAGCCACCCAACCTGCTATGCCGGGTTGTCCACACCGAATTTGCGAGATATCATATTGACGGTCGAAACTCCATTTTAATTTCATTTTTACTTAATACTTAGGAGTCTTAATACTTAGAGCCTTAGGAGTCATGCCCGACAAAACTCCATTTTAATTTCATTTTTAATTTCATTTTTACTTAATACTACTTAGAGCCTTAGGAGTCATGCCCGACAAAAGTAGGCGTACAAAAATTAGGAAAATACATTGTTAGGCCAAATTGGACACTAACTATTTTTGGTAAAAAACCAAGAAGTCAAACTGTTATTTGAATTTTTGGTAAAAAACCAAGAAGTCATAACTGTTATTTTTGGACACTAACTATTTTTGGTAAAATAACATTGTTAGGCCAAATTGGACACTAACTATTTTTGGTAAAATAACATTGTTAGGCCAAATTGGACACTAACTATTTTTGGTAAAATAACATTGTTAGGCCAAATTGGACACTAACTATTTTTGGTAAAAAACCAAGAAGTCATAACTGTTATTTTTGGTAAAAAACCAAGAAGTCATAACTATTTTTGGTAAAAAACCAAGAAGTCCAATCGAATCATGATTCTCTATAAAAACCAAGAAGTCCAATCGAATCATGATTCTCTATAAATAGTAAGTTCATTATTTATAGTAAGTCACATTTTTTTAGGGAGTTTGAATTGGAGTTTGATTTTTTAAATCCTTCTTAGGTTTGATATCACTATTTAAAAGGATTATAAATTCGTTTTTCATCATCAATCAATTTATTTTGAATTTATTTCTATTTTTTATCTCCTAGTGGATTCGTAGAAATATTTAGGGCCCGTTTGGACAGGTGGATTCAAATGTACTACGATGATATACACGGGATTTGAGTGTCAAATCCTTCAGTGTCTGTATGCCAGCCTGTTTGGGCGGCGAGTGGATAAGAAGGAATGGGGATTTGACGAGATCAGATGCTGGATTCCTAATCCAGATCTTCCTTCTCTCGCTGCTGCCGATTTCATCTCAAGCCCATCCCAGACCTGTCCGCGGTCCATCGTACGGACTGCGGGATTGGATTGGAGATGGTAAATTCCCGGCGGGAATCATGGTGGGAGGAGGGTTTTCACGCGAAATTCGGTTATAAGTAAGTTGTCATCAAGTCGCGATGGTTATATTCATCCACCACCGTTGCCATCGCGATCTAATGAATGGTCTAAGGGCTGAGGTAGGTCTTCTTCCTCGCTCCCAGCGTGAAACGCCATGGTGTACTGTTGATCCTTCATACATGTTCTTTTTACATGTATTTTTGTGGTTTCTGAGAGGCTGAATGGGGTTTTTCATGCCTGTGATATACCCCTGGTATCACAGGGCCACGACCCTCCAAGATGCATTTGTGATGTCTAGTTGGATGTCATGGCTTCCGGTATTTGTAAAATAGGTGTGCATGTTGGATTTCAGTATCACACTTCATATATACTGTTTTATTTACTCTCCATATACTTTAATCTTGTTGTAGGAGTATGGCCGTTTGAGTTTTCTGACATTTCACATTAGGGTTTCACATATTTGGGGGGTTTTGGAATATGTTTTTTCAATCTATGCAATACCATGACCTTAGGGTTTTGGGTTATCTGAATAAATTTGTGGATTGGAGACAATGGGTTTTCTGTGTATTGGTGTTCATGAAATCTATTTACTTCTATGAGAGTTAATTTGTTAGAAGGCATATGTCGATTCTCTGGAGTGCAAATTCTGCTCTTTCTTCCTGTTGCATCTGTAGCCTAGATGATGGTTACTATCTGCATCCTGTCAAGAGGTATTCACCGTTTAAAAAAATTGTTTTTGGACTATAGAGGTTCTTTCCATTTTTTCTATTATGTTTTTTTATTTTTTTGATATCATGCTAGTATTTATTTTTTCAATTGATCCCAATGTGCTAACACTTGAGTGTGTTTTAGCTTTCACATTTCAATTTATGGGGCAAAAATCATGCCACTAAGGAGATTTTAAGGATCTTGGATCCATAACAAATGGACAACCAAGATCAAAGGAGAAAAGAAATATGTTTATTCCTTATATATTGCTTACGATTTCAAATAAACACCTTGGTTTACAATGATTTTAAAAAGTTCATTGCTTAATGCATAATAGATGGTTACAACAAATTGACTTCATTTAATTGGATGACCATGATTTGATTGCACTGTAAGATGAGCCATGTTTAAGATGGCTCATAGTTAGTTGGGCAGCTGCCTTGGACTTCAACCCACACCAATTACTTCCTGGGTTCAAATTGACTTCAACCTATACCAGTTAGGTTGTAATAGGGTCCATTGTTAAAATGCTAATGAATCATACTATCAAAATGAAATTGTTGGTTTTTTTAATCTCTATGGATCTCTGGTATGGTTACTTTTATCTATTTTTGTTGGTTTGGAGTATCCTTTGGATTCCAAATACATATGTGTAGTTGGATTCCTTCTTTATACTTTAACTATACTGACTTTATATACCTAATGCTATAAGCTTTTTGTGAAAATTTGTTGGTTACTCACAGCATATGGTTTCATTGACTTGAAGGTCATTGATCTCATCTCTTAGATTTGAGAAAGATCTCTGGTATGGTCACTATCATCAATCTTTCTCAAAATGTCATATAACCTAGGATTTTCTCAGAATTTGCTACGATTGTTCTTCCGTGTATTTCTCTTTACTACCTTGGTGAGTTATTTGGGTGATGAATGTGTCTACCATTGGACTTGTAATTCATCCTTTGATAGGGGCTCATGATTTGAACAGTCTGGATTGTGTACATGCACGTCAGATGCACTGTGGATGTATTGCAAATGCCCTTTGGTTGGTCCTACCATGAATGACCCACGATGGGAAACCACACTGACGAAACACTCGTAGCTGTATGATCTATGGCCTTTAAATCAACTGGAAGAAAGGAAAAGAAGGGTCATTAATGATGCATGGCAATGACCAATACCAAGGAAATCAGAAAGCTTGTCTAACGGGTGGATTATTCTGATGAGATTTTTCCTCCTCAGTTCGAGCTGCTCGACCGGTCAAGTGAGCTGCTCGACTGGTCGAGGGGGCCACTCGACCGGTCGAGTGGTGCTCAACTCAAAGTCCAGTGAGGTTTTGGTTTTGGAATCCCATGGTGCTCGACCAATCCAGGAGTATGCTCGACCGGTTGAGGACTCTGCTTGACCAGTCGAGGTCACACAAATTCATGTCCGGATTTTGTGTGGACTATGTAAATTTGAGGCAGTTTTTGCCAAGGTGCGGAAGGAAGTTACCTAAACTATAAATAGGGGTTCCTAGGGCTTTTCTAGGTAATGCAAGGGAGTTTCCTAAAGCTTTGTAAGGGTTTGCTAAAGGGTTTATGTAACACCACGACTTTTCAGGACTCGAGTACATGACCCCTTTCACAAAAACCCGAGTGTTAACCTTAAAGGATGGTCAGATTCGAGTATATTTTTTTCTTTCATCAGAGTAAGCAGATGAGCGTAGAATGGACAAGCATAAAGGAAAATTTTAAATTTTATTTAGAATATTCAAGAGGTTGCCTAAATGACTTATACAAACGAATGTCTCGATATAACAAATACAAGAATTCACATAATTTAATACATGAAAAATAACAGAAGAATGTAAACATAAGCCACAAGACCGCGCAACTCCTCTTAGCAATATGGCCGTGCATCCCTAGCTCCTCATCAGTTTGAACCTGAAAATCAATTAAGCCACCTATGCTACCTGTACGGTTGTATATTTGATGGATGAGTAGCCAACTCATGTGAATTCCCCTTAAGATTACACACCGCCGCATTAGGTAAGCATAGTTATAAAACAAATCATACAAATAATACATGCAGATCTTATTAGATGCATGGATGCGTGAATGCAATCATCGCCCCGGGGATACTCATCCGTGCGGACAGTGAGCCGTCACCCATGCAATCATTGAACCTGGGAAACATCATCCAGTCGGAATCATCGAACCTGGGAAACATCATCCAATCGGAACAATATGTACATCACGTACGATAGCAATAGATGTTGGTCTGTGCCATGTATGCATGATTAACCAATCCATTATTAATCCAATTACAACCAGCCAATTTAAATAAGCTCACGGTCACTACGGGGAGCACATGGCCCAGCGTAGGCCGACGGCTCGGGCATAGTGTCCCATTACCACCATCCCCGGCCCATGAGACTACCACCTTAGGATGTTTAATGAAAACCTTTCGACTAGTAGCCAATCATATTACAATATATGGGGCTTACCATCGCATGGTTGCACAGTATAAAACATCGAACCCATATAGGAAAATTACCAGAACAAAGCCACATAGGGCGATATCAAACAAGTCACTTAGGGCAATTATCAAGATAAGCCACATAGGGCGAGTATCAAAACCATGCGATAAAAGACCATCCTTGAAAATCATTGGACACAACAACCCTTGATGGTAGGCCCACATCAATGATTAATTTAAATCACCACTCAATAACCACAAAGTCGAAGGTCCATTACGGTCACAACCAGTCAAGTTACATCCCAAGTATAGGTGTACATTTATATGTGGGAATTTCTCACTAATGTACCAATTTAAGTTGCATAAGCAATCCACAAATAATTCATGAACAAATATACAGGATGAACATTAAGTAGGCAATATAGCAATTCAATTTTCACCGGCTAACACATGTGATTATAAGAGAGATATATCAATTATAAATTTAAATAATAATTATAACTTAAGCTAATGGAAAGATGGAAAGCTCAAGGGGAAGAATCATCACCTCATACTTTGAATCGTCTTCTAGTATCGCTAGGTGCTTGTGCCTGCGCCCTTAGAATTGTATCTTAACACAAATCATGAACTTGTGCAATTAGATCCAAGTTCTATGCACTTCCTAGGTTTAAGGTTGTGACCTAAGGTTTAGATTACTTAGGGTTTCGATGTAGGATTAGGGTTTTCATCCTAGGCTTTAGTTTTAGGAGTAGAACTATGATGTATGTACAAGCTTAAATACAATATAATAATAATATCGTTAGTTACAATTTAACGTTAATGATATAACTATTAGTTGTACCATGGTAATAATCAGTATTACAATTGTAAGGAAATTAACCTATTATTAAATATAATATTTTCAAATGATGGATACCATGCTAACATCATTAATGGTAGTTTCATTTCTAATAACTAATATTAGGGTAACATGTTAATAGCCATCATTATGATGAAAATTAATATTATGATCTACTATCATGGTAGTATTTGAGAACAGTAAGTAAAATACAACTATTTACTAATTATAATTTCATTTATAATAACTTGTGTTAGAAGGCATTCAAGTCCTTGGAATGAATGCGGTTTGTAAGGACCCGATGATCAAGTGAACTTGGGCCAACATTAGGGTGAACAGACCTACCAAGTTTTATATCCATAAGTGGCCTAGGTTGGGCCTGAGACTGCCCCAAGTTAAGGCCCAAACTGGGCCTGGTCTGGCCCAACCATTGTTGTATGGTAGCGGCCCCAAAAACTAGGCCTTAACTTGCCTAGTTCGGCCCACCCTTTTACTGTCCAACGGAGATCCAGGGAACTGGGCTTTTCCATGATTCCTGCGGCCCACAGACCCCAGCCCAGATGTGGCTCAACGGGACTTATGGTGTGGCCCATTAAGGCCTATATCACGTGCGGCCTTCTGGGATACATCTCAGGTGAAGCCCACTGTGGTGTGTGGTGAGGCCCATAGGGCTAGCTGAGACATGACCCACTGATGCCTAGAACCGCATAGGCCCATTATGCCTGATCTCGACCAGATCTTAGGTTGATTTTAGCCTGTTGCTAGGACTGATCTCAGCTCAGGTTGTGGCCCATTAAATGGCCCGATTTCTGCTCAGTTTTTGGCCCAACCGAGGGTCTTTTTCAGCTCTGGTAACGTCCTAGCTGAGGCCTGTTCTCAGCTGTTTGCACGGCCTGATGAAGGCTCATATCTCAGCTCGTTTGTGGCATGATCTCGACCCTGATTGTGGCCCCCAACTGGTGCAGGGCATGCCCACACGGCAGAAACGTATGGAAGGCATGGTTGAAACACATTCATCATGGTGCGCCCCACACGCTGATGGACGGCGTGTATAAAACACATACAAATAGGGGGCCCCACGTCCAGGGGCAGATGAACGGTATAGATGAAAAACATGCCTCGTGGTGGGACAACAACTTGCTGACGTCAAATACATCAGCTATATAGCCGGTGCGTGGGTTACACCAGCCAATTCGCTTTGCATATCAGGTGGGCTCCACCGTCAGTATGGACGAATGGCATAAATGAAACACATACATCAGAGGTGGGTGAACTCGGCATCGTCTACACCAGCTACTGCTAGATCCACCCGAGCCTTGAGTCGTAGGCTAAGTCCAACGGCTTTGGCGGAGAAGATGACGGCTGCCATTAATGGCATTTTTGAAGCTGACGCTTCTACCTCAAATCCACTCCTTTAGGAAGGTTTGTATAGATCCTAGGAAGCTTATATGTAAGGGTTTTCGAAGCTTGGGAGAGATTTGAGTGGTGAGTTTAAGTTTTGAAAGAAACAGTCGTTGCTTGAGTGAGGCTAGAAAACGGAGGAGAATGCCCTAACGTCCGATCCTCTCCCTTTTATCCATTCGCCCTAACATCTCAAACCATCGGATAGGCATCAAACGGTCGAGATTTTGTCAGTCTAAAACCGTCTCTAAAACGATGGGAAAAAACCGCGGTGAACGCCCCAAGCAGATGGACGGCCGAGATCGCGCCTGCATGGACGCTCCAGATCGTGCCAGACGCCTCCCACGCGGATCGTCTAGCTGGCAAACAGAAGAAGAAACAGAAGTTTTCTATTTTTGATAAAATAGCCGCTCGCAGCCCGACTTGTCGCTGAGATTGTGGGCATAATTGCGGGATCCAATGGACAAGATCGGGCAGGTTGTGGTCGTCTTAGGGCTCTCTACAATATGGACGGGTCGAATCGCGCGGGTGACAATAGATGGTGGGCCCACTGATTGAACAGTGCGTCGTCCGTAGGAAGGAAGAAAAAAGAAAGAGGGAGAGAATCTCTCCATTTGCGGGAAGTCATTGGTCAGGGGAGCTCTGACCGCTCCAGGTAGTACGGTGCACAGCAGGCGTGCCACAGCTGTGCATGCACACCCCACCAGGTGGGGTCCACCGTGATGTTTGTGATAAATCCATACCATCCATTCATCTTGGGAGGCCCTATTAAGGGCCCCTGATGAAGATTGGTCAAATCCAAAGTTGAGGTGGGACATAAGGGTTGATTCCTAGCTCTAACAGTGACTCCTCGTTGATCTAATGGTCGGGTCATCCCGAGATTGGACGGCAACGGCTAAAAGGCCCTGAGGGTCATTCCTCCATGGATTACTAACCCATCAACTAGTATTAATATTAATTCTATTATTACCGTCTACTACTATCATTATTTTTATAAATTTCATTAATAAAAATAATAATGTAAATTGTTACATATATATATATATATATATATATATATATATATATATATATATATATATATATATATATATATATATATATAAATTTATATTATTACATATTGTCAATTATATGAATATTAGTGGAAGGAAACAAGGATCAACACATATTATTTGTACAATAATATATGTTTTAGGTTTTAATTTTATATAAAATCCTAAATTGCTTGAAATATGTTATCTACTATAGATTTTATTAATTTATGTAGTATCGATTTTTATGATTGAGATTCACATAAATAATGCCACAAGTGTATAATTTTAATGTGAATTGTCATTACATATCAACGTATCATGAAGTTTTAATATTTATGAAGTGTACAAGTAGCATTTCGTAGTGTATGTATTTAATTTGTATTATAGTATTTATTTATGTGGTTAGGTCATATAGCATATATATACTAAGTTATATGGTGACACCCTAGCATTGAAAGTACGGGGCGTTACAGTTTAGGGCTATCAAAGGTGTGAGAGAGAGAGAGAGAGAAAGAGAGAGAGGAAGCTTGTGGAAGGGAGGCTCTGCTCGTAGATGTGATCTACTATGCACTCGACATCTCAGCGCTTCTGCGTCCTCGTAATCGGTGAGATCTCTCTATTTTTCTTTATTCGCTTATTGTTCATCCTCTCCTGCGTGAGTGAAGAAGGTTTGATCCAAGCAGTGTGTGCTTGTGATCGGTTGTAACGTTCTACTTTATAATGGATTGTTGCTCTGGACTAGGTCCCGTGGTTTTTACCTCTTTCAGGGTTTTCCATGTAAAAATCTCTTGTGTTGTATGGTTTATGCTTTGATTTATTTCATTGCTTTATTATCCCATAATTCTGGTGTTTTTGGGAGGCTAGATCCTAAGGTTTTGCGTAAGGGCCCCCAATAAAGTGGTATCAAAGCGAGTTCAAGTTGGTTGAACGGAGTGGGATCGGTTCTGAATTATGGAAGGTGGCTCAACAAGGATGATCACTCTCAATGGTTCTAACTGGACCACATGGAAGGCTAAGATGGAGGACTTGCTTTATTGCAAGGACTTGTATTCTCCAATTCAAGGCATATCAGCAAAGTCAAAGGATATGTAGGATGATGATTGGAAGAAATTGGACCGGAAGGCGATGGTGTTTATTAGACAATGGTTGGACGATTCCATATTCCACCATGTGCCTATGGAGACCTCAGTTGTTAGCTTATGACTGAAATTGCAAGGGCTGTATGAGAGGAAAATAGTCGGCAATAAGATTTTTCTGATAAGATGACTTGTGAATCTCAAATTCAAAGATGGTGGTTCTTTGGTTGAGCACATGAATGAAGTCAACAATATATTGAACCAGCTCTTTGCTATGAAGATGGTCCTGGACGATGAATTGCAGCCTTTGTTATTGGTTAGTTCATTACCTGATAGTTGGGAGACAATGGAGGGGTGTCTCTAAGTAACTTCGCGCCAGACGGAACGGTGTCCATGGAATAGGTAACTAGTCTCTTCAATGAGGAGACAAGGAGGAAGTCTCAGGGGTCTACTCAGTAAGAGGCCCTTGTGACACAAGAACGGGGGAGAGGAAAGAACAGAAAGGGCAGGAAGGCCCAAGATAAATCAAGAGGCAAGTTGAGTACCAAGAAGGATGTTAAATGCTGAAATTGTGGCAAGAAGGGCCAGTACAAGCATAAATGTCGTAATAAGAAGAACGATAAGAAAGGAAAAGGAAAGGAGAAGGAAGATAAATCAGACTCCACTGCAGTCGCTTTAGATGACTACTCAGCAAGAGGCTCTTATGACACAAGAACGAGGGAGAGAAAAGAACAGAAAGGGCGGGAAGGCCCAAGATAAATCAAGAGGCAAGTCGAGTACCAAGAAGGATGTTAAATGCTGGAATTGTGGCAAGAAGGGCCACTACAAGCATAAATGTCGAAATAAGAAGAACGACAAGAAAAGAAAAGGAAAGGAGAATGAAGATAAATCAGACTCCACTGCAGTCATTTTAGATGGCAACGTTGTAGTTATTCTTTCAGCAGATCACGATATTTGTCTCACGACTACGAGTCAGGACATCGACTGGGTGATAGACTCGAGAGCCTCGTTTCATGCCATTTCACGCAGGGACTTCTTCACAAGCTACAAGTTAGGTGACTTTAGGACCGTGAAGATGGAAAATTCTGAGATATCGAAGATCGTAGGGGTCGATGATATTTGTGTGAAGACCGATGTGGGCTACACATTGGTTCTCATGGATGTGAGGCACATTTCAGACATTCGCCTCAACTTGATGTCGACGGAAAGTTGAATGATGATGACAATGAAAGTCGTTTTGCTGGTGGGCGTTGTAAGCTCATGAAAGGCTCGTTGATCGCAATCAGAGGAAAAAAGTGTTGTACTCTTTAAAAGGCAAGTGTTAGTGTGTGCAAGGGTGGGTTGAACATAGTGGAAGATTCAATAATTGACATATGACACAGGCGTCTAGGCCACATGAGTGAAAAAAGGCTTCAGTTACTAACAAGGAAGTGGTCCTTCCAGACGTGACAGGTATACCTCTCAAAACCTGCATTGATTGTTTATCAGGGAAATAGCATAGAGTTTCATTTGTTAAATCTGCTTCTCATGTGAATAAAGTGCATGCATTAGATTTGGTTTATTCTGATGTTTGTGGTCCTATGAGGATAAAAACCTTGGGTGGGGCATTGTATTTTGTCACTTTTATAGATGATGCATCCAGGAGGGTTTGGGTTTATGCTTTGAAATCCAATGACGAGGTCTTTGGTGTGTTTAAATTATTTCATGCTATAGTCGAGAGAGAGACAGGTAAATCATTGAAGTGCATTCGCACTGACAATGGTGGTGAATACAATGGTGACTTCCATGAGTATTGTAAGTCCCTGAGTATACGGCATGAACAGACGGTTCCTAAGACCCCCCTGCATAATGGTGTGGCTGAGCGAATGAATCGTACTATTGTACAGAGAATCAGATGCATGTTATCCCATGTGAAGTTGCTCAAGACGTTCTAGGGAGAAGCAATGCACACGGCAGTATATTTGATAAACAGGTCTCCATCAGCCCCATTGAATGGAGAAGTACCTAAGAAGGTGTGGACTGGACAAGATCCATCGTAGAGTCATCTCAAGGTGTTTGGATGCAGGGTATCTGTTCACATACTAAAGGACAAGAGGTCCAAGCTCGATATGAAGATCAGACAATGTGTATTCTTGGGGTACGGTGATGAAAAGTTCGGCTACAGATTGTGAGATCCGACTGAGAAGAAGCTCGTCAGGAGCAGAGATGTGGTTTTCTTTGAAGACCAATGTATTGAAGACATTTGTAAGTTAGAAAAGAACCAACCTAGTTCAGGTGAGCTAGAGGACATGGATTCGGTTATTCCTCTCGTGGTGCCTGATGACGGGGGAGTACAACAAGGTGCAGAGGACGAGGAAGTTCCTATAGAAGATGGATCGGGGGAGTAGCCCCCACCTGATCCACCTATTAAGCCACATGTGAGGAGGTCATCTAGGGACAGATAGCCTGTAAGGCCCGTATCCTAGACCATATCATTCTGTAGGCTTCCGCGGTCCTCTTAGTCGAATTCCGGCGACTCGCGACGCGTAGATAGCAGTTGCGCGCGACCCTGAGTTGCATCATGTCGATATGATTTTGCTCGGCCAGAGACTTGTATCATTGCGACCGCGCCGTCGCCGCGGTTTCAAATCGCCGTGTTTCGCGCGCCGAAGCGATACCCAGGCCAGGAGATGTGAGCCCGCGTTCAGTTCGAGGAAAACACCACACGTTGCAATTCGAAGAGAATCCATCACATCAAATGTCAAGTACACATCCCATCACTTCCATCACTCACACCCATCCCCAAGTACAATACTCATCCCCAAAGTTAACTCTCTCTCTTACACAAGTACTGTCATCACTCACTCACCCATCACTCACATCTCTCATCTCTCTCATCTCTCTCATCTCTCTCATTTCTCCTAAGCAAGTAATCGTCCAAGCTCCATGAGAGGAGAAAGCTTGGTGTGGCCCACCTTCCTACACCCAATCCCACCATCCAAAGTCCATCTCAACTGTTAAAATTCACCCCTTGGAGCTTTAGATCGTGTTGGCAAAAGAAGGAAGAGGAGATCAAAGGTGGGTGTTCATCATCTCGATCTTTGATGATTTGAGGGCCTACATTCGATGGGACCCATTTGATGTATGCATTGTAAGTAAGGGAGGGCCCATAGTGGCGGGGTCCCTCCCTCCTAACGTTCTCTCTCTCTCTCTCTACGTCTCTTTCTCTCTCTTTGTGTATTGGCGTGTGGCCCACTTGATCCACGCCATATAAGTCGTGGGACCCACCTGACAGCCATGTATCATCCAGGTCGTCCGTCCACTGGCCTGGATGAAATGAAAATACAGGTATCAGCTTGGTATAGCTGGTGGGCCACACGTGTAGACCCACTGGATGTATGCCGTCCCTGGACGGTGTTGTGGAAACCACCGTAATATGTGTTGTATCCACCATCCAGACCCTAATGTAAGTGTTTCATCTATACCGTCCGTCTGTTTGGACGCATGGGGCCCACCCCACACGTGTGACACATGTGGGCTGGTGAGACCCCACCGTGGTGTAACTGTTCATCCACACTGTCCATTGGGACGTGCTGTGGTGCCAACCTGATGAATGCACGCTGTCCATCCATTTTTTCTTTCAGCCGTGGGACCCAGTCCACACGTGCCGCACGTGTGGAGGTGGGGCCCACATTGATGTATGCGTTCCGTATCCAAGCCGTCTGTTGGAGGGACGGTGGATCCCCGCAGCATGGTTGTTGCATTGACGTCTATAAGTTCTGTGGGTCCCACCTACAATGACATCAGCAGGGTCTGTCGGACTCCACCATGAGGTACTATTATATCCAAACCGTCCACCATCTGGACGTTGACGTCAGCAAGCCATGTGGGGCCTACTTTGATGAAGGGTCCTATCCAGCACCGTCCGACAGTTGCTGGATGGTGGGGACCACCGTGATGCATGCGCTTCATCCATACTGCCCAACGTCCAGACCTTGGACGGTGGGGCTAGCCACGATGTACGTGTTTTATCCATCATCCACGTGAACGTGTGGACACCACCATGATGTATTTGTTTCATCCACACCGTCCAGATTGTGCTGGACAGTGCTGGACAATGTTTGGATGGTGCTGATTTACATGAGAGATGTTTGGATGGTGCTGATTTACCTGGACAACGTTTGGACAGTGCCGATTTACATGGATAATGTTTGGACGGTGCTGATTTACCTGGACAATGTTTGGACAGTATTGATCATCATTAGTGGGCCATGTGTACAGTGATACACATATTACACCTACAACTATTGAAATGATTTTTGGTGCGGCCCATGTGATGAGGCCCACCTTGATGTATTTGTGGTCCTCCATGAGGCCCGCCTTGATGTATTTATGGCCCATCCATGAGGCCCACCTCGATGAATTTGTAGCCGCTCATGAGGCCCGACGTGTTGTATATGAGGTCCATGTAATGCGGCCCACTTGACGTTTATATGGCCCATGTGGTGTATTTGAGGGACCATATGCAAGGCCCACCTGTTATGTGTTTGTGGCCCACCTCGATCAATTTTGGTTGCTGTCTTGGTTATTTTTCTTGCCTTGATTGTAATTTTTAAATTCTAGATATTACTGGTACTGTAACTTGGGGATTATTACTTCCAGTTTTTAGTCTGTTTGTGGTGTATGATGTATGATGACATCGGCCATATGAGCCGTGCAGATCATTTCAATTTTCAACTGCTTCGGTTACTCTCGTCTATTTCTGGATCACAGCACCGTCATATGGTATGGTCTAGTGGATACGTGACATGTCATACGTGAGATCAATTTTGATTGATGCTACTAGATTACTCAATGTTCTCCCATTGCATTTTTGGATGGCAACAAACCAAATAACAGTGGCCCATGGCATGTCATAAATTTGTGGTCTGATTATCACCGTACATAACTTCGGTGTAGTCCACTGGAAAATGGACTTTCTTCATCATATGGAATATATATTTACTTGGATTCCAATGGCACGATGAACGGCGTGGATGAGACAGGTACATCACATTGGGCCCCACGGAGCATCGGTACCATGGGCTGTGGGGCATACAATAACAAACATTATTTATGATTCCCACCCACCTAAACCCAGGCTTCCCAAACATGCCAGCGGTTGGGATACATGGGATTGAATGCAATCCCATGCTCAGCCAAACGGGACAACTCAATGGCATTCCTGGATAAGCCAGCCTTCCCAAACAGGCCACATATTTGGACGCTGGATTTCTGAATACCATGGGATTGGAGACGATCCACTGACGCTGCCATCATTAGATTGTTATCTGTGCAATCCACCTGGATTCCTTCCAATACCATTCAATCCGCCCGTCCAAACGGGCCCTTCGTGGATTCGTAGAATCTCTGTGAGGAGTGCAGGGAAGCTCCGTGGATTCGGAGTAATTATTCCCTTGAGGAGGAAGATGGTGATCAACCTCATCACGTCCATCCCAGCTGCGTCATTCATTCGTTGACGGTTATGATGATCCAATTGTGTTGATTTTGCAAAATAAGAAACTTAACCGAAGATTCAGCTGGCAAGTCCAAGTGTAACTAATTGGATGGGAAGATTTCCATACACTAAAGCCCACTACATCATTTCTCCTAGAGAGTGGATCTTGATGCATGAGAGCTTCCACAGGTGGTCCTGTTAATCTCACCAAACTAATCACGTAAATGGGCCGAGCTCAGATGGCGCATTAATTGGACAAGGCTCTCTTGTAGGGCCGGCCCACTGGGCCCTAGGCAAATAACAAACACTTTCTTTTGTAGGGTCGGCCCACTGGGCCCTAGGCACAGAACAAAAACTTATGGCTGTCAATGGGCTGAGATATCACTAAGGCTTGTGGGCCCAGATCAACGTTAAAAGCCTCAAGTTATTGATGTGGCCCACCTAAGAAATAAATGAGGCAGGTGCCATGGCCCATGTACCAAGCTTGTGTGACGTCCAGCCCCATAGGTCAAGAGTATTTGATACCCAGCTGGCATGGCGGAGTATGATGCTTAATACACATGCACTCTTAAATTGCACACGTGGCACATACAGCTAAGTCACAGTGCTCACGTTGGTTGAACAATCATAACCTCTGATTAATGGACATTTGTTTGTTGAAATAGACCATATGTTTTTTTTGTTTTTTTTTTTTTTGTCTTCTTCTTAAACCGTCCAATAAATATCCACCAATCCAATATTTATATAATTAAATAAACTTAATTTTTAGTTCATGATCCATCTACATTAGGACGTAATTTTTGAATTAGTTGAGTGCTGCCTGTGCAATTTCAAAGTAGTTTGTAAGTGCTTGTGCATCGTCTATCATAGCCTACCAGATTATCAAAGATTGGGCAAGCTTATCGCTGATGGTTCCAGCAGCTTGGCCCATCTAGACAGCCTCAACAAAATTAAATCTCACCAGATTGGAAGATCTGCAACATCAAGTCTTTTGCCTTTCTCCATTGAATATGTACCGTTCCTTTATTTTCTTATTTAAAAAAAAAAAAAAAAAAAAAAAAAAAAAAAAAAAAAAAAACTGTTTTAGGTAACCAAATGGACCATTTTGGGACTTTCTAATCTGGAAGATTTTGGTGAGTAGCCCATCTAGAGGAGGAAAATCATAGTAGTGATTTGGAACGCTTAAACATGGATCCCACCTTAATTATAAACTTTCTCGTTCATCATTCTACATTGAGCCCAGTTCCTATTATAATAAGCCTATTATACAGTTCATCATCCACTCCTTCAGTAAGAAGTGGCCCATTCAAGTTCACCCCATGACAACACTCAGGCAGATCCAAAACAAGGGTAGGTCACACCAATAGTTCAAAACTCAACTCGACTCAATGTCTATCAGGTCAGGTTGACTCGAAAGACTCGGATTAATCTTTACTTTGACACTAATCAATATTTTAATGAATTCGGATCTTTCGTTTGCCACAAAATCCTACATGTTGCAATCTAATTGGACCACATCATCACACGCTGCATTTACTGTAATAATAATGTGAACCAATTACAATGCATGAAAGTAGAATTTCCCTGGCTATGGCAAGCAGAGGATCCTAATTCTATTTTAATAACCATAGGGGTTGTTGGGCACCGTGGATTTGAGGGGGTTTCAAACCCCCTGGTTGTTTAGCAGCATAAAGTAACCCGGGTTTCAAATCCAGGGGGTTTCAAATCAACGATGAGAGCGTAGATTGTTGGGGATTTTTGGCCTGCGGAATCACACAGATCTAGATCTAGGATAGCAATCCAATGGCACCAAGCACGCACACAAGAAAAGAAAACACACAGATTTAACGTGGAAAACCCTTGCAGGAAAAAACCACGGCACAAAGCGACAGATCACCATTATGAAAGTATCAATTACAAAGAGAAAAGACTTACCCGATTCGAACAACCTCGAATCTCACCCTTGCTACACCCTTTGATAACCCTAGAACCCTTTAGAATACCTTTAGGAAGTCTTGGAATGATATTAGAATAGCCCTAGGGACCCCAATTTATAGTTTTGGTAACTTCCCTTTCGTATCTCAGTTGCGAAAGGACTTGCGTCACAAAATTCGCGAAACTCCTTTCCGCATCCCAGTTGCGAAAGGACTTGCGACACGAAATCCGCGAAACTCCTTTCCGCATCCCAGTTGCGAAAGGACTCAGATTTAAGATATCTCGCAACAATCTCCACCATGTCTTCAATCTTCAACCGTGTAGCTTCTTGACCTCTTCTCTTATTTCTGCATCACATTATAGCTCAAGATCACATTGGCTAACCAGCGCCAATCATGGATTTAATAGATACCTGTTATACCGTCGGCACGAATATCTCTGAGAAGCCGATCTCTTCTCTCTGAGAATAACCCTTCGCTACCAACCTCGCCCTATATCTATACTGTATCCTCCTGAAGGTCCACCTGCATCCAACCGCTCACCGGCCCACTTGAAGCTCCACCCGCTCCCATATGTCGGTCTGGTACAACGAATCCATTACATCGCCCATAGTCACCTTCCACTTCTCAGCACCAGGCTCACCTAGAGCCATCAGAATAGAATATGAATCTTCTGTGATATTAGAGTCGTCCATGTACCACGCCGATATCCTGCGATCATGCCGTATGATTCTTCACACAGGTGGCTGCTCCACCTGCTCTGTATCCCTGTCCGCACGTCTCAGTCTTCTTGCCCTGCCCGCTCATGTGACCATGCCTAACATGTCACACACGTGCATAGGTGAAATCCGCTACATCCACTGTAGCTCCATCTTTTGAAGTGCTCCCGATCAACCTATAAACATGATCGAGTCGTTGCGCTTTCATGATTACTCGTGCCCCCTTAGATACTTTAAGAGCACCATCAATGCCTGTGTACTTGCATCCTTTTGCCTCAAGCACACCAAGAGAAAAAGATTCAGCTTCAAATCAGGAACGTGCCTGACATCAGTCAAGGTACGCTCCACCCCATCAAACATCTTGATACGCACAGAACCAACAGCCACAACATTACAGGCAATGCCATTGCCCATAAACACCTGTCCACCATCGCACTCCCTGTAGCTAGTGAACCAACTCCGATGAGGAGTCATGTGAAAAGATGCCCTTGTGTCCAGCATCTACTCATCCTTACGATCATCGTATGGCCGCTTGAGCGAAGACACAGATAAAACATCACTATCACATACATCTGACGTGGCAGCGTTGGCCTCCTTGTATGAAGCCTCAAATCTTCCCTCTTCGATTTACGATTTTCACAATCCCTCTTCACATGTCCTTCCTTCCCACAGTTCCAGCACTTTACCTTTCCTTTGCCCTTGTCCCTGGATTTGGATCTAGAACCAAAAGAACCTGTACCTTGTCCAGAATTCCTACCCACTGTAAATAGTGCCTCAGAAGACGTCCTCATGTCGCTGTTTAGCTGTCTCATAGCCTTCCCTTAAAGGGCTGAGATAACAGTGTCGACACTCAGAGTTTTATTCATGCTGCACATAGTGTCCTTGAATGACCCATAGGACGCCGGGAGAGAATTCAGCAACATACATGCTTGTTCTTCATCTTTCATCACTTCATCCATATCGAGCAATTTGCAAACCAATTTATTAAAATTGCTGATGTGAGCCTCCAGATCTCCACCCTCTGCCATCTTGAAGTTATACCACTGCCGCTTCAAGTGCAGACGATTTTCAGAGGATTTCTTCGCATAAACATCCTCCAACTTGGCCCATAAATTAGCCGCAGTTTTTCTCCCTCATGACGTTGTAGAGAACCTCATCCGTGAGACATAAACGGATCGATGATAATGCTTTCTTATCAAGAGTATTCCAATCATCATCTTTCATGGTGGACTTCCGCTCCTCAAGAGCACCATCCTCGCCTTGCTTAGTTAGCAGGCTAATCATCTTAACCTTCCATAACTCAAAATTATTTTTCCCTGAGTACTTCTCAAACTCATACCTGGTGCTCGTCATTATTACTAATCCCTCAGATTCAGATCTGTGCCCCAACTTTAGCTCTGATACCACTTGTTGGAGATTTTTGGCCTGCGGAATCACACAGATCTAGATCTAGGATAGCAATCCAATGGCACCAAGCACACACACAAGAAAAGAAAACACACAGATTTAACGTGGAAAACCCTTGCAGGAAAAAACCACGGCACAAAGCGACAGATCGCCATTATGAAAGTATCAATTACAAAGAGAAAAGACTTACCCGATTCGAACAACCTCGAATCTCACCCTTGCTACACACCCTTGATAACCCTAGAACCCTTTAGAATACCTTTAGGAAGTCTTGGAATGATATTAGAATAGCCCTAGGGACCCCAATTTATAGTTTTGGTAACTTCCCTTTCGTATCTCAGTTGCGAAAGGACTTGCGTCACAAAATCCGCGAAACTCCTTTCCGCATCCCAGTTGCGAAAGGACTTGCGACACGAAATCTGCAAAACTCCTTTCCGCATCCCAGTTGCGAAAGGACTCAGATTTAAGATATCTCGCAACATAGATTACACCTAAAATCATTTCAATAGTTGCAGTCTAACATGTGTGTCACTATACTATCATTCTATTGAGCACATGGCCTACTAATGATGATCAGCACAATCTAAACATTGTCCAGCACTGTCCAAACATTGTCCAGCACCGTCCAAACATTGTTCATGTAAATCAATGATTAAAAATCGTTGATTAGTCACTCAGACATGATCTTGTGCTTGTGCCCCATTCGAGACTTGGAATTTCATCATTTTTGGGCAAAGCATATATTTCAACGGGCTTATCACAACTGTTATGGGGAAATCTGAACAGGGTCAACCAGGGTAGGCCCAAGCCTTCCGAACCAATTAATAGGGCCTCAGAAGGAGAACATTACATCGGGCATGAGCGGACATCTGAATTACGACTCAAGGCCGGCCAAGATGAGCTCTCGTCCTCGTCCATATCCTCATCCGAAGAAGGTTGGCCAATTCGAGCTCTCATCCTCATCCTCATCCGATGAAGGTTTACCGAGTCGAGCTCTCGTCCTCGTCTTCGTCTTCATTCAACAGACTCCAACCCCAATGACTCGGCTATGAATCCCGACTACTAGTGCTCAGCCGCGAACTCGGATAGGACGAAGTCCGAACTTGGATGAAGATACTCCGAGTACCGAGCTGGGAAACCAGTCCGAATGTGGACATGGCCGAAGATCACACCTGGAGATAACGCTCCATTAAGACACGATGCGCTATACGATCCAAAGATTGTGGAGTATCTCCACGATTGCAATATCCGCTTGATTGCGTAAATCATGCTGAGATTGACGGACACGATCCACCCGACCTACAAGTATAAGTACTAGGGGAACCCATTGCAACAGGTATGCAATATCTCGCACCCTCTAACTACATTATGCGACTTAGACCTAGATTCCCTAGCCTGACTTAGGCATCGGAGGGTCCCCTGTTTAGGTCAGGGTCTCCTTTGCTCGCCTTTCTGTGCAGGACCAGGGTCCGTTTGAAGTTCGCAGCATTGAGTGGAGGGTGGTTCAACTTTTGACCTCAACAACAACCATTGTGTCAAAAATTACATATCTCACTAATTAAAGATATTAAAGTTGATTTAGTAATTAAATTCAAACCTATGTAAATATTCCATGCATAACTACTTTTGGATTAAAGTTGATTCACACTCCAGAGTGCCAAACACACTAGGAGGGTTTTAAATCCTCGGGGTTCTGAATCCAGGTGGTTCCAAATCCACGTTCCCAAACAAGCCCTTTCTCTTTGTGCTATAAGTCATAGGTTCAAAACCATTCAACCATTTTCTTCCAAAAATAACCAACTTAAGTAATTTGGATTACAATCTCCCCCGGCATGACTACATTGCCTAAGGTGGCCCACATCATATCAAAACAAATAAATTGCCTAAAAGAAAGTTTAACCGTCAATTTACTTTGCATGTAATGGTCCACTTGAAAAGAAAAATTGTTTTTATTTTTTAATATTTTTTATTTTATTTAAGGTGATCTCACATACGTGCTTCAAGTTTGCATGTGTTCTAGCAGGTGGATGTGTTAGTTCCTTTCAAGGGGGACTCAACAGACGTTGTCTATTACCACTTTTGGAGGCTTTTTTAAGAGCAGGTTGCGGTCAGTTTCATGGCCAAGATGGATAAGAAAAAGCTCGGTTAACAACATAAGTGATCCAGACTCTCCGACCTTAAATCAGGCGTATCTCATAATCCGGAATGAGTTATTCGACGTACCATATATAATTTTGGGGTAGGACGAGCTACTTCAGCTACCCAACCCCCCATTATGCCAGGTTGCCCATGCCAAATTTGCAAAATACCATTAGATCGATGGTCAATTCCCTATTTTAATTTCGTTTTTACTATAAATATAAATAGTAAGTTTTAATTTGATTATAACTCTTCATAAGGCCAACGTGAAAAGTGATTAGAATAATTAGGAGAACAGTGTGGTAGGACACTAAATATTTTTGGCCAAAAAACCATGCGCACTGGTAGACATTACGTCCGTATCCCTATTTAGAAGGTTGTAAACTCATTTATTTGATTCATCAATCAAATTATGAATTTTATTAAATTATTTTTATTTTTGTTGCTTTTTACTCGTGGATTCGAGAAGTCTCCGTGAGGCTCCAGAGATTCCCTCCATGGATTCGGAGTAGTTATCCTTGGGAAGATAGTGATTGACCTCATCAGGTTCATCCTTGCGTCACCTATCATATATCACTTAGGGCATGTTTGATTTTTTTTTAAAGCAAGTGTAAATACCCTATAAATGGATAATTATTACCCTTTCACCCATTTGAAAATCTATAGAAAATTCTATCTTGGAAACCGTTTTAAAAGGGGTAGTTTAAATTTCTAGACCCACTATGATGTATATTATATATCCGTTCTGTCCGTATATTATATTTTTATCCATGCTCTCTATCCGTTTCGCTAGCTTATTTTAAGGCATAAGCCAAAATGAAATGGATCAAAAGCTCAAGTGGACCGTGCCATAGGAAAGAGTGGTGATTGAAGCCTTACCATAAAAACCTTCTAGGAGGCCACAAATGTTTTGGATCAAGCTGATATTTGTCGGTTCCCTTTATCCAAGTCTGCGTGACCTTATCAACGGGTTGGATTGGAAAATAAATGTTAAGTGGACCCTAGGAAGGTTTCATAGTTGGGTGTCATTATCCCCACTGTTTCCCGTGGTGTGGTCGACTTGAGCTTCATATAAACTTCATTTTGGGGCTCATTTCTTAAAATTATCTTTAAAAAAACAGATGAACTGAGTGGATATAAAAAATAATAATAATAATAATAAACATCACCGTGGCCCCACAGAGACCACAAAATCCGCTTCCCACCCAAAAGGACCTAATAATTAGCTCAAGAGGCAAGAGGTGCTTCCTAAGTCATTGCGCAATGAAGTAGGTGTGGGTCGTTGAGTCTACAACACGTAAGTTTGTACTTACATTAAATCCGGACTGTCCAAATGGTGTGCCCTATTATGGATGGCCAATGGAACAAATTTCACTCTAATTTGATAACTCTAATATCTGATTTCTAGGCTTTCGCCATTCGAATCTGAACTGTTAAAGAGCTTCTGTTTTCATCGTCCATTTTGAAGCCTCGTATCGTTAGTTAGAATGAACTTCCAGCGTGGATACCGCTCCATGGCTCATCACGTTCGGCCACACAGGATGGACGGTGCAAAACAACCGTTACAACCACGGGTAAGGTGGACCGCAACTAACCATGACTGGTTCACTGCACGACGGATCATAGTCAATTTGTTACCTCCTCAATCAACGGCGGAAGGAAAAAGAGGTTTGCTCGAATACATGATCCCGAGTATTGCAATAAGATATGCTGGAACTTTAGCTTTTTAATCTGAGTCATATTTCGATGATCCAAACCATTTAAAAGATGGGTCTCACCTTTTTTAACGGTAGAAAACAAATAATGTTTTTAAATTGTATCACTTCAACCCTTTGGTAATTTAGCTCTATTGCTTTTTATATGGTCGGCCATGGTAACCTTTATGTGATAAAAATCTTAAAACATTCAATCTAAAAGATTATTAGAGAATAAACCATCCATAGGGAGCCCTATCAAATAAACGGTTTGGATTATTTAGAACAAAACCAAACTCAACAGATAACAATCCCGAGATATCTTACTGTAAAAGGTGTGGGCAAACCTGAAAAAGAAAAACGTCACGACTCGGATCTCATAATCCATTGAGGCCGGGTCCACCAAAAAGCTTCCTGGGTTAAGCTTAACCTGCAATTCTATTTGTGGGGCCCATCGTGATGTGTTCACGGAATCTAATCATTCCATCATATGCGACCCTGATCTTCTCCTTGTTTCCAAAAGTCAGGCCGACTGAAGACTCAAGTGTGCCGTACCAAAGGTAACAAATTGCAATGGTACACCTACCTTAAAATTCCTTTAAGATTGTGTGTGGGGCCACCGTGTTTTGTATATACGTTTTCACTTTTAACGGTCCAATAAATGTTCACCAATCCAACAGCCAGATTATTAAATTAAATAAGAGAATTTTTTTGCTCATGATACATCCAAACTTGAAATCATAATTTGGACAGTTTAATTTGATTTATATGCCACATGCAATTTCTATATGCCTGCATATCATCCATTACATTATGCCACGGTATCCAAGATTCCCATTTGCTGTTGTCACTCATTACTGCTACTTTCAATCATGTCCAAAAAATATTGTTTCATTTTTAATCCATGTCTGGGTCTTATGGTTCTTGTTTGTACGGCATCACGTGAGGTTAGGTTGATCTGCATGCTCTCTGGAGTACATAGCTTAGGCGGACCGTACTATACGATACCATCCATGAAATTAGGGTTGATGAGGTGGGCCATCTTCATCCACCTCAAAAAGGAAACTAAAACTGGGTGGACTTTTGAGCTTTTATTTACTTTGAATGCACATGGTAGATGATACCATAAATAGTGCTAGAGACCCAGATATTATCTAGTGTGTCAATGTACTGAAGTCTTCCCATGCACCTAGTTGTATTTCGATTTGTTCTTCATCCACATTGGCCATCTCCAACGTCCATTTTGTCTGGAGATCTTTTCATAGGCTGATTAGATGATCCAAACCATTCAGTCAGTTGCATGCCAAAGTGAATGGACAGGATCGTTCATAAAACATAGGTCATTCTCGGATGTTTAGATTGTTGTCAGAAGTCTTAAATCTGACCTTTTTGGGTTTCTCGACCGGTCGTGGGTCAGCGTCGACCGGTCGTGGGTCAGCGTCGACCGGTCGAGGGAACTGCTCAACTCAAAGTCCAGCGAGCTCACCATTTGGTGTCCGGGTTGCTTGACCGGTTGTGGGGACAGCTCCACCGGTCGTAGGGGTCCCTCGACAAGTCGAGCAATCTGCTCGACCAGTCGAGGTTACGCAGATTCATTTCCGGATTTGATGCGGACTGCGAAAATTTAAGTCAGTTTTCACAAGGGTGCGAAAGGGAAGTTGCTTAAACTATAAATAGGTGTCCCTAGGGCCTTTCTAGGGTATGAGAAATAATTCTAAAGCTTTCTAAAGGGGTTCTAAGGTTATCAAAGGATGTAGCAAAGGTGAGATTCAAGTTTGTTTGAATCGGGTAAGTCCTCTCTCTTTGTAATTTTCTTTTCATAGTGAATGTCTGTCACTTTGTGCCGTAGTTTTTTCCTGCAAGGATTTTTCACATTAAAACTTTGTGTTCTTCTGTGATTGCTTATTACTATTGAATTGTTATCTTAGATCTAGATCTGTGTGATTCCGCAGCACAAATCCCCAACAAGTGATATTAGAGCAATCGTTGGGGCACTGATCTGAATCTGCAGCATTAGTAATAATGGGAAACGATAAGTTTGATATTGAGAAGTACTCAGGCAAAAATAATTTTGAGTTATGGAAGGTTAAGATGATTAGCCTGTTAACCACGCAAGGCGAGATTGAAGCTCTTGAGGAGCGAAAATCTACCATGAAAGATGATGAATGAGAAAACCTTGATAGTAATGCTTTAGCCTCGATCCGTTTATGTCTCACGGATGAGGTTTTCTATAATGTTTTGAGGGAGAAAACCGCGGCTAGTTTGTGGGCGAAGTTAGAGAACATTTATGTAAAGAAGTCTTCTGAAAATCGCATACACTTGAAGCTACAATGTTATACCTTCAAGATGGCAGAGGGTGGAGATCTAGAAGCCCATATCAGCAACTTTAATAAATTGATGTACAAATTGCTGGATATGGAGGAAGTGGTCAAAGATGAGGAACAGGCATGTATATTGTTGAACTCTCTTCCTGCATCATATGAATCTTTCAGGGACACGATGTGCACCGTAAATAAAACCCTAAGTGTTGACACCGTTATCTCAGCCCTTCAAGGGAAGGCTATGAGAAAGTTAAACGACGACATGGGGACATCTTTCGATGTATTGATTACAAGGGATAGAGATTCTAAGCGAGGTACAAGATCCTCAAGGCATATATCCAAATCCAAGGGCAAGGGCAAAGGAAAATTAAAGTGTTGAAATTGTGGGTTGTCTGGACACATAAAAAAAGATTGTAGAAATCCTATAATAAAGAAAGAAAATTCAACGGCTTCTTCCAAGGAAGCCAATGTGGTCACATCTGATGAAGAATCAAGTGGTAGTGATGTTCTGTTTGTTTCCATGATTGGTCACTTACACGACAATCATAAAGACGAGTGGATACTTGACACAGGAGTATCTTATCACATGACTCCTCAATGGAGTTGGTTTACCAGTTACAAGGAATGCGATGATGGACAGGTTTTTATGGGCAATGACAATGCTTGTAATGTTGTGGCTATTGGCATGGTGAGCATCAAGATGTTTGATGGGATGGAACGTACCTTGACTAACGTCAGACACGTTCCTGATACGAAGAAAAGTCTGATTTCTCTCGGTGCACTTGAGGCTATAGGGTGCAAGTTCACCGGTATTGATGGTGTCCTTAAAGTTTCAAAAAGGGCACTCGTGGTTATGAGAGCGCAGAGGCACGGAAACCTTTACAGGTTAATTAGGAGCACTTCGGCAGGTGGAACGGCAGTAACTATTGCAGACTCCACGTCTCTACATATGTGGCATGCTCGTTTGGGCCACATAAGCGAGCAAAGCATGAATGTACTTTCTGATTGATGTTTGATTATAGCTTTTAAAAATTCTGATTTAGATATATGTGAGCATTGTATATATGATAAACTATCTACACTGTCTTTTAAATCTGGAAAACATGTTTGTAAGGGAGTGCTTGATTATGTGCACTCTGACGTATGGGGGCCATCGCTAGAAGTTTCCATTTGAGGGTAGTCATGGTTTGTTTCATTCATTGACGACTACTCCAAGAAAGTTTGGGTTTACTTCATGAAACGTAAATCCGAAGTTTTCACCATATTCAAGCAATGGAAGGTAACGGTAGAAAAATAGTCAGGGCGAAAAATAAATGTTTTAAGGACTGACAATGGTGGAGAATTTACTTCCACTGAATTTAACAATTATTGCAAGGGTTATGTAATGCCCTGAAAATCGGGGGTCGTGCATATTCTCGACTCCCGAGTTCTCGGGGTCACTTATAACCAAATTTCATTAATATGAGTTTAATTCGATTTAAATGCGCAGTCTAGAATTTTCTGGAACATGAAGCACAACCACACAAGTCTACTGAAATAAAATAGATCAAGTATATACAGGTCCAAAGGAATGAAAATGGGTCGTACAAGGCGTCGCCCAATAAAATCACAAAAAAAATGTTATGTCCAAAAGAATAAGGCTGAGTCCACAAGTCAGCGATCTGAAGTCTGCCTGTCAAGCCGATGGAGAGCCGCCCATCAACTGAAGTAGGACAGCTCATCCTCCTCGTGTAAGTTCGAGTTGATGGGCTCCTCGAACTCCTCGTCACCTGCAGCTATGGAAGAGTCTGGTTGGTGTTTTAAAATACCGTCCCAGAGTGGGAGTGAGTGATCAACTCAGTGGGTGCTATTAGTCTCAAGTTGTAACAAGCATCAGTTATAATATGGATTTAATGAAAAGCAATAAATCATAAACACATAACTAATCTTATTAATGTGAATGCATGATGGATGATATGATGCATGCCCTCGCCACAACACTCCTTCGAGCGACTCCATTTAACGATCGCGCATGACCAACACTCCCTCAGAGCGACCTCGACTGCCGAGTCGCCACCCTAACTAGTGCAATGCAATGCGATCATGTTAGCCGAGTTCTTAGTTACGTCCATTCATCCAGCAGGTTGGGGAATCTGATACATTCCACGTATCAATGCCCTCAACTGGTTGCGAGGCTAAGACCCCCCAACGTGTGAGGCCAAGACCCCGCGATCCTTGATCCCGTCGGGTTCCCCATCCCCGACTTCAAGCACATGGGGAGTGCTGAGAAAAAGGGATAGCTCGCAGTCACTACGGGGAGGCGCGTCACCCTAGCGTAGGCCGACAGCTCGGACACAGTGTCTCATTTCACTATGCCCGGCTCATGAGGCGGTGGATCGGTTTCAAATGGTTAGTAATGGGCTACAACGGTTGTAGGGTGTTCCAAGTTCCATATATATGTGAGCAAACAAAGTTGGTCAGTAAGTAGGCTAGACCGCATGAGTCAGGCTAGCACGTGACGAGCGACATCGGGCACAAGGGACCCATGTAATTGAGCTACTGCTACCCGTACACACCCGTCCAAACCCACGGGTCAAGGCTAACATAGTTCTACCGATGGGACTGCCGTTTCTCCTCATGTTCCTAACCAACCCAAGGGTGAGGTGGTGATCTATAACATGCCAACTAACCAGAATATCAACTAGTATATCAATATCATGTTTTCATACATCTCAATCATACAAAACAGATACTCTTAACAAGCAAGCTATTATTATCATGAAACAAAGTGCATGTAAGTTGTGTGGGTTTGTGAGGAAGTTAAGCACTTCACCTTAAGAAATCATATGCTCAAGAGTAATAAATCATACATACTATGAAGCAAACACCATATGGGAAATTCAAACAAGGCATGAGTACGTAATCATCCATACACAAAATCATGTGAGCGGCAAGAACAACACCATATGAGAACCAAACATACAATTCCATACAATTCCAACAAACATGCAATTCCTAGGGTTTCTTTAGATTCTCCAAATACATCATCCAAGTAAACAAAATCATTAGATTCGTTGTAAAATTGGTGCTAGGCCACCTAAGAATAATAGTCCACACCTATGGATCGTTGGATGCTTGGAAAACGATCCAGGAATGAGGGCTTTGAGGTCGATCAGCTGGAATCCCTAAAGCAAACACTTGCACGTTAGATTCTCAAGCAAATCATTTCTCAACTCAAGGGTTTCAAGAAAAGGGATAAGGGCTTTTACCTAGATGATCAACGGAACGAATGGGCGGTCGTTGAGGAAGGTTTCTTCTTAGAGGAGAGGGAGGGAGTCACAAGCTTCCACCTTTGCTCTCCTTCACTCTCTCTTCCTCTCTTCCTCATTTCTTCTTTATCCCTTTTCTCTCTTCTCTCTTCCTTTCCTCTAGGGCAAAATCGTATGGGGAGAGGGGGTGCCCAAATGAGGCCCTTTTATAATGCCAGATTTGACATAAATGGCCCCAAGGGCTAGGTTTTTACGATACTAGACCTATGAGAGGGTCTTTCTAAACTCTAGGGCCCACTATGGGGTGTACACATTGATTTAAACCATAGGATAGTTAGCCCTAATGATGATCTACGTATGGATATGATCAGCCTGCTATTTGGATGCGCCAATCAACAGATATGATTAGAAGTCTGTTCAACGGTCACCGATAGTCAATCAGGGCCGTGGCTATACGGATATGAGCAGGGAAATATTTTTACTCCACATGTGAAGTTTAGTCGCAAACCGACGGTCCAAAATCCTCAATTTTGCATAAGAGTAGACAACCCAATTCACTTAAGTTTCAGCTCCTTTCTTTAGGGTATTTGCACTTCTCATGCACTCGTCCTTTGTCTCAAGTTGAGCGGTTCTGGACAGCACCCAGGTCTGACTCCCGCGATGGACATCAAGCCGAGTAAGACGGACATTACTCTATAATTTTGAAACTAGTGGCCTGCCAACGAGCGGTCTAGAGATTGTTCGGAAAATCAGGGCATTTCTAGAATGAATTTGGTAGTGAGATTTCTCGTGGGCAATGATTAGGTTTTGGATTAGTTATGTTCATAATGTGGCCCATTTATAACTAGTGAAAGTGGAGATTTGATCATGATTACCCTAAACCATCAATTTTAGGCTAAAAGAGTAACGGGGTTGATTTGGTCTATTAGTTAAGATCCGGGCCTTATCTGACTCGACTTCGGTTAGATCTTTAATTTAGTTATGCTTGTCTTGATTAGTTAGCGATGGGTCGGTTAGATTTGGGTCATATGTGAGTAAATCATGGGGCTACACCTGATGTTCAAGTGATCGGACGGATTCGTTGGCTTCCTACGGCTGATTAATCGGACTTGTATGGTTCTTTACTAGTACCACCCCTGTATAAACTAACATTGAGTGTTAATGGTCATTAAGTGATATTATAAGTTAATTAAATAAAAAAATTCAAAGATTTTTGAAAATCCAAAACAGTGAAAATCCAGAATGTTACAAGTGAAGGGATCATCAGGCACAACATAGTGCGCCACACCCCCGAGCAAAATGGTGTGGCTGAATGAATGAATCGGACACTCCTGGAGAGGGCCAGATGCATGTTAAGTAATGTTGCATTGAGCAAGGACTTATGGATAGAGGCTGTTAACACGGCTTTTTATTTGGTGAACCAATCTCCTTCAACGACAATTGAATGTAAAATCCCAGAGGAAGTATGGTGGTCAGGAAATCGACTACTTAGTTCTACGCATATTTGGTTGTGAGGCTTACTCTCATGTACCGTCAGTTGAGAGAGATAAGCTAGACCATAGAACCAAAAAGTATATCTTTGTTGGCTATGGCATTGGTGTGAAAGGTTACGGGTTATTCGACAAGTTCACACGCAAGGTCATCACTTACCGTGACGTCAGATTCGATGAAAGCTCCCTATTTCGCAAGAATGATCAAAAGGAGCAAGAGGAACCAGAAAGGGTGATCATAGACATCCAGATTGACACAGATAATACTCAGGCAGAGACAGATGTGAAGACAGGGGTACAGGATCAGGTGGAGCAGCCACCTGTGAGGAGGAATCCACCACGTGATCGCAGGTTACCGGTAAGATAAAGGGACGACTTTAATATTTCATATGCCCTCATTACAGATGAGGGGGACCCGTCTACTATTTAGGAGGCTCTTGATGACCCTGATGCAGAAAAATGGAAGGCGGCTATAGACGATAACATGGACTCGTTGCACAAAAATCACACATGGGAGTTGGTGGAGCTTCCCGTGGGCAGAAAAGCGATCAGATGCAGGTGGTTATTCAAAAGGAAACAAGATAGATACAAAGTAAGGTTGGTAGCGAAGGTTATGCTCAGAGAGAAGGAATCGACTTCACAAAGATATTCGCACCGGTGGTAAAGAAGGTATCTATCAGATTCATGTTAGCGCTGGTTGCCAAATACGATCTTGAGCCGGAATAGATGGATGTGAAGACTGTATTCCTGCACGGGGAATTGGAAGAGCAGATCAACATGAAGCAACCAGAGAGCTACGAAGTTAAAGGGGCAGAGAAAAAGGTTTGCAGGTTAATGAGGTTGTTGTACGACCTGAAACAATCGCCTATGCAGTGGTATAAAAATTTTGATTCTTTCATGGTGAGTCAGAAATTTACTCGGAGTGAATACGATCACTGTGTCTATTACAAGACACTGAGTGATGGAAAATTCATCATCCTAGTACTGTATGTTGATGATATGTTGATCGTCTGTCATATATGTCTGAAATCAACGTACTGAAGACTCAGTTATCAGGGACATTCGAGATGAAAGATCAGGGGGCTGCAAAGAGAGTTCTCGGCATAGATATTCATAGAGACAGGAAGAGGAGCATGCTTTGGTTATCACGGGCAGAATACCTTAAAAATGTGTTGATCAAATATGGGATAGACCAAGCAAAGCCGGTGAGCATTCCCCACGCGGCTCACTTCAAGCTTTCCTCAGAACAATGTCCTAAATCCAATGAGGAAAAACAGGTTATGTCTCATGTGCCTTATTCGAATGTGGTTGACAGTTTAATGTATGTCATGGTCTGTACAAGACCGGATATTTCATAGGCAGTCAATGTTGTGAGCAGATATATGTCAAACCCCGGTAAGCAACATTGGGAAGCGGTGAAATGGCCACTTCGATACATTCGAGGTACAAAAGACTACTTCTTAACTTTTGAGAAAACAGGGACAAAGTTGGTTTGGTATGTAGACTCTGACTACATAGGCAGTATAGATTCCAAGAAGTCTACTTCAGAATACACGTTTGTACTAGCGGGTGGAGCAATCAGTTGGATGTCGAAGCTTCAGTCCGTGGTGGCTCTTTCCACAACCAAAGCAGAATATATGGCAGTGACGGAGCGTTTAAAGAAGGTGTTTGGCTCAGAGGCATGATAAATCAGTTGGGACTTCAGCAGGAGGCCGTGCCGGTTAACTGTGATAGTGAGAGCGCTATCAATTTGGCTAAAAATTGTGTTTATCACTCACGTACTAAACACATTGATGTTCGTCACCACTTTATCTGACAGGTGCTTGAGGAAGGAGGCGTCACACTAGAAAAGATTCACACCAGCGTGAATCTAGCAGACATGCTCACCAAGGTCGTTCCCACTGAGAAGTTCAAGTTCTGAGCAAATTCTCTGGGCTTGGCGATGACGTAAAAGAAGGACGGAGTGTGCACGAGAAGCGTTGATTGAAGCTATGATGCAATGAAGAGATAAGAGAAGAGGTCAAGGAGCTACACGGTTGAAGATTGAAGACTTAGTGTAGATTGTTGTCGGAAGTCTTAAATCTGACATTTTTGGGTTTCTCGACCGGTCGTGGGTCAGCCTCGACCGGTCGAGGGAGCTGCTCGACTCAAAGTCCAGCGAGCTCACCTTTTGTTGTCCGGGCCGCTCGACCGGTCGTGGGGACAGCTTAACCGGTCGTAGGGATCCCTCGACAGGTCGAGCAGTCTGCTCGACCAGTCGATGTTACGCAGATTTGTTTCCGGATTTGATGCGGATTGCGAAAATTTAAGTCGATTTTCACGAGGGTGCGAAAGGGAAGTTGCCTAAACTATAAATAGGTGTCCCTAGGGCCTTTCTAGGGTATGAGAAATCATTCTAAAGCTTTCTAAATGGGTTCTAGGGTTATCAAAGGGTGTAGCAAGGGTGAGATTCAAGTTTGTTTGAATCGGGTAAGTCCTCTCTCTTTGTAATTTTCTTTTCATAGTGAATTTCTGTCGCTTAATTTGTGCCGTGGTTTTTTCCCGCAAGGGTTTTCCATGTTAAAACTTTGTGTTCTTCTGTGATTGCTTGTTACTATTGAATTGCTATCCTAGATCTAGATCCGTGTGATTCCGCAGCACAAATCCCCAACATAGATCTAGGTCATTCGTGGATGTTTAGATCTAGTTGGTGTGATCTTGCACAATAAGGGACCCAACAGACGGTTCAGATCAGGGAGATACATCCAAGTGCTTGGATGGGAAGATTTACGTACACCAAGGGACTATTTGGGAGTGGATTTGGAACCCCTAGATTTGAAATCCTCCTGTTGTGTTTGGCACCCTTGATTCAGAATCCCTTGTAATCCAAATGTAGGTATGTTTAGTATATTTACAGAGTTTTGAATTTAATTACTAAATCAACTTTAATATCTCTAATTAGTTTATGTATATAATGTTTGACATAATGATTGTAATAAGCCTGTTGAAATATATACTTTGCCCGAAATGATGAAATTCTAAGTTTGGGATGGGCCATAGGCACAAGATTACATCCAAGTGACTAACCAAAGATTTTTAACTGTTGATTTACATGGACAATGTTTGGACGACACATATCATCATATTAAAGTAATTATAATGATGCAATCGATAATGTAAGTGTTTTGAGATATCATCAGTGGACCATCTATCCAATATATTAATAGCCTATTGACACACATGTTACACATGCCACTCTTGGAAGGATTTTAAATGTAATCCAAGCTTTCACCTTGGATTTCAAACAACCTCTTTGAGGGGATTTAAAGCCCCTGTATTTGCAACCCTCAATTACTTTATGTGCCAAGCTTACTAGCGGATTTGAAATCCCCTCAAAACCCCCCAAATCCATGGTGCCAAACGACCCAGAGCCCACTTGATCATTTCTCCTGTAAACAAGATGTTGATGCATGAGAGCTTCCCCAGGTCCTGGTTAATCTCCCCACATTAATTGTGTAAATGGAATAGCTGGGCTCACCCCGGCCCACTAGTTAATGATCGGACCCAGGCTAGAGCCCATCTGTATAGTGTTGAATGGTTTGGATAAGGCTCGCTCAAAGTGGTCTAGGCCATTTAAGCATGGCCTACTTGGGCCACCTGACACGGTCAAGTCCCATCCGGTCTGGCACTGTGAGTCGTCGAAAATATGCTTGACTCACCTAAGTCATTCCAAGTTGCCAAATCCAGTCCATGTATTGCCCATGCCGGGGATTAGCAAGGGATTCTTGACTCAAAGCTTTTGTAGTTTTGCAATAGGCCCAGTTTGGGTTGGGGTTGGTGGTAGCCCGAGTTTGACCATTTCACTAAAAAGACCAAGATTTCTGGCCCAAATCTGAGCCACAGCCCATTATCCTGTGGTCTGATCCAAACCTGACATAACCACGCTTGGGTTAGAATACGTGGCTAAAGATATGTAGGACATGGCATGGATACATTCCTAGCATAGTTTGATGAAAAGAAGGTGAATAGTAAATTGGCTATAACTTTTTATTCAAGTATTATAACGGGACGCACAACCTATCAATCTTGACTGCAATGGGGCATCCGAGGTGAATTGACCCACATTGTGGGTCGCGTATGTCTGTTTTGTCAGAAAACATGCGCTTTCAACTTAAAAACAAAAAATTAAGAAAATAAGTACTATTTTTTTTAGTAATTTCAATTTTTATAATATATTTTTATTTTTAGAGTTTTAAATTTTTTTCCTAAAAAAATAACTTTTGATCATGCTAAGACTCTTCTAGTAAAAAATTATTTAGACTTTTTATTAGAGTTAGAATTTTATTATTTTTGTAATTATGAATATTGATTTAGCATTTTTTCTTTATTAATGGTGTAAAAGAGACATATACACATTAGATAATTATCAATCAATTTATTTTCAAATTTATTAAAATTTATTTTTATTTTCCCCCATGGATTCGAGAAATCTATGTGAAGAGTTCAAAAAGACACCATGGATTCCTGGGAGGAAGACTGTGCTAACCCCATAGCGTTCTTCCCTGCGTCAAGATATGCCCAATTAGTGGATACAAACAAACATACATACATGCGTCATGTGTGTGCATCTGTACTCATCATTGTTGGTTAATTTGTTTTCAGGTATTAGTCCTGGTTTGGACTGGGTCATCTGGCCCAGCCCATTGATAAGCTGTACATTCGACTGCCTTAGGGTTCAACCCAACACAGACCCATTTACTTTAAATGGGTCAGATTTTAGAACTCAAGACCAACCTGCTATTCTTCACTCAAACCGGCTACTTGGCCATGCTGAATATCACATACCATGAGCTTGATGGTCACTCTTGCAGAATTTATAACCATTCAGTTGAGAGGTATGGCCCACTGACCAACGCAATGTATAATGCTTTATGGTAAGCCGGAAAGTCTTTAATTAGTTTGTACACACTTGGGATTGTTCATTGATTGAAAAGGTTGAGATGACAGGTCCTATCATTGATAACCCATGCAGTAAATATTTATGGCTGTCATTGGGCCCAGATCAACATTAAAATGTCTCAATCTATTGTTGTGGCCCACCTAAGAAATAAATGAGACAGGTGCCATTACCAAGCTTGTGTGACGTCCAGCCCCATGCGTCAGGCTGACGCATTAATTTCAGACCATAAAATAGGGGAAGCGGATTGGCTGGTGTACCTCACACAAGCTATTTAGCTGGTGTATTGACGTCAAGCAAATTATGTGGGTCTAGTCATGAGGAGTACGTTATATCCGAACCGTTCATCAATTTGGCTATCTCGTCTTATGAGACTAAAATTAAGACAGATATAAGTATCAATTGAACCACATTGAAAATAGCAGTGGAGGATTGAACGTCTACCATTGAAACCCTTTTTGGGGTCACATAAGTTTTGGATCAATATGAAATTTATTTTTCCTCTTCAATCATGTCTTTGTGACTTTATGAACAGATTGGATGAAAAATAAACGTTATGGTGGACCCAACGAATATTTAATGGAGAAAATCATTATCTTCACAGTTATTTGTGGTATGGCCCATATGATCTTATATATAATTTATTTTTTTCGATAATATTCTAAAATGATCTCTAAAAATAGATGAACCAGGTAAATATAATAAATACATCACCGTGGGGCCAGGTAACTTTGATCTCCCCTCAACTGTTTGTACAACTCGGGTGCGAGGAGCGCCAGTGCTGTGTTTGCACGACACGTACCGTACACCAGCCAATCCACTTTGGCTGGTGCAGCACACCATCAATTTGGCTGGTGTGTTGATGTCACCAAGTTTTGTGGGTCCCATCATGAGGTATGTGTCATATCTGAACTGTCCGTTCATTTGGCAAGCTCATTGTATAGCTTAAACCGACTTAAACCAAAAAGTAAGATAGATCCAAAGATTAAGTGGACCACACTGCAAAAAGCAACGGGGAGTGGGGGGATTGAACATATACCATTGAAACCATTTTGAGGTTATAGAAGTTTTGGATCAATATGATATTTGTTTTTCTCATCATCCAGGTTTATGTGACCTTCTGAACAGATTGGATGGAAGATAAACATTATGGAGAGCCCTACGGTGCTATTCGTGGTGTGGTCACTTAAGCTTTGGATAATACTCATTTTTTGGGCCCTATTGTAGAATGATACAATTGAATGCATGAACAGTGTGGATATGATAAATACATCAGTGTGGGGCTCATATAAATTGAATCTCCTTTAAACCGTTCGTGCAAGAACTCGAGCAGCGTCAATGCTCGTCTTCGCACGACGCGAATACACACCACACATATTTTAGTGGTGCGTGTACATCAGCCAATCCTCTTCTCAAAATGGAATCGTCCCACACGCCAGCTATATAACTGTCGTTGTTACGTGTTTTGTGAAGCCGAGTACTCGAGCTCGGAGTTGTACGAGCGGTTCAAAGGAGATCAAAGTTACATGGGCCTCACAGTAATGTATTTATTATATCAAAACTGTTAATCTATTTTTAGAGATCATTTTAGAGTATTATCTAAAAAATGGATCATATCTAAATATCATATGGGCCACACCACAAATAGCAGCGGAGAATGATTTTCACAGTTAAAAAATTCGTAGGCCCTCCATAACATTTATTTTCCATGAATCTGTTCATATAGTCACAAAGACCTGTATGAAGAATAATTTCATATTGATCCAAAAGTTATGTGACCCCAAAAAAGGTTTCAATGGTAGACGTTCAATCCCCCACTGGTTTTTTCAGTGTGGTCCACTTAATATTTAAACATGTATTATTTTTTTTTCTCAAACCTTAAGACAAGCTCGCAAAATGTATGAACGGTTTGGATATAATATATACCTCATGATAGAACCACAGAACTTGCTAACGTAAATACAGCAGCTATACAGCTAGTGTGAGGTACACCAGCCAATCCGCTTCCACCCATAGGGAAAATTATTTGATACTCTGATAGAGTATGATACTCGATACACATGCACTCATAAATTGCACACGTGGCACATATAGCTAAGTCACAGTCCTCACGTTGGTTGAACAATCGTAACCTCTGTTTGGTGGACACTTTGTTTTTTTGAACAGACCATATGATGTTTTTCATTTTTAACCGTCCACCCATAACTCGGGTAGTTTTTAAATTACTTGAGTGCCACAAATGCAATTTCTAAGTAGTTCTAAGTGCCTGTGGATCGTCCATCATAGACCGCCTGGTTATCAAAGATTTTCTCATAAAATAGATGGGCAAGCCCCATCGCTGATGGTTTGAGCTTGGCCCATCGACAGCCTTATCAAAACCTCTCCAAATTGGAACATCTTGTTGCCATCAAATCTTCTGCCTTTCTTTATTTTCTTTTTTCAATTGTTTATTGGCACGTAACCAAATGGACAATTTTGGGACTTTCTAATATGGAGAGTAGGCCATCTAGAGGAGGGAAAATCATATCAATGATTTGGAACGCTTAACCATGGATCCTATTTCATAAACTTTCTTGTTCATTATTAAATATTTGATGTAGAGCAGATAGGCACTTTCATAGCAAAAGATACACAAGAGAAGGGCCAATCGGAGGCGGAAATGAAGCAGACCAATGAGACCATTAATCAGTCATATTTCGCAAATCAAGATGAGTTTTTCACATATTACGTATGATTTGGAGGACTTACTTAAGCCAACCAACCCTACTACACAAGGTTACCCATGTTGGATTTGAAATTCCATCGGACCAATAGTCAAAAGTGTCATTTATTTATGTTTTTACCGTAAATAAAAGTTTTAGTTCAAGTATAACTTTTAATCATTTGAGTAATATAAGTCGCGCCCAACATGAAAATGGCTTAGAAAAGTTAGGAGAATAACATGGTTGGGTCAAATTGGACACTTGCTATTTTTGGCAAAAAACCATGAAGTCTAAGTAAAAATAGAGGGTAAGTTTTGTATTTATGGTAAGTCATGTTTTTAAGGAGTTTGAGTTGAAGTGCAGGTCTAAAACTTCATTTTAGGCTTGAGCACATTATTAAAAGAGCTGTAATTTCATTTTATTTATTTATTTATTTTTATCATCAATCAAATTATTTCAAATTTATTATAAATTATTCATGCTTTTATCTCTCATGTATTCAAGGAAGCTCTTTAGGGAGTCCAGAAAGCTCCATGGATTTAGAATAGATATCCCTTGAGGAAAATGATGATCTACCTTATCAAAGCCCTTCCTACATCAATATTGAGCCCAGTTCCTTGTATAAAAGCTTATTCTACAATTTTGTATGTGGCCCCAAATTCATGGGTCCCATCCACTCCCTCCATGAGGAGTGGCCCATTCAAGTTCACTGCATCACAAAACTCAGGATGATCCAAAATAAGGGTAGGCCACACCAATAGTTCAAAACTCAACTTAATTCGATGTGTAGCTGGTCGGATCGACTCAAAAGACTAGGACGAGTCTTTTTTTGACTCGCCTCAATATTTTAATAACCTTACAGATGCGGTTCCCTCTGCCATATCTCATAAGTTTAAAATCCTATAATTAAAATCTCGCGGAGCCGTGTTGATGAGCAGACAACTCAATTGCGCTACACCACCTAAGGTGGACCACAGCAAATAAATTGGCAAAAATAAAGTTTAATCGTCAATTTACTTTGCATGTTGTGGCCCACATGAAGAGCACTTATATAAGACGATTTCACATACGCATGTGTTCTAGCAAGTGAATGTGTTAGTGCTTTTCGTGGGGTACGTGGCAGACCCTGTCTATTACCACTTTTAGAGACTTTTTTAAAGGTAAGCTACGACTTGTGAGGCTTGCTTTTTTTTTTTTTTTTTTTTTTTTTAACACAGGCACACACTCACACCGTAGTGGGATTTCACCACCTATGGATACTCAAACCCTTGACCGGGGGTTGAAACTCCTGAGAGTCTACCACCGGAACAAGGGTAAGGATCCAAACGATTTATTCAAAAGATACGTCAGCACTGGTTGTTGGACTTTATATTTTTCAATGACCCCAACGATTTATTTGATAGAGCTCTCATCAGATGAAGGGTCCTCAATAAAACTCAAACTCTCCGATTGTATATTTCAACCATTGTTACAGTAACTCCCCTTATTCAAAGTACAATAGTCAAAATATTAAAAGATTGAAATAATCCCATTGAAAGTTTTTATTTGCCGTGTGAAGTGAGACCTTATCATATAAATAGCTTGGATCAGTGGAAAATGTTCCGGATTCAAAGGTTAAAATCATGACGTATGGTACTGTAATAGGTTGGGATGTATTCAATCAAACCTCTTCACTTTTCCTTAAATCTAATACCAAGAATTTCCCCAATTGTATAGGTATAATAAAGAATATATATATATATATATATATATATATATATATAGAGAGAGAGAGAGAGAGAGAGAGAGAGAGAGAGAGAGAGAGAGAGAGAGAGAGAGAGGGGCATGCTCACCTACGCACGTGCACACTTTTGCACACGTGTCATGAGTGTCGAATCCGAACGGTCCATAAGATGCGGAATCCCATGAAACCTTAGCGAGGGAATTTTCACCCTGATCTAAGATTCTGGTGGGCCATAGCAAAGAGAAATCAAATCAAGGGAAGAAACTGTTTGCATTTTTATGGCCCGTCGAAGTTTTGGTTCAAAGTAAAAAATGGTACAAGGGGGTTTTATGAGGTTTTGCTTCATGTGGACCGTTCAGATTTTCGAGACTCCTCAGATATGATGAGTTCTCAAAAAAATTCCTACGTAGTCCGTGCAAACTGGTTCGCAGGTGAGCATTCCGAGATATTATATATATATATATATATATATATATATATATATATATATATATATATATATATATATATATATATATATTATATTAAGAATAATTATATTATATATGAAACCTTTATTAAAAATTTCATATAAATTTTGTGATAAGAGGAGGGGTTTGGCAATATGGAAAACATGGGTTCAAATCTTCGTAACAATAGTGCAAAGTGAACATGGATCAGGTGAGTCTACTTCTTTTCTTTGACCATGCCCTAAAATGAGTAAAACAAAAATTGATTGATGATATGAATATACAACACATATATCAAGATGGGCCCCACAATCAAGGACTCACCCACTAAGCCATTACCCTGGACTTACCCAATTCGCATCCATGCAAAGCACTGACGCATGTGGTGTAGGTGGCTTGGGCACTTTATTATGTTCACTTTTCACTTTACATACGTGGATCGCCATAAAGAGCATAAAGAGTCAAATCTTTTTTGCACTTGGTTTAGATCAATCTAAGCCATCGTGCAATTAGGGAGTGAATCAAGGTCTAACTAGATGTTTAACCTAGTAGTGTCCAAAAATCGGGCCATATTAATTGGTTGAGCGAGCTTGATATATGGTTATACAAGTGGCTTCAATGACAAATGTCATACATGTTTGGCGCCAATTTAATTGTTTAGGATTTGGGTATGATGTAGAGTGGGTTACAAGCCTATTCTTGACATAGATGGATTGAAAGAAGTCTGAATGGAAGCAGATGTAGTCCGTCAGGTCCGGGCCTAGCATTACGTGAGGCATGACATAATTGGGCCTCGGGCGCATCCAGATTGAAGAGATTCATTCTGGATAGGGAGAAATTGTCATTTAAAGTGTGAACCGTAAATCGATTATAACTTTTAATCTGGGTATCGTTACGGTACGCACGACCTATGAATTTTTATTGGAGCATGCCATCTGAGGTGAACCCATGTTTTCCATATCGCTAAAATGACTCCTTCCAATTTAAAATTATAATTTTACGAAAGCATAATATTTTAAATAATTTTTTTGTTAGACATATCTCTTTCGTTTAAGAGTTTTAGCATATACTATGTTCTTAAGAATTTATTCTAATCATGATAGGAATCATTCTGTATGATTAAATTATGACTTTCTATTTTTAATAAATTTTACTATTTGGAGTAAGTTTTGGTTTAGTTTAATTAGGACTCTTAATTAAGGTTTACGTTTATTATTTAAAGCATTCTAATTTCATTTTAGAAACACATTAATAAAATATCTTAAATTTTCATTTATTATTTGTGGATTTAAGAGCCATTATACCTCGTGGATTCAAGGTTCATATCACATAGAGGTGTAGACGTTGGAAATAAGCACTCACACGTTTTTATCTATGATTTTGGGTGTGTGGGCTAATTTGTACTAGTGATATAGTTGATTTGGAGTCACCACTAGCCAATTAGCTCAAAATCCCGCGGTTGACTAGAACTTGCAGAATCTATAAAAGCTAGAGAAGGTGTTAAGCACATTCTCTGTCCGCACAAGCATACGATCTTTACTTTGTGTGGTTAATCAATTTCAGGGGATATGATGCTTTTACGCTAGATGAGAGAGTAGGACTACGTAAACTCAGATTTCTAACGTGACAAGATCTCGGATTCTGATAACCATAGAGCATGCGTCCAAAGAATGCCTATAAGAGAAATGAGGGGAGAAGAGATGTGATTATGCTAGAATGACATGTGGGAGGACTAAGCTACCACGAGTTTCTGATGTGACATGATTCAGAATTCTAACAAGTCACAAATCATACGCCCAATGGGAACCTATAAAAAGGGGGGGGGGGGGGGGGGTGTGGTGATGCGATGAATGAAGTATGAATGTAAATGACGGTGACTTGATTGTTTACTTACAACTTGGAGTGGCTAGGACGTAATGAGCACATTATGATTGGAATTCATAGCCTAGGTAGGCCTAGGCTAAGAGGGGTGGCTCGAGGATGCTAGTAGGCTATGAGAGGGTTGAAGGAGGCTGAAAAGGGGGCTGGAAGGGATGAGGGATTGAAAGCTCAAGCTCACCCTCTCACTCTCACTCACTTGCTCTCTTTATCTCCTCTCTTACTCTCACTCTCTTGGTGAGTTTTTAGTGTGCGCTTAAATGAGGAGAGAATGAGACTATTCATAGCCTCTTAGATGGTTTTATTATAAATTTTGGGACTTTGAAGGGTAAATAGTGATGTTGAAGGTGGTGATTGGTGGAGAGTAAGAGAGGTGTAACACGACACTCACTCATTAGTTGGGAGGGATGGTAAAAGAGTAATGAGAGGGAAGTTTCACGACATTGGTAATCCTAATGCAGCTGTCTCATCCAGAGGAGCAACAATTGGCTGGGGTGGGCTCATTACAGACTGGAGTGGTACTTCGAGTGTTGCTGGTGGCACTTTGAGTGTCACAACCTCCTCAGTTTGGTTTGAAATTTGGTCATCCGCTTGGTTGGCCCCATAATCTCCAAAAGGACTATGGTTCAGGTCTAAGCTGGTGGTATGCTATGAGTGCTGGAATTTTATTTTTTACTTTTAGACTTTTTGCCATTTGGCTTGTATATGATTTGAATTGTCTTGAATTTAGCCAAAATTGCAACTTTTGGGTTAAGCTTAGTTTGGCTGGAAAAGTGACTAAGGCTTAGCTAATGGCTTAAGTAATGGCTATGCTTAGATAGCGACTTAGATATGGCTAAGGTTTGGGAACGACTTGAGGCTTGAGGGTTTGGGTAATGGGTGCTTACGGGTCATCCATGCCACATCAAGTTGCTAGCATGGGTGGGGCGTCTACAAAAGCAGACAATGTTCTTCCTCTATTAATTTTACACCCCTTCCTGGTGTCGAGGTATAGCATCTACATGTGTTGCCATCTAACAACAACTTTTTCAATGTTACGTAACTCTCTCTATTGAGACCAAAAAAAACATAAAGGAGCATAGGGAAAACATGTCATACCAATCATGGTAAAATGATCATTGTATGTGAATGGGTATGTGGATGCCCTGTATATTCACAAGACTCTCTAGCAGGGACACCATATCTCTACAGGTTATATATATTTTGGATGTTATAGTCCAAAGAGATGAGAAGATTCCTAATCAAGCCATTCATAGTCTTAAACTCTCATCTCTACACTCTTGCCCTTGACTTCTTAAGAATTTTTTGAAAACATGTTGATATCAGAACTTGGAGATCTAATCAACACTTAAAAGGAATAAATCTTCGTGTTAAAATACTGACCTATAAGTTCATTACATCCAGAAGACAGGCCATCTCTCTTCTTTTGCAGCAGTTGAAATATCCAGAAAAATGTGAGTGAATCTGTCTTAAGATATTAACTATTCAACTCAAGACTTGAACTCATAAATCTAATATTTGTACATCAAATTTCTTAGTTTTCTTTATTGTGTACAATTTTCAATTATTTTTTTTTTTCAATATTCTTAAGCCCACATGCATGTACAAATTAGTTAATGAACACGCCGGTGACACACAATGAAATATCCAAGCCATCCATTGAGTGAACATCACCGTGTTAATACTACTACTAAAAGATAAAAGTTGTCCACTCATAAGTGTCCCATGATATTAGTAAAAAGTGGATATGTTTAAAAAACTTAGGGATTTTCCAGAACTAAACATTTTTCCCAGTTAATTTTCTCCAACCTGATTGGTAGACCAACCTAATTCTTGGGACAGGAAATCTACATAATGGTACCCTTCTAATGGATGGCTTAGATATTTCATCTATATGCCACGACTAGAATATGTAATGACATTTGCATTAGTTGGACTTGTCTACTTGTGGCTTCAAAAAGCTCTCAAAAACTAAAGTGGATTAAATCTCAGGTCCAAGCTACTAGTGTATTCTGATTCACTAAGACCTAGATGTTTTAAATTAGCTAAGACCCTATTTGGTTACCACTCAAAAATAATTTAATCTCATGCTAGTTAATAATAATTGCACAAAAAATTTAATTTCATGTTAGTAAATAATAATTATGTATTAGAAATCATAGTTTTGATCTTAAGCCCATATATGTAAAAGCAATCTCATGTACACAGCACCACGTGGGATGGGGTCGTAGACAAGAAGCAATGTCCAATCCTTTCGTAAGGTTGACCTTGTAGACGCGACGTTCTCTTCCAAATATTAAAAACAAAACTAGATCTAAATCCTTGTCAAAATCTCTAATACATAATTATCATTGACTAAAATAAGACTAACTATTTTTTAAGTGGCAGCCAAACAGGCCTCAAGTCTATGAGATAATAAATAATAATAATAATAATAATAATAATAATAATTATTATTATTATGGGAAGATCTGATCCATCTATATAATTCCAAAGGCCGAAACCATACTAATTCAGCCGAGCGAGCGAGCAGTGATCACGATGCACAAATTGAAAGATCGCAACAAGTCACAAAGGAGGCTTCTACTCCGAGGTTGGTAGTCGGATCGACAACCTATGTTCCGGGAAATGACAGGCGAGCCGACCCCTCGTTCTCGTTCTCGTCTTCACCTTCTATTCGAAGGAGGCCGAGCTCTCGCCCCTGTCCTTGCCCCACACCCTTCCGAAGGAAGCTGTCCCAGGCCAAGGTCGGGGAGATGCGAGGATATTATGCGTTAAGCTAAACTTGGAAATTACCATAAAAAGACGTGACCGATTACTTCGGGCGCAGATACGCACGATGTGCATAGTACAGCGCATGATCCTTAGATTGCGCATAATATCCTCATGATCTGAGAATATCCTTGAATGAGCAAATCACGCCATGATTAACGGACCCAGATCAAGTCGATAGTCAAGTATAAGTACGCAAGGACCCCATTACGACAGATACGCAATATCTTGCATTCTCCTCCTACCTTAGAACTTAGACCCCAATTCTCTTGCCCTGACTTAGGCATCGGAGGGTCCCCGGCTTAGCCAGGGTCTCCTTTGCTTACCCTTTGTGCAGGACCAGGGTCTATTTGATGAGTGGAGAGCGATTCAGATTTTGACCTCAATAATAATAATAATAATAATAATAATAATAATAATAATAATAATAGAAGAGAAAAGAAAAAAGAGTCCTTTCTATTATAATATTAAGACTCTCTTTTGATGGTGGTTGGGTCACTGATGACTAGTAGTCAAAAGTAAATTGGACGTGAAGCTGTTGCAATTAGAAGCCAGTTTCAACCCCAGTTCAACTGCGACTTTGTAAAAAGATGAAAATGATTTTTTTACATAACCATTTGTCTAAAACTACCCTCAGTTTTTACCGGTCGGACCGGACCGGTGGTTCATGCGCTGGTTCTGATTGGTTCCATTGGGCTTCACTCACTTGGAATTGTTTAAAACCGGAGAATGTCTCATTAGTTGAACCTGGTCTGACTTTTAATTGTTTAAAACCGGAGAATGTCTCATTAGTTGAACCTAGTCAGACCGTCGGGTCCATCTAAGATCTTTTTTAAGTTATTAATTGCCTAACTACTTTTGAAAGTAACCCAAGTTTTTTTTTTTAGAAAAAAGTAGTTGGATGGGGTCGACCCCTTTGACTTATGTGATTTGTATATAAGGGTAGGATTGTGGGCCAGGTTGAGGTCATGGTTTCAGCCCCACAGGGACCGGAATCATCCACAGGACTCCATGCCGGGCCACCCTGTTTTATATGCAAATCCACTCTGTCCACCAGGTTAGAATCATTACTTGAACCGTGCATAAAAGATATCGGCTTAGTAAAAATTTATATATGTTATATAAATGGAAACAATGTAAAACTGCTCTTAAAACCTGTAAGTTTAGGTGATGTGGTCCACTTGAATTTTCAATCAGGTTGGTTTATCTATTTTCATTTCATCCGGGTGTGTGACACTTGAATAATGGGTTTGATGAAAAGATACACACGATACACACCCCGGTAGCCCCGTACAAAAACCTATGGTTGGGACTCCATCCTCATTGTGTTCCTTGTGGAGTGGCCCACTGACTTATAAATATGATTATGATTTTTTTTCCACTGCCTAAAATCGAGGATACAACCTGATGGACAGAGTGGATTTTACATATACAAATGGTGGGCCCCACAGAGCTGGAGCTTGGGAGTTTTAGGCAGTGTAAAACAAGTGTGTTGAGGATTCCGGTCCAACCCACCCCACCCACAGACAGAATAAAACTAGTGTTACGGAGGATTCCGGCCGGTCCACCCCATCCAGGACAGAAAAAGATATCAGCCCGATAAAAATCTTAGGTGGGCCACATTTTCGAGTACAACTTAAAATTGTGCTTAAAACCTTTTTCTGTCCACCCCATCCAGGACAGAAAAAGATATCAGCCCGATAAAATTTCACTCAATGCTAGCAAGTTGTGTAGGTCCCACCCTGATGTGTGGTCTATATCCACACCGTCCACCCATTTTTTGAAATTATTTTAGAGCATGGGCCAAAAATCAGGTAATTTTAAAGCTCAAGTGGATCCACCACTGAAAGCAACGGGGATTGAATACTTACCGTTGAAAACTTCTTTGGGGCCACATAAGTTTTGGATCTACCTCATTTTTCGGCACATACCATAAAATGAGGTTACAAAACAAATGAACGGTTTAGATATGATACATGTGTGTTATTCTAGTAATTTTAAATGATGGTGGGTATATCCATTCAATGTACCACCGTATTACCAACAAAGCAGAGCATTAATCTAATCCCATGAAATCATGGGACAATCCCTGCCATGGGTAATAATGATGTTTTTTTTAATACAATCCCACCTAATCCCTTCTAATCCCGTTGCCCAAACAGGGCCTTAGTGCTGTGCCTGCTCGGAGTTTAAGAACACTCAGTTTTTACTTTTTACATTCCGTTCATCTTTCCTGTTTCTGTACATTCCCTTCATTCCTGTATATGAGTCACACCTGATGAATGGATTTGGTGAAAGATATCCACGGTTTTGGCCCAACACAAAACCCATGGTTAGCATCCCTTCACCATTGTTCCCTGTGGTGTGGTCCACCTGAGTTTTGGATCGGGATGATTTTTTGCCCCACAATCTATCATCAAGGAGTTCACCTGATGGACGGAGTGGATTTCAAAAATACAACCTGGTCGCCCTAAGAGACTGAGTGCTTTACGCACAGCGTTCAACAGGTGTCCTCATTGTGGAAATGTAATGAATGGTCAAATGGGGATTATTCAACAATGTAACTCAAGAAAGTAGTATTGCCATTCATCAGATTTTGATTCATATGCTCATATTTTGGTTGATCCAAACCGTTGATATTTCCGTAGATTGTCCATGCACCAGAAGAATCGCCAAAGTAGTTTTTTTTTTTTTTTTTGTTTTCTTTTATGTTCTTCAACCCTTCAATCATACACATGGAATAATTTAAAGTCATCCCAACCATCCGAACTCTTCACCCAACTATTGATAGAAAACCAACTAAAAATTACACGAAGAATGTGATATTTACAATCTGATTTTAACCTTGGAATTTCGACCACACTATTTTACTTTCAACAATCCGTTTCATACCATCAATTGAATGGGTAGATCAGCTTGAATTTTGGTAATGTAATCCACCGCTGGTGATAGTCATTTATGGGTCCCAAATGCGAGCGGAGTCGGTGGAACATCAGAGTCTAATCGGGTGTTTGGTTGCACCTAATTTCTTGAAAATTTGCAGCAAGCTAGACAGACTAATCATGAAAAATCTTGGTTTTTGGTGTAACAAAACGCACTCGTGTATGGTGGGACACACGGTTTGGCGCCACGAATTGCGGAAACGAATTGGCTACTCAACCTGCCACTAGCCAATGGCTAGTGGTCGGTGCTCTATGGGCCCCACCATGAGTTCCACCCATTCTTCCAAATCATTTTATGGTATGAACCCAAAAATGAAGTTGATCCAAATCTCGAGTGGACGGCACAATATTGATTGAACGCCCACCATTAAAAACTTCCTGGGGGTCACAAAAGTTTTGGATCAAGCTGATATATTTGTTTTCCCTTCATCCAAGTATGAATGAACTAATCAACAGGACAGATGTTAAATAACCATTACAGTGGGCCATAGGAGGTTTTTAATAGTGGAGATTCAATCACTACTGTTTTATCATGGTGTGGTCCACCTGAGATTTATATCTACTCATTTTTGGGACCAAGACTTAAAATTATCTTTCAAAATGGATGGACTGCGTAGATAAAATGCATACATCATTGTGGGGTCCACATAGCACCGACCAATAGACACCTAGCTGGTGGCAGCGTCACTAGCCAGTCACTAGACAAACCGCATCCACGAATTGCATGTGATTCATTGCTATGGATCTGATCAACTCTTCAAATATATGATTTACTTGTAGATTGTGCTCTTTGCTTTGGTGGGTGTTGCGTTGCTTTTTGTTAAGATATGTGGTTTTTTGAAAAATTTTGAAATTTTGCTGCCAAAAAGATTTTTGAAAATTTTAAATGGAAAAGTGCGGTGTGTGCTTTTGTATCACATCTGAAATGATAGGAGAAGATTTGAGATTTATATGTGAATGTGTGTGTAGTATTCTTACTCGGAGATTTGGAAATTGAGAAACGCACTGGAACACATGCACCCGCGCTCAGGCTCGGCACAGGCACGGGCAGTGCGGTTGTAGTGATGCTAGTTGACGCACTTTGTACGTTGGGAGACAGTCAAATCCTCCATATAACATATACTTCGTAAAATATTGTAAACACATCCACTATTTAATTCTGCCAGAAGATCATAAGGGAGTGAATCACGCTTTAAGAACAATGTATATTTTTACATGATTCAGCCTAGTGAAACAAAATAATCGAATTTTATTTTTCATTTATCGGTATATCCAACTTAATTTTTCCAATGCTTTTTCTTATTAGGACATTTGGGTCATTGCCTCTTGAGTATCACTGGAAGGAAACTCAGTCCTGTGCTACACCTGGGGGAGAGCAAGTACAAGCCCAACTAGGCTACGTAGTTGAATGTGTGAGTGTGTCATGATAGGATTTTGAAACGCGAATATATAAGTTTTGAAAATTAAGATTTTAAAGTTACAATCCTAAGGATTTCTCATTAGGTATTTCAAGTTTTTAGAAACCAAAAACGATAAATTCTACTCTATTAGTTAGGTTTACTTTAATTAAGTTATTGAGAAATTGTTGAATTTTTTTTATATTGAACCTTCAATATTTAAAAAGCCTCTCCTAGATTTATTCTAGATAAAGAAGTTGAGAGCCAACACGTTATCCCTAGTGCAAGGACAAGGAAGACAAATAAAATAGTATATGTATGGACCCCGCATATGCATAGAAAGTGTGATGAAATGAGGGAAAGAAGGAAACAAAGTTTCATTTCTCTATTTTCTTTCGGTCTCTGTATTGTCCTCTCTTTAGAAGTGATGGCCAAGGGGACGAGAGTCGTGAGACATCCAAAGGTCTTTCAATGCTGCCCTCTTCCTCTGGAATAGAATCAATATATAAAAAGTTAGTGTTTTGTGTTTTAAGAATACATTAATTATGGTCCTCTACTATCTTATAGTCTTTCATACAACCCATTTTATTGGAATCTTGTGATCCTGCATGCCTTAACTATATACCTAATATCTAATCAAATCCCTCTACTATTGTGGTAATCCGTTGTAAAAACTCAAAAATTTTCGTGCACGTGTGACCATTTAACCCTACATTCGCTGGTTTTCATCACTCGATCATTCGCCATTCACGTGATCAAGGTATGTAATTATCCACTTATCTATCCATCATCAAAACCTCCAAGATGTCTACCAAATCCACAACGTTCCACATTTATCAATGTGTGCAAAGGTGTAAAACAATCATCGTGTATAACTTTCACATTAGAAACAGCTTGTGTAACATGTTTATATGAGGTAACGTGATGGTGAGGACTCTTGTAACGTTAGATGGCTGGTAAAGTGTGTGAGAGTCTATGACTTCATACAGGAAGAGTAGGAGGCACGCATGTGAAGGGGAGTGTGGGCAGCCACATGAGATAGATAGATCCTTTGTTCCAACTGTCCATCCAACTTAATTAACCACTCATCTTTCTATCAACCCATTGTCTACTTACAATCATCTAAGTCCCAATCATCCACTACACCACTAGTAAATCTCAACCGTTAAGCTTGTAGACACCTCACCCAGGGTTGAGAAGTTGATTAGAGCATTGTAGGAACCGCCTAAAACCCTAAATCCTAGTCAAACCTAAACCCAAATTCCGAGCTCAAACTCATTAGTATGTAGGACCACAACAAGGCAAATCCAGGTGGATTAGAAGGGAAATACCACCCCAAAAATGACCCATATAAAAGATGAGGCGAACCCTGCCAAATTTTATAACAGGGTTAGGTGAGGTGATGACATCAACAAACATGCATCGATTAACACATTCGGGTGGAATGACCCCTATATCCTTACTTTTTCTTAAAATTTACCCTTCACCATCCGATCCAACCATCCATATTTTGTCACATGGCAATCCAATTCTAACAACCAATCCTAACTCTTACAGCCCTTTTTACCCCTATAATCTCCAAAAATAACCAAAATGTCACTCCAAAACCCTATAAATACCCATTCTCATTTGTCACTTTCCTAAAATTGGCACCCAAGTATAGAGACTTCGATCCCAAGTTTTCGAGTGTAAACCTAGTAAAAATGTATGTGGGTGAGTTTCCATGTGCCCACACAATCTGATTAATATTCACCAATGACCAATAATCAAAGTAGCTTTAAATTAGCAGTTAAACAAACATAACTAACCCAAAAATATATGGATAGTATTCAAAATGTACAATTCCAAAAGTGGTGTTCGCCCAAATGCAGACTACATAAGCCACAATATATATTCAACAAGATCAAAACACGGAGTCTACACCAGAATTGGGGGCTTCAATATACAAATCCTCAAAATGTACAAAACGAAAGTAGTGAGGCACTCTGCCTCAACCCACCCATCCGACAACTATAAGTATAGAGCGTCATCAACAGGGTCTACTATGTCTTGTCTAATATGTCGATTTTGATGTTACTTGCATCGATAAGGTAATTTGGTTGATGTTTTAAAACACCATCCCGGGTGGGAGTGAGTAGCTAACTCAGTGATAGTATTTTCTAAGTTACACATGTTATTAATACATTCAAGCGTAAGTAATGATGGTATAATAAAGCACGCAATTTCCTAAGCTGGTTATTAAGGTGCATGCATGTCATGATATACGCAATGGTTGGCATACAACATAACCCAACAATATTTACCATAATGATATGCGCAATAGTTAGCTTGTAGCATAACGCAACAATGTTTACCATGATGATATGCATGATTAACCAAGTAATTATTATTCTTCATACAACAGATTGACGAAGCTGGGATACCTCCATTTTATCAAAAGTCATTAAACGAATTCACGTAGCTCATGGCGGCACGTAACAACCCATTACCAGTGTCCCTTGATCTCGTTCTGTGTTTGTCACCCAAAAGTCCAACTTATATAATTAAACCGCATTAAGGTCTCATCGCCTAAAGACGATCACAAATAATGTAAGATTCGTCACCCAAACACAAATGTGATGAAGGCACAACATTAAATCTATCAATAATATAATAGACTCATAACTTTCACTAGTGCTCAATGGTCATTACAGGGATGCTTGTCACCTAATGACTCGTCACCCAATGTTTTGTCAATGTGGCATTCACATCACCCCAGCATAAGCCAACAGCTCAAACATAGCATCCCATTTCACTTACCTGGCTCATAAGTATTTATATGATCGTAAGCACTAACGGTTATAAATGGACCTAAATAAAAGGTAACAGTGGTATCTCAGATTCTATTAGATGTTATAAAATCATCAAGCATTAAAATGACCAGGCCATGCATTAGAATGATCCGATCGATAACCGGGGACCCCGAACAAAATCGACATTGGGTGCAAAGCATTATATGTAACTCCAATTACTATTGGTCATCTGTGTTCAACTTTGGTCGATTGTATAAGTCAGCCACTTACTTGATTTGTAGGGCTCGATCCACGATATCAACAATTTGGATTATCAATGCATAATCAAAATCACAAATCAACTTAATACCATATCGGGTATATTAATTAAACACATGTATAAATCAATATAATTCAATGTATATCAATACAACCCAACATATATCAACAACACAAATTAACACCGCACTTGAGTATATCAATAGAACACATGTACTAATCAATAGAGGTGGGCATCGAGTCTAGTCGAACCAAGTTTGGTCCAACTCGACTCAATCCGATATTGTGAAAACCCTGACCCGAACTCGTTGTGAAAACCCTTACCCGAACTCGATCCGACTTGAGAACGAGTCCAGCGGGCCTAACTTGATCCGAACCGAATCTTGGTTGGGCTGATCCAAACTGAGTCCGACTCGATCAGAGATACTGAGTCGAATTGAGTTGGCTATAGTTCGGATCGGGTCACCAAATCATCAAACCAAACAGTTGAATCTTCGACCTTGGCAAGTAGAACGTGGGCCCCACCACGAATCGAGTCGGGTTAGGCAATAAAACACAGTGGCTTCTCCACCATACACGTGGCATAGTTAGGCAATAACTATCGAACTATAAAAACCATCCAGGTGTTAGCTACCAGTTGGACAATATTGACTTTTCCATCGGTGTGATTTCAAAATAGGGCCCATCTACAATCTAATTAGCAATTCGGTAGGCTTGGATAGCCGTATATGTGGCGAACTTCCACCAGAGTATTGTCCCGAAATGCCACATGCTCTAGTGATTCTCGAAAAGGCCAAAAATTATGATCGTGTCATTACTCGATATATGATAGTTTCATCCACCTTCTCGTGAAAACCCAAAGGGCAATCAGCTCGCCGGAAAATTGACATCTGTAAAGTCATTTTTAAAGACTATTTTTAGTAGTCTGTTAGACCACAGAAAAGTGTAGAACATGGACCTCACCACGGATCGAGTTAGGTTTCGGATCCGACGGATCGAGTTTCTATTCGAGTCAAATCAGGTTACTATGTAACCCGAACTCAACTCGATCGGGATTCGGATATAGTTAGGTCTACCGTCTACTCGATACGAGCCCGACTCTGGCATTCGGTTCGGGTCGAGTTGGATCCGCCGGATTGAGTCGGGTCCTGCCCAGCTCTACTAATCAGTATAATCCAATGTACACCAATACGAACCAACATATATCAACAACACTTATCAAATGACATAAAATGGATTCTAATAGTAGGAATTTCATATTGATCAATCATTTTATCAAACATGTTGGCTACCAACAACACAAAATATTATGGTTATAATAATAAATCAATCCAAGCATAAATAAGACATGAAATCCTAACAACAACTTAAAATCATTATCTAACGCTGTCAAAGGCTGATAAAAATGAAGCCTAGAATAATGGTCTACACCTTAGGAATAAATTTCTCACTTTTTGAGCACATAGGGTTAGGATTTTGGGGAAAAATTGATTCCTACATCAAATCAAGAGAGCTTACATAAGATTTATGGAATTTAACATCTACGTGCTTGAAATCAGAGGGTAAGACACTTTTCTTACCTCCAATCATGAGTAGGGGTGGACTCAGCGGAGGATTCGGTAACTATAAGGGTTTAATCAAAAGGGGAAAATGGTAGGAAGCAAGCACTAAGGGTCACCTCTCTCTCTCTCTCTCTCTCTCTCTCTCTCTCTCTCTCTCTCTCTTTCTCTCCTCTTCTCTTCCTCTCTTTCTCTCTTCTTCTCTTTTGCTAGGGCAAATTCGTATGGAGCAAAGGGACTACCCAAAATTAGGTATTTATAGTGCTAGATGTAGTGTAAATGACCCTAATACCTATGTCCTTACTATTATAACCTTATGGGAGGTTGTTTCTAGCTTTCAGGGCCTACTTGGAGGTGTTCGGGTCGATTTATGCTATAGGATAGTTGTCCCTAATGGTGATCTACGTATGGTTCAATCGCCTCGCCATTCGAATTATCATTCAATGGTTATGATCAAAATTCAGTTCGACGATCACCAATCATCGATTAGGGGTCGCGGCTATAGGAATAGGTGTAGGGTATTAATTTAGATTGGTGCCCTAAATTTAGTCGCGATCTAACGGTCCAAAAGCCACAACTTTGGTAAGGACCGGATATGGACAATTAACTTAAGTTCATGTTTAATTTCAGGAATATTCACACATTTCATGCACTAGTCTTGCGAGTTTAAGTTGAGCAATTTGAGGCGAAATCTCGACTCAATGTCTCGCGGTGGACGTCAAGCCCACTAAAACGAACATCTTTCTATAATTTCGAGTTTAACGACCACTAACGAGCATCCTAGAGCTTGTTTGGTTAATCCAAGTATTTCTAGAATAGATTATGTAGTGAAATCTCTCATATGAGACAGGTAGGGTTTGGATGAACAAAGTTTATAGTGTGACCTATTCGCAATCAGTGAATGATGATTCAATCTTAATCATCCTAAATTGTTGATTTTAGGTTGAAAGAGTGAGTAGGTCAATTTAATCTGAGTGTGTGGGATAATTAAGACCTAATCCATTAGTTGTCTTGGTTTTAGGTGGATCTTCATTAAATTGCGGTGATTCTGATTAATCAATGGTAGGTTACCTAGATCTTGGCCCTCGACTAATAGATCATAGGGTTAGGGCCAAGATTTTTGTGATCGGGCGTATTCAGTAGCTTTCTATGGTTAACTAATCGAATTTGTGTGGTTCCTTACTGATAATAACTGATTATAGGAGTATTCAAGATTGGTAAGTAAGAAAATAAGATAATTCTAACAAAAAAATGAGAATTTTTTAAATCCAAATTAGCTAAAATCAGGGATGTTACACCATTTCATTTCAAGATCATCTTATCACTCACCATTCACCAAGAGAGCTTAAGGGAGAGAACAGTGAGAGAAGGAAAGCGTGGTCTTAACCCACCCATCCACCAAGAAGAGAGAAGAGTGCAAGAGAGGAAGCCCTTCGAGCCTTAAGTCAATTTGTCCAAGCCCTAATCTTAGCCGCCTGAGCCACCGAAAGGTCAATCTAGTCCACTCAAGTCAATCCTTGCTACAAACCCATTCACCCACTCACCCGACTTTGATAAACTTCATTCATGCTTGCATTAACATCTTGCATCATCCTCTCCACTCCAACCCACCTGTAGGTCTAGTCAGTTTGAGTGTATGCATTATGGCTCGTTGGTATACAGGATATTGCCTATAAAAAAAACTCAGGCTAGCCAAGCTTCGACTGCATCTTCAAGTTGGTGAGGTCGGGTAGACTTGTTTGATCGAGTCAACCCTTGCAATAGGCACCAAATCACCACATTACATTCTACACACTTTCATCATTCGTGCACAAGAACTAGTTCAATTCTGATATTTTGTCTTGTCTTGTGAAGTAGAGATCGTACACTTGTACGGGCAGAGATGGTGCTTAACATGTTTCCTTTTCATCACTGTAGTCCCTTACTCAGATTTTTAATCGTAGATCAGGAGTCATTTTAAGATAAGGAATCCTCTAATTCCTTCTTTTAAGGTTTCTGCATGGTCTAGCAAGCTATGGAAATTTGAGTAATTGGCTGGTGGCGACTCCAAGTCAAATATAGAATATCCCATGCCATATATATATATATATATATATATATAAGAGAAAAAATAAATAAAAAGTCCAAAAAAAAATCAGAACCATTGTACCCATTTGGGTTAGATGTTCCTAAACAAACCATTTCTATTATAGCCTAATCCGCACCATATCTCGAACTACTATAGCCAATCGAGAAGAAGAAGCTCTCCCCTTCCCTACTCTCTACGCAGAAGTTCTCCCTCTATAGCCAAATCCAACAAAATTTATGCCCGTCTCTCGTATCCAAGAGCTAGCACAACACATAAAGACCATGCAGGAAATGCTTCTCTCGCTCGTATAACCGTGATTTCCAACAGCCAGCAACCAGGTTAACCCATCACAACAACAACAACTACTAGCTGTTGCATTCCTCCCATCTTCCTGCTCAGTCCAACCACAATTTTCGGAGTCCACACAAGATATCCAACACCATCCATCATAGCCCTTAACCTCGAGGCATTTCTTCTAGTACCCTCCCATGAATAGGAGCCAGTTTCAATCACATCCTGCAGCCGAGATTCCTAGTCAAATTTTAATAACAAAGACTTCCCCAAACGGAAGCCAAGGGTAGATTTTAGCGGATGCCCTCAACGAGGGTCAGTTCCGAGCCCAATGCAATCCCCTTAACATGACCAACCAGCAGACAGTGGCGGATACCCACAACGGGGTCACTTCTTAATCTCTCATCCTCCCCCTAATGGGAGTATCAGTCTATTCCAACAATTTTTCACAGTCGAAAAACCTAGTTTTTTTCCAACAATTTTCCATAGTCGAAAACCTAGTCTCTTTCATAGGCTCGAAGAAGTCAACCACTATGCCAAAGAAGTGGAATAGGCCTTGTCGTAAGGGGAAAAGAACCCTCAAATGAGCTGTTCAAAAATAAGTTGTAGAGGTAGCAGGGAGTCGACCTCCCATCTACTAAGTTCAGGAACTTATGTCCCTTCCCGAATGCATGGGTACCTCAGAACTTTGAGGTGCCCAAGTTCAAGAGATATGACGGTTGTAGCTATCCAACTTCACATTTAAAAGCATTTTACAGGGACCTTAATACCGTAATAAGGAATAACATAGCCCTCATCCGCCTATATTCAAAAAATCTTTGAAAGGTGACGCTTTGGATTGGTGCATGTGAACGTTGAAAATAAGCGACCATGTGTCCCTATCGGATCGTTTGTGGTTATACGTGTAAATAGTGGTTATATAATAGAGTAATAAATATAGCACTATGTACACTCAGATTTCTGATGTGATAGAATCTGGGATTCTAGCAAGTCACCGAGCATACATCCAAAGAGTGTCTAGATGCAATGAATGATAACTAAGCTACCAGGAGTCATTTGATGAGACAAGATTCAAAATTTTAACAAGTCATAGAGCTTAGACATAATGGAAAGCTAACAAAGAGGGTTTAAGTGTTAGTGCACTTATTTATGCACCTTTTTGTCAATCACGTGAGTCATTATGTCAGATAGTCAATTAAGCCCTTGGAAATAGAAGACTAAAGACACAAGTGGACATGAGCATTAAGGAGCAAAGAACATGTATATGAGGTGCTGGTGACCCTAACCCTTGAACATCTAAATGATTATTGCCTTAATATAAAAATCATGTTGATCATCCCTTAACATTAGGAGCCTTATTGAAACATGGTAAGTATGCTATAGAGGTCTCGAGCTACTAGAAATTAAACTGCCCAAACCAGCAACCTTAGTAGTGTGATTGAGCGACACTCAATCGATTGAGTCAATCAACCGAACATGGATAAAAATGTCTAGAAGGTAACTGTCATTAATATGATTTAGTTTAGGCACTCAAGACACGAACTCGATTAATCGAGGAATCTTTTATTCCTCTCGAGTGATCAAGCTCAATCGATCGAACATGTCCAAAATAGTCCAATGAGTTTACTGGACCATTTCAGCCTAGCTCGATCGATCGAGGGCCAGGCTTAATTGATTTACTATAGTCATTGGAGATCGATTGGAGCCTTTTGTTATAAATATTACATTTGAATCTTTGGACAATCAATGGATTTTGGTATTTTAGTGACCCTAGTCATTCTAAGCTCTATCAAACCTCCTAGACTCTATTCCATTGAGATTCATGCTTTCTTCTTAGTGATTATTCACTCTAATGAGCATTCAATACTCCTCTACAAGAAGATCATGATTTCAAGCCTTCTCTAGAGTTTAGACACTGATTCTATTTACAAATTCTAGTGTCTATCAACCTATAGAGTGTCCATTAAGGAGAATCTTCTAGGAATTCATATTCTCATTAGTTATAGGAGATTTTACCCAACTCTCATCACCTTGGTCACGTCAATGGAATATTGCATGTAACGTGTTTGATCTTAAAGCTGAAGCCTTGGCAAAGCATTAGCATCAACGATTAATGGAGCAAAATGGGAGCTAATTGAAGCACGAGAGAACATCGATCAAGTAACCCGAGAAGGCTCTACAAAAGGAGCTCAATCTAATAAGTTATCAAATTGTAAGAGTCTACACACTCCTTCCTTATGTAGGATTGAGTGTAGAGTTTGTAACCCAAACTCGCGTAAGTTATTGTGTGTGACCGTATCGCCGCCGACACGGGTAAGTATGTGTTTAAGTACTTGTATAGGCCACTAACACGGGGTGTGTACGTGAGTAAGTCCTTGAGTAGGACACTGACACGAGTGTATGCGTGGGTAAGTCTAATGAGCATTCAATACTCCTCTACAAGAAGATCATGATTTCAAGCCTTCTCTAGAGTTTAGACACTGATTCTATTTACAAATTCTAGTGCCTATCAACCTATAGAGTGTCCATTAAGGAGAATCTTCTAGGAATTCATATTCTCATTAGTTATAGGAGATTTTACCCAACTCTCATCACCTTGGTCACGTCAATGGAATATTGCATGTAACGTGTTTGATCTTAAAGCTGAATTCTTAATGATTATTCACTCTAATGAGCATTCAATACTCCTCTACAAGAAGATCATGATTTCAAGCCTTCTCTAGAGTTTAGACACTGATTCTATTTACAAATTCTAGTATCTATCAACCTATAGAGTGTCCATTAAGGAGAATCTTCTAGGAATTCATATTCTCATTAGTTATAGGAGATTTTACCCAACTCTCATCACCTTGGTCCGTCAATGGAATATTGCATGTAACGTGTTTGATCTTAAAGCTGAAGCCTTGGCAAAGCATTAGCATCAACGATTAATGGAGCAAAATGGGAGCTAATTGAAGCACGAGAGAACATCGATCAAGTAACCCGAGAAGGCTCTACAAAAGGAGCTCAATCTAATAAGTTATCAAATTGTAAGAGTCTACACACTCCTTCCTTATGTAGGATTGAGTGTAGAGTTTGTAACCCAAACTCGCGTAAGTTATTGTGTGTGACCGTATCGCCGCCGACACGGGTAAGTATGTGTTTAAGTACTTGTATAGGCCACTAACACGGGGTGTGTACGTGAGTAAGTCCTTGAGTAGGACACTGACACGAGTGTATGCGTGGGTAAGTCTTTGAGTAGGCCACTGACATGGGTGTGTACGTGGAAAGTCTTTACATTGGCCACAAACACGGGTGAGTATATGGGCAAGTCCTTGTGTAGGCCTCCGGTGGGAGTGCACGCTTATAAAGGTTAGAGATGAACATGATTTAAAACCTTCAATATTAAAATCATATATACTTATGGTTTGAGTGCGTCCACCGAAAATGGAGTAGAGAAACTATACATGATTATGTTTGGGATTGTTATTTAAGCACTTGTTTAATTATGCTGATGTTATCGATTGATGAATTATATATATACATTATTAGATAAATGTTAGGATTTTATAGTTAGCACATCCTACACACACATGTAAATGTTCATGTGTAAAAGAGGATAATTATCACCACACGTGATATCTTAAGAAAAACTCACATCCACGTATCGAGAGTAAGACGGTCATGCAACCAATAGTCAACTCATGAAAAACGACTAGTCTATGTGGTGTCGTTTGATAGGCCATGACTATCTATGGGTCTAGACGGTTATCTCCACATCATCGGACAGGAGAAGTGACTGCGAATATCTCTCCTTGTAACGATTCTCAGTGTTTTATAAATAAAAGAAAGATTAATGAAGAACTTGAGGCTCTTGCCAACCCAACACATATCAAATTAAATTTATAATGTAACGCTGCCTATTAATTTTATCTTTTGTATTATCTTTAGCATAGGATAACCTGGCTATACTACCATACTAGACTGATCTTACACTAGGAATAATGTAATCCCATCTGTACATGTTACTACGCTGACCAACTTAGCTATGAATAGTGTAATTCCCTTCCATTTACATCGAGCCTGCTATGGATGGGTAAAAGACCTTTACTTTTCGCTTTCAATAGTTTAATTCCTTTTGTCTACCTCGAGTTGCTAGAATAAGGAAGATTTAGATTTAAGATCTCTTCATCTGTGGCGCCACATCCGTTGAATCACAGAGGAGTTATCTGTGTAAGTTTGTCTTTATTTCAGTAATATAATTGAATTCTTTTTTCATGTGTTATACATATCAGATTATCTTTTCTATCAAGCTGAGAAAAAAAAAATTTATGAAAAGAATAATTTTCTCCTTCACATATTACTTGATCATGCACACAAGTGATTGAATAGATAGCTAAACTGATTTAGTTCTCTACTATAAGTGGCTGCTCAAAATCCCATGTTTATCTGAACGCAAGAGGCCAAAGGTGTTTATCTCTACTAAAAGTGGCTGCTCACAATCCCATGTCTTTGACAACCATTCATCATTGATGAATACGGCCTATCACATAAATAGCTTGGATTGTTGCAGGACGACACCAGAACCAACAGCTACAACCCCACGTAAAATATATATACAGCATACGTTCGGATGCATTGTACCGAAACCTCTCATAAAAATTAAAAAGGAAATAAAGCAGCCTAGCTAGCATCTAGGCAACGCACTAAGAAAGATCGAAAACGTGAATCGCCATATATATAGGTGCCACGTGGAAAACTTACAAACTATCAGATTCATGTACCAGATGGGGATCATCATGAAAATACAGCATACTCATCAAGTGGGCCGTTGGTGTACATCAAACACAGACCGTCGGAACTTTTTCTTTATCATCGTACGTCCTGATTCATGGTTCTGGGTGTGACCATGGAAGGCCCCACCTAATGATCGTCCAGGATCTCACACAAGTGACCCATTTGACACGTGTCCTACTGTGCACCTCTTGATTCTCTCTCAGCACGTTTGAAAAACAACAGACGTGCCTGGTCCTTCATCGTTACATAAAAACAAAAAACGTCACATGGTGGGTTCAGGCACAGACCTTCAATTATCAGAAAAAGACAGAATAACGCGGTTGGATCGGTGTGAGTCGGGTACCATTTAAAACATGGAATCAACCCTGTAATTCATAAGATTACGAAAACTGTTGATCAATCGGGACCGACCATCTGATGGATCAGCTCATAGAACCGCCAATAGTTGAGAATTGCAGCAATCGATACATTCTAGCTTTCAATTTAATTTTTCTCAGCCGTTGAAACTTTTTTCTCTTGACCGTTCAAATATTGCAAATAGGTGCCTCTTTAGGGATAAGGTGTAAGAGATCGATGGACCACTCGATTTCATGGTAGACGTGGATGCCATCGACATATGCCGGATCCCATCGAAAAATTCAAAAAAAATCTTGTTGATTGGTGGAAAGTTTAGAGGTTGCTACTGGATGGCATCGTGGGTTATTACATATCATCGACTATCTTCGCTATCAAAGGTATACCATCGAAGGCGCATGTAAATTTGTGAAAGTGCATGATTGGTTTCCTATTTCAATTGCATATCTTAATAACATATACTAAACATAATGGACACACTTTAAATATGTCATATATATGGTTGAAAGCTCAGTGAGTCAACTTGTCTAAATTTAGGCAACTTAGCCCAATTTAACAATGACTCGGCGGATCCGAGTCATGAGAACTCTGGTCGAGTTGATTCATATTAAAAATTAAAATAAATAAATAAATCAAGTAATCAATGATAATCCTTAGCATTCACCACTATATATATGAACAATGACCCAATAAAATAGATCATTCATCTGGTGAGCCCTACAAAGTATGGGCCATGACAGAAGTGCCATTAAATGTGAATCATGGCAAGTGAAATTTCACATGTACCCGGTCTTTCCTACCAATTTGTCACTTTTGTGGGACATTTGAACTGAGCAAAAGGTGGAGTGCAACATCAAGATCTCAAAGAAATTAGGTTGTTTCAGACTAAAGTCTTTGGTTAGCTCGAGAAAATTAGGTTCTTTCACAATCAATGGTTGGACTCGATTTACTTCATGACCCCCACTAGTGTGGCCCATCTTTTAAACGGTTGGGATGCACGTGCACACGTTGGTGGAATGGACCTGTGTGTGATTAAATATTTTTCTCCTCCACTCTCACTCCTGGCAAAACAAAATAGTAGTAAATCATAAAAATTAAAAATACATAAACATGCAAAAATATCCATTGTCTTTTATATATATATATATATGGGAAATGGTTCTACCATGATGTGTCGAACATGAACACCGTTCATTTGATGGGTCCCCTTTAAATTTTGGGATATTCCAAAAATCAGGTGTATATGGAACTCAAGTGGGCTATACCATCTAAAATCATGTGAAGACATGCCTAAAACATATAAAATCACTTGGTGGGGCCCACTTGAAATTTGGATGCATCTTAAACTTAGTCTGGACCCTCATCCAAGTGGGACACATAATGGATGGGGTGGATTTGTGAACCACATCTCTGTGGGCCCAACAAATGATTATAAATGTTTTAATTGGAGGGTAACCCCTCTCAACTTTTATATGTAGTGTGGTCCACACAATTCATGGATTGACTTGATTTTTAATCTCAAGGCCCGCACATCTGACCAATGGGGTAGATGTTTGACACCCGCATCACGGTGGGCCCACACAGCTCAACCTCATGGGAAGTTCCCATTAGGTCAACCGCATAGAACCATTTCATATATATATATATATAGTTGACCCGGTTGACCCTCAAATATCATTAGTTCCACATGAGTCATGCGTGTACCTTGAACATGGATAGCTGGCGATTTTTCTAAGTAGGAATGATCTAGTCAACTAATGGTATGGAAGCGTGCCCATGGATCTAATCGCATTTGACATCATTGGCATCAACATCACATCTGGACCGTTCATTTTGTCGCGTTCACTCTTCTTCAACTACCATGCAAAAATCCAACAATATGTTCTAAAACATCCATGAGCCAATAGGTCTTGTCCATATTCGGTGAGCGGTCTATATCATCTTACTAGTGTGATTTTTCATGGCAGCCAAAATTGAACCTGTGGAGTAGTTTAGTCCACTCAGGGGCATGGACAGACAAGCCCAAATATATCTGTGCGTGGAAAAGTTCTCATGCACGTCGTCCACTAGATAATTAGTCTTTTTAAAAGTATATTGTTTTTAAATTATGAGATTTGACTAGGCCAGCAGGTGGACACATACGAGCCAGCTTGATTCATTGGTCGATTCAGCCGGAGTCTCAAACGATGTGTTTACGTTGTACCTGTTGAGAATTTATACAGATTAGTGTTATTTCTGTATAATATGGAAACAAAAAAAAAAAATCACTTTAATTAGGAATAAAGACAGGCTGAAGCACGTCTGACAAACGCTGTCCTTAAAGCGTTATTTGCCCCTACTCAAGTGAATTGAGTAAGTTGATAGGTTACAGGCAAATAGCTTCTAGGATACGACGAGCCTGGTGTGGGTCTGCGTTCAGCAAACACGAAGGCCCACCTATTGGAACTCAATTACACAATTTCTGGCAGAAATACAACAAAGAAAAAATCCCAGAAGAAAAGGAATGAAGAAGAAAATTTTGGTTTTGACCACTGTTTTGGTCAATTCTTCAGCAGCTGGTTTAGTTGAACCGTCCTAGACCACACCGTTGGTCTGTTCTTCTTGCAATGGTTAAACCCTTGCTGTTTTGTTGCTGGAATTACAGGAGTATTAGAGAGGAGGATTAGTGGGCTTTCTCAATTCGTATGGTGGTGCTGGAATGGTTTGTGAGATGGTTTGGAAACCCATCCAGGCCCTCATTTTATAGGCTATGGTGGCTAGGGGGTTATGGTCCAGAGACTTAAATTCCATTAAGCCATTTCTGGCTGTTGGAAAACTAGCCGTTTTATGGCCGTTTTCTGACTGTTGTGCATGGACCATTAATCTGCTGCATGCTGACTGTTGTGAGACAGCAGCTAGCCGTTTTCTAGCTGTTGGGCTAGCCATGCAGCAGTTTCAGCTGGACCCTGCACTTATTACGAAGTGCAAAGTGCGCCACTAGCGCCTCTACAGCCACACTGCCTCACATGCCCACGCCCTAGCACCGAGCCCAAGCCCAAGCCGAAGCCCAAGCCCAAGACCGAGACCGAGACCGAGTCCGAGTCCGAGTCCGAGTCCAAGACTGAGACCGAGACCAAGACCGAGCCCGAGCCCGAGCCCGAGCCCGAGCCCGAGCGCGAGCGCGCACGCGGGTGTTCCAGTGCTTCGCACTGGAACACGCAAGGTCCATAGTCCACGGACTACGAAGGTAAATATTATAATACTCCACTGTTTTCATTTAAACCAAATTTTCTTTTCTTCCCTTTCCCATGTGGGACTATTCCCAAACCCTAAAAGATGTTTTTTCCAACAACTTTTATATATTATATATTAAAATATATTTTTATAAAAATCAATATTTTTTGCAACAATCCCCCACTTGATTTTATAAAAATATTTTATCGGTTAAACTATACTGCCAGAATGATCAGCTTATATGCATAAAGAAAGATATCTTTCGATTTTAATCTTCCCTTAGTGTAAGTATCTCAAAACTCTATCGAAATTACTGGTAGCCGCAGCTTTGAACCAGTTATTCCTAGATAATAAGTTGGAGAAACCACACACATATTCGCTATGTGTTTTAGAGTTCCCACAATCTTGCTCAGCACATTTAATGGCCATGTGCTTATCCTAATTCGTGAACAATCCCGAGAGAAAACTCCTAACTCTCATGAGAGACGGCACCATCTCTACGTTCATATAGGTGAAATCCTTCCAGTGTCTCCGTTACTATAAGTCACTTGTCCTATAGACTGGATTTCATTAAGAGTTCTCAGACTCAACCCTCTTACGTAACGCTCAGCACTTATCTATTATGGATGAGGTTTTATAATTTAGTGCTGAAAAACTTTTCACATATCAGTGACTTGTTTTTACCCTATTAAACCCAAATTTAGAGATTTTCTAACTTCAGGTTGGGTTACCATCACTGGTGGAACTTTGGTTGAAGAGTTTCAACCCCATCCCTCTAGATGTAGCCTTTACTACCTCTCTCGGTAGAGGTTTAGTGAAAGGATCCGTCAGGTTGTTGCTTGATTTCACATAGGAAATAGCAATGATTCCATCTCGAATCAATTGTCTGACATAATCATGTCGAAGACTAATATGTCTAGATTTACCATTATACGTGCCGCTATAGGCTCTAGCTAATGTGGCTTCACTATCACAATGTAATGATACAGCCGATATCGGCTTTACACTGAAAGGAATTTCTAATAGAAGATCCCTTAGCCACTCAGCCTCTTTGCCTGTTGCAGCCAAGGCTATGAATTCAGACTCCATAGTCGAGTGCGTTATGCAGGTTTGTTTCTTGGATCCCCAAGATACAGCTGCACCTCCTAGGGTGAATACCCACCCTGTAGTAGACTTGTTGTCCCCTGCACTCGATATCCAGCTCGCATCGGTATATCCTTCCAATACGGCCAGAAATTCTGAATAAAATAGTCCTAAGTCTTTGGTTGCTTTTAAGTAACCAAGGACTCTACTAATTGCATTCCAGTGTTCAGTACTGGGGTTACTAGTAAACCTACTAAGTTTACTCACAGCATATGCGATATCAGGCCTAGTGCATTGCATAGCATACATAAGACTTCCTATGGCACTCGCATATTCTAATTGTGCAACGGTTCTTCCAGTATTTTCTTTTAGCTTGATACTTGGATCAAATGGGGTCTTTGCTTCTTTTATATTTAGATGGTTAAACTTGTTTAGTATCTTCTCAATATATGAGATTGACACAAAGCATAACCCCCACAATGTTTTTTAACTTTGATACCTAGGATGGTATCAACTTGTCCAAGATCCTTCATTTTGAATACTGAAGATAGAAACCTCTTTGTTTCGGTTACACCTTCCATTTTATTACTTATTATTAACATGTCATCAACATACAGACAAATAATAACGATACAACTACCATCTACTTTAGAATATATGCATTTGTCAGCTACATTATGCATGAAACCATGAGAAAGTATTTTGGAATCAAACTTCTCATGCCATTGTTTTGGTGCTTGTTTTAATCCATACAATGATTTGACTAATCTACATACTTTGTTTTCATTTCCTGGTAGAATGAACCCTTCAGGTTGTTCCATGTATACCTCCTCATTGAGGTCACCATTCAGGAAAGCAGTCTTTACATCCATTTGATGGATGTGAAGATGATGTATGGAAGCTAGCGCAAATAATATCCTAATGGATGTTATCCTAGCTACAGGTGAGTATGTGTCAAAATAATCTATCCCTTCTTTTTGTCTAAAACCCTTAGCTACTAGTCGAGCTTTAAAGGTTTGGATAGTCCCATCAGTGTGATATTTCTTCCTAAATACCCACTTGCAACCTATGGGTCTAGAACCTGGAGGTAAGTTTACTAGTTCCCATGTTTGATTTGATAGTATGGATTCCATTTCATCGTTTATAGCTTCTTTCCAGAAAGCTGAGTCTCTAGAGGATATAGCCTCTTTATATGATTTAGGATCATCTTCTATATTCATCACTATAGGTATTTGTCTTATAACATTTTCTCTATCTGCTTCTACTAGATGGAAAATGATACGTTGTGAGTCTATGTAGTCATCTCCTAGACTCTTCTCTATTCTTGTTCTTTGACTCCTACGAGGTTCAATAGGAGCTTCCACTATCTGTGGGGCTGTGCTATCTGTTCTATTAGGAGTTTGGATGTCATTATCCTTAGACTCCAGGATAGTGAGTTCTCAAAGAACTCAACGTCTCTTGATTCTATTATTGTATTAGACTCCATGTCTAGAAGTCTATAAGCTTTACTATTTTGTGCATACCCTACGAAGGCACACTTAATAGCTCTTGGTCCTAACTTAGTTCTTTTTGGGTCAGAGGTTCTGCAGTATGCAAGACACCCCCACATTTTTAGATATCCTAGGTTAGGTTTTCTATCTCTCCATGTTTCATATGGAGATATTTTATACTTTTTAGACGGTATTCTATTTAGAATATGGCATGCTGCAAGCAGTGCCTCACCCCATAGACTTAGTGGTAACTTTGCTCTTATCAGCATTGAGTTGACCATTTCTACTAATGTCCTATTCTTCCTTTCAGGTATTCCATTTTGTTGAGGTGTATATGGAGCAGTACATTGATGTATCAGTCCATGTTGTTCACAGAAGTTATCGAACTCATTTGAGAAGTATTCTCCTCCTCTATCGCTACGGAGAATTTTTATCTTCTTATTTAGTTGATTTTCTACTTCTGCTTTGTATACCTTAAACATGTTTAATGCTTCATCTTTGCTCTTTAATAGGTACACATACACATATCTAGAGCAATCATCTATAAAGGTTATGAAGTACCGTTTACCTCCACGAGTAAGAATGCCGTTTAACTCACAGATATCACTGTGCACAAGATCCAACACTTGAGACGATCTTTCAACACTTGGAAAAGGTTTCTTCGTCATTTTGGATCGTATGCACACTTCACATTTTTCGGTTTCATTATCTGTATATGAGATTAAACCATTCTTAGCCATGAACTTCAAGGTACTATACCCTATATGGGCTAGTCTATCATGCCACAGTCCAGAGGATTCAACCATATACGCAGAAGTGCTACTTTCATTCAGAGAAAACTTAACCATCCCGTTACAAGCATATCTCTTTCCGACAAAATTCTCATTCTTAGACAGAATCAGTTTACCTGACTCGTACACCACCCTTATCCCTGGTTTTCCCAGAAGATCCCCAGAAACTAAGTTTCGCCTCATGTCTGGGACGTGCAGTACATTAGTCAGAATCACTTTCTTTCCAGAGGTGAATATCAGTTCGACAGTTCCTTTGCCAACGACCTTCGATCGGACTTCATTACCCATTTGGACTTCTTGACCATCGGTCAATTCCTCATAGGTTTTGAAGGCTGATTTGTCGTAGCACACATGTACTGTAGCGGCAGTATCATACCACCATCCTGGAACTTTTCCTTGGATGGTATTCACCTCAGTGATCATGGCCACTATATCGCCTTCTTCTACTGCACTTGCCTCTTGTTTAGACTTGCGATATCGGCATACTCGAGCATAGTGCCCGGTTTTCCCACAGACATGGCATGGCCCTTTGAACTTTCCGTTCTTCTTTTGGGTGTTTTTCTTGAATTTTCCTTTATTGGGTTTCAGGGAATTGTCCTTCTCGGGATGTTTGTTATTAGAGTTCTCTACTGCATGTACCTTGGACGAGGTATTCCCGTTATCATTCTTTTTGTCGCGGTTACGGGATTCTTCCTCAATTCTAAGGTGTTTCTGGATTTGTTCCAGTGTGTAGTCCTCAGTTTTATGCAGCAACTTCTTTCTATAGTCTTTCCACATCGGTGGCAATTTGGCGATTATAGCCCCGACTTGGAATGATTCAGGAAGATCTATCTTTATCGCTTTGATTTTGTTTACTATTAGCTGCAATTCTTGGATTTGGGGTAGCAGCGGTTTGTTATCTACCATGTTGAAGTCAAAATACCTGGCGATGAGAAACTTGTTGGTACTTTCTTCTTCAGCTTTGTATTTGAACTCCAAAGCGGCCCAGATCTCCTTTGCTGATGACGTCTGTTGGTACAGATCGTAGAGACGGTCGGAGAGTGCGTTCAGAATGTGTCCTCGACACAAGAGTTCGTCTTCGGCTCGTTTAGTGCGGGCGGCCACCTGTTCAGGTGTGTCGTCGTCGGTTGCTTCAGGTAGCGCTTGCAAATTTGGATCTAATATATAGTAGATCTTCAGCGCCGTTAGGAGAAATTTTAGCTTGTCTTGCCATCTTGTAAAATTGGTTCCATCGAACCGATCAAGACGTATCAAATCCTGATTCATCAACTTGATGGATGAAACACTGTTGGCTTCCATATAATAACGCTTTAAGATTGTTGAAATTTATACAGATTGGTGTAATTTCTGTATAATATGGAAACCAAAAAATCACTTTAATCAGGAATAAGACAGGCTGAAGCACGTCTGACAAACGCTGTCCTTAAAGCGTTATTTGCCCCTACTCAAGTGAATTGAGTAAGCTGATAGGTTACAGGCAAATAGCTTCTAGGATACGACGAGCCTGGTATGGGTCTGCGTTCAGCAAACACGAAGGCCCACCTATTGGAACTCAATTACACAATTTCTGGCAGAAATACAACAAAGAAAAAATCCCAGAAGAAAAGGAATGAAGAAGAAAATTTTGGTTTTAGACCACTGCTTTGGTCAATTCTTCAGCAGCTGGTTCAGTTGAACCGTCCTAGACCACACCGTTGGTCTGTTCTTCTTGCAATGGTTAAACCCTTGCTGTTTTGTTGCTGGAATTACAGGAGTATTAGAGAGGAGGATTAGTGGGCTTTCTCAATTCGTATGGTGGTGCTGGAATGGTTTGTGAGATGGTTTGGAAACCCATCCAGGCCCTCATTTTATAGGCTATGGTGGCTAGGGGGTTATGGTCCAGAGACTTAAATTCCATTAAGTCATTTCTGGCTGTTGGAAAACTAGCCGTTTTATGGCCGTTTTCTGACTGTTGTGCATGGACCATTAATCTGCTGCATGCTGACTGTTGTGAGACAGCAGCTAGCCGTTTTCTAGCTGTTGGGCTAGCCATGTAGCAGTTTCAACTGTACCCTGCACTTATTACACAGCTGTTACAGATCTGCTGCAACAGCTCTATTTTCTAGTCTCTATATATACTGAGATATCTCTCTCTCAGTTCTCTAGTCTCTCTGCCAACCAGCCACCCGCCTAAACCACATAGTCGCACACGTCTCGCTCAAGGTCGCGAAGGAGCGACCCTTTGCGACACGATGCGGACGTGCGAAGTGCAAAGTGCGCACTAGCGCCTCTACAGCCACACTGCCTCACATGCCCACGCCCTCGCACCGAGCCCAAGACCGAGACCGAGACAGAGCCCGTGCCCGTGCCCGAGCCGAGCGCGAGCGCGGGCGCGGTGTTTCCAGGCTTCATAGTCCACGGACTACGAAGGTAAATATTATAATACTCCACTGTTTTCATTTAAACCAAATTTTCTTTTCTTCCCTTTCCCATGTGGGACTATTCCCAAAAACCCATAAAAAGATGTTTTTCCAAAACAACTCTTATATATTATATATTAAAATATATTTTTATAAAAATCAATATTTTTTGCAACAGTACCTTAATTTTGGCAATTCTAGAAAAGCTAACGGGCGAATTACATGAGGTGTTATATGAGAAATATGAAATGAATAAAAAAATCTTAAAAGATTTGGAGTACTTAATTTTTATAGGTGTATATATAGGTGGTATAAGTTTACCTTTACACGTCAAAGGGTGGTTGGTAGAATGTTCTGATCGATATATAAGACGTGCAGTTGAATTATTTAAGATATGAAGACTAATCGAGGGTGGTAAAGACAAAATTTTAGCCAATAAAAATAAAGTAAGTGGTTGAGAGGCAAAGAGGAACAATCGCAAAAGAGAAACGTAACAAGAGAATGAATTAAATAGAAACTTTTTTACTATTATAACCATTGTAATAATAGAAGAAAGATATGGAAGAATAATCTACAATAGAACTCTATAAATAGCAAAGGAATATGACAGAAAGAAAAACACTCAACTAATCAAAACACAATCAAATCTCAAAACTAACAAATCAACATTTATCTTATCAATTTCCTTTACCTCAGCTTATCATAGGAGTAACGATAATCCAATAGCAGTAATTCTTACCTATAATCCTTAGTTGTAATTCAAGTCTATACTCATACGTTGGATTTATTCTCTATCCACTATCAAGCAATTCTTTCAAGAGACACATTCTTGCAATTTCTCTTAGTGACCAATTATGAGTTTTTCCTTTTGTTTGATTTGCACCGGTATCTTGAAAGTCATTTCTTATGGAAAGCACAAAGTAACCCATCTTCAGAGGAAGAATCCCACCCACCAATTATTGCCTAATCGCTATCAAATTCTGCAAGCGGCCAAGTAAGCGATCGATCTTCTCAGAATCTGATTATACATATTCATATTGGATGTATCTGCTTATTTTGACGCTTGGGGTCAAAGTCGATCAGTTTAAATTGAGTGGTTATATCAATTTTGGCATGCCCACATAATTAAAAACAAACTGAGAACTAATATTTTTTAACATGCCCGGTGGGACTAACAACTACCAAGTTATCATAAATGTTTATTATGCATCGGTCATAAAAAAAAATTTAAAAAAAAAAAAAAAAAAAAAAAAAAACCAACATTTTTTTGCACGCCTGGTGGATCATAACTATATTTGCCAATGCAGTAATCGTTCAAAATCATGAGTCGAAGGGGTGCTCGTAATTCTTCAACAGTCGCTATTGTGGCTAGCGAGCTTCCTATTCATGAGGCAGTGCAAGTCCAACAAGTACCTGAGTAAGAAGATACACCACCTAGTCCAGCGCATGTTCCTTCAAACCCATATAGACCGTTGACATCCCGGGTTGAACCTCTTGAGATAATGTCAATCGGGATGGTTGATGTGCAGAAGGGGATTCAGCACATCGCAGAACTATCGTGGGTTCGGGAAGAACAATCACGTGGATGATTGATCCAACCGAGAGCATAAATCGATTGATAGCTTTGTTTGCTGATAGAGCATTTATTGTACTTAACAACAAGCTTATGCAAGTTTTGTTGTACCTAAAGACTCAAATCCTTTATGGAGAGTCTAAGGGCCGGTTTGTTTTTCAGAACAATGGAAAATGCAAGGGAAATGATAATTATTACGATTTCACTGCGTTTGAAATTTCATAGGAAGTTGTGCCAGTGAAATTAGTTCAAAAGATGTAATTTTAATTTTTGAACTGAAGGGTAATGTGTATGAAATATCCATTCCATCCGTCTGTTTTATTACAATAGTTTGAAGCATGAGACAAAAAATGAAGCAGATCCAACACTCAAGTGGCCCACGCCAAAAGAAACAGTGACCATACAAAGTTTTTAACGGTAAGTATTCGATTCCCTTTTTTGTATGACGTGGTCCAATTGAGTATTGGATATGTCTCAATTTTTTTACTCATGCTATGAATTCAAATGGAATAATGGATGAACGGTGTGGATAAGCGAAATGCATCACAGTGGGACCCACAGATATTTTGTAATATTTTTGGTTTTCGTGTAACAAGTAAGTGGTCAAATCAAGCAAGTTGTAAATGCATGGGGAAGTAATTATTACTTTTTTACCTGGGATTTACCATTTCACCGAAAATCAAACACGCCCTAAAAGATGGCAGTTGAATCTGAAACCAGTCGGTGGTTGGTTACATGTCTAACAAGAAAAGCAAAATGGATACCTTGATCCAAACCGAATTGGTGTGGAAGAATATTGGGGCAATATTGTTCAATGTTAGCCTTGGCATTAACGCCAGTATCGATGGTGCCACCATATGGTAAGTCTCCGCAGATCATGTAGCTTTTTCAAGCCGCACCCCTGAGATTTGCCATATTGATATTGGTCGATTCTAATTCTTCAGTAAACTAAATCGGGCCAAATTCCTTATCCTTGAAAGGGCGGAAGGTATGATTGGATTTATTGAGGGTAAAAGAAAGAAAGAAATTCATACAGTCAGCAAAGGAATAATTGAATTGAGAGCAAAGAATATTGTGATGACCGAAGAAAGTGAATTCAATGTTCGTTGGGATGGATTTGATGAGCTTTGTTCCAAAATATTCATAAAACTACATTTGGACGAGCTAGATAGGCTCACCAGATGGGTAGAATCCATTAATAGTTGCTTCATACGTACTACAGTACAGATGGCTGAGTACGAAAGAGGCAAGGGCAAGTTAACAACCCTAGTTAAGTGCCTCGGCTAGGTGAATGTATTCTTTAGTAATTTACAGAAAGCTCACACATAACAGAAAATGTCAGATCCAAAGATGTTATGTGTTCTTGTTCATCTACTTCATCCCGAGACTTACACTAACATTCCATGAAAGTATAATACGCTATGTTGGTCTTCCATGGGAGAATGAAGGGATGAAGATTTTTTAGAGCAAAATCTGAATAGACAGGCTCACCAAAAGGAAAAATGGTGAGTAAATGCACATATATCCAAAATCGATGGACCTACGGGGGCGCATCCAAAATGGAATGTATTGATCGATCGACTCTAGAAGGTCGACGTTATTGTAAGAAGGATTGGCTGCAAACTCATGCAAAGATAGATTAATACATTCATAAATTCTTACTCATTTCCATGTATTGCTATGTTATGCTTCCACACGAGCAAACCATTCAGTCCAGCCATTCATCGGTTTCAGCCATGCCTGTGGAGACTTGAATGCATTAGAGGAGTCTAAAAGACCGTCCAATTGAACATTCAAAATTTCCTCGGGACACTTTGGGAAGTTATATTCAATTTCGCGAAGGTGTTCGTAAGTGACTGTCGGATAGAAAATATAACTAAGTGTTAACACTAGAATGTCTGGATCAGTTGGGGTTGCGAAGAGGAGATCAATCATTGCATCAGATGATAACACGTCAAGATCCTTGATGAAAGATTCCAAATGAAAAGCGGGAACATAAAAAGAAGAAAATGCAGCTATGGTAACGATTTGAAGAAGGAAAATCGATAACTATATATAACAATAAAAGGAGGAGATGAGAAAGTTAAGGCACCGACTTCAGAATTGTTTATATATCGACCAGGGTATGCATGCATTAAGGAAGAGGAAATATGACTCCTTGTATGATACACTTTTATGCAACGTGTCGCATGGACAACTTAGAGGAGTGAGGCGAAGAATATCTCCTAATACAACATCAGTCAAGTATACTCAATGAGGAAGCAACATGTAGATCAACGACTGATTGCATTTATGGTATCAGAAAAATGAAAAACGTCGCATTCACCTTTTTACCAAAGGTGAAAAGACGGGGGGGGGGGGGGGATGTTGTACCCTAATTCTGGCAATTATGGGAAAGCCAATAGGGGAATGACATGTGGTGTTATATGAGAGATAAAAAGTGAATAAAAAAATCTTCAAAGATCTAGAGCACTTTTTATGAGTTTACAGCTGGTGTAAGTTTAGCTTCACACGTCAGAGGGTGGTCGACAGAATGTTGTGGTCGATATACAAGAAGCGTGATCGAGTTATTTAAGATATAAAGGGTGATCGAGGGTAGTAAAGACAAAACCTTAGCTAATAAAAGTGAAGCAAGTGGCCGAGAGGTGTTCAGAAGAGGAACAGACGAAAAAGAGAAATGTAACAAGAGAAGGATTTAGAGAGGCTTTTTTACTGTTGTAACCGTTGCAATAATGGAAGAATGATCTGGAAGAATAAGCTATAGCAAATTTCTATAAACAGCATAGGAATGTGACAAAGAGCAAAATACAATCAAATCTCAAAACAAACAAATCAACATTCATCTTATATATCAATTTCATTTATCTCAACTTATCCTAAAAGTAGCAATAATCCATTATCAGTAATTCTTATATATAATCTATAGTTGTAATCTAAGTTTACGCTCAAACGCTAGATTTATTCTCTATCTAATATCTAGTAGTTCTTTCAAGAAACCTATTCTTGTAGTTGTTCCTAGTGTCCATTTGTGAGTTTTTCATTTTGTTTGATTTGTACTAATATTTTAAAAGTCATTTCTTGTGGAAGGCACAAAGTAACCCATCTTCGGAGGAACAACCCCACCCTCCGATTATCGCCTGATCGCCATCAAATTCTGCAAGTGGCTAAATACGCGACTAATCTTCTCAAGATCAGGTCATATACGTTCATTTATGACGTATCTACTTATTTTGGCACTTGGGGTCAAAGTTAATTGATTTGGATCGAGCCGCTATATTAATTCTGTCATGCCTACATAATTAAAAACAAACCGAGAACCAATAATTTATTTTCTACTAAGAGCCAGATCATTTAGTCCTGAGTCAATTTGTTATTGGGCCTGATCAAGGAGTGACTCATATAAGTCGGTCCTATATGGTGCCAAAATGGATTGGACTTGAATGAGATCAAGTTGACTCAAATGATTCGTCAATCCAATGTTATAAGGAAGGTTACCATTTTTTAGCAAGTTATTTTAGCTATCCATTTAATTTGTGCACATGATAGAGGATGGGTTTGATCGGTGGCTAGAGATCTACATTACTCATATGTCCTAGGCATCTGGCAACTTGGCACATGTGGATTGTGGAGGCATGTTGGAGGGGTTGGTATACATGTGTTATAGGATCGAGCTACTCAAAACTAGAGAAGGGATAAGATATATGGGACCATGATTGGTTGGGAATTATTCTTAGAATCACTCTTATGACATATTTCCATTCAACGTGAGACTTTCTCTGTTAGTGTATATGTAAGTTTGCAACCTAGCATTCTAAGACGATCGAGAATACTTTTTATGTAAGTCCGTTAAGACAAAATTCAAAAACTTCTTCAAATGATTTCATTTAATTTTGACTTCTAATATGTAAGGTTGCTTCACCCATATATTTTATCTAAAAATTCGGAGATAACAATTGCCTAATGGCATCAGTCATCTCCAAATCATTGTTATTAAAAAGAATGTCATCTAAAAACAAGAATAGGACTAAAAACTTCTTTTCGAATCTCTTCATATAGACACAATAAACTTTCTTATTTATAACAAATCCTAACGTAGTTATTGATGAATGGAACTTCCTGTAGCAATAGCCTGGAGACTGTTATAGCCCATATATTGATTTTTTTCATTCGACATATTTCATATTCCTCATAATCTTTTTTACCTCGTAACCTACATGGCTGAGACATATAGATTTCTTGATCTAGATTACCATTCAAGAATATAGTCTTCATATTCATCTAGAATAATTCTAAATCCATATGTTTGACGATAAGCAAAATCATATTAATGAAAGTAAATTTCACTACAAGAGATGAAATTTTATTATAATCTAAGTTTACTTATAATTGAAGCCCTCGATTTAAGTAAATCCTTTCACAACAAGTTTGACTTATTAATATTGCCATTAAACTTTTTTTTTTCAAATTCACATGTTATCCACAATATTTTTACCTAGTGATATGTCAACTAAATCGTAAACCTTATTTTTCATCATTGAGTTGAATTCATCATCCTTGGATTCCCTCCATTTACGTGCAAGTTGTCAAACAACTGTTTACTCTAAAAGCTCGAGCCGTTAGAGGATGGTGTATCAATGTATATTGAGGGATTTTAACACTCCCTCACATGTGGGGTATAACTCCACACGGGAACATACTGGGTAATGGTGGAAGGACACTCACACCATAAATAGGACGAACTTGACTCCAAATATCAGCTTCATCCAACACTTCTATGGGTCGTAGGAAGTTTCAATGGCAAGCGTTAAATCCTGACTGTTTTCTATGGTGTGGTCAATTTCCACTTTGGATCATCATTTTTTATCTCTTTACATAAAATGATCTCGAAAGATGAATGGACGATGTGGATATAACACATACATCATGGGGGAGGGGGGCCCATAAAACTAGGCCAGGCCAATGCACCTCCACCTATCCAAGTCGGTGATAATTCCAACATATTACCATGATTTGACAGCTTGGTTTATCCAATCAGCTACAAGGAATAATGATGTGAGTTTTACACCACATTACCGTAGTATTTCAAGGAACTAAACTGGCAGATAAAAGAAGAGCAACACCCGGAGAGAGAAAGAGAGAGAGAGAGAGAGAGAGAGAGAGAGAGAGAGGAGAGAGGGAGAGAGAGCGAGAGAGAGAGAGAGAAGAAAAAGTATTTTGTTAAAGTCAGAGTTCCTTTCACATGTCTTTTTTCTATTTCTTTTATTTTATTTATTTTACTTCTTATTTATTTATTTATTTCTTATGTATCATGTAAATGTATGATTTTTAAATTACAATTTCATCTTTTTTATTTAGATATTTTTAATAATCCTTATTTATTTTCTTTTCTGACTTAATAATCAAGATTTTAGGTTTTATTTTTGGAATTTTTAGATTTATTCAAGAATTGTTTTAAAATTAAAAAATTCTAAGGTTTTCTATACTGTTTTTAAAATTCAAGCATCGTGTAATTCTCAGATTTTTACAGGATCTTCTATCAATTTCTATAGGGGCTTTTCTATAAAATTCAAAAATTCTAAGGTTTTCTATACTGTTTTTGAAATTCAAGCATTGTGTAATTCTCAAATTTTTAAAGGATCTTTTGTCAATTTCTACACGAGCTTTTATATTTAAATTTTATAATTTCAAGGTTACCGTACAGCCTTCTACACTAATCTGTATTTTTCATAAATTTCAGAATTTCATATACAATTTTTCAAATTTTCAAATTTAACTATTTGTATTACATATTCATTTTCTTTATGATTTTTTTTTTAATGAAAAAAGGTTATGATACTTGAATTCATGCAAAGAAAGGTTTATCGGATCTCACAGGTATTTATGATGTCTTCAAAAATATAGATTTTTGAAATGAAAATCATATTTGGTTAAATTTATGGATACCTCCTCTGTTACAATGTTTAAATGATTGTGTGATATTTTTTGAAATTTTTTTAATTTAAAAAAATAATAATATATCTTGTGCGTTGTGGAAATCATTGTGGGAACACTGAAAATAAGTGGCATGATCAAGTCCTCTAGGTTGAAAAATCCTAAAGCAAATAAGTGGGGGTAACCGAGCATTCTAGATTGAAAATGCCTTAAAGTACAAATAGGTGAGGCGATCAAGTCCATCAGGTTGAACGTCCCACAAGCTTAATTAGTACCATTTGAAACTCTATTATAAGGCTAGTAGAGTGAGTATATTTGAATTACAAGAGACCAATGTGAGGATAAGTAAAATAGTAGTATGACCAGCTAACGTACAAATGAGTCTCTCATTGAGAGGCCAAGTGGGTGAGCATGATAGGATTGCAAAAGATCACTGTGAGCTTAAGTGTTGCATTTTAGGAGAGTGTTGACTAAATAGTATGAAACAGCCTTGGTGTTCAAAGGAATCAACCATACTGATTATTATGGTAATTATCGTGAATAGTCTTGCATAGTTTACATCTATTCATGTATAATTTCATTTGAAAATCACATTGGAACTTCATTTATCTAAGTGTTACATTTTGGGAGAGTGTTGGCTAACTAGTGTGAAACAGCCATGGTGTTCAAAGGAATCAACCATACTGATTATTATGGTTATTATCGTGAATAGTTTTGCATAGTTTACATCTATTCATGTATAATTTCATTTGAAAATCGCATTGAAACTTCATTTATTAGTTATTGATTTTCAAGGTTTACAAAAGAAAAAAATATATACATTATTACATTAATTCATCCATAATCTTGTCGAATGTGAAAGACATTGGATTTACAAATGTTGGATTTTAAATTATGCATGAGGATTTTCAAGTGTTTTAGAAAAATATGTTTTATTCGAGCCAAATATGTTTTTACTTTTAAAACTTGTGCTGAGATTTACTTACTAGGCTTTGTAGCTTACCCTTTTAGGATTTTAAATTTTAAAATCGGAATACAAATGGAGTATATGAAGGAAGAACAGTTAACTATATTTATTTTATTCTTAATTACATTTAGTTTTCTTTTTAAGCTTTGAAATTATTTCTAAAGGATTTAAAGTATTGAGATATTTATGACTTAAGTAATAATAGTGATGATTGGAATATTTCTTTAGTAAGTACGTGTTTTATTAATTTTTAAAATGTGGATGTTTTATGGATTGATATTATGTGTTGGTTTGTGGATTATGGCTTATAAGTGTAAAAATATAAGTTATATCATCAAGTGTAAGATTAGGATTGAACATACTTGGATATCGGATTCGAGGCGTAACACCTTGAGGTCTTAAATTGTGGAGTCGACGTATCTTTAACTCCATTCCCAAAGGCAAGTTATGAGAAACAAGAACCATGCGTTATTTAGTCACTTTCAATAACACTTGGGAAAATATTATAGCCTAAGTTGTGGTCTCAGGGAGTACATCCATGAGAATGAAATTGCACGTAGTGGGCCCAAATGTTATTCGTGAAAACTTGGCGAAGCTATCAAATGAAGGTTATGTCATGGAGATGATAGGACTAAATAAAATTTTAACCAATTAATCATACAATTATTTAATTAAACTAATTTTTAATAAAAATAAGTAATGCAATTTAACATTAAAGTTTCCAAGCCATTATTGGGTCCAATCACATAGAATACAATAGATATGTTAAAGAGGTAAGTCTATAAATGATAATGTACATGTGTGTGTGTGGGATATGCTACCTATCAACTCTTAGCATACATATAATTCATCAATCAATTACATAAGTATAATTAAACAAGTACTCAAATGACAATCCCAAAAATAAGTACGTATAATGGTTCGGTTTTCCTACTCCACTACCGGCGAACACACTTAATCCATGAGTATACAGGATTTCACTATCGAAGGTTTTAAATCAAGTTCACCTTTAACCTTTATAATCCTACACAACCCTCAAAGACTTACGTGGTTTTCTATAGGCTAACCACAAACCTCAGTCCAAGTCCAAGGACCTGCATTTACTCCCGTCAGAAGCTCCCACATAAACTAACATATACACACCGTGTCTTGTGGTCCACATGAGAACTTAATTTAGGTCCTACATGAGAATCACGGTCCTACACAAGAACCTAATCGAGTTTGGCAGTCAAACTGTTACACTCAATCCTACATAATGAATGAGTATACATGGACTCTACAAATGACAACCTTACTTGTCAGATTGAACCCCGTTGACGCACCTTCTTGGGTTATTTAATCGATACTCTACCATGCTTTAATTAGCTCCCATTTTGCTCTCCCGATTATAGATGTCAATGTTGGGGGCCTTGCACAAAACCTTAGGATCTAGCCCTCCAGAACAAACCAGAATTATGGATAATAAAGCAATGAAAATAATCAATGCATCAATCACACACCACACAAGAGATTTTTACGTTGAAAACCCTCAAAGAGGTAAAAACCACGGGACCTCGTCCAGATCAACAATCCACTATGAAGCAGAATGTTACAACCTTCTTCACTCACGCAGGAGTGGATAAACAATAAGAGAAATAGAGAAAACGGAGAGATCTAACCAATTACGAGGACATAAAAGTACTGAGATATAGATTGCACAGTAGATAACCTCCACGAGCAGAACCTCCTTTTATAAGCTTCCTCTCTCTCTTTCTCTCTCTCTTTCACCTTTGATAGCCCTAAACCCTTTAGTAAATCCCTTATAAAGCTTTAGGAAACCCTCTTGTCATACCTAGAAAGCCCTAGGAACTCCTATTATAGTTTTAGGAAACTCCATTCCGCATCCCAGTTGCGAAAGGACTTGCAACACGAAATCCACGCAAAATCGAGGAATGAATCTGTGTAACCTCGACTGGTCGAACCAAGTCCACGACTGGTCGAGAGCCATCTTCGACCGGTCGAGCACCTTCTTCGACTGGTCGAGCACCCCAAAGAAAAACAGTCCACAGTCGCTGGACTTTGAGTCGTGCCACGACTCTACTCCTACGACTGGTCGAGACCAGCCTTCGACCGGTCGAGCAGGGCTCACGACCGGTGGACGACAGGTCAAAAAACCCATCAAATCTCCTCCTTTTTGACCCAGGAGGGATCCACCTTCTTCAAGCCAGTCAGGTTTCTACAAACCTCAAACTTGTCTTTGAGCAAAGCCTTGGTCATCATGTCTGACCCATTATCGTCCGTGTGGACCTTCTCAAACTGTAACACCTTCTGTTCCAAAGTATCCTTGATCCAGTGATACCGAATCTCTATGTGCTTCGACTTGGAATGCTGACTTGGATTCTTGCTCAAGTGTATAGCACTCTGACTATCGCAATAGACCACGTGCTCCTCCTGCTTAAGGCTAAGTTCCTGTAGGAACCTCTTCATCCAAAGCATCTATTTACATGCCTCTGTGACTGCAATGTATTCGGCCTATGTCGTCGATAATGCTACGACCTTCTGTAGCTTGTTCTGCCAAGAAACTGCTCCCCCTGCAAACGTGAACATGAACCCCGATGTAGACTTCCTGGAGTCTACGTCACCTGCCATATCTGCATCTGTGTAGCCCTCTACACAGGTTTACCGTCACCATAGCATAGGCTCAACCTGGATGAGCCTCTTAAATACCGCAGTATCCACTTAACCGCTGCCCAATGCTCTTTGTCAGGATTGACAAGATACTGGCTGACAACACCAACTGCATATGCTATGTCTGGGCGCGTACACACCATAGCATACATCAAACTTCCTACCGCTGACGCGTAGGGTATCTTCTGCATCTCTTCCACCTCTGCCTTCGTCTTGGGACACTGTCTGTCGCTCAATCTGAAGTGACCATCTAGTGGAGTACTGACCGGCTTCGCTGCATTCATATTGAACCGCTTTAGGACTTTCTCAATATACCGCTCTTGTGACAGCCAGAGCTTCCTGCTGCTTCTGTCACGGGTTATCTCCATTCCTAGGATCTGTTTAGCCGGGCCCAAGTCTTTCATCGCAAAAGACTTACCCAACTCCTGTTTCAGCATATCGATCTTCTTGATGTTTTTTCCCATGATGAGCATGTCATCAACGTATAAGAGCAGAACTAAGAAATCACCATCTGAGAACTTGCACGTGAATACACAGTGGTCCGACTCCTTTCTGTCATACCCATGTTTCAACATAAACGAGTCGAACTTCTTGTACCATTGTCGTGGTGCTTGTTTCAGCCCATGCAACCTCTTCCTCAGCCTACACACCATTTGCTCTTTGCCCTTGACTTCGAACCCCTTTGGTTGGTGCATGTAAATCTCTTCTTCCAGGTCACCATGGAGAAAGGCAGTTTTAACATCTAACTGCTCTATCTCTAAATCCATGCTAGCTGCCAACCTAAGCAACACCCGTATAGATGTCATCTTCACCATCGGTGAGAATATCTCTTCGAAGTTTATGCCTTTCCTCTGACCGAACCCTTTCACTACAAGTCTGGCCTTGAACCTCGTCTGTGAATTCTTCTACTCAACCTTCTTTCTGAACACCCACTTGTTGCTCAGTGCCTTCTTGCCCTTAGGAAATTTCACCATATCATATGTGTGGTTCTTATGCAAGGATTTCATCTCCTCTTGCATAGCTTTCAACCACTCCCCCTTATGCTCGTCGGCTAGAGCCTCAGAATAATCTTCTGGCTCTCCCCCATCAGTCAGTATAATGTACTCATGCGACGAGTACCTCTTGGACGGCTGTCTGTCCCTAGATGACCTCATCACCTGCAGCTCAACAGGTAGATCAAGTGGGGTTGCTCCCCTGGTCCATCTTTTAAATGAACTCCCTTGTCCTCTGCACCTTGTTGTACTGCCCCGTCATCAGGCACAACGGGAGGAATAACCGGATCTATGTCCTTTAGCTCACCTAAACTAGACTGGTTCTTCTCTAGCTTACCAATGTCTTTTATACACTGATCTTCAAAGAGAACCACATCTCTGTTCCTGACGAGCTTCCTCTCGGTCGGATCCCATAATCTGTAACCGAATTTTTCATCACCGTACCCTAAGAACACACACTGCCTGATCTTCATATCGAGATTGGACCTCTCATCCTTTGGTACGTGAACGGATGTCATGCATTCAAACACCCTGAGATGACTGTACGATGGATCTTGTCCAGTCCACACCTTCTCAGGTACTTCTCCATTCAATAGGGCTGATGGAGACCTGTTTATCAAATACACTGCCGTGTGCATTGCTTCTCCCCGGAACGTCTTGGGCAATTTTGCATGGGATAACATGCATCTGATTCTCTCTACAATTGTGCGATTCATTCGCTCAGCTACACCATTATGCTGGGGGGTCTTGGGAACCGTCTGTTCATGCAGTATACCCAGGGATTTACAATACTCATGAAAGTCGCCAATGTATTCACCACCATTGTCAGTGCGGATGCACTTCAATGATCTACCTGTCTCTCTCTCGACCATAGCATGAAACAATTTAAACACACCAAAGACCTCGTCCTTGGATTTCAAAGCATAAACCCAAACCCTCCTAGATGCATCATCTATAAAAGTAACAAAATACAATGCCTCACCTAAGGTTTTTGTCCTCATAGGACCACAAACATCAGAATAAACCAAATCTAATGCATGCATTTATTAACATGAGAAGCAGTTTTAACAATGAAACTCTATGTTGTTTCCCTGATAAACAATCAAGACAGGTTTTGAGAGGTGTACCTGTCACGTCTGGAAGGAGCCGCTTCTTTGCTAGTACCTGAAGCCCTTTTTCACTCATGTGTCCTAGACGCCTGTGCCACATGTCAATAGATGAATCTTCCACTGCGTTCAACTCACCCTTGCACATACTGACACTTGCTTTGTAAAGGGTGCAACACTTCTTTCCTCTAACCACGATCAACGAACCCTTAATGAGCTTCCATCGCCCACCAGCAAACCGGCTTTCATAGCCATCATCATCCAACCTTCCCGTCGACATCAAGTTGAGGCGAAGGTCTGGGATATGCCTCACATCCCTGAGAACCAATGTGCAGCCCACATCGGTCTTCACACAAATATCACTGACTCCCACGATCTTTGATACGCCAGAATTTCCCATCTTCACAGTCCCATAATCACCTGACTTGTAGCTTGTGAAGAAGTCCTTATGTGGAGTCGCATGAAAAGAAGCTCCCGAGTCTATCACCCAGTCGGTGTCCTGACTCGTAGCCGTGAGACATACATCATGATCTGCAGAAAGAATAACAACAACGTCGCCATCTGAAGCGACCGCAGTGGAATCTGATTCATCTTCCTTCCCTTTTCTTTTCTTGTCGTTCTTCTTACCACGACATTCATGCTTATAGTGGCCCTTCTTGCCACAATTCCAGCAATCAACATCTTTCTTGTTACTCGACTTGCCTCTTGATTTATCTCGGGCCTTCCCGCCCTTCCTATTTTTTCCTCTCCCCCGTTCTTGTGTTACAAGGGCCTCTTGCTGAGTAGACCCCTGAGACTTCCTCCTTGTCTCCTCATTGAAGAGACAACTGGTTACCTGTTCCATGGATATCTTTCTGTCTAGCGCGGAGTTACTTAGAGACACCACCAATGTCTCTCAACTGTCAGGCAATGAACTAAGCAAAAGTAAAGCCTGCAATTCATCATCCAGGACCATCTTCATAGAGGTGAGTTGGTTCACTATATTGCTGACCTCATTCATGTGCTCGGCCACAGAACCACCATCCTGAATTTGAGATTCACAAGTCGCCTTATCAAAAAAATTTTATTACCTGTTGTCTTCCTCTCATACAGCCCTTGTAATTTAAGTCATAAGCTAGCGGCTGAGGTTTCTATAGACACATGGTGGAACACTGAATCATCCAACCATTGTCTAACAAACCTCACCGCCTTTCGGTCATCTTCTTCCAATCATCATCAGTCATATCCTTGGATTTTGCTGATATGCCTAAAATTGGAGAATATAGGTCCTTGCAATAAAGCAAGTCCTCCATCTTAGCCTTTCATATGGTCCAATTAGAACCATTGAGGCTGATCATCATTAATGAGCCACCTTCCATAATTCAAAACTGATCCTACCCGTTCAATGAACTTGGCTCTGATACCACTTTGTTGGGGGCCTTGCACAAAACCTTAGGATCTAGCCAACAAACCAGAATTATGGATAATAAAGCAATGAAAATAATCAATGCATCAATCACACACCACACAAGAGATTTTTACGTCGAAAACCCTCAAAGAGGTAAAAACCACGGGACCTCGTCCAGATCAACAATCCACTATGAAACAGAAGGTTACAACCTTCTTCACTCACGCAGGAGTGGATAAACAATAAGAGAAATAGAGAAAACGGAGAGATCTATCCGATTGCGAGGACATAGAAGCGCTGAGATATAGATTGCCCAGTAGATAATCTCCACGAGCAGAACCTCCCTTCTATAAGCTTCCTCTCTCTCTTTCTCTCTCTCTCTCACCTTTGATAGCCCTAAACCCTTTAGAAAACCCCTTGTAAAGCTTTAGGAAACCCTCTTGTCATACCTAGAAAGCCCTAGGAACTCCTATTTATAGCTTTAGGAAACTCCCTTCCGCATCCCAGTTGAGAAAGGACTTGCGACACGAAATCCGCGCAAAATTGCGGAATGAATCTGCATAACCTCGACTGGTCGAACCGAGTCCACGACCGGTCGAGAGCCACCTTCGACCGGTCGAGCACCTCCTTCGACTGGTCGAGAACCCCGGAGAAAAACAGTCCACAGTCGCTGGACTTTGAGTCGTGCCACGACTCGACTCCTACGATTGGTCGAGACCAGCCTTCAACCGGTCAAGCAGGGCTCACGACCGGTCGACGACGGGTCAAAAAACCCATCAGTCGATGCATTACAAATGTTTCAAATCCAAGATCAAACACCTTGCATGCAATGCTCCTTTGCGATGACCAAGGTGATGGGAGGTTAGGTGAATCTCTTATAACCAACAGAAGGTTGTAATCCTAGGAGATTCACATAAATAGGTGTTTTAGAGGATTTAGACATATGGTATACCAATAAGGTTACGTATAATCTCTAGAAAATTATTAAGATTAAATTCATCTTCAATATTGAGGTTAAAAACCTCATTAGAGTGGTAAAACTCAAGAACCTAAATCAAATCTCATGGAATTGGAGGCTTAGAGTGTGGGATATGAGTGGGAATTCACCTAAGCTTCTATTGCACCAAAAACTCATCAAAATGCCTAAAGATCGGATGTTCTATATAAAGGAATCAAGTTCTAAAAGTCATAAAATGGGCAGAAATGGCTAGTCTTCAGTCGGACCGAATAAAGCTTCGGTCACACCGAATTAGACAGGAAAGTTGCTTGACATATTTTGTCACTTTTGGTCGCACCAAATGTGTTCTTTGGTTGGACCAAACATAGTCTTCGATCAAACTGAATGCGACATTCAATCGCAAATGAATTACCGTAGATTTCTATCAAGCACGCTGACCTATTTTAGCCGATTTTGGTGGATTTGGTGGGACAAAAGGTTGTTCAAATTGTGCAGTTTTTCCAACAATCAGGACTCTAAACTAATCTAAGTATATTCAAATAAGGCTTATAAGGCTAAGGGATTATCAATAAAGGGTTTACTTATTAGGGTTAAGATCATCTAGAGGTTTAAGTTATTTTGGATCAAGGGTTAAGGTCACCAAGTCACCTCACATACATGTTCTTTATTCCTTTATGCTCCACCTCTACTTGTGTCTTTGGTCTTCAGCTTTCAATGGCTCAACTGACTCCCTAACACAATAACTCACATGATTGACAAACAAGGTGCACAAATTAGTGCACTAACAGAGAAATCCCTTGATTAGAAGATAAAATCCAATGAAGTTATCCTTCTTATAATATGTTGTTATTGGTCTAGTGTATGGTCTTTCACCTTCAAAGTGTCTAAATCCTCGATCATGGAGGCTCACGGTGGCCTTAGCTCATATGAATGGTTGGTCCATTCAAGGGCATAGGCTTAGCATACCGGATATAAAGGGATGATCGTCGTCTAACGCGTGTCAGATGAAAACAAAACCCTTTGCGCAGGGCACTTATACGACAGTAAGTCTACGCCCTGGCGCGGAGAGTTAAGTTATGAGAGAGGATGATTTCAAGGTTGTGTGCCCATATCCTTACAAACACCAAGTTCTTCCTCATGCCCGACGAGTATAATGGGTCATGCAGGGCTATCCTTTGTCCATCTCATACGCGAAGATGATAGTTCCTCACACCTTAAACTTCCTCATATGCCTCATTTCCCCATATACTACACATGGTTCCCAGCCTTATTTGGTGGAACTTAGTGAATCCAACTCCTTCATTACTTACTGTGTTGCCCCTGAATCTAGAAACCAATCTAAATTAGAGGCATTGATGATAAGAATCTCTCTGCAAATAATAATTGACTGCATTGAGATTATAGTTAAACAGGATACTTTGCGGTCCGAGCACTCTTCAACAAAATACCTTAGTTCCCACAAACGAGGCACTGAACTTTTATCTTATTAAAAGGATATTTTTCTTTCAACTAATTTTAGAAATTCCTAAACATGAATTTAGGCATTCTACTCATTCGCTTCTTCTTCACGTTACCTGATGAGGCTCTGCATTGCATAGTGAAGATAGCTTTAGTAGCTTGTCTTTCCACTATCATCCATAAATGACATTTTAGTTATGCAAGAATTCTGAAATAATCACCATGTAAGAATATATCCTTCGTGGACTCCTAAGAACATGATAAGGTCCCACAACTTAATCTTTTGTTGGTCGATTAACAGTTGCCCTGCTTCAACTAGGTCAGATATCATTCAAGTGACCTTGATTAGGTGATCTTTCATGAAGGTATTTACACATATAATTAATATGCCTTTAATTGCATCCTAAGGACACACAAGCTCGAAGCAGATACCCCTATAAACTCTGCTCTATGAGGGCATCCATCAACACTTTGGTTGTACCCATGCAATGTCTCGAATGCCCCAACTAAATTATTGTGCATAGTGCTAAGAATGGTGTACCTAACCAATATGTCATCTAGTGCCCACTCATATATATATATTATATATATATATATATAATATATATATATATATATATATTATATATATGGAAAATGCTATGCTCAAGACTAATAACCTCATCTTGTACTTTTATGTATATAAAAGTTTATGCCGGACTTTTCCATTTTGCTGAGATCCTTGATTAGGTATTTTGAAGTCATCTTTGGAAATCTACGACCATTTGAAAAGATTTTAGCACATTACTTCATGAAGTATAATGCATACACATAAAATATAAGGCCTATTTAGGTCAGATGATGATCATAAATTGCTAATCCCAACTTATCAAAAGTCCATTATCCAAAATTTGTACGTAATGAAGAAATCAAGATATATTCCAATGACATATAATTGTTATTACCGATCTTTGAGCATTCAGCCCATTCTACACCATTACATAATTAAAACAAGACTTTGGAATTCATTCTACGGCAATTCAACCATTGGATCATGAATTGAATTTGATGGTAGATCCACCGCTTGATCTTTTTCGACTTGGATTGATCTTTAAACAAGGTGGATCCCTAACCGTGGGGCCCACCATGATTTATGTGCATTATATCTATGCCGTCCATCCATTTTGAAAACTCATTTGATGGCATGGTCCCAAAAAGATGCTGGATCATAATACAGGAACAGTAGAGGAATTGAGGAAATAGTGGTAATCGACCATTAAAAAATTCTCATGGGCCACAAAAGTTTCAAGCTGATATAATTGTGTGGTCTGACCTTATCAATAGATTTAGGGTAAATAAATATTTCAGTGGCCCCCATAAATTTTTTAATGGTGGGGATTCAATCACAACTGTTTTCTGTGGTATAGTCCACCTAAGATTTGGATCTACTTTATTTTTTGGGATCACCCCTAAAATGAGTAGTCAAAATGAGTGGATGGTGTGGATGTAAGGAACATACATCACAGTGGGCCGCACGGTTAGAGATCCCCCAGCATAAACTGCCCATTAGGGATGATGTCATCTCATGGTCATCATGATGGGCCTACGAACGTCACAAAGAGCACTTGGTGGGATTTTGGGACCATTAAGGCCTAAGGATGTAGTACCACTCATGCAAGGGGACCATGAACTTTCATCATAGGTGTTGTCCCTTGGTGGACCCCACTAGAGGCAATGGTTGGTGTTGTGGGGTCCATGCATTAAGCCATCATGTTTTGGGTGACTCAGTTGTGGCCACACGACTTAGGCCTTTTTATAGAACTAATTTCATGTAAGAAGCCTACTTGAGAAATTACATTCCATATATTAATAATGGGGCTTAAGAACGTTGGTAATGGTCATCCACTAATGCCAACCAACTATCAGTTGGGAGCGTGACTAGCTCCAAACTAGTGCACGTCTGGTTGGAAGAAATAGGAACCTTGATCTCACAGATTGTAGATGGGCCTGATGGACAGTTTTGGGCATGTTTGGCATTCACAGTCACTGGACGGTGGAGATTAGTGATGATCGATGTCCATCGACTGGCTACGATAGAGGTACTCACATACCACGTACCAATGTTTCTGGGCCCCACTTCTAGGTCCAGAAACAGGGTAGCGAATTAGGTGTTACTCGGGTAAAACCTTAGTGGGGGACCACCTTGATGATGTGTTGTATATCCACACCGTCAATCCGTTTCTCCAGCCCACTTTAGAACCTGACACCAAAAATTAAGTAGATCCAAATCTCAGGTGGACCACACCACATGAAACAGTGATGATTGAATGTCCACCATTAAAAAAATTTCAGGTACTATCTTAAGTATATTCGTAATGTTTATTTGACATCCAACCCGTTGATAAGGTAAAACATACCTGGATGAAGGTAAAATACAAAAATCAGCTTGATCCAAAAATTTTACCGCCTACAAAAAGCTTTAATTGTCATTCACTACTTTTTCCAATGGTGTGGTCCACCGAAGATTTGGGTCTTCTTACTTTTTAGGATGAAGTACTAAAATGAACTTGAAAAATGGATGGATGGAGTGGATATACAAAATATTCATGTTGGTGGGCCCACACATTAAGGATAACACCCCCTAAGTTATCACAATCCTCTCCCCAGAAACAAACGGGCACACGTGTGAATTTTTGCGCCCAGTTCGCCGGCCCACCACCACTCCCTTTTCGTTCTCAGTGTCCGGCGATTTCTCGTCGTGGGCGGTGGTGATAGGAATCGGCATCAGAAAACGATGGTATTCTCAAAGTCGTCTCGCTTGGAAAGTGGTCCATGGGAGCGGCCGAGTGCCGAAACAGCCCGCAGCGGAGGTCTCGACGCGGTATGATGTGCAACGACAGGTACATCAAACCAATGAGCGGCTCCGTTTCGAAGCCGCGTTGGATGGTTGACGTGGAGATCATGCGGCCATGATGATGGTGCGTACAATCACGGGCGGGAATTGGGATTCCATCCCATCACATATTCACATGGGTCCCACCATTAGAAGAAGTAAAACAACAGATTCCGCGTCATCTTATATCCCGTTTTTCATGTGAACACTCTGCATTCCGGCGGCTGTTATTATCTCTATAGCGTTAACACATGAAAAGGGGTCGACGACATATGCGAGAAAAATGCCGCCTAACTTAAAATACGCCAAACGAAAACCACGGTGACTTTCTTCAAGGATAGTGGAAAGCCCACCGGAGACAAACACCATGGACTGAAGTTTCTAGAAGGGAAGTAATTTCTCCAACGTCTATCGTTTTTCAATTCACAGTGTAAATGCATTGTGTCGTTTTTCAATTTACAATGTAAATGCATTGTAAAATGTTGATATAGATTATCGTGGAATTGAAAGGATTGTGCATTGCATTGGAGATGGAGATGGAGATGGAGAAACCTTAATCAATTTCGCACCTGATTGTGATGCTATGTGAATATTAAACGAGTTATATCTTATGTGTCATTATGTTTGTTTTCAGAAAATGGCTTCAAGAATCATCCTATGCTCATATGGTGGGGAGTTACTAAGCAAAAACAATCGATACACATACAAGGATAGAAAGTCAAAAACTACTATTATGGGCGTCGAGACTACATATGAGGAGCTTCTATCCAAAAAATACAAGATTGTGAAGAGTACACCAAAGTATTATGATATTAAGCTGAAAGCATTGTACCCTTGCTCAAACCAATCAATCCCTCCGACTGAAATTGAAGACATCGAAGATGGGAGAGTGTTCTTGGTAGCACAGTCGAAGCATCCAAATAAATACATCCCTTTAACCATCGAGACAATGCAGCGTGTTAATAAGGCAATACTCGAAGACGCCGTGGCTTTTAATGGCGTCGAACGTGACACCCCAGCAATTAGAAGTTTGGGTGAGGAACATGGTGTGAAATACGAATATATGGCATCACCTTCACAAATTCCTCTAAGCAACACTCCACAACTCGAGCCAGTTCAATCATCAAACTTCATAACTAGTCAAGTGAGAGCATCAGATGACTTCAAGCTCAGAAGTGAATCTACAACATCACCTTCCCGTACAAGAGTAGACTTTTTATCATCATCCAATGCCAAATATGTATGGGGATGTGGCATTCCACCACCCGAGCAGGCTCGAACATCAAACTTCATCACCAGCCAAGCTATTGTGCCTTTTGAAGATACTATATTTACTAATGTAGACTTGTCACTGTATTCATATCCATTGAATGAGGTGATTGATATAGTCATTGGTCAAACGTTTAAGGACAAGAGTCGGTGTCAGTATGTGTTGAGCCAATTTGTAATTTGCAACAACTTCCAATACAGAGTCTTGTACTCGTCACCTAAGAAATTCACCATGGCGTGTTTCAAAGATAAGTGTAAATGGAGGGTACAAGCATATAAGGTGAATGATGTGGGGATATTTAAGATAAGGAATAATTACATGTTCATACATACATGTGGCATGTTATGGATGAAGAGTGGTCACCGGCAAACAAGCAGTAAGCTATCCAGTGAACTGGTTGTCAGTCGCATCGAGTAACGCTTAGGATTAAGGTCGAGGGACATTATCTTCACAATGCAATAGAAGTATAATATTCTTATTAGTTATAAGAAGGCATGACACGCTAAGGAGATGACAATCGATCGCATAATGGGGTCTTATGAAGACTCTTTTTTTTTGTTAGCTTATTAGTACACCCACCGTCAGTTCACACTCCACTATTAGCCACCCCCACTAAGGAATCGATACCAAGACCTTAGTGTTGAAACAAGGTATCTTTCTTATGAAGACTCTTACAATGTATATATCAAATATGTAACATGTCAAAGTAAATATAAAATCTCAACATAAATGAAGACTTTTATGACATCTTACGTGAAATCTATTGTGGACCAAACGAACGACTTCCGTCTCCAGTTCCTCACTAGTGGGTACCAAGGTAAGAATTATTTCAGTCTCTAAGAGAACATCTTTCATGTTCATGTATAGTACAAAACATATATATTACAATAAGTGACCACTTAGCTTGATATAAATTGACTTACATCTTCACTCTCGAGTATTTGAAGAATTTTCTTGTACCTCCAACCCTTCCACTCTCGATATTATATGAATCTTGGAATTTGGGAGGGGACGTATAAAATGACGCATTCTCGAAGGGTCGGTACTCTCTCAACGGCCCATATCTGTTACAGTGAAATAACAAGATGGGCTTAAATACTATAGTTTTATATAAACTCTAAATTCAAATAAACAAGGAAAGAATCCTGACTTGTAGATAGAGTTGGGCATCGGACCGAGTCGGATCGGATTGGATCCAACTCGACTCAGTCTGGATTCTACATGGCCCAACCCGAACTTGGACCGATCTGGTACCGAGTCCAGGTCATCTAACTCCGACCGATCCGAACCCCTGCTGGCCTGAACCAATCCGAGTCCGATTCGGTCAGGAAAATCGAGTCGGATCAAATTGGGCAAGGTTCAGATTGGGCATCAGATTACTTCACTCATCGTTGTTCATATAATCTTTAAAGACTATCTGATTTTCAGAGAAGAAAATCTGAAAACTATTACCAACTAGATGTACAGCTAAGATCTTATCAGTGTTTTAAATAGCGTGTAGCGTATAGCGTAGCATTCGGCCCTCTATAGCTGTAGTGTAAGCTACACGATACTTTTATTTTTTAATTAAAATAATATAAAAAAGGGATAAAAGAAAAACATGCCTATAATCAGGGGCCATTTTCATGCAAAATAGGTCTACAGGTGGGCCATTTCCATGTAAAACACTAAAACAGTGGCCATACATAACCGATACTTGTCAAACAAGTTTATTCTACAAAATCGGCATCCCCAAGAGGGAGAAATATGAAGAAGAAAAAAAAAAAAAAGCAACCAAACAGGGAAGAAAATGAAAAAAAAAAAAGTTAACGTAACATATATCAATCATTTTATCAATAAAATTAAAATAAATATAACTAAATGACATTAATAGTAATAAACATACCTTTAATCTCTTCCAAATCAAGCAAAAGTCACAAATCAGAAGGCCTACAGCTGCACGGACATTAAATTAAGGAAATACTTAGTTCTCCTTTGTTATTGATCCAATGCCTCTGAAACACCACCCATAGGATCCTCTAACATGGCCGATCAGACACCTAAAATCTGGTTTCAAACAGATGTCTAGATTGAGAGAATTGAAAATCCCCCTTTTGGGTCTGGAAGCAACATCGCTGGAGTCGAGTAGGGACTTCAAAACCCTTTTCAAAATATTTTTTAAGTTATAAACTTTTTCTTATTGTGTAAGTCTAATACTAGTTATAAAACCTAAAGTCTCTCCATCCATACAGTTTCAAGCTCAAAATCAAATGGTTAGGATTGTCCGATGGGTGTAACTATATGGACAAAGAGTAAACACGATAGGGACCACCATTTAGATGGTCCAGATTGACGTAAAGTACCACCACGTGTGATGTATAAGAGTCACCACCATTTCCAAAAGAACTACATGCCTAACACTGCAACTAACTTTAAAGAAAAAGAGAGTTGCTGGTACCGTATGCTACCAACGATACACGCTACATATGCCGTAGTGTAGGCTACATGTACCGTAGCTTACGCTACATGGGAGGCACGCTACCAAAAACACTGGATCTTATATACACTATCTATCTTAGCACGTGTTCCTGCAATATTCAAGCCACCACACGCGCGTAGAATTAGCAAACCTTACAAAATAGCCTAGCTTGCTACAGAAGGAAGCGTTTCGAACTTTCCAGTAGCTTGCTTCGTAAGAAACCCCTTCGACTATTATCAGTATAAAAACATGGAAACAGCGACTCAAAACGCCACTTCATCATTTCTCTTTTTCAGGTGAAAAGAAAATCCCGGATATCCATGGCTTTCTATTTGGTAGTTTTCAGTTGCTTTAGATCGCCAGCACGCGTAGATGATGGTGAGAAAGATCCGCCAAAGAAATCCAAATCCTAGAAACAAAAATCGCCTCTAACAACACCAATTCCAGTTTCCTACTTCCCCCTGAACTGTTGTTTCTCTCTCTTGAGCAGTTGGAGAAGAGGGTATCAATGAAGGAGATTATTGGGTTTTGTAGGGAACCCGACTACCCGCTCCAGATCGGGTCGGATCGGATCGGTCCGGATCCTTTCGGATTGGGTTTTCGGATCAGATCGGTCCGGGTAGACCACTATCTGAATCTGACCCGAAAAACAATCAGATCTGGATGGCCACACTCAATGCGCACGGATCCAGGCAGTCAGTTCGGTTCGGAACGGGTCGGATCGGGCCTGATCAGGTCAGATCCACCGGATCGGGTCAGACATGCCCATCTCTACTTGTAGAGGAAAGATGCAGTCGTTGACATTGTACCAAAACCCATGTATGCCATCGCGGCACTTTCGATCCCTCCAGCCATCGTCTGGAAGGCCAAACTACCCTACAAATAGCTATTACAGTCTTCTAACAAGTCCACTAGGTCGATATACTCCATTTTGTACATAATTTTTTGTGTCGGTTCCCTTAACAAACCACTCTACGCATAATATTAGGGCTACCTTCAAGATATCTTCGTACTTATCGCTATCAACTATTTTATCGAACACCTCGTATACGTGTTTCTTTAGTATAGAATATTCTTTGAAGTATTTCTCTCTTATTGACTTCTTGGAACGATGAATTTTGGGTATAGAGATGTCACTAGTCTTCAGCCCTGTTACTAGGGTGAAGTCCATCTCCAAAAATTTCAAACGGTTCCCCTATATCTCGAATATAAGATTACCTCAGTATCTCTCAAAAAGTGGGTGAAACAAAGCTCCTATAAACCTAAATGATGGAATGTGTAGTAAAAAAGATAATGGGGACTGCCTAAAAATATTTAATTTACTATCGTTCTTCTCCAAACCAATCTTCACGGTATCATACCACCACGTCAGTGAACATCTACATGACAAGTTCGGGACTCCAGCATCAAATCCCTTACGCGAGGACTTATCATCTACAGGGATGAATTGAAAAATATATCAACAATAACGTTCAATATTTAATAAAGCATACTGTGAAAGTTGACTTGTTATGATGAAAAATCATAAAGTATAGTGTCAGTTTTCCGAGTCGGCGGTCATTTTTGGTGACTTATAAGTGAATTTCAACAACTTTGCAGCCTGTTTCACTCAGTTCTCGGTCGATTTTCCAAATTATATGTTGCATATTGGTCCGAAAACATCGTTAAATTGACTACAAACTGATTGAAATTAACCACGAACTAAGTAAAATTGACTGCGAACTAATTGAAATTGACCGCAAAGTTAGTGCAATTGACCGAGAAGTTGTGAAGATTGACCGAGAAATGAGTGAAATTAACTGACAACTTCATGAAATTGATCGAGAACTTACGAAAATCGACCGAACGATTTCACTCAATTCTCAGCCAATTTCCCTCATTTCTGAGTCAATTTCATGAAGTTGTCGGTCAATTTCCGCAAGTCTCGGTCAAAACGACGTCAATTTCAAGCAGTTATCGATCAATTTGACTTGCAAACTACAAGGACGAATTAGATAATATATCAACAATAATGTTGAATATTTAATGAAGCATACTGTGAAAGTTGACTTGTTGTGGTGGGAAATCATAAAGTATAATGTCAGTTTCTCGAATCGTCGGTTATTTTGACGAATTTCAAGTCAAAGTGCCCGACTTATAGGTGAAATTCAATAAGTTTGCGGCCAATTTCACTCAGTTTTTGGTCAATTTCTCAAGCTATATGTTGCATTTTTGTCAAAGAAGAACGTGAAATTGACCGCAAAGTGAGTGAAATTGGCCGCTAAGTAAGTGAGATTGACCACAAACTAAGTTAAATTGACCACGAACTGATTGAAATTCACCACGAACTAATTGAAATTGACCACGGACTAAGTGAAATTGATCGGGGACTAAGTGAAATTGACCGATAACTACTTGAAATTGACATCTTGAACTGAATTAAATTGACCACGAACATCGTGAATTTGACCGAGAACTCAGTTAAATTGACTGCCAACATTGTAAAATTGACCACCAACATCGTGAAATTGACCGCGAACTTAGTAAAATTGACTGCGAAGTGAGTGAAATTGACCGAGAACTAGCTTAAGTTAGTGAAATTGACCGCGAACTGAGTTAAATTAACCCCGACTTGAGTGAAATTGACCACAAACTAAGTGAAATTGACTAATAAGTGAGTGAAATTGACCGAGAACTCACTTAAGCAGATTTCAGTTAATTTCCGCAAGTTTTCAGTCAACACGATGTCAATTTCAAGCGGTTATCGATCAATTTGACTCAGTTCTCGGTCAAGATGTCAATTTCAAGCAGTACTCGATCAATTTCACTTAGTCCTCGGTCAATTTCACTTAGTTCGCGGCCAATTTAACTCAGTTCGCGGTCAATTTAATTTAGTTCGTGGTCAATTTACTTAGTTCGCGGTCATTTTAACTCAGTTCGTGGTCAATTTAACTTAGTTCACGGTCAATTTAACTCAGTTCGCGATCATTATAACGTAGTTCGTAGTCAATTTAATTCAGTTCACGATCAACTTCAGTCCCAGTTTATTTCACTCGATTTTCGTTCAATTTCACTTCGGTCTTCATTCTTTGTTAAAAAAGTCTCAATGTGGACCATTTGAGCATTGAATTTGCCTCCTTTTTCGAGTCATGCTCTAAAATGTTTAAATAAAATAACTGGATTGTGGACGGTGCAGATATATCATATAAAATACGATTGGATCCACATAATGAAGTCAAGAATTTAAAATATACCTGTCATTCGTAACTTCTTTGATGGGAGCACTATTTTCGCCCTATCTCGGGTTGGCAAAACTCAAAAATGACGTATGTAACAAGTGTATTTTCGACCAAAAGAAAAATATACCGAAAATGAGAGTTTTACTACTAGGGTTAACAATCATAAAGAGGAAAGAAGATATTAAAAAATAGGAATTTTACTACTAGGGTGGACAATCATAAAGATGAGAGAAAAAATCAAAAATTTTGAATTTTTTTGGTAGGACGGACAATCACAAGAAGGAGAGAAGAAATTAAAAAATAGTAAGTTTACTGCTAACGGCACGAGGGAAGCAACAACTAAATTACATTCATGGTAGAGCAGGGACACTTTGGTCTCGTAAGAGTGCCGCCGTACAAAAGGGTTTTAGTTTGGTAAACTAAGATTGGAGGTAACGACGGAGGTAGGTAGCTTAAAAGTGAGGCATACGGTTCTAAAAAACTCAAGCTAAAATCCCGTGAAAAGCTGATACTTTGACAGAGTGTGATGGATGATACACATGCATTTGGAAATTACTTACAAAATGCACACGTGGCATACATACGAGTCAAACTAAACTGTCCAAACTATGGGTCCCAATTTTAAATGTATCATGAACCTAAAAATTAAGCTTATTTGATCATCTGACTATTATATTAATAGGCATATTTTAACCGCTAAAAATGAAAAATATCCAACGGTCCTATTTCAACAAGCAAGTGTCTATAAATCAGAGATTAGGATCACTAAAATCCTACGATTTTGCTAAGATGCCTCACCCACAGTGGATTCCACAATCCAGTCTGTTTAATTTTTAACGTATGGCACGTGTACCATTACAGACTGCCCGTGTTTCAAGTCTCATGTTCTGCCAGAGTATAAATAACTCTTTATTAAATATTCACATCTACTCTGATCGAGTAGCGTACACATAAATTAATCATTTTGCTGGGAAAATGACAAACGTCTCCTTCATGCCTTATCCTACATTCCTACCCCACGGCTGCGGAGTGCGTGGTGACCCTGCAACCACTGACGTCCGTGGTGACATCACATGTCAGAATTTGATTTGAGCCCCATGATGTCAGGGGTCGATTCCCAGGAGAGCGGATTGGTTGTTACTTACCCGAGTAACACCTCGATGAATGTGTTGTATATCCACGCCGTCCATCCCTTTCATCTTGATCCCAAAACGTAGGGGGTGTTTGGACGGGCCAATCCCATGGAATTGGATTGTATTAGGGTGGATGGCAAGTAATGATGGCTCTGTCAGTGGACTGGTGTCAATCCAATGGGATTGCTATATACAGGGAACTCACCACCGAGTATGTTTGGCTCGCCTGGCCAATCTCGGGATTACACCGGCCAATCCTGGGATTGCTCCGTCTAACCAAACATGTCCCAGGCAAATTAGATGGGATTAGGAGGGATTGGGTGGGATTAGGAGGGATTGGGTAGATTTCAAGGTAATGATGGTGATGTCAGTAGATTGCTGGCCATCCCATGAGATTGCTATATCCAATTTCTGCCTGTTTGGCACGCCGGCCAAATCCCGGGATTGCTCCTTCCAATCCACCCTAATACAATCCACCTTACCTGGCCAAACAGGCCGTTGAGCAGATTCAAAACTCAGGTGGACCACACCGTTGGAAACTGTGGTGATTGACCATTAAAAACTTATTGTAAGTCATAAAGGTTTTGGATGAAGCTGATCTTTGTCTTTGTCCTTCATTTAGGTTTGTTGGACATTATCAATGGGTTTGATGGAAAATAAGCATTATGGTGGGCCCAAGTATTCTTTTTAATGATGAGCATTCAATCATCACTATTTCATGTGGTGTGGTCCACCTGAGATTTCGATCTTCTTTAAATTTTTGAATAAGTTGCTGAAATGGTACGGAGAAACGGATGGACGGCATGGATACAGAAAATAGTCATCAAGATGGGTGCGGATTAGCTTATGACAGGTTGAGTAGCGAGACTAGCTATTAAAGTGACGTCAGCAAGTTCAGTGGGCCCACCATGATGTATGTTTTGTATCCACACCATCCATCCATTTGGAGAGAGCATTTTAGGACAATATCCAAAAAACTAGTTAAACCCAAAGCTCTAATGGACCCAGTACAGAAAACAGTGAGACAGTGACGCTGACCATTAAAACCTTCTAAAGGGCACAAAAGTTTTAGATCAAGCTGATATTTGTATTTTCCCTTATTTCGTGTCTTTTTTAACTTTTGAACAGGTTGGATTTCAAATAAACGTTATGATGGCCCTAGGATAGTTTCAACTGTGGGAATCACTCTCCCCACTGTTTTCTTTGGTGGGTCCACTACAGATTTTTATTTGCCTTATTCTTTGGTTCATATCCTAAAATGATATCTAAAAATGGATTGACGGTGGATATAACACATACATCATAGTGGGGCCACAGAACTTGGTGACGTCACTTCAGTAGCCGACTCGCTACTCAACCTGTCAGTGTCTAATCCGCGTCCGTAACACCAACTAACGTGTTTCACATGTAACACCTTATCCCCTCCCGATTCCATGTTGAGTGGATACTCGACCTACCAACTGCATGCGACTTTGGCTGACACCGGAACCAGGGATATGGGTGGGAACCTGACCATGGTACCAGGTTGATGTATGCATTGTGCATCCACCTCAGTGGATCCGGGAAACCTGACTGTGGGACCCACCATGATGTATGTGGCTACATTCACAATGTCGATCCGTATTGAAAGATCATTTTAAAGCATGATTTAAAAAATGAAGTAAATCCAAAATCTCTCATATAGACCATGGTAAAGGAAACAGTGGTAATTGACAATTAAAAAACTTATTGTGGACCACAAAAGCTTTGAGTCAAGATGATAGTTTCGTGGTCTCTTGAGCTGGGTCTTTATCATGACCTTATCAACAGGTCAGGTGGCTAATAAACATTCTCATAGAATCTGTGAAGTTTTTAATGGTGAGGATTTAATAACAACTACTTCCTGTGGTATGGTCCACATAAGATTTGGGTCAGCTTCATCTTATAAAGAGGTGTAAATTTGGTTGGACAGTATAGGCACATACTTTAGTGTAAGCCCCACAGTCAGGGATCCCACCACCCACCTTGGTGGATTTGGAGATCCACCCAAGCCGTGCTCTTATTTAAGGGCATGGTCAAGAACACCAAGCAGAAACAACGTTCAATTAGATCACCTACAAGAAACAATGGTTGTTGACCATTAGAAACTTTTCGTGGGCTACAAAAGTTTTGGATAAGCTGGTATTGGTGTTTCCAGTCATCCCAGATTAAATTGCGTGAATTGTCTATACCACGGCACGCGAAAGCTTAACGGACCTTAGAATTATGTGTAACTCCTAAAAAGGTGGTGAATAAAACCATTAAAATATTTGTAAATTAAAAACAATAAACACTTGGGCTTCAAGTCAAGTGCGTCTAAGTATATAGACTACAAATGATTCAACTAATTGAACTACTAGTCTATAATAAGAGAGGTGAAATACCAATTGTGTGTGCTACAATTTAAGTGTCTAGTATATATTTTAATCATGCATCTATATGAATTAAACACATTCAATCATAAGCAAGAATAGGCATGCATCCACATAAGCAATTGCAATCATAACAATGTATAATTATTCAGCTACTTGTTTACTCTACTCCCGACAGACACACTCTCCTCGAATGTACTAGATTTCACTATCTCAAAGGTTTCCAATAGGCTTGCCTCTAACCTTTACAATGGTTTTTAATAAGTTCACCACAAACATTCCGTCCTACATAAGAATCTACATATACGCACCCGCGTTGGTAGAACATGTACACACCCATATCGGTGGACCACGCTTTCACCCATGTCAATGTTTTCCACGGAGACTTAGTTGGTTTTCTATCGGCTAACCAACAACCACTACTTTCTTAATTCAATGACATATATACTTCTGCTAGAGGCTCCCACAAATATTAACACGTACGTACCCGTGCTCGGTAGCAATATGGTCCTACACAAGGACTTACGCAAGTTTAGGTCACAAACTCTATACTCAATCATACAGAACAAAAGACTATGTGGACTTTAAAAATGACAACTTTACTTGTCGGATTAAACATTGTTGATGCATTTTCTTGATATGCGTCTTCACTTCTTCTATTTACTTTTCTTGTGCTCCCCCGATATTTGAAGTTGATCTTCTTCCACTTCCTTGAATCGCTTACCTTGTACTTGATGATCTAATGAGACTACAAATGGGAGAGAAGTTGAATCTCCTACAACTATAGTTGATTTTCAAATGGAAATTCACCTAGATAGATACTCTAGAAGTTGATGGACATTAGGATTTACCTATGGGAATGATCTATACACTCTAGAGAAAGCTTGAAATATGTTCTTCTTATAATGGAGTTTTGGAATGCTTATTAGAGTGAAAAATTACTAAGAAGAAAATATCAACCTAGCTTGATGCAATAGAGTATCTAAAACACCAAAATCAATTGTCTACACAAAGATCTGATTTCTACTTTTATAGACAAAAGGCTCTAACAGATCTATAACTTTTTGCTTCGATCAATCGAGCGACCCCTTCAATCAATTGAACTTAATTCGATTATAACGTAGAAAGCTCGCTGCATACTTATATGCACTTTCAATTGATCGAACTCGATATTTCAATTAATCGAGGTTGCTACGAAACAAGGCAGAAAGCTTGTTGGATGTTTTTGTGCTCCTTCAATCGATCGAGACCAATCAAAGGTTTACTCGATTGATCGAAAATCGATCGAACTTGTGCATTTGGTTTTCTTTCTTTTGTACATGATCTAGCCAGCATAAACCTGATGACTGAGGGTTTTCCTATATATAATAAGGAATCCAAGGCAAGTCGTTTTGGATCTAAAAGGGTCTAGGGCTAGGATTATCAAGGCACTTAAAGATTTATTTGTTGTCTTCGGCCTTGATTCTTCAAGTCTTCGAGTATTCGAGTCTCCGGTCTTCAATATCTTCCTACGGAGGCTCAACTAACTCAAAACACCCTAGCTCATGTTATTAACAAAACCGAGGCACTAGCACAGATCAAGTTGGATGGCAAATAAATATTACAATGGACCTGACAAAGTTTTTAATGGCGGGCATTCAATGACCACCTTTTTCCAGTGGTGTTGTCCACCTAAGACTTGTATTGGCTTAATTTTTTGGGGCTCATGCCATAAAATAAATGGGAGAAGTGAATGGATAGCATGGATATACATTGCATACATGGAGGTGGACCCCAAGGTTAGGGTCCCACCCACATATGCTCATTGCGGGGTTGCAGCGTCCTAACAACTTTCAAAGATGCCTCGGCTGGCCCATCTTTAATAGCACATGGCTCAATAGAATCCTACCATGTGAAGTCACCATCACTGCAGTATGTATCCCTACCAAACCGTGCTTTTTCTTTTGCTTCCCGGAAATGCCTCTACTTAAGAATTCAGTCTTAAACAACTCTTATCATTAAAGATATCAGTTTAAATTATCTCTTTTTTAACTTTACCCTTCCATCCATTGGCATCAGCTTATCTTTTTAAAGGTGGTGTGCAAAGTGTATCACTTACACTGTATGGGAGAAACATGCATCTAATCCACTCTATCCATTAGGTGCACTGCCACGTTTGTTGGGATTTTTGGCCTGCGGAATCACACAGATCTAGATCTAGGATGGTAATCCAATGGCACCAAGCACACGCAAGAAAAGAGAACACACAGATTTAACATGGAAAACCCCTGCGGGAAAAAAACCACGGCACAAAGCGACAGATCACCACTATGAAAGCATCAATTACAAAGAGAAAGGACTTACCCGATTCGAACAACCTCGAATCTCACCCTTGCTACACCCTTGATAACCCTAGAAACCCTTTAGAATACCTTTAGGAAGTCTTAGAATAATCAAAAGAATAGCCCTAGGGACCCCAATTTATAGTTTTGGCAACTTCCCTTTCGTATCCCAGTGCGAAAGGACTTGCGTCACAAAATCCGCGAAACTCCTTCGCATCCCAGTTGCGAAAGGACTTGCGACACAAAATCCGCGAAACTCCTTTCCGCATCCCGTGCGAAAGGACTCAGATTTAAGACATCTCGCAACAATCTCCACCATGTCTTCAATCTTCAACGTGTAGCTTCTTGACCTCTTCTCTTATTTCTGCATCACATCATAGCTCAAGATCACATTGGCCAACCAGCGCCAATCACGGATCTGATAGATACCTGCTATACCGTCGGCGCGAATATCTCTAAGAAGCCGATCTCTTCCTCTGAGAATAAAACTCCTCGCTACCAACCTCGCCTTGTATTATACTGTATCCTCTTGAAGGTCCACCTACATCCAACCGCTCACGGCCTACTGGAAGATCCACCAGCTCCCATATGTCGGTCTGGTACAACGAATCCATCACATCGCCCATAGTCACCTTCCACTTCTCAGCACTAGGCTCACCTAGAGCCATCAGAATAGAAGATGAATCCCCTGCAATATTGGAGTCATCCATGTACCTTGCGATATCCTGCAATCATGCCATGTGGTTCTTCTCACAGGTGGCTGCTCCACCTGCTCTGTATCCCTGTCCGCACGTCTCAGCCTTCCTGCCCTGCCGCTCATGTGGCCATGCCCATCATGCCACACACGTGCAGAGGTAGAATTCGCTACATCATGTAGCTCCACCTTTTGAAGTGCTCCCGATCAACCTGTAAACATGATCGAGTCGTTGCGCTTTCATGACTACCCGTGCCCCCTTGGATACCTTAAGAGCACCATCAATACATGTGTACTTGCATCCCTTTGCCTCAAGCACACCAAGAGAAATCAGATTGTTTCAAATCAGGAACGTGCCTGACATCAGTCAAAGTATGCTCCACCCCATCAAACATCCTGATGCGTACCGTACCAATAGCCACAACATTACAGGCAATGTCATTGCCCATATAAATACCTGTCCACATCGCACTCCCTATAGCTGAGCTGGTGAAACCAATCCAATGAGGAGTCATGTGAAAAGATGCCCTGTGTCTAGCATCCACTCGTCCTTACGATCATCGTATGACCGTCTGAGCGAAGACACAGATAAAAACATCACCATCACATCCACTCGATTCATCTGACGTGGCAGTGTTAGCCTCCCTGCATGAAGCCTCAGAATCTTCCCTCTCTAGATTTAGGATTTTCACAATCCCTTTTCACATGTCCTTCCTTCCCACAATTCCAGCACTTTACCTTTCCTTTGCCCTTGCCCTTGGATTTGGATCTAGAACTTGAAGAAATGTACCTTATTCAGAATTCCTACCCACTGTAAACAGTGCATCAGAAGATGTCCCCATGTTGCTGTCTAGCTGTCTCATAGCCTTCCTCGAAGGGCTGAGATAACAGTGTCGACACTCAGGGTTTTGTTCATGCTGCACATAGTATCTTGATGACTCATAGGATGCAGGGAGAGAATTCAGCAACATACATGCTTGTTCTTCATCTTTCATCACTTCCTCCATATCCAGCAATTTGCAAACCAATTTATTAAAATTGCTGATGTGAGCCTCCAGATCTCCACCCTCTGCCATCTTGAAGTTATACCACTGCCGCTTCAAGTGACAGACATTTTCAGAGGATTTCTTCGCATAAACATCCTCCAACTTCGCCCATAAATTAGCCGCAGTTTTCTCCCTCATGACGTTGTAGAGAACCTCATCCGTGAGACATAAACGGATCGATGATAAGGCTTTCTTATCAAGAGTATTCCAATCATCATCTTTCATGGTGGACTTCCGCTCCTCAAGAGCACCATCTTCGCCTTGCTTGATTAAGGAACTCATCATCTTGATCTTCCATAACTCAAAATTATTTTTCCCTGAGTACTTCTCAATCTCATACCTGGCACTCGCCATTATTACTAATCCTCAAATTCAGATCTGTGTCCCAACCGATTGCTTTGATACCACTTGTTGGGATTTTTGGCCTGGAATCACACAGATCTAGATCTAGGATGGTAATCCAATGGCACCAAGCACACGCAAGAAAAGAGAACACACAGATTAACGTGAAAAACCCCTGCGGGAAAAAACCACGGCACAAAGCGACAGATCACCACTATGGAAGCATCAATTACAGAGAGAAAAGACTTACCCGATTCGAACAACCTCGAATCTCACCCTTGCTACACCCTTTGATAACCCTAGAACCCTTTAGAAACCTTTAGGAAGTCTTAGAATAATCAAAAGAATAGCCCTAGGGACCCCATTTATAGTTTTGGCAACTTCTTTCGTTGTATCCCAGTTGCGAAAGGACTTGCGTCACAAAAATCCGCGAAACTCCTTTCGCATCCCAGTTGCGAAAGGACTTGCGACACAAAATCCGCGAAACTCCTTTCCGCATCCCAGTTGCGAAAGGACTCAGATTTAAGGACATCTCGAAACAACGTTTTCATAATAGATTCTAAAAATCAGTCCAATCCAATACTTAGGTGCGTCGTACGATAAAGAATGAAGGAACAGGGTAAAATCACACCTAAAACCTTTAAATTCACCTTGTAAGGCCAACATGAGTGTTGAAATGTCTAGAGTTTTTGGAGAATCCCTTCATCCTAATAAGCACATCAAATGAATAGATTGTATGGATTGTATATGCCATCAGCCTCCCCTTCTCAACTTATTCATTGTAGTGTGGTCCACCTGACTTTTGAATTTGACTGATTTTTAGGCCTTGTCCAAACATAGGGGGACAGACCTGACGGACCAGGTGGATCTTATCACATGGTGCACCATATATTCATTCCTCTTTAGTTTTTTTTCTCAATAGGTTTGTTAGAATACATCCCAAGGTATTAAAATAAAATACATTGCGACTCTAGCTGCTAGACATAGTCTCTTCAAGGGCCTAAACCATTTATGTGATAAAGCTTCATTTCATATGGAAGATTTCTAAAAATTCTCAAATTGAAAATCTCAAACTTTTGCATGCAGGAGTTATGGTGATTGTTCATGACCAGCACAAAAGACCCAGGTTATGAAAGAGCGATCTAATCGAGATTTTTAATTTATTGTTTATCTACCATTCAATGTTAAACACAACATATCAATGGTTCGGATTATTAAAAGATTACCTAAATTCAAAGGCTAAAGTACTATTGTACAGGGCTGCAATATGATGTATTCTAGCATACATCTTGCCAAGAACTACTGCAATTAAAACACCAAAGTTGTATGGGGTCCACCATGTTTTGTATGTAAAGTCTAGTATGCCCATCACGCGATCTCATCGATGCTGGGCCCTTGAGGCAAAATTCTGCCATCTCTAGGACTTAGGTGGGCTGCAACATAGGAAATAGTAAGGATGAGATGGTCCATCAAGGGATCTCATCAATGCCGGCCCTCGAGACAAAATTCACCCATCTCTATAACTTAGGTGTGCTGCACCATATATAGGAAATGGTTAGGATGAGATGCCAACAACAAGTTTGTTTGTTGGCCCAGCATGGTGTGTATCTTTCAATCAAACCTGATAATTATGTGTAACTCACTAAGGATGAGAAGAATATAGAAAAGTGAGGGTTGATGAGAAAGCCAAGGTCTTGTTGGATGAACTTAGGACTTGTTTGGATGCTTGTAATTGAAATACTAGCATCCAAATCACATGGTATATGGAATCAATGTTGGAATCCTCAACTGTGTTTGGATGTATATATGCAATTTGAATATAATTTTGTTTAGATGCTTGTAATTGAAATGCATAAAGTAAATTAGTTTTAATGCCCAAAATTAGTATATATAATATATGACATAAGAATTATAATAAATCCATTAAAATATATACTTTGGCTTTTTTAAAAAAAATTGAGCCTTGAGTGGACCACAAAAGCGGTCCAACTTTTGGAGGTCTACATATTTCTCCGATTCCCAAACTTTTGAGGATATTCATATTCACGTGATTTTGCTGCATTTCATTTCACATTGATTCCAATTACCATTGTTTACCATCAACCAAATCACCCTATTTGCCCATGTGCATTCATTTACCATCCATCACAATGGTCTACCATCAACCAGATGATCCTTTAGCATTTTAGTAGGAATTTTACATTGTTCCAATTAGTGTCATGACCTGGATGAGTCTTTCATCAAGCGAACATTTTGTACATACGGTTCACATAAGGGTTTCCATAGAGAGCATGGATTTTAGATATACATCATGGCGGGTCCCATACAGATTAGGTGTTTTAGCCGATAGAGATTAGGTGTTGTGTTGCAGACAATTCGGTCCATTTAAAGGGAAGATTTCTGTGATAGTTCGTTGCAATTGAGTAATGTAGTAGTGTCCCATTCTCCTAACGATGGATCCCTGGATCCACCAAGGTGGGTGGACCCTAACTATAGGGCCCACACTGTGATGTATATGACTATATCTAGGCCATCCATCCATATTGAAAGCTCATTTTAGGGCATGATTCGAAAAAATGAAGGAAATACAAATATAGAGTTGTACACGAGCAAGCTTTTAAAGCAAGCTTGCTCGACTTGGCTTGATCTAGCTCAGCTTGAACGACGACTCGAGACGAGCCAAACTTCATATGACCCAGCTCATTTTGAAAACTAGCCGATGTCGAGTATAATGGAGCTTGACTCAGCTCGACTCGAACTCGGCTCGAATCGAAGCTTGAGCTTTGCTTGACTCGAATATATATTATATTTAAAAACAATAAAAACTTAAAACTAAAATCTTACCAATTCTACCATCAACATCGATCAACTCCTTCTTACTCTTTTTCCCTTCCGTATCCAAACCACTGTGCCTAAGCTCCTCTCTTTCTCTCGCGCACTCGAGCTCAAGCTATCTCTTGCTAGCGAGTACTCGAGCTCCACACAGTCAATCTCTCGCTCTCTCGCCGAGCGAGTCTCTCTGCTCGAGCTATCTCTTCTCTCTCTCAGCGATAGCCTATCTCTCTCTCTCTCTCTTCTCTCTCTCTCTCTCTCTCTCTCTCGGCAACCACAACAAGGTAACTCTATCTAATATATATATATATATATATATATATATATATATATATATATATATATATATATTATATATATATATATATATATATATATTATATATATATATATAATATTTGATTTGGGGGTTGGGTCGAGTGTGGGTGTTGGGTTAGGTCAAGTTGGGTGCTGGGTTGGGTTAGGTTAGGTGTTGGGTTAGGTCGGGGTGTGGGTGGTGGGTCAGGTTTGAGTGGGTGTTGGCCGCTGAGTTGGGTCGGGTTCGATGTTGGGTTGAGCTAGGGGGGTCAGGTCGGGTGCTGGGTTGGGTCAGGGGTGGGGTTGAGTTTAGTTGGGTGGGTACTGGCAGATAAGTTAGGTCAGGTTGGGTGTTGGTTGAGGTGGGGGCAGGCTAGGCTCGACTCGACTCGACGTAAGCTCGCCTCGACTTGATTCATTAACTCACCTCGAAAGGTTTGGCAAACAAGCCAAACTCGAATGGTAAGCTCGAGGGCGAGTTTGATCTCAAGGAGAGCACACACAAGTCAAGCCAAGCTTAGCCCACCTCGACTTGACTCGGCTCCATGTACAACCCTGTCCAAATCTCAGATGGACTATAGTATAGGAAATCATAGTAATTGACCATTAAAATATTCATGTGGGCCACGAAAGCTTTGGATCAAGATGATAATTGTGTGGTCTCTTCATCTAGGTCTTTATGACCTTATCAACAGGTTGGATGAAAGTGGAATTCATGAAGTTTTTAATGGTCGGGATTCTATCATAACTGTTTCCTACGGTGTGGTCCACCTAATTTGGGTCAGCTTCATTTTCTGGATGACGCGGCTCTAAAATTAGTTGTCAAAATGGTTGGACAGTGTGAATTTATGGCACATACATCACAGTGAACCCCACAGTCAAGGGTCCCACCCACCTTGGTAGATCCCAGATCCACCGAAGCCGCGTCCTTCTCCTTACATCCGTGACTAATGCATGCTATATCTAATCCGCTCATAGGTTGTGATGTAGCATTTTTTTTTTCTTTTAAAAATACAGTAATCAGGCAATCCTAACTAATTATTTGATGGCCATCAATTGTATGAGTAAAGGTAAAATCATGATCGGTCCAAATTCTAAGGGTAAAATCAGATGATTACAGTCATATTCTCATTGTTTGTTTTTTTCTTTTCCTTATCATCCGTCTAAATTTTGGGTCCACCATTTGGTCCGTCTAATTGACATACAACAATGCAATTTATGATGGTGAAATGTCAATTCTCGTTTTCTAAAATTGTGATGAAAGTTGAGCAATAAAGTTAAAAAAATTTTAAAAATCAATCAGTGCTTACTTTAATGCAAAGGGTGTGTGGAGGAGGTATTTTAAAAGCAGTGTTTGAACAAGAATTAAAAATAAAATAAAATAAAAATGGGTTGATTGTTCTTGAAGATAGGATTTTATTTATTTTCTTTTCTTTTTTTTTTAGTCCTTACCATATTTCGATTCGGAAAAATGCATACTAGGGACTTTTGATGCTCATGCACAGCCAGATGAATGATATGCAGGCATTGAGTTTATACATATCAAAAACCAAAATTTATACTTATTTGGCTGTGTAAGTGTATGAATTTTTGGACAGTTATTGGATGGTTGAAATAAAAATTATCCAATAATGCTATTCCAGCAAGTGTCCGGATCCTCTGCTTGCTACCAGCAAGGATTTCATGCTTCTTGCAACGTGATTGAGCCACGTCATCATTGACAGCATTAAAGGTAGCAGTGCGACAATGCCAGTGATGTTGTGGGCCAATCACATTGAAACAGACAAAAAATACCTGTGGCAAGCTGAGAATCCGGAATCTTCCAACAAACATATGTAAAGATGGTAGGGCTAGTGTCCCCCCATTTCTCTTGAGGCGTGACTTCCACAATTTGGGTGGCCTGGTTTGATCTAATAGTGCCTGTTATATCAAGCATTATATCATACAGCTACCAGCGTAACTCCGAAATGAAGAAATGCGTGTTTTTGTTGTGGCCCCATGCACCATGGATTGCTTATGATTGTAAAAGATCACTTTTATTAGCAAATCCTGACCACCCCAACCATGGCTTGGGAACAGATGATTAAAAAAAAATAAAACAAACTTACCAATGAAATGAACCGAATGGTCCAATTTTCTAATAATATATAGTAGACTAAATATGTGATGAATCTAGCAAGAAGTCCAGCTAGACTGGTTGGACTGTCCTAGTAGAAAATAGCTCGAGTACTAAAGTCTGTCATATTTTCCAAGGGCATGCTCGGATTTCAAATTATATTAGTATTACAATATAAAAATGTCATAACTAATTTTTTATAATGTTTATATAAGCACGTGATTCGACCCTAAATATAAATATGATTCGACCCTAAATATAAATATAATAGAAAACAAGGAAAGAAATTTGTTATCATTACAATTTTATCAGTGTAGTGAAAATCTCCTATTCAAACACTTTAGGTAAAACATTTCCATAACGTAGAAGTATTATTATTATGATTTTATCAAGCTCATCCAAATATTAGAATTGTTTGTTAAATCATAATTTTTTAAGACATTATAATTTATAATCACTATATTTTTATAATACAATTCATATGATGTAACTTACAATCCAAACACGCCCATATTAAAGGGTGAATAAGTGGTGATTTAGGGTAATTGGTCCATTAGATATCAAAAAATATTCTTTTAAAATCATGTGATTCTATTTCACATAACTCCTTAAATATTATCGGTAGTCTAGAAAGTCATCTTCCCGTGCTTTCTTCTTAATTAAAGTTTTGAATTACTGAATTTTAGTGCATTTTGATTATAGGCCACCAAATGCAACAACTAATAATTTCAATTTACATGAATTTTATGATAATGGATGCATATCCAATGTGATTTCTCATGAAACGGATCAGCTACTCTACAGTTACTCCCCGTGACACCAGTCAATGCTAGCTGTTGATGCTCCATGAATCCTAATATGATGTATGTGTCTCATCTATGCGGTCCATTTTTCCAAATAATTTTACGATGGACCAAAAATCGAGGTAGATCAAAAATCTCAAGTGGACTACAGAGTGTTGATTGAACTCTCACCACTAAAAACTTTCAAAGGCTATAAAAGTTTTGGATCAAACTTATATTTATTTTTTTTGTTTTTTCGTTTTTATTTTTTTGCCTTCATCCAGGTCTGCATGACCTAATCTATAGGTTGATGTCAAATAAACATTACGGGCCCTAAGAGGTTTTTAATGGTGACGTTCAATCACTGTTGTTTTCTTAAGGTGTGGTCCACCTGAGATTTTGATCTGCCTCATTTATGGGATAAATTATTAAAATTATATGTAAAAATGGATGAACGGTGTGGATAAAACACTGCGATGATGGTGGGACCCACATAGCACCGACCACGAGCTAGTGGCAGCGTCACTAGCCAAACCGCGTCCAATCTATCATAGATATTTTAAGGCGTTCTTTTGTTTTGTTTTGGAGGTTTGTGGCTTGTGTGTGTGTGTTTGTTTTTTTTTTTTTATACCGACTCCCTTGCTTAACTGATGTCGACAGCAATGGCTGCCTACTGCAGTTGCCTTCCTAAAATAAAATTCCAGAGGGAGACACAGACCTGGGTACGGGAAAGGAGAGAGAAAAAGAGAGTAGTAAGATGCTGGGTCTTTTACTGTTTTTAACGGTTCTATCTGTTTAAAGACGAACTACCTCTGACATATGGATCTGTTGCGGCCGATAATTTCAAGAGGGGAAAGTAGAGAACAGATAAGAGGGTATTTTTCTTTTTCTTTTTCCGTTTTTTTTTTTTTTAATTTTTTTTTTTTTTTAATTTGGAGGGGCATCGGAGATTCCAAAGAAAAATTGGGTTTTGAGAAATCTTTGACAGTAGTGAAGTCGATGGTTTTGTGGGGAACAAGAAAGATTCTCTCTTTTTATTATTATTTGCTTGTGCTGCATCAAAATCAAGGTTTTTGGGTATTGTTTTCTGGGCTTTTAGATGATGGGTTTTTTAAGCTCTCAATCTGATGGAATGTTATTTGATTTTTGGAGAGAGGAAAAGGGTCTCTTTTTTTTCTTTTTTCTTTTTTAGTTCTCTGCGTCAAAATCAGAGTTTTCTGTATTGGGTATGCATTGGAGATTTGCTTTGAGTGTTGAACTTGTGTGTTTTTGGATTTTGAAGAGATTGGAGAGGAGTATTTTTGGGGTTTTCACCCTCTGCTTTGAAGTCACTTGTTTTGGTTGCAGTATATGGGCTTGAAGGTTATAGATTTTGAGCTCTGAATCTGATTGGTTTGATTTTGGAATAAAAGGTATTCTTTAAGTTTTTTCATCTTTTTTTTCGTACTCTACTTCAAGATCTGATTTTTTTTTTTTTTTTTTTTTTGGGGGGGGGGGGGGGGGGGGGGGGGGGGGGGGGGGGGGAAGTGTTAGATTCAGGATCTCAAAATGGTTGATTTGGGGTTTCAGGAAGATGATTGAAAAAATAAAATAAAAAAATTCTCCCTTCTGCTTCATAAAAATGAGTTATGGGCCGATATTTCTGTGTTTTGATCTTTGATTGTTTATATATTGGTGCAAGAAAGATATTTTTTTTAATTACCTGATCACATATATGACTTTTATGTTGCTGTTTAGTAGTTTTGGTATTAATATGATATGGTTTTTTAATTTATTTCCAGTATGGTTCTTGTGTGGCAGTTTCTGGGTTCCGAGCTTCCCATGTAGAAAGAAGTCTCAGCTTCAAAATAGAAGAATTGGGTTTCGTTCCTGAATTCAGATATTCTCAAAATCAAGGGTTTTCAGCATTGACTACAGTGTATTAAATTTCTTAGTACAAGAAAGAAGGTTTTACTGTTCTGCATTGTATTTCAATGGGATCAATGGAGAATCAGCAGAGTTTTCATGAGGGGATTGAAGTGGCAACGATGGAGAAACAACAAAGCTTTATTGAGAGGAATAGGCCAGCAGTGATGTTGAAGCAGCAGAGCTTTATTGAGAGGAATGGAATGACAGCTATGGAGAAGCAGCAGAGCTTGCATGAGAGGAAAAAAATGGTAGGAATGGTGAAGCACCATAGCTTTATTGAGAGGAGTAGGATGGCTCCAATGGAGAAGCATCCAAGCTTTATTGAGAGGAGTAGAACAGGGGCGATGGAGAAGCAGGTGAGCTTTAAAGAGAGGAATAAGATGGTAACGATGGAGAAACAGGTGAGCTTTAGTGATAGGAGTAAATCGGTAGAGATGGAGAAACAGCAAAGCTTTCTCAATAGGAATAAAGCAGTGGTGATGGAGAAGCAGCAGAGCTTTCGCGAGAAGAAGAAGAGCAGAGAATCAGCGGCGAAGCGTGGTGACTCAGAGCTCCATCTGGCTGCTAGAGCAGGGAATTTGATTCAAGTTCAAGCAATTCTTCAGGGATCTGATGATAACCGTCTGAAGGAACTGACCTCGATGCAAAACCAGGATGGAGAGACGGTGATGTATGTCGCAGCTGAAAATGGGCATGTGCCGGTTGTGAGTGAGCTCTTGAAGGTTTTGGATGCGCAATCTGCCGCTCTCAAAGCCAAGAACGGTTATGATGCATTCCATATTGCTGCCAAGCAAGGCCATCTGGGTGAGGATTTTATCTGTTTTTTTTTTTTTTTTTTTTTTTTTCCATATGTTTTTCTACCCAATCTACCGATCGATTTAGCTGCATTAGCCCATGGTCATTTCAAGAGCGGAGAAAATTAATTTGTGATTTTTGGAAATTCTACTCTTGGAAGAATTCCCAAAAGTTGCGAAACAGGGTTGTGTTGTATTGGAAAGAAAGAGCTCTCTGGTATCAACATGAGTATCATCGTATGATTTTTGAAAATTCTATTTTGAGTAGAAATACCCAAAATTTGCAAATATATTTTTCTTGCCGCCCAACTCAAATGTGGCCTTAGTTCATGGGTTTTGGAATGTTGCTATTTTGATGATCTGTTACTGTGAGCGATGAATTTCTAGCTTACTGTGAAGCTTCTTGATATACAACAATGCAAAGATATTGCCATTTTTGTTGTTTGTATTTTTAGCAACCATGGTATTTTTTTCCTCCCTTGTACTGATTGATTTATTATGGATTTCCTTCATTGTGCAAATCAATCATTTGTTACTATGGTTTGGAAATTTCTTAGTACCTTATAAGGTTTCTTGATGTAGAATGATGTGTAAAAGTTTGCCATTCAAATTCAATTTAGAGTCCATTTCAATCGTCAAATCCATTTCATTTGAATTGATGTCCCAAATTTCAGGAATCTCGTGCTTGCTTGATTGAAAATTTCCATTAGAGCACCACCATCTATCATTAGATGCCAACTCTGATATGGTGCATTTGCGAGAATCCATTGCTTGGCCACCATGATGAGCCCATGTGGCTGGCTGACTGGATGATCTGAATTTTTCATGTCATGGCCCCTTCAGTGGGCAGCTGTTGAAATACTGGTTGGTTATTCCTATTTGTCAGATTAATGGCTTAAAACGGGCAGTTAAAGAAAATGGCATGGATCACGTTCAATTGGAAAAGGTTAGGCAGCTAGGATTGTCCTATCAGTTTGATTTTTATTTTTATTTTCCAACCATCAATCGGCATTTGTCCCACGAGATGGACAGTTTGAGTTCCCTGTCTATCCATTCACATGGAACCCACAACCTTCAAGCATGATGATGACAAAACCTCTTAGCGTTGTAAGGATGGATGACAAAACCATGATTTCTCATTTGGCTCGAAAAAAAAAATGACCATCTTTTGTGCCCTGTGATTCATGAACTGACTTTTATTTATTTACTTGTTTACTTTTGTTGTGGTTATGTAGAGGTGTTGAAAGAGCTATTGCAATCTTTCCCGGACTTGGCCATGACTACGGATTCATCCAATTCCACAGCCTTACACACTGCTGCCACTCAAGGCCATGCCGATGTTGTTGATCTTCTGCTAGAGACAGATGCAAGCCTTGCGAAGATAGCCAAAAACAATGGCAAAACTGCCCTCCACTCTGCCGCAAGGATGGGGCATCTGGAAGTCGTAAGATCCCTTCTAAGCAAGGATTCCGGAATGGGGTTTAGGCCCGACAAGAAGGGTCAGACCGCATTGCACATGGCTGTGAAAGGGCAAAGCTTTGAGGTAGTGTTTGCATTAATTAAACCGGAACTTGCAGTTATTAGCGTGGAAGATAACAAGGGGAACACAGCATTGCATATCGCAACGAGGAAGGGTCGCACTCAGGTGGGTGGTATTGATTGTTGCTTCTCCTTATGTTATAATAAGTTCCTGATAAATTCTTTTCTTTGCATGGTATAACAGTGCTTCCCTTTCACTTGTATCTTGTCTTTATGTTGTTGTTGAAGAAGGTGGTATCTGTCCATGTGCCTTGGACATGGGCACATGGTATCTAACATGCAAACCGTGGCAGATCTGACACACTCACATATGTGTAAGCGCATGTAGTAATACCAAAAGATATGTATTGTTGCAAACTCAATACTAGTGTACAAAAAGATATATAGGAAAATGAATTTAGTTAAATAGAAGAACTTTGCTAAGCCCACATGCATATACAAGTCAGTTAGTGCTCACACCAGCACAAATGCCAACATGGCAGACAGGTGCAACATCCAAGCCATCCATTAGAAGGGTGCTGCTTTGAAGATTCCCTATCCCAAGAATCAGACCAGTCGACTAGTCAGGTGGGCCAGTTGTGCAAAAATCGGCCGAAGTTTTCTAACCCTTCCATTTGTTTCTAATATCATGGCACACCTATTGTGTGGGCCACCTTTATCTTTCAGCAGTAGCATCTACATGGTGAAGTCCACTTGATGGCTGGCTTGGTTATTTCACCTTTGTGCCATGCTTGCATTAGCTGACTTGTACACGTGTGTGGGCTTAGCATAGCTCTGAATAAAAATGCATTCAGTATATAAAAGCAACACACAAAAACAAGAAAAAACAGAATCAGTTTGTATGATAAGTTTATTTGTACAAGAAAATTACTATTATTTGCATGAATGCTGTTGCCATAAATCCTGAGGTTGAAGCTGCAACTAAGGGTTGTGACAGTGATCACAGTCCAATCAAGCCACATGCCCAACCCCAAACTGTATTTGCAATACGATTTCGTATGAATGGGTGTGTAAGGTTCTTATAATGCAGCAATTGATTCATCTGCAGCTCCACTCCACCTTATGTTTAAGTGTGATAATACCACGTCTTTCCAACTACACCAATAAAGCCTTCTAGAGCTTGGCCATCTGATGCAGGACAATTAACCACTTGCTCTAAAAGCTCGAACTATTAAAGTATGGCGAATTAATTCTTTTATCTCATAGCCCAGGCCCCACATCTCATGGGTTTAGGACATCGGCCGAATCCCCTTCGTGGGCCCCAAATCACAGGGGCCACCCACCCCGAGTGTGTCCCCACATCCCACGGGCTACCCCACTCGAGTCCGGTGTGAAATGCGCATTAATCACCCCTGGTGAGGAGTCTCGAACACGAGACCTCTCCCGTGGGCCCCAAATCACATGGGTCACCCACCCCGAGTGTACCCTTGCATTCCATAGGCAACCTCACTCGAGCCCAGTGTGAAAATGCCCCTTGCATTAATCACCCCCGGTGAACCCACTCGAGCCCAGTGTGAAATTGCCCCTTGCATTAATCACCCTCGGTGAAGAGTCTCGAACACGAGACCTCTCGCTCTGATACCAATTTGATGCACGACAATTGACCACTTGCTCTAAAAGCTCGAACTGTTAGAGTATGGCGAATTAATCCATCTATCTCATAGCCATGGCCCCACATCTCATGGGTTTAGGACCTCGGCCAAACCCCCTTTGTGGGCCCCAAATCACATGAGCCGCCCACCCCGATTATGTCCCTGCATCCCACGGGCTACCCCACTCGAGCTCAGTGTGAAACGCGCATTAATCACACCTGGTAAGGAGTCTCGAACATGAGACCTCCCCCATGGGCCCCAAATCACATGGGTCACTCACCCCGAGTGTGCCCCTGCATCCCACAGGCGACCCCACTCGAGCCCGGTGTGAAAGTGCCCCTGCATTACCATCCATCCATGGGTCTTAAGAAATTGTTTGATCCGTCATTTGCTGAGAGCCCATCTATGATAACTATTATATTGAAAGATAGCTTGAGATAATGATGTTAACGAGCTATAATTGTATTAAGCAGGTGAGATAATCATCTGGTTATTTGGGTTCTGACCATATGAAAATTAAAATTGCAAAAGTGGAAAAAATTACATAAATCCACATGTAAAGAAAACTACCCGACAATAAGGGGAAATGACAGTTATACGCTTGCAGCTAGTGATGAACTACATCTAACATCGTCTTTTCTGTCTTTTTATGCTCATGATTGTCAGATACTGCAAGCTTTGCTATCAGTTGAAGGGATTGATGTCAATGCAATAAATAAGGCAGGAGAGACTGCACTCGACATTGCTGAAAAATCTACGAATGAGGAGCTTGCTCCAATTCTAAGAGATGCAGGGGCAGTGACTGCAAAGGAGCATGAAAAGCCTCCAAATTCTGCAAGGCAACTGAAGCAGACGGTCAGTGACATAAAGCACGGAGTTCAATCCCAACTCCAGCAAACCCGCCAAACGCGGGTGCGGGTCCAGAAGATTGCAAAACGGCTGAAGAAGCTGCACATAGGGGGTCTCAACAACGCTATCAATTCAGCAACGGTCGTCGCCGTACTCATCGCCACTGTTGCTTTTGCGGCAATCTTCCAGGTACCCGGGCAGTACATTGAGAAGACTACCAATCCGGACGAGCTTGGGCAGGCTACATAGCCGAAAATGCAGCTTTCATCATCTTCTTAATATTCGACTCTGTGGCCCTCTTCATCTCCCTGGCTGTTGTCGTTGTGCAGACGTCTGTGGTTGTGATTGAGAAGAAGGCAAAGGAACAGCTGATGTTCGTGATCAACAAGCTCATGTGGATGGCCTGCCTTTTCATATCAGTGGCTTTCATCTCACTCACGTATGTCGTTGTGGGCCAACATGCTCAGTGGCTGGCAAGAACTGCCACAGTGATTGGTGCTGTGATCATGCTGACCACCCTTGGCTCCATGTGCTACTTTGTCATCCTGCATAGGATTGAAGAGTCGAAGTTGAGGAATATAAAGAGGGCACCTGATAGCCGGTCGCGCTCTTGGTCTGTGTCCGTGGTCTCAGATCCAGAGCATGAATACAAGAGGATGTATGCGCTTTAGGGCCTCTGATCACATTCTCTTATCCCTGGAGCTCGTCATCAGTACACCTCTTTATAAGAATAGACTCTGGTGATGAGAATGCCTTATTTTAGTTTATTATGAAAACTGATATGCTCAACAGAGAACAATCCCTACATTCCGACATCTGATTGCACGATTAGGCTACTTGGGTTGCTGCTTCCACTTCAAATTCGGGTGATATCTAGATGCTTGTGGTCATAAAATAGTTTGTTTTCTACTTCTGGTTTATGCTCTTCCTTTCGCTTCTCAGCACTGAGGTCTGACTTCTAACCCAACTGGCGGTGTTTAAGAAACAAAGAAGAGTAGATGAAACAGGTAATTGGGATTTGCATTTCAAGCTGGATGTACTGAATATTCTCCTACCATCCCACTACATGTTATGGTTCTGGAGGCTATCTTGTTTCTCTCCTCCTAGATGTCCTGTGATAATACATTGTAGAAAACCCACATCAGGATTCGCAATCAACGGATGATGGGCAAAAGGCTCTGAAATGAGTTCTGTATATTATAATTTCATGGGAGAGTGTATATACAACCCAGTGGCATGTGCACGATTCAAAAAATAAGATATAATGCTGTGTTAGCTTTCATGGGTCTGTGCCATTGCATTTCTTTATTATAATACACTCTTTTGCATTGATTGCAAACACCCATTATCTGAGTAGTTGAGAATTTGATTAACCAATGAAAAAAGAATGCCTTTTTCTTTTCTTTTCTTTTCTGTATTTTACAGCAATGACTTCTATAAACAGCTCAGTGGTACAACCAAACCGCGAGTGGTTCCATTGACATTTTTGCAGAAAGATTGGGCCAGCCGATTGCCATATGTAAGCGTTATGTCTTGCAGTCCAATCCTTGTGCATGGAGATCTCACACTGCAATCGAATTTCATGGCAACCTTAGTTGCGAATGTCCCCTTGATGTTCTTGGAAGTCACGTTGCTGATTTTAATGCCGGAACCCTGCAGGTATAAGGTATGTCATCAGATCACAAATAACTTGAATGTTTGAAATAGATAGTAGGAAATGAAACAAAGATTGAAGTGATTTGAGAAGGAAATGTAAGTGGGTAAATTTCATCAAAAGCTTGGAGTGTTTGATATGAATTTGCTACCCGAACATAGGTAGGAAAATTGCTTTTTTCATATGCATGCAGCTCTCCTAACCTTCGAAACTGGTCCCCTACTATAATGGACGGAATGTGCAATGAAAAAATACAATGGTTGGACGATTCTAGCTGTTGAATCAATGGTCATCAAATGGACAGTCGAGCAAAGAATGTTCACTGGTCCATGTTTGATCAGAAGACTTGAATGTTTATAATTATCAGATCATTGTGATTTTCTGGCCATTGCTGTTCATTCCCGTGGGTGAACATACCAATGTGGTACACTTATCCATGATCCAAGTTAGATATTGTGGCCTGTGATTACAACCGGTTGATGTAGGGAGCCAGTGCAAAAAAAAAAAAAAAAAAAACTGTGGGGCCTATGTGATGCATGTGTGGGTCCACTCTTTCCATCGATTGCACCATAACATTTTAAGACATTATCCCAAAGTAAGGCCCAGCCAGAACTCAAGTGGGCCACATCACAGGGAGAAGTGGGGATGGGGGTGCCTACCATCAAAACCTTCTTGAGGCCCACCAACATCTTGGATCAGGCAGATCTATGATTTTCCTGTTCATCTTGGTGGTATTCACTTTATGAAAAGATTGGATGGCATATAAACATCATGGTGGACCCTAGGAATGTTTCAATGGTGGGTGTCACCATCCTCACTGTTCCCTGAGGGTGTGGCTCACTTAAGTTTTTTATCTGCCTGATTTTTGGGCCCGTGAATTAAAATCAGCTGGCGCAAACGATGGATGGAGAGGATGCCACACAAACATCACCGTGGGCTCCACAGTTTTTTGACGCACAGGATCCCAGAAATTTGCATCCTATAATCCATGCCATTTCACTCCTAGGTCAACTATAGTAAACGAAATAACAGACAGCTAGCAAAATCGATTTAACTGTACATTTGTTTCATAAGATAGCCGACCGAAGTGAAACGACCCAATTTTTTTAGGTTAGAGGATCTGAACAACGTGCCCCACCTGATGGATAGCTCTCTGATCTTGGCAGGGTTTTGTGCATTTGGACTTGGCAAACTTGTACATTGCATTAGACTATTTTAACATCCTTTTGCAGTTACTTATCTTACCTGATTAGGGCAATCATTGTTGCTGTTAGGGCAGTAATTTTGATCGATGATAATCGGGTTTTGGACATCGATCATCACAACATGCTGAAAAACGACCCCCGCACGAACCCTTTACTAGGCCTTGCCCAGGCTTTGATCCTCAGCCCATTTTGAGTTCTATTGAAAACCACCGTCTTCACTGTCACATTCTGCACCCCCTCCTCTTCGAACCCCTTAGCAAGACTCCCGATGCTGTGGGATACATGCATGCACACACACCCACACACTGAGTTAGTATGTATGTAATCTTGTACGCATGTTACGATTACCCGATGTCAGGTACTACTAGCACATACACGAATGCATGGTGTTAATGCCAAGGCTCACATACGCATGAAGATTGCTCACTAGAAAAATTTCCTAAAACTGCTTTAGCATATGTTGGTGTCACTCACCTGATTCCATGTCCGGGCCTGCACGCAACGTTTTGAATCCATAGGTTCCGTTTGCCGGGACCGATTGAAATACAGTCATCTCCTGTCCTTATACCCGTCCTCAGTATATTTACACCCATCGATTGTTGCACGTGTATGCCATCTGTGTTGGGGCTCTCATCAGGGGCGATGATCCTCACACCCTGTACTGTTACGTTGCGGCACGTGTGGATCCCAATGTGGAAGAGCTTGCTATTGATTGATGTTAGACTGTCGATCACAGTCTTTCGAATCAAAAATGCTAGCGACTGCAAGGTCAACAGAGATTATGAGGACACCCTGATCAAGCATGTAGCGAGCCAATAGAATTGGTGCACGTGCTGTCTTCCACCATCAAGAGGCAGTTGGTGGGAATCTAGAGAGCATTCGGAAATGCGAATTCTCAAGTGCCTATTTTGTAATTTGTTTTCAGATTCATGTATGACATTTTGTATGGATGGTGGGAGATAGCTGCGCACTGGACTCTCGGTGCGCCTGCTGTGTGCAGGTAATCTTTTCTCTAATCTTTTTTCTTAAGGAATATATTAATTTAAGGGTGTTTTTATAAACTAGTACCTGATTCATATAGAATTTACATTCCGGTACTTTTTTAGAAAGCTTTTCAGTAAGCCACCTTAGTAATTTAGACACTGTTATCATTTGCACATCTTCCATAGATTTCTCTAACTTCAGATAAGATTAGATTAATCATTTTAGAATCCAAGCCTTTACAAATTGGATGGATCTTGATTGTCAGTTCACCTCACAACTTGGATCAAGCATCTGGGGGCAAGCGAGATCTAGGACGCTCATCAAGATGGCCCGGCAACTAATACGTTTTGGCCCAAATATCAAGCCTAGAGCAAACAAGTGCGATGCTTATGTGGCTCGCGCAAGAGTGGACCAGTCGTCACAAAGATCATCTTTTTTCAAAGGTAAGTTTTTAGACTATGATCCATCTTTGAGTGGGCCAATGATTTGGACAGTTTTGATTCCTACAAGATATGGCATATGAGTGGATGGAAAATTCCACTCAATTTGGATGTGAAGAACCAAGCATTGGATAGGTCAGTTTCGTTAACTGAGTGCCATGCGGGCAGAGCTTTCATGAGATCTACCCCATCCATCAGGTAAGTTGCCTCATTTTCATCCTAATATCAAAAAACCATGATGATCCAAAACTCAGGTGGCCACACAGCAGGAAAAAAATTGGAATTGGCATGGCCACTTTTAGTTTTTTATAGGGTCTGCTGTGGTGTTTATATGCCATCCAATCCATTTATCTAATGTACATCGTTGGGATATAATAGTGATGAGTCAAAATTCACATTGTTCCAAAACTCAAGTAGATCATACCCATGAATTTTGTAGTTTTATGTATAATTTTATATTGGTGGCCCACCTAAGTGTTGGAACAGCCTGAGTTTTGGGATCAAAGCCACAAAGGAAGGTCTACCATCAGGTAGGGATGGTTCCCTCACATTAGAGAAAGTGGCCCTGTTAGTCGCCTAGACAAGATAGGCTTTAGGCAAGCGTTTTCCTTTCCACAAACTCAAGTTTTGATACTCTGGAGGAACATGATGGTTGATACAATTCCACTCAAGAATTGGACCCAATGCATGCGATGAATTTAAATTGAACCATCTAGATTATGGGTCCCAGTTAACACATGCCATGACCCAAAATCATACTGACTTGGATAGCCAACCATCATATTTGTGGACACTATTGGACGGCTAAAATTAAAAAATAATAATAATAATAACAACACATGCCTTGACCTGAAAACATTCTCACTTGGGTAGCCAACTAGGGGTGTTCACGAACCGAGTTAGCTCGGTTAGCTTGCTCAACTTGGTTCGAAGCTGAGTTTGAGCCAAGTCAAGCTGATTTTTTTAGCTCGAAAAAATTTTCAAACCCAGTTCGAGCTTGCCGGAGCTCGACTCGACTTGGATCGAACCCCAACTCGAATTGAACTCAGATCAAACTAGTTCGGTGACTCGATTACTTTGATATTAATGTTGCTCACCAAGTGTTTGATGAAATGACTCAACCAAGTGTTGGTTAGTGGCAAGGAAGGTATGTATATGAAACAAATACTATCTTTCCTTGATTTTGATGTTGCGCATAAGGTGTTTGATGAAATACTTGTAAACAGCTACGGTTGTTTTACATACAGTGAGAAATTGAAAGTGCACTGCATGTGTTTGTGAAAATGCCGCAGAGGCTCGAACTGGCCCGAGCTGCTGATTGAACTGAGCCGAGCTGGCCAGTCAGGCTCAAGGACAGAGCCAAGCCAAGTTCAAGCTGGGGTCAGCTAGTGGCTGAGCCGAGTTGAGCTGAGGCCAGCCCGACTTGGTTCAACTCGGTGTACACCCCTATAGCCAACTATCATACTTGTGGACATCTATTGGACAGCTAAAAATAAATAAATAAAACATCCAATGGTCTTATCTCCGCAAATAAGTATCAAAATCGTTCTAACTGTCATTAGAGAAATGCACAAAAGTATGAAAAGAGTTCTCCAGTCCAAGTTCCCACCCCAAGTTACACTTGACACCGTGAATAAATTCTAACCTATTAATTGCATGCACATCCAACCGTTGCAATTAGTTGGCCCCACCATGAGGATACATAGTGCAAAAATCAGCCCCATCTACTCATCAAGTGGGCCACACGCTAAAAACCAATATCTAGCCGTTGATAAATAGAAAAATACAATTGATGTCCACTCAAATGAATGGATGTGGCTGAATTTTGCACAAGGTCATCCGCATGATGGTTCCAACCGGTGGGACCCTTAAACACTAATTTATTTAGATTAATGATCACCTACAACTGGTTAGTGGTTAGCTTAAAATGCAATCCGTTTCATGCAGCAGCATGTCATATGTGCAAGACATCTGAGCCGTACAAAAGGCAAAGCCCATTTGTCTTTTCCACCTGGTGCAGAAATCTGGCCATTCGAGGATGTATTGTTTTCCTTTCAGAGCAGCCCATCTGATGGGTGGACCGGCCTGATTTCAGCTCTAAATGATATTCTTGGTGGGACCCACCTTTTGAACAGCTCCTTATCGTGTGATCTAATGAAAGTAGAGCATTTGGCATGCTACTCCTTGATCACTGAGAGGAAGGAAATGAAGAGAAGAGGAAAAAGAGAGAACATTGGTCCTGCTATTGGAGTTGAGAGGATTGGGACCGTTGAATGATTTAGATGGTTGATGAGAGAGGATCACAGCCATTTGGTTCTTTTATCATGGCATGCTGTTTGGGTGGCCAAAACACGAAGCAAGCCGCGCGGGAATTGAGTAGAGATTCAAAGTAGGGCATTAACGTGAGAAAAGTAATAGTTCCCAATCTTCAGTTGGAAGGATTACGCGCGCCTTTTCGAAAAGCTGGTCAAATTGAATACTTGGGCTTTTTAAATTCTGGCAAGTGGGGCCCACGGATCCGTTATCTAGACCATTGGTTTGTTGTGTCCCACCGTGGATGGAACACATTCTAAATAATATTCAGGATTGTAAGCTCCTGGCCACATATCTCAGGCCATTTTCAATTGAACGTGGAACGTTATTGTACTTTTTTTTGTAGCCGTTCATTTGTAGACCACAATCAAACAGATCATGATCGTCAAATCAATGAGGGCTCTGGACTAATGATCTAGATTACCAGACCGTGGGACCCAGTGGCAGTAACTTAAAGGTTGAGCATGTGGTGCAAAGCTGCCGGTGAGGATCCCATAATCGCTTGTGGGATCACATGGCTGTGGAATTATTTATTTGAAAATTATAGTACTGTAGGCGCTGTGTATGTATGTTTTTTTTTTTTTTTTTTTTCAACGGCCATAAGTTTTTATCACCAAAGCGAATTTTTAGGGCATGAGAATACGGTTTCGGACGAATATACCTCTCGGTAAGAGTAGGTGAAAAAAGTAAGGTAATTTCGTCCGAAAGTAGGTTGTCCGTACAACAGGAGGCTACTTTGGTAAAGTAAGTTTAGGGTCGGTTGATAAAAGGGATGAAGATAAAAGGTGGTGTTTATATTAAAAAATTACCCTTATTATTTTTTCTGGAGTTGAAAACGAGGCAAGAAATACTTTATACTCTGGCAGAGTGTGGTGGATGATACGCAGGCAATTAGAAATTACTGAGAAATTGCATACGTTGAATGCAATCAATTGAAACTAATTCGCTTAAGTCATGGTTACCAGTCTACATGTGTGATGAACAAAAAATTACTTATTATTTAAATATTAGCTTTAAGGACATTATTGGACGGTTAAAAATGAAAAATATCCCTTGGTCTTATTATTAAAATAATAATAATAATAATAATAATAAATAAGTGTCGTGCAGCTTACCCCCAAATCGCGTCCCTCTCCAATCTCCACCGTAGGTTAGGGGCCGTTTCAAAATTACAGCTCCCTGGTTGTGATCTGGGCAAAAAGCAATAGCTACCAAACACACAATGTGAAACTGCACGCATTGCACGATCTCAACCGTATAATTGCGAGTGGAGCTGAGGAACGGGAGCGGATTAGCTGTTACGTGGGTAACAGCTTAGTGGGTGTTTCCCTTACCATGTGGAGCTCATCTTAATGAATTTGTTTCATATCCATACCGTACGTCCGTTTTTTTAAGCTCATTTAAGGACGGTGTCCCAAAATTTAAGCAGATCCAAATCTCTGGTGGACCACACCACTGGAAAAAGTGGTAAATGACCGTTAAAAGCTTTCTTTAGGCCACAAAACTTTTGGTCCGGATCAAGCTAACTCTTTGCATTTTCTTTCACCCAGTTCGGGTTCACCTTATCAGAAGGGTGGATGTCAAATAAACATTATATATCTACTTACGGTGGGCTTTGGAAAGTCTTTAACGGTGAACATCCAATCATCACTATTTCTTGGGGGTAACTTTTTATTATAGACCTGATGTACCACCCGCCTTTTTTTCTTGACCTGAACAAAACCTACCTTACCAAAGTAAACCTCTACCGATATAGGTTAACGAAAATACCCTTACTTCTTTACTCTAAAAATAATGAGAATTTTTATCCAAAACTTTCTTTCCGCATCTTAAAAATCTACTTTGATAACATAAGTTTTTAAGCATCAAAAAAATCTATTAGAGATTCTTTCGTGTCGTGACACGTGTCATGCGGCAAATGTCCCTGTGATTACACAATTCATCTGTGCCGTTCATCTTGCTGGCCCAACATGGATTTACCAAACAGTTCTATTCTATGATCCTAACCATTAACTGACCAAATCTGCCACGTGGTTGGGAATATCGTTATTTTTTTTAAACCAATCATTCCCAAAACCGTTGATTGAATAGTCAGAGATCATCGAATGGAATGGTCTATTTGAAAAAGGGTCCTGATTTTGATGGCGTCATGTAGGTGGGACCTATGACAAGCTTATGAATGTACGTTGGACATGGGCTTTAAAAAGATATTCGATATTATTTGTTTTAAAGGAGTTATGATCATGGCCCCATTCATGGTTTTTCTCGTGAATGAACGGTTTGGATCATCTTTACAAGTAGTCAATGTCTATATCTACTGGTTTCTTTGATCTACTATTGTAATGTTAGGGTTTGAGAATGATAGTCTTTTATAACCGGACATTGCTGGTTACTGGCTCCTCAAAGTGACGACATGGCATGCGTGTAACTAACTCCCCGTCGGGTCCTTACTGTCACGCCGATGGTAGACTCTCAGGAGTTTCAACACCTGTTCGAGGGTTCGAGTACTCGTAGGCGATGAAATTCCCACCATGGCGTGAGTGTGTGCGTGTGTTAATTTTTTTTTTTTTTTTTTTTTTAAAAAAAAAAAACACTAACTCCCTATCGACAGTGGAGCCCACCTTGGGATGAGTAAACTCCATTGGGCCCACCGGGAATTTATGTGGTTTATCCACGCTGTCTATCCGTTTTTACGGATCTTTTTAGGGGTTGGGTGGGAATAATGATTTTCGCTAGGGCCCACAGTGATGTTTATTGTCATCCAACCTGTTAATAAGATCACACAGGCATGGATGAAGTAAAAACATAAATATCAGCTTGATCAAAAACTTATGTGGCTCCCAAGAATTTTTCAACCGTAGACGTTAAATTCACACTATTTCCTGTGGTGTGGTCCACTTGAGATTTGGATATAATTCATTTTTTGGGCTCAAGCCCTAAAATTATCTGGTAAAATTGATGGACAGAGTAGATAAAATACATAAATCACGATGGACACCACAGAGTTTACTCAGTACGCAAACTGCTTCCACCCCCGAATTCAAGTTAAGATCCCGTTCTCTAATAAATGTCCAATTGTGTTGGATTTGGACTGTTGATTATTTCAACTGTTTAATATTACATGCTAACCAATCAGGAGCTCAGGATCAACAGTTCATAATGATTTTTGTCTTATGTCCCACCTGTAATGAGGCCCATCATTTGAAAGGTGTGGATTTAAGATACATGTATGCTATATGTACAAGATTTTCTGATTGATCTTCACAGAACGTACGTTTATCTTTCAACTACGTTTCCTTAACTTTGTGGCCCTTAAATCCTTACCAGCCTTTTGGATAGAGTAAACGGCATTTTGGCCCAATTGGTTCACTATCAAATGCATAAACTAATGCGATTATGGGTGCAATTTGAGTTGGGTCCCCAACTCAACTTTAGGTTGAGTTAGGGTCTTGAGCAACCTATTCTTCCATGCAACTAATATGGTTAGTCATGGCCCCATGTGGCGGGGCTCACCGGAGTGCCCATGTACGTGTGATGAGTTTAAGATTGGCTTACATGTTTTGGGTTTCAAATAATGTATCTAAGAAACTAGCTAGCATACAATATGCTTGTCTTAATATTGATTTAGAATGAGATGGCATGCAAAACAATTTCTCTCTTTCTCTCTCTCCCAAGTATTCCTCTTGTACAGGATTTGACCACCCTTAACATGTCACATCCCGTAATTTGGATACATGGTGTGCACCTTCAGACTTCATTATTATTCATGACCTGTACACTGAGTATATATACATTAATGATCCATTATATGATTACTTGGAGGCATAGTTTAATATATTTTAAGTTCTCACCATCATTTAACATTCAAACATCCGTACAGGTCATACGATCTCATACTTCTCCATTATCACAACCATCATATTCTCAAATCTCATCACTAATTCTGAAATTTAACTAAGTTCACCCATTTGAAACTTTATTCATTCTTAAATAACCAACATCATCACACACAATGTTTATTAACAACTATTTAAAACAATGTCTAATTATGTGTAACAACTCACTCAACCGAAACTCGTAAATAAAAATTTAAAATAAAATAAACTCCCCATACACCGTTGCAACTAAGATTAGCCACCTAACACCATAAGTTAACGGTTAAACTATAGTTAAAACACCTCTTTAAGAAATCTGATGTCTCAGATCTCTTCAGAGGATCGGGTGGAACCCGCTTTAAAACCCCACTAACACTTGAGAGACAATAGGTTCCCCTAGAATGGACATTTTTGACAAAATTTGCCTATGGTAGCCCACCAAATCTTTTAATCATGACCTTAAGTGATCGGCAGTCGTCCCACAAACAAATGGACGATACGGATCAGCTCCGGTCATCGTGTGGACCCCACGTACAAGTCGAGTGCACACACCAGTAACGTGCTCCCGCTATACAGGAAACTTAGCCATCGGGTCAAACGAACGTTGATCCGATGGAATTTGCATTTGATATGGAATTTGAAATTCCTCTCCTGCCCAGCATCGTTTCAACGGGACCGTCCATTCGACAGTGCAAATGAGCATTTTCCGAATAAGAGAACCAGATCTGGACCGTCCATGTGACAGATAGAGTCCCACCGACCACACTCATGAAGAGACTTAGGATTGAAAACCGTCTGTTCCGCCTTTGTCCACAAACCAGCAAGCAACATATGAAAATGTCACTGACGAAGATGGAATGTCCACGTCCGCCTCTCCTTTGACCAATCCAACTGTTGGGAGTCATCGGATGGAAGCCACGTACATGGAGAAAATCTGCGTCAGCCCTACGATTGTCAGAAATGGACCCCTACGCAGCAAAAGGCGGAAGAAAAACTTTCGTTTTAGGTAGGAACGATCTCCACCCTCCTCTGACTTTGGGAAGCTTCTCGGGAGCAGATCATAATCGTCCGCGTTAGGGCGGTATGAAGATCTCGTAGCAACGCCGAGATTTTGACGAGTTGACACTTGGACGTGAGTCACCGCCTCTCCCGGATCAATGTCGTAATCACCGGTTATTACGCACCGTCGGGTGGGCCACGTAGTCATCCTGAGCACCATTCAATCCTTCTAGACGCCTCCGATAAACAGATAACCCGACCATGGCAAAAACGCCATGATCAACGGGTCACCTTCCTCAATTCGACCGTGAAATCCACACCCAATACAAGTGGCCCGTTCACACATCCAAACCGTTCATCTGATCGCCCATCCCACCTAAAACTCACCAGAGAATGTTATTTGGGCCGTTATAGACATTCAGTGACTTGAGAAGATTCTGACGATGAGCTCTCTCGGCAGCTGAGCGTTAACCACACGCTAATCTTTAAGATTAGCCGTAGAATGACCCAGAAGCAGTCACGGCTATAAATACCCGTTTTATTAGGGCAAATCCCAAGAAAAACGGTGTAGAAAATAGTAAGGGAGAGAGAGAGAGAGAGAGAGAGAGAGAGAAATCGTTTGGCAGTGCGCAGCCGAGCAAGTTGTGAGCCTCAGTAGCAACTCGACTCAGTCTGAGTCGCCCATCTGCTAAGTTAAGATCGAGTGGGAAGAAGGAGAAAGCTGAGTGAGTAGAAGGAAATACCAAGAGAGAAAAAGAATAGGAGAGTGGAAAAAGGAAGAAGGGCTAGCTAGAACGAGTTCTCAGCCGTTGTTCTGACTCAACTTGTCACACCAGAGCTTGCTCCATCAAACTCAGAACCTCCATCCTCCTCTTAGGTAAAAATACCTAAGACCCATCCGTGTCATAAATCCATACTAAACCATCAGCACCTGATCTAATCTGCTGAAAACTCAGGCCATTTCGCTTCAAAACAGTGACAGGAAATGAGTCCAGGCGGTATATTCCTAACATCCGACACATGTGGACCCCTTTCAACGACCCCACCACACTCTAATCAGGTAATCTCAAAGAAATCCTCCCTCAGTTCTTGTTGAAATCCACCTGCCCGGTTGACTATATTCACAGTCACCTCAACTCGGTCATGAGTTGAGTGACTCAGCTACATTTCTAGGTGGAAAAACCCAGATCTGGATCCATGGCAGTGACCAGCCTGCCTTGCATAGGGATTAACACCACGATCCAATCTCAAATGATTCCACCCAGTTACATGCTGCTAGCCATAGGAACTCGGTTGGATCGAGCTAACACTGAGTTAACTCAATGCTCAAAGTCGGGCTGACTCGGTCAGTTTCCCGACTGAGTCAGGTCGACTCCGATCATCTGGTGATGATTTGAAGTAGCATGACATTCTAAGGATTAGCAACCCAACTTTGATTATGGTAGATTTATTAAAACTAACTCCTCTAATCGTTAGTTGAAAACTCCATTTGAGTCAACTCAGTCATGACTCACTGGAATTTTGAAATGCCTCATCCAGGTACTATTTGCGACCGATATCCTTGGAAAACACTCCATTCTTCAATCAGTCCAAACCAGTAAGTAGAAGTTATATTCTATGTAACTATTAAGCTAAACGTGAGTTAAGATTAGAAGTTAGAACTTAACATTTGTTTGGATTTTAGGATCATCACACTCACCACTTAGGAACATTGCAAATCAGAGAAAATACCCCCAAGGTGAGGGATATCCCACATGGCTTCCTCTTTTCATTGATTCCCAAAATTAGCTTAAGCTTAAAAGTATGAAATTAACATGATTATGTGAATGATTATCTAGCTTCTTTAAATCTTAAATTGATATTAACAATCATGTGAGATTGTCTTGAATCTGGTGGTTTTAATTCATCTTATGAGAATTGTGTCGTGCTCTCCATTTCATACTTAGCATTACTGTGACGCCCCGTCACTGTGGTCACGTGTGGGCGGGCACACTTGGGTGGGCCCCAAGGTGGCTGGCAGGCTACTGTGTGGCTGGCAGGCTATTGTGCACACAGTGAAGGTGAAACTTTGTCTCACATCAAAAGTGTTGTTTGAAGTTGTGGTGGTTATATGTGGAGTTATCACCCTATACTGTATAAGGCCTTTTGGGGACGACCCCGAGAACAAAACCGTACGGACTGTGCCCAGAGCGGACAATATCATACAGTGTGGGCGTGGGCACACGTGGGCGGGCGCACATGTGGGTAGGCCCCAAGGTAGTTAGCAGGCTACTGTGTGGCTGGCAGGCCACTATGTTGGTAGGCTACTGTGCACACAGTGAAGGTGAAACTTTGTCCCACAGTGGAAGTGTCGTCTGAAGTTGTGGTGGTTATATGTGAGTTGTCACCCTATACTGTATGAGGTCTTTTGGGGCAACCCCGAGAACAAAACCGTGCGGGTTGTACTCAGAGCGGACAATATCATATAGTGTGGGCGTGGGTTATTACAAATGGTATCAAAGCCGAGGACGGCTCTGCCCTCGGTGGGGGATATTGTGACACCCCATCACTATGGTCACATGTGGGCGGGCACATGTGGGCGGGCCCCAAGGTGGCTGGCAGGTTACTTGCTGGCGGGCTACTGTGCACACAGTGAAGGTGAAACTTTGTCCCACATCGGAAGTGTCGTCTGAAGTTGTGATGGTTATATGTGGAGTTGTCACCCTATACTGTATAAGGCCTTTTGGGAGCAACCCTGAGAATAAAACCGTGCGGACTGTGCCCAGAGCGGACAATATCATACAGTGTGGGCATGGGTGTTACAATTACCTTGTTATATGTACACTTTCACTAACTATGATTGAAAGAGGTAAATCTTATCTCCATTGAATGATGAATTTACACCATAATACATTTTGTATGCTAGAGTCATTTTAATTTGAAGCTATGGTGTTTAAAGTCTTAAAGTGTTATACTATTTCTTTCAATGTTAATTAGTTATGTGGAATGTGAGTAATATGTTAAGGCTTAATTGCCAAGTCCTATGTAATCATAGGGTGATTTAGACTTAAGTGAGTATGCTCCAAGTTGCCTTTGTAATTATAAATGTTGAGGCATAATTTCACTAGTAACTACAAGTATGATGATACCTAAACTTGCTCTCAAGTCATATAATGAACCCTAGGTGTGGCATGCCAACTATTGTGGGAAGAAGAATAAACTTGTTTCAAGGTTAAATTTCTTGATATGCCACACTTATTGGCCTCTTTTGACTTAGTGGAAGTAAAATACTTTATACTTAGCCCTTATTGAATGTTTGGTATCATATTAAATACCCCTAGCCTTGATTATATTTATGAGGATAACTTTTATGCATGAGTATCATGGTGCATGACATCCACACATGACATGTGAGCTTTTTCGAGTGCTCACTGTAAGCCACACCCTGTTCAAAATTTCTGAAGGTATTTATCCTTTTAGTTTTACTCACAGGTCATGTGCATTTGAGTCACTTTGGGTGCTCTTTCTTCTCATGAGGCTTTTCCGGGATTAGACACTCCTGGGGCGTACCCCGTGTATTTTTCCAGGTGATATCCTTGGGCGCACTCATCTGCATGGTCTTTTCCGGGTGGCTAGCTCTCCTTAGGTGTATCTTTAAATATTTTTTCGGGTGACTAGTCCTCCTTGGGTGACCCCCTTTATTTTAACAGCTGGATGTGCATCCCCAAATCTGTGACTTGGGCATACATTCATACATCCATACATGTACATTCGAGTTTTATAACATCCCGGATTTTCACTGTTTTGGATTTCCAAAAATCCTTGAAATTTATTTTTTTATTAACTTATATTATCACTTACTGACCATTAGCACTCAACGTTAGCTTATACACGAGTGGTCCTGTCTGGTCATGATAAGACCGAGTGCGGGCTGCCAAGCCAGATGGCCTGTTTACACTTAAAAACAGCCCGTGTGGGCCACCAAGCGACCGAGGAGGGTTAGAAAAATATAAAAATTTAGGAAATCATAGATCTCATTGGACTTGTGGTCCATCGCAGGCTGTGGACCCAGTGGACACCTAGAACTGAAATCTGGCACTTGCCAAATGCACCCCACCAATGCCAGAATTGGAATCTGGCACTTGCAAATAAAACCGAGATACCAGGCTTTTCAGCTGTCGGATTTCTTCCAAATTTAAGAAGAAGGTCTGATGTATTTTACTATGCCCGTCCACAAAATCTGGGACCCAATCGTGGCACGGTAACCGTTGATCGCAAATCTGACCCGTACGACCCAACCGCATATCCGATCATTCTCAAATTTTACATAGCCCTTCATCGGGCCATGGAGCACCTATCCTATAAGTTTCATGGCCAGGGGGCACCAAGCCACCCTAATCACCGAAATGGGCCCCATAGGGCTATTTAAAGATCGGAACCGTATGCTCAAATCCTATACTCATTCATCCGTTTGTTCCCAAACTTTGCATGACCCCTCATCGGGCCATGAGACACCTTCACACCAAACTTGGTGGCTAGAGGGGTGTTAGGTCCGCCCCAAAGCCAAGATGGAGTCGTAGAGGGCTATTTTAAGAATTTGAGAAAACTTAAGGCCAAAGGACCCAAGTTTATTAAATAAACCCTAGCTCCCTCCCTCATATCTCCCACCCTTCTCCAACAACAACAAATCCCTCTCCCTCATATCCTCCTCCATTCTCCAACAACAAATTCATCTCCCTCATATCCTCCTCCGTTCTCCAACAACAAATCCCCCTCATATCCTCCTCCATTCTCCAACAACAAACCCCTCTCATAACTCTCACCACAACTACCACCCCCAAGAGAGTAAAGAAGGAGCAAAGAGAGAGTGAAGTTGAGCTATGGTGAACCTTAGATCGAGGAGGGGCCCAAGGGGATCAACCATTTCAACTCCCTATCCTTCCTCCAAAGGAAACACTCCACCACAACCTCAACAATTGTCCGTGGGTTGTCTAGGTAAGATCTTTCACCCTCTTTTCTTGAAAGCCATGTATTGAGAAGGGATTTGGCATGGATTTCTACCATGCAAACGTTGCTCTAGGGATTCCGGCCGTCCAACCCCAAAAGCCCTCATTCTTAGGTCGTTTTCTAAGTCTCCAACGATCCGAAGGTGCGGACTATTAATCTTAGGTAGCCTAGCACCAATTATATTATGAGTCTAATAATTTTGCTTGTTTGGATGAGGCATTTGTAGAATAGAGACTAGGAGAGTTGGGTTTGAGGATTGTATGGTTTTATGGAATTGTATGTTTGTTTGGTTTTTCTTATGACTGTGTTTGTGCCTCTCACATGCTCAAGTTTAGTGGATGATTATTTACTCATGTGTTGCGTGATTTTCTCATATGTTGTTGCTTATGACATGTATGATGCTTTGCCCTTGTGCATTTTGATTCCTTGAGATCAGGGAAGTGTTTCACTTCCTCGCTAACCCACACCTCTCACATGCACTTTGTTTATGATAACACATCTCACATGTACTTTGTTTATGATAATGTAACATGCTTGTTAGGAATATCTGAATTGTATGATAAGATGTATGCAACATGATACCGTATGCTAGTTGATAACCTTGATGTTGGCATGCTATGAATCATCATCAAACCCTTGGATTGGTCAGGAACATGAGGTGAGAAGGTAGTCCCATTGGTTGGACTACCCTAAGACTAAACCCGCGGATTGGGCGGGTGCGTATGGACGGCAGTAGTTCGACTACATGAGTCTATTGTATCCGATGTCGTTTGTCATGTGCTCGCCTGACTCGTGCGGTTTAGCCTATTACTAACAAATCTTGATTGGTAACCATGTTTGCTCACATACGTATGGAACTTGGAACACCTTACCACCGTTGCAGCCCACCGATAACCACTTGAAGTTGATCCACTGTCTCGTGAGCTGGGTATGGTGAAATGGGACACTGTGTCCGAGATGTCGGCCTACGTTGGGGTGACGCGCCTCCCCGTAGTGACCGCGAGAGATCCCTTCCTCTCGGCACTCCCATGTGCTTGGAAGCGGGGATGGGAAACTCGACGGGATCAAGGATCGTGGGGTCTCGGCTTCACACGTTGGGGGGCCTTGGCCTCGCAACCAGATTAGGGCATTAATATGTGGGGTGTACCAGATTCCCAAACCTGTTGGATGAACGGACTTAACTAAGAACTCAGTTAATAACATCGCATTGCATCGCACTAGCTAGGCTGGCGACTTGGCCGTCGAGGTCGCTCTGAGGGAGTGTGGTCATACGCGATCGTTAGATGGAGTCGCTCGGAGGAGCATTGTGGTGAGGGCATGCATCATATCACCCATCATGCATGCGCATTAATAAGATTAGTTAGGCATTTATAATTGACTGTTTTTCATTAAATTCCTAATATAATTGATGTCTGTTATAACTTAAGACTAATAGCACCCACTGAGTTGATCACTCACTCCCACTCTGGGACGGTATTTTAAAACACCAACTAGACTCTTCCTTAGCTGTAGGTGATGCTGAGTATGAGGAGCCGGGTGGCGAGAGCCTCAAGGAGGAGAACGAGTTATCTCACTTCCAGCTGATGGGCGGTTCTCTGTCGGCCTGATTTGCAGGATTTGGATCGCTGAGTCGTGGGCTCAGCCCTATTTTCTTGGGGACATAACATTCCTTGTGATTTTGTTGGGCGATATCTTGTGTGCCCGTTTACATTTTTGGACCTGTATATATATATATATATATATATAATATATATATATATATATATATATATATATATATATATATATATATATATATGTCTGACCTTGTTTCATTTCAGTAAACGTGTTGTGGATGTGATTTATGTTCCAAGAAATTTCAGGCTGCGTATTTAAACCTGATTAAACGCATATTAATGAAAAATCGGTTATAAGTGACCCCGGGAACTTGGGAGTCGAGTGTATGCACGACCCCCGATTTTCAGGGCTAATAACGTTAAGATGGACGCAGTAAGACAATTATTCATACAAGCATTCACAAGACGATAAGAAATTTACAAAACGATCCATACATTCATATTAAATTCAAAATGCCATTAGTATGGCCAGTTATATCCTACAATATGGATTTACATGTATTACTAGATACTCTAAACATAAAGAAAAAAAAAGCAGACAAATCAAGCAGGAGTTTTAACTATCTTCAATACATGGTAGTAGTTCTAACTAACTCAAAACAACTACTAATTTTCGTAAAGTTAAGCTATTATCCTTCTGGGTCGGACGAGGATGGGGGTGCCTCTTCCCCTTCAGATCGGCCCTTTGCTTGCATCACCTTTTTCGGCTTGGTCCCGGCTCGGCGGTTGCCGGTCTCTTCTTCCCCATGAGTGAAAGAATCACCGAGACGGAGAAAAACGAGGCAACGGTTGCTAGGAGGGCCATTTCCTTGGCTAGGATGATTTGGTGGATGGGTTTGGGAGAGGTATGAAGAAGAAATAGGCTTGAAGAATGGGGTTGTAGCTTGAGTTATAGGAATGACCTTGTGGATGGATGGAGAGAATAGGGTTGTGAAAAATGGTTTTGATATTGGGTTTAGGAGTGAAATAGTGAAAGTGATGGAGTGGGATGGGTTAGGGAGATAAGAGGTGTGAAGGGAACAAGGATGGTTCTTTGAAGAGGATGGTGTGTTGAGGTTTAGAGAATGAGATGGGCTTTTCTCTAAAGATTTGGGAGAATGAAGAATGGGTAAAGTGAGAGTGAAAGGGTGGATGGGTTTAAGGAGAATGAATTGAGGAATGGGAGTTGAGATGGGATGGGTCTTGTAAAGGAAGAGAAATGGGTTTGAAGGGGGTTTTGTGGATAAGAGAGTGAGAGAGTTGGAGTGGGATACATCTGGTCCATCGGCAACTTTTAGTTTTAGAAACTTTCGGTTTCAATACATACTTTGTTCATAAAGTATTTATCGCTTTAAATTACTGGATAATTTTTATAATTTTTGTGGTAATTCATCATTAAGTTGACATTTTCATACAAAATTTCAATCTATTTTAAGTTTCCTAAAAAGTATAAAAATTTTAGAACCATAAGTCATTCGAAATTAATGATTTTTTTTAAGATAGTAAAACGTATCTAATTATTGTAACGTTTCTTATACTTTTAGTAACCGAATTATTTTTAAATTTTATAATGATTTATCATTAAGTTTCAAGTCATCCCACAAAATTTCATATCATTTGGAGTTGTAGATAAATTATAAAAATTCTAGAAGTAACCACTGTCTAAAATTGATAATTTCTGGACAGTTTATAGAATATCTTAATTTTAACTATATTATAATTTTTATTTTAGTTTTTTCTTATTTTTATATAAAACTCATCAACCTTCAATATGGCTTTTGAATCACCTAAATCGGAGTTGTAACGAAGGAGATATGAATTTTTTAAGTCGACCTAATTTTGTAGAAAATTTCGGCGTGGTGACACTGGATGGGCATTGCGACGCCAGGCCACTAAATGCCTGGGCGTTCCGACGCCGAGCCGCTGGATGCCTGGGTGGGGTCACCTTGCGACGGATATATCTCGCAAATCGGAATGAGTTATTCGACGTGCCATATATGAATTGGGGTAGGAGAAGCTGATCTATCCAAATGACATAGTTATTTCGTAAGATTCCATCAGGTTAATGGTCAAAAGTCCATTTTACTTATATTTTTACTACTTATAGTAAATTTTTGTTTACTTATAGTTCTTTATCATTGAACTTTATGATTGTGTCTAAGATGAAGGTACATAGAAAAATTTGAAGGATAAAGGGGTGGGAGGCGAGGATTTAAAGGAGATAGGTTGAAAGGAGGAGTTTAGACGTAGGGATTGGATGGACTGGACTACCTAAATTTTCTAATTGGTCGAATCGAGTTTTGCCGTTAAGTTCCTGAGCTCTTGCTCAAGGACGGGCTAAAACGTGTCATAAGACTCCCAAGTCGAATTCTAATATTGTTATGCTCTCTCTCATCTGTCGAAGCCCTTCGTAAGACTATCGGGCATATTTCCTAGCATCACTACTTACTCTCGTTACCCAACACTAACACTCTAGAAGTCTCACCTTCCATCTAAGAGCGTGAACTCAGGGACTGGGGTGGTTCCTAACATTTTCGTATTTTCTATTGCGTTTCCTCTTAAGTCAGCGGACGTGTTAGCGAGCTCATGACCCATGGCCCAATTGATTCCAAACTATTGCTCTGATACCATCTTGTAACGCCCTGAAAATCGGAGGTCGTGCATACACTCGACTCGGAGTTCCCGGGGTCACTTATAACCGATTTTTCATTAATATGCGTTTAATCAGGTTTAAATGCGCAGCCTGGAATTTCTTGGAACATAAATCACATCTACAACACGTTTACTGAAATGAAAAAAGGTCAGACATATATATATACACAGGTCCAAAAATGTAAACGGGCACACAAGGTGTCACCCAACAAAATCACAAGGAATGTTATGTCCCCAAGAAAATAGGGCTGAGCCCACGACTCAGCGATCCAAATCCTGCAAATCAGGCCGACGGAGAACCGCCCATCAGCTGGAAGTGAGACAACTCATCCTCCTCCTCGAGGCTCTCGCCGCCCGGCTCCTCATACTCAGCATCACCTGCAACTAAGGAAGAGTTTAGTTGGTGTTTTAAAACACCGTCCCAGAGTGGGAGTGAGTGATCAACTCAATGGGTGTTATTAGTCTCAAGTTATAACAGGCATCAATTATATTAGGAATTTAATGAAAAGCAGTCAATTATAAACGCATAACTAATCTTATTAATACGCATGCATGATGGGTGATATGATGCATGCCCTCCACACTCCCTCAGAGCGACCTCGACTGCCGAATCGCCAGCCTAGTTAGTGCAATGCAATGCGATGGCATTAACCGAGTTCTTAGTTAAGTCCGTTCATCCAGCAGGTTTAGGAATCTGGTACACCCCATGTATCAATGCCCTAATCTGGTTGCAAGGTCAAGGCCCCCCAACGTGTGAAGCCAAGACCCCGCGATCCTTGATCCCGTCAGGTTCCCCATCCCCGACTCCAAGCACATGGGGAGTGTCGAGAGGAAGGGATCGTTCGCGGTCACTACGGGGAGGTGCATCACCCCAGCGTAGGCCGACAGCTCGGACATAGTGTCACATTCCACCATGCCTGGCTCATGAGGCAGTGGATCAACTTCAAGTGGTTATCGGTGGGCTGCAACGGTGGTAGGGTGTTTCAGGTTCCACACATATGTGAGCAAACATGGTTACCAATCAAGATTTGTTAGTAATAGGCTAAACCGCACGAGTCAGGCGAGCACGTGACGAACGACATCGGGTACAATAGACCCATGTAATCGAACTACTACCGCCCATACGCACCCACCCAATCTGGGGGTTTAGTCTTAGGGTAGTCCATCCAATGAGACTACCTTCTCACCTCATGTTCCTGACCAATCCAAGAGTTTGATGATGATTCATAGCATGCCAACATCAAGGTTATCAACTAGCATACAGTATCATGTTGCATACATCTTATCATACAATTCAGATATTCCTAACAAGCATGTTACATTATCATAAACAAAGTGCATGTGAGAGGTGTTATCATAAACAAAGTGCATGTGAGAGGTGTGGGTTAGCGAGGAAGTGAAACACTTCCCTGATCTCAAGGAATCAAAATGCACAAGGGCAAAGCATCATACATGTCATAAGCAACAACATATGAGAAAATCACGCAACACATGAGTAAATAATCATCCACTAAACTTGAGCATGTGAGAGGCACAAACACGGTCATAAGAAAAACGAAACAAACATACAATTCCGTACATCTCCCAAACAAACACCCAAATCCTAGGGTCTCTCTAGATTCTACAAATGTCTCATCCAAACACGCAAAATCATTAGACTCATGATATAATTGGTGTTAGGCCACCTAAGATTAATAGTCCGCACCTTCGGATCGTTGGAGACTTGGAAAACGATCTAGGAATGAGGGCTTTTGGGGTTGGACGGCCGGAATCCCTACTTCAACGTTTGCATGTTAGAAATCCATGCCAAATCCCTTCTCAATACATGGGTTTTAAGAAAAGTGGGTGAAAGATCTTACCTAAACGACCCACGGACGATTGTTGAGGTTGTGGTGGAGCGTTTCCTTTGGAGGAAGGATAGGGAGTTGAAAGGGTTGATCCCCTTGGGCCCCACCTTGATCTAAGGTCCACCATAACTCAATTTCACTCTCTCTTTGCTATCTCTTTACTCTCTTAGGGGTGGTAGTTGTGGTGAGAGTTATGAGAGGGGTTTGTTGTTGGAGAATGGAAGAGGATTTGAGGGGGATTTGTTGTTGGAGAACAGAGGAGGATATGAGGGAGAGGGATTTGTTGTGAAGAATGGAGGAGGATATGAGGGAGAGAGATTTGTTGTTGTTGAAGGGTGGAAGATATGAGGGAGAGAGCTAGGGCTTATTTCATAGACTTGGGCCCTTTGGCTTTAAGTTTCCTCAAATTCTCAAAATAGCCCTCTAGGACTCCATCTTGGCTTTGGGGCGGACCTAACACCCCTCTGGCCACCAAGTTTGGTGTGAATGTGTCTCATGGCCCGATGAGGGGTCATGCAAAGTTTGGGAACAAACGGATGAACGAGTATAGGATTTGAGCATACGATTCCGATATTTAAATAGCCCTGTGGAGCCCATTTCGGTGATTGGGGTGGCTCTTGTGGCCCCCTGGCCATGAAACTTATAGGATAGGTGCTTCATGACCCGATGAAGGGCTATCCAAATTTGGAAACGATCGGATATGGGGTTGGGTCGTACGGGTCAGATTTGCGATCAACGGTTACCGTGCCACGATCAGGTCCCAGATTTTGTAGATGGGCGTAGTAAAATACATTAGACCTTCTTCTTAAATTTGGAAGAAATCCAACGGCTGGAAAGCCTGATATCTCAGTTCTATTTGTAAGTGTCGGATTCCAATTCTGATATTGGTGGAGTGCATTTGGCAAGTGCCAGATTCAGTTCTATGTGTCCAGTGGGTCCGCAGCCCGCGATGGACTACAAGCCCAGTGAGATCTATGATTTTCTAAATTTTTAGATTTTTCTAACCCTCCTCGGTCACTGGGTGACCCACACGGGCTGTTGTTAAGTGTAAACAGGCCATCTGGCTTGGCGGCCCGCACTCGGTCTTATCATGACCAGACATGACCACTCGTGTATAAGCTAACGTTGAGTGCTAATGGTCAGTAAGTGATAATATAAGTTAATACAAAAATAAATTTCAAGGATTTTTGGAAATCCAAAACAGTGAAAATCCGGGATGTTACAAGTTTATACTATTATCCTCATTATGATTGAACATGATTGGTTTAAACTATTTTGGAATGACATGATATGCATGAATCCTTGCGGGAAATTTTCACTGAGTTTTCACTCACCCAATCGTGCGGTTACACCAAATAGACACAGGTATGATAGAGGGAGACGATGCCTATGATGGGACCCCTAGTGCAGCTGATGAGGAGTATGGAGAGGAGGGACAGTATGCTGATACAGTTGAGCCATTGGAGCTCAACTGACGTTATTCGATTTATCTGCTTTCTTGTTTTTAGACATTATCTTCATGTTGCTTATGTGAATTTGTAATTAAAAATCCCCTGCTATGGGATCTTGCTTCATGTCTTATTTTTATTCACGTATGTTGAAATCCTTTCATTAGTTTATACAATGGTATATTTTGTTGTTATGAATTGTATTGGTAAGTAGTTGAATGGTAGTCCTATTTCATGACGTAACCCTCGAGTTCTCGTACTCGAGAGATCGTCCTCGGGTCACGAGAATCAGGGTATTACATTATGAGTAGGTAACATAATGAAATTCTAAAACTCATAATCATCAATTATTGTTAAGCAATCCATTCAGTTAATCTAACATAGCAAGTTCATATTCAGATAAGTATGATCATTGATCATGTGGATCATTCGCCTGCTTGGCCTCACTCTCCAGCATCTGATTTGTATTTCCTGTCTTGATCACCTCTATACAGTTGTCATTTTATAACGTTAACTGGTCAGGTTAGTGAGTGAACCCATCATAGTTTATACACAATACAAATAAGATAGTACAACCATCATTCCATTATATGTATGCAAATATGAGTATGAATGTGCAGAAATGTCATGAAATGCATATCAAGTGGAATAATTGTCCGCTTACTTGGGTTGAATATCCATCAACCCGCATCTGCACTTGACATGTTTTTACCATTAAGGCCTGTATCTACTCATTGAGTAGGCTTCCACTAATTATAGGCATCGGATAATGAATATACCAAGAAACCATCCAAGGAGATCTCCTAGGAACTTAGGCACAATGTGTGCATGCAACTCATTTAAAACGGGCCTCTAAGAATCAACACATGAGCATTATGGATGCATGTAATACATGCTCAATGCACAATGCATCAACATGCACAATTGTTATATATATCTCTCCGTACGATAGGAAATAATGAATTTATGATTGTAATGATTTACATGTTCACATATTCAATTCACGATAATAATTATTCAAGGCATGAAATCATATGTCAAAGATCAACTTAGTATGGTAACACATCAAATATAACCGTCATAGCAATCATAACATCCATCTTAATCATAGAGATATAAGACATGTTGGGATTCACTCACCTGTACTTAATAAAGATAAATTCGTCAAACGGTCGTACATGTCTGAGTCTAGTATCCCTAATACATAATTTAAACCATATATTATAACTTATTAATCACATCATGATAATGTAGTAAAGTCTATTAAATTAGCATAGGTTCGTTTTTTCGATCAATCGAGCTAAATCAAAGACCCTCAATCGATCCCTTCGATTGATTGATCATAAATTAAAGAAATTCGAATTTAACAAATTAAGTTTCTGGACACGTTTTGCAATTTCGATCAATTGAAACTCATTGTCAATCGATCGAGGTAAATCAAAGTTAATTCAATTTGCTCGTTGGACTATTTTCACTACCTTTGGTCGATGCTTTCGATCGATCGAGACCACTAGCTCGAGGAATCCCTTGATCGATCGATACCAGTTATCGATCAATCGAGCCAATTTTTGAATTTTAACTTTTGGTTGGTGGATAAAAATCACCTCATTTGATTGATCAAAGTCAAGTGAGTTTTGTTATATAATTTGATTTCCAAAAATTTTAGTGTTTTCCTATTTCCTTAGCTTTCACAGATTTATCATATTCATTAGGTTAGGTCCAAGCCATTTAATGAATTTTCATTACCAAGTTTGAAAAAATCGACGGATTGCTCGGATCTGAACTTCCTGAGATCTACAATTGTCCTATGACAAGATTTGTCATTAATGCAATTCGAAGATCGTTGTGAACAATTTAACAATTAGATCACTCTAGAATTCAAGGCCGTGATATGTTTTAGCCTTAAGAAACTTATGATTCAAACTAATATGGACTAACATTGTTAGATGGTCTAAAGCCGATCTCTATGACAAAAGATATTGCGCAAAGTATTTTTCTGTCTTCAAACATTCCCATAGATCTAAGTAATGAGCGTAAGGCTGATCCACCCCATTCATGACATAGATTTAGGGGTTTTTAATAACAAATAGACAAAAAAATAAAATAAAAAGGAATATGATTAGAAACTTACCAACGGAAGCTTTTCTCCATAAGCCCCCCAGCTCTTTACCTTACAATTTTCACCCTCAGACCTTACCCTCCACCAAGAGTACATCTACCAATGTGCTAAGTGTTTATTTATTAATTTATTAATTATAAAATTTAAATTATTTATTCTGAGTTTTACGTGGCTTAAAATTTTAGGGATGTTACATCACACCACTATTAACATGGGTCAGCCAACCTTCATTTGTCATTGAGTGGCCCTCCATCATTGTTGATGTTACTAAAGATGTGAATTATTTCATTGTTCTCTTATAAATCATATATGTTGGGAGTTTGCTCATATCATTATTGCAAAAGGTAACATGATTCGTAGTCCAAATCAAGTTTGCTTCTCTAAAGTTGGTGTTAACATGATCGAATACTAGATTATACACAATATAAATCATAGCCTTCATGGAAAATAGAGGCCATGATTGGGAATACTCAAATATAGACTCTATGCTGTTAAGGGTTAGTGATTAGACTATCCGGCCATGCATGTAAATAGTGTTCATGATTGATACGCTGAGTAGCTTAATAGCTTTAAAAGTCTCTTTAAACATTAGTAATTTTATATTTATTTCTTTAATATTATTTGTTTATAAGTAGTGAGTTAATTTTTGAAAATGTTATTTTATGGTTAAATGCTTGATTTTGTTTGTTAACTAATTGCAAATGTTAACCCAACCCATTGGGATGTAACTTGACTAAATCCAAATTATGTAGGGGTTGATATCTTGATTTTGGATTAGGCTTGGGACTGGGTCCCAACCCAACCATAGTTGAAAAACTTGAAAACTCAACTCGACTTAATGTCTAGAGGGGTCAGGTCAACTCGACTGGCCGACTGGTTCAACTCAATGTCTTAATAATTTGATTTTTATTATTAAAAAATGCATAAAAATTAAAATATTTAAACACAACACAAACTGTGTAATGTAGTGTGGTGGTAGTCTGGCTCAAAATCAGATTGGTTGAATAATTCTAACCTTTGATTAGTGGATGCTTCTTCCCAATGGACCAATTGGAGGTTGATAAAGATCGATGTAATGGTTTCAGGCCTTCTCTGTTACAACTTTTCAAAGGAAAAATTCTAGGAATTTAAAATTATGAGTGAGAGAAAGGATTAAGAACCTTATTTATGGGCCATTCGGATAAGTAGGTGTCTGGACTTAGCTTTGGGCTGGGCTTGGACCTACTAGCTTTGATGTAAGCCTGGCTTGAACCTTGCATGGCTTACCAATTTTCGGGTTGGACTTAGGCTCATGTCATTTTAGTGTGACTTGGTGAGACAAGTCTGATCAACCTCTCTTTATAAGTACATATGTTATATCTTATAAAGATGTTATCCTAATCCTCTTCTGATTAAGCAATCCATCTATCCTAAATGTAGAATGTTAGTTTTATTTATCTAAAATATCTTTCTTTATGCATATATGGCAAACTAGATCGATGGATTGATTAGAAACAATCACACAACAAATATAATTTTATCAATTTTTGGGCCAGCTCAGGTCAAGATTGGCCCCAGCATGTCTTCTGACTTGGGCTAGAGCTGCAGTGCTAACTAATAATGTTAGGCTCCGGCTACAGTCAGACCTTGTAGCGTGGCTCAGCCCAATGCCATCCACCCATCCATTGAGGAAGCCAGTTGTGAACGTACCATGGCTCATAAATCAGGCTTAGTAGAAACAAAATCACTAACAATCTCTACTCAATGTACATGTGCACCCCACCCATGATTTTAAGACTTCCACCGGTCTGATGAAACTGGTCTGAGTCAACATGGACTCATTGCAACCTGATCTGGTTTGATATGGGTTGTGTCAGGCCAATTCCATCCATGCTCAACTCAGACCAAACGACTCAATTTTCAAGGCCTACCTGATCACTGGACCACCTTGGATTTCACTGAGCCCTGCTTGTTACATGTTCAAAATTCCAGATCCAGGCCTATTTTAATATCCGTCCGTTGATGGCGATCTTCATCACAACATTAAAATCTCTGGCCCACCGATCAGGCCAGTAGATCATCAGTAGGGCTATATCTATATTGATCAATGGTCTATCCAATGCACGCGTATGTGTGGCCCACCTAACTGATATGAGCATTTTCTGAACTATGGTAAACCCATGGTAGGTCCCACCACCGGATTTAAAGATTCTAACCCGAGCGTGGACACCAATGCGGGGCTTGTGCCCCCATCATTACAATGTTTCAACTCAGAATTCATTTGGAGAAACTTACGATTGTGGACCCTACCTTTTATCCATTGGATATTCTTGAAGCAATACAAACTTAACATATGCACTTAGACCTCCTCGTACGGACGACAAATTCCGGAGCGAAAATACCCCTCCTTTTAAGGAAACGGATTGGGTACTCCTCCTGTCACCCGCCAATGGTGAATCGTCGGTGGTCCGTGGGCCCCACCATGTTATATTCTTTTCATCCATGCCATCCATATATTTTTCCAGATCATTTTATGGTATGAGATCAAAAATGAAGTATATCCAAATCCCAAGTGTACCACATTACAGGAAACAGTGTTGAATGAGCGTCAACCATTAGAAACTCAGGTGGAGCCCACTGTGATGTTTGTGAGAAATCCTCCCCGTCTAAGTTCATTCATAGGGTCACAAAGACCTGCATGAAGAGGAAAAACAAATTTCATAATGATCCAAAACTTCTGTAAACCCTAAAAGGGTTTCAATGGTAGACGTTCAATTCCCCACTGCCTTTTACAGTGTGGTCCACTTGATAGTTAGATCTATCTTATTTTTCGTCTCAAGCCTTAATATGAGCTCGCCAAATAGATGGACGGTTTGGATATAACACAGACCTCATGATGGGACCCACAAAAGTAACATAGCAAAAAAAAAAAAAAAAAAAAACACAAACTGCCGCGGCAGTTTGACAGATTTTTTTATTTTATTATTATTATTGTTTTACAGGGAGAACTTTTTCTCCCTTACATTTTTCTCTAATACATAATTATGTAAATATGTATATATAAGTATATAAAAATATTTTCCTATCTTTTAATTCATTTCTTTGTCTACGTATTTAACAAGCATATCTCCTAAACTAGAATGATTTTTTTTTTTTTTTTTTTACACACGCACACACACCCCCACACACTCACACTAGTGGAATTTCACCACCTACGGATACTCGAACGCTTGACCGGGTGTTGAAACTCCTAAGAGTCTACCAACTGAAATATGAGTGGGGCAAACTAGAAAAACAGTGGGGCAAACTAAAATATGAGCGGGCCAAACTAGAAAAACAGCGGGGCAAACTGCATTATGAGCGGAGCAAACTAGAAAAACAGCGGGGCAAACTGAAATATGAGCGGGGCAAACTAGAAAAACAGCGGGGCAAACTGAAATATGAGTGGAGCAAACTAAAAAAACAGCGGGACAAACTAGAAAAACAGCGGGGCAAACTTAAGTATGAGCGGTGCAAACTAGAAAAACAGCGGGGCAAACTGAAATATGAATGGGGCAAATTAGAAAAACAGCGGGGCAAACTGAAATATGAGCGGGGCAAACTTAAGTATGAGCGGGGCAAACTAAAAAAATAGCGGGGCAAACTGAAATATGAGCGGGGTAAACTTAAGTATAAGTGGGGTAAACTAGAAAAACAGCAGGACAAACTAGAAAAACAGCGGGACAAACTGAATTATGAGTGGGGCAAACTAGAAAAACAACGGGGCAAACTGCATTATGAGTGAGGCAAACTAGATAAACAGCGGGACAAACTGAAATATAAGCAGGGCAAACTAGAAAAACAGCAGGGCAAACTAAATTATGAGCGGGGAAAATTAGAAAAACAGCGGGGCAAACTAGAAAAACAGCGAGGCAAACTGAAATATGAGCGGGGCAAACTAGAAAAACAGCGGAGCAAACTTAAGTATGAGTCTCAAGGAATTTTCCTTTTTTACAATTCAGGTTACGTTGCTACTTCCTTGTTATGGAGTTATCTGATCAATGGTCATTGTGTGGTGATCCAGACCCATTGATCTGATCCAGTCTACCATGGATGTGAATTTCCTTGAAAATCTCCCTAATTGGATTATAATAGTCATCCAAATATTTGTCCCAGTTTTTAGACATGTGGTGAATTGTTGTATTTTTTTCTCAGCCGTCTATTTGTGGGTCGCGTATTGATGACCTATTGCATTCTGATTGGGGAGGTTTTTGGAAAATCCAGATTGATAATGTAAGCCCCATAGTATTAACAACAAAGATTGGTCGACCATGGGCTCAAATGTATTGACCATGGTATAATGCATGGATGAGATAATTCCTCCCATCTTCTTGATACTAAAAAAATAAAAATAATAAAAAAATAAGAAGAAGATAAAACACTATGTGATCAATCAGCAATTGCAACAAGATTCTGATCTTTAAAATTAAAAAAAAAAAATTAAAAAAAATACTATCTATGTTTTCAAGTCACAAGATTCAAATGTGGAGGATTCTCAATTGGGTTTGTGATCAACCACAGTATACTTGATGGGAAACCAGCGGCTGAGATGTTCCACAACCTGGCCTCCATCTACAGAGGTGAAGGCCTCAAGACCCATGTTCTCAACAATAATAGGACATGTATCAAAGCAAGAATCCCACCTCAGATCAAATACCCACACAAGGAATACACAAAGCTAACTGAAATAATTAACATTCCCTCTTCATTCACATCACCCAACCAACCTTCCCCACCCCAATCCCTCTTAAAAGTATCACACAATCACAACCACAAACTTTTCCACTTCACACCTGAAATGATCACCACCCTAAAAAACAAGGTCATGATCAAGTGCTCAATTTTTGAGGCCATGGTGGCCCACCTATGGAAATCAAGGACAAGGGCTATCTTTGAAGACCCATGTGGGGTTTCATCAGTACTCTTTGTTGTGGACATTAGGAGCAAGATAACTCCACCCTTGCCACATAGGTTTGTTGGGAATGCTGTTGTAACAGCTTGTGCAAGTGCAAAGGTGGTGGATTTGAATAAGGAGTCTTTGGGGTTTTGTGTTGAGAAGATGAAGGAAGCAATAGAGATAGTGACAAATGAGTATGTGAAATCAGTAGTGGATTTGGAGGTTTATAGAGGGCCCCCTTCCACTTTAGATGAGAATTTTATGTGTCAGCTTGGTGGAAGTTGCCCTTCCATGAGCTGAATTTTGGGTATGGGAGGCCCACCTATGGTGGCCCAGTTGTGAGTGGAATGGATGAGTTTGTGTTGTTGCTCTCTGATGGTATTGGGGTGAGGAGAGGTGGAGGTGTCGATGTATGGATGGCCTTAGAACAAGAGAAGATGGAGAAATTCATGATGCATGTGTTTGAGATGTAGTCCTTTCCTTATATATTAGATGTTGGTATACACGTGAAATAGGGTAGTGTCCTTATCATGTGTATGAGTTGTACCGTAGTGAAAAGAGTACAAACTATAGTGTTTGACTATCAACTTTTTTGGTGTCCTTGTACAATGGTTTGATTACAGTGGTCCACATCTTTGCACAGAATGCATAGTTTTTAATTTTCACAAGTGGGAGACATTTTTGGGTGATGCAGAACAATTCATTGGTCTGTTGACTTCCACTAAGGATGTATCAAGGCACAAAGCGACATATATTCACTATAAAAGAATAAAATTACAAGAGATAGAGATTACCCGATTCGAACAAGTCTTGAATCACCTAAGCTATAAGCTTGAAACCCTACGAACGAATAAAAAAGCTCTTGATACCCCCTATTCCCGATTACACCCATATATATGCATGACATTTAGGTGAATCACAATTGAAATAGGAAATAAATCCCGTACTTGTGCAATTTTGTGTAACTTTGTATGATCGTTCGATGAAACATTCGATGACACTTCGATGGCATCGAACATCTTTGATGTTATCGAACTAACCAAAATGTTCTAGCAACTAAACATATATTTTTTAGATTTTCTCCATGGCATTTCGATGGGACTTTGATGTCATCGATGGTTCGTCGATGGCATCGAACCTCTTTTGATAGCTTTAAGCAGGACACCAAAAGTGTTCAGTAACAAATTGTGAGATTTTGGTATTTTTACGATGGCATTGAACAACTGTCAATGGCATTGAATAGCTCTTGATGGCATCAAATAGTCTGTCGATGGCATTGACAGACCCTATTGTTGAAAGATTTGAGACATCAACAAACTATGTCACCTTGTATCAGGCTTTTCAGGATGATATGGGATGATATGAGCCGTATGGTTGATGGATGACATTAGAAGACAATATTTTAAAGCTTAAACTCATTTTTTAGTTTAGATGAATGGGCCTAGTTTAGAAAAACAGCGGGGTAAACTTAAGTATGAGCGGGACTAGTTTAGAAAAACAGCGGGGCAAACTTAAGTATGAGCGGACAAACTAGAAAAACAGCGGGGCAAACTGAATTATGAGCGGGGCAAACTAGGAAAACAGCGGGGCAATCTCAGTTGGGCCCACATTGAATGTATGTAGTATATTCACGTTGTCCATCTGTTTTTCCATCTATTTTAAGGGGTTTAGCCCCAAATTGAAGCATATCAAAAGATCAAGTGGATCATACCACGGGAAACAGTGGGCATAATGATTTCCACCGTTGAAATCATAGTCGGCCCAACAGTGATGTTTGTTTGTTATCAAACCTATTTATAAGATCATATAGACATGGATTAATAGAAAACACAATTATAAGCTTGATCCAAAACTTCTGTGGCCCATAAGAAATTATCAACATTAGAAGTTCAATTCAAAATTTCATGTGGTGTGAACCATTTGAACATTGGATATGTTTAGATTTTTCGGCAGGCAAATAGTAAAATCGTGTTTACAAAAATGACAATTCATATGCTTGACCTGCTCATTTTCATGCTTGCCCCGCTGATTTTCATGTTTGCTCCGCTGATTTTCTAGTTTACCTCGCTCATATTTCAGTTTGCCCCGCTGATTTTTTAGTTTGGCCCGCTCATTTTCATGATTGCCCCGCTCATTTTCATGTTTCCCCCGCTAATTTTCTAGTTTCCCCCTGCTCATTTTCATGTTTTCCCCCACTCATTTTCTAGTTTGCCCCGCTCATACTTCAGTTTGCCCCGCTATTTTTCTAGTTTGCCCCGCTCATACTTCAGTTTGCCCCGCTGTTTTTCTAGTTTGCCCCACTCATACTTCAGTTTGCCCCGCTGTTTTTTTAGTTTGCCCCGCTGTTTTTCTAGTTTGCCCTGCTGATTTCTAGTTTTCCCCCACTCATTTTCATACTTGCCCCCGCTAATTTTCATGGGTGATTTCATCATGTATAAAACCACATAGTTTCCTTGTTTGGATGAAACTTTTGTTTTGGAGTTTTTTGGGTCTGAATCTTTCTTTCTGCTCCCAAGTGAAATAGGGTTTGAGAACACAAAAAATGACGTGTTCACAGCTTTTACTCGTAATCTTCATATGGTTAACTCTACTTGATAATCTCATAATCACTTTCATGACAAACTTCATAAATATTTGTGTTCTTTAATTTTCTTCATTGCTTTCACATTTTCAATCAACCGTATGATTGTGAGTTCATAATGGTTTCCTACCTATTCAAATAAACATGAAAATCAAAGCCAACAGTAAAACTTGGAGAGGAATGATATGATCGTTGACAAGATAATATGAATAGTACTCTTGGGTCTTGAGTTTATTCAATTGTGATGCATGGTTTGGTGATCCAGGCCAATCATCTAATGAGTCGTACCATGAACCAAAATTTTCCCAAAATTTTCCTTGTAAGTAAATCATTCTAGCTTAGGATTCTTACTCTTGCTCGGGTGGTAGGTTGTTAGGATTTTCAACACCCAGTCAAGCATTCAAGTATCCATACGTGGTGAAATTCCACTAGTGTGAGTGCATGAGGGTATGTGTGCGTGTGTAAAAAAAAAAAAAAAAAACATTCTAATTTAAGAGATATGCTTGTTAAATAAATAGACAAAGAAATGCATTAAAAGATAGAAAAATATTTTTATATACTTATATATACATATTTACGTAGTTATGTATTAGAGAAAAATGTAAGAGAGAAAAAGTTCTCTCTGTAAAAAAAAATAATAATAAATAAATAAATTTTGCATCTGTGCTTTTTTTTTTTTTTTTACTAGGTTGCTTTCGTGGGTCTCATCATGAGGTATGTGTTATATCCAAACCGTCCATCTATTTGGTGAGCTCATATTACGGCTTGAGACAAAAAATAAGATAGATCTAACTATAAAGTGGACCACACTGTAAAAGGCAGTGGGGAATTGAACGTCTACCATTGAAACCTTTCAGGGTTACAGAAGTTTTGGATCATTATGAACTTTGTTTTTCCTCTTCATCCAGGTCTTTGTGACCCTATGAATGAACTTAGACGGGGAGGATTTCTCACAAACATCACAGTGGGTCCTACCTGAGTTCCCATCGCCAGACCATCCGTCAACGCTCGTCTCTACACGCCACCATGAGGAAGGCAGGGGTATTTTCATCCTCAAATTCGGTGTCCGTGCGAGGAGGTCTAAGTGAGTAGGTTAAGCTTGTATTGCTTCGTAAAAACTACTGGATAAAAGGTGGGGTCCACAGTCGTAAATTTCTCATTCATTTGAGAACTAATCACATACAGCGGGAAGTAGGCTAACTTGTCGTCCACCCATATCCTTTCCGGTAACATGGCAGTTTATTTGTGAAATCTGGACCTTCCAAATGCTAGGCCCCATACTGAAGATTACCTGTCACAAAAATCATTTGGTTCCTATGACCAGGTGGGCTGTGGGCCACACCTTTGGAATCCATCGACATCCATCAGTAAAACTCATCATATAGATGTGCCCCACCTGACGAAAGGATCAGTCTGATTTTTTTGTCAGATGATCTTCATGGTGGAGCTTATCGTCTGGATGGTAGGGATTTCCTAAGCAAGTGTCTTGTTAGCAGATAAATGTGGCTGTACGACAATTTAGCGTACTCGGGGTAGCATGTGATCAGCTACGTCTAATAACCCTACCCATTCTACTTACTTGTGTAGGTTAAGCCGCTCACACCCAATTTATAAGTTAGAAAGGGAAGCGGATTGCCTATCTCTGGGGCCCACCATGGATGTATGTATCTTATCCAGGCCGTTTATCCGTCTTTAGGGCATAATCTTGAAATTGAATCATATCCAAAGCTCGAATGTACCATGCCTAAGGAAATAATGGGAATAATGATGTCCACAGTTGAAACCTTCCTAGGGCCCACCGTGATGTTTATTCATCATCCAATCTGTTCATAAGGTAAAACAGAGATGGATGAAAGGAAAACACAAATATCAGGCTCCGAGAAATTTTCAACCGTAGGCATTCAATTCGCGCTGTTTCCTGTGGTGTGGTCCAGCTGAGATTTGGATATGCTTCATTTTTGGACTCCCGTAGTAAAATGTGCTGTTAAAACAGATGGACGGCGTAGATAAAAGATATAAATTACGTTGGGCCCCGTAGAGTTTAGTCAGTACGCTTAAGCATACTAGTTACTCAGTACGCAGTCTGTTTCCGGAAATGCTGGCGCATGCACTCCACTCACTTTCGGCAGGGGTTTCCTAGGAACGGACTTTCAGGCCACGGCACACGTGAAACAAGACACACGTGTTTTAAAAAGCACACACGTGTACTAGAATCGGGCTCCTCGTCAGGAATGCCCCACTCTTGCTGTCCCCATATCCAAGAGATCAAGCTGGTTGGATAATCCTAGCTGGTAGATATGAGGAGAGAGATGGACGGCTCAAAAAGCTCGAGAATGAATTTGACGTTCCTCAATTATCCAAGTGGTTGTTGGGTTTACATTACCGGCCCCATCGTTTTGATAAGGTTAGATCAATGGTAGGATGAACATCTAGTGTCTACCACATGTGTAGCTTGTTCACACGTGCTGCGGATGTGTGAGGGAGGTGCAGCTCAGACAAATGGGTTTTTTTTTTTTTTTTTTAAGTAGGTCCCCACGTATTGTTCTAGTATACTTCAGGACAATATCCTTCAATCTAGGTAATGGTTTTGTGATCCAAACCATTGATCTTCAAGATTGGATGATCGTATACTTTTTATCAATGGCCCACAAAATAACAGTTACGAAGACGTCTATTTAGGAAAGGGAAAATTTCAAGTGATCAAAGGAATGATATATTGAAAACTAATTTCCTTTTGCATATTCTCCATTTACAATAAGACCCATCACATAAACGGTCTGGATCTTTGAACATAACACCAGATCCAAGGCTACGGTCCAGAGGTATCCCACAACAGTATGTCGGAGGTATTGTAGCAAACATCTCTAGACAGCGAAACCCCGAGCGATGCGCGATAACCTTCTGGCATACTACACGCAATACCATGCCAACCTGTCGCACAAGTAGGAAATCTGAACCGTTGATAGTGTGGGACTCTCCATTAAGATAACTAGATATAAAAATCAGACAGTTTCATTTCCAAAGATGGTCCATTTCTGTAACAAAAACATTTAACGGATTAAAACACATGAAACAATGGTGTCCGTTCTGATGATAATACGAGCCTGGTTGTTGCAACAGATGACCTTCAAAACCAGGCCCACCATCTGCATAGCTCAGATGAAAACTCACATCCACATTGGCACATGTGCCGCGTGCAAAAGCTGCGTGTAGGATTGGCCAACCTCTCTCCTTTTGTGGAGTTTTTTATACTCTGGCAGCATACGACGTTTGATACTCACGCACTTAGAAATTGTACATGTGATACATAAAATCAAATCAAACCGTTTAAATTGTGTATCCTACTGTCTTTAAGTGCAAACCTCAAACTAACTATGTTTGAACAATCTCAACCTCTGATTCATGAACGTTTGATTCTTTCATTTTAAACCGTTCAATAACTCTCCACAATCAGATTGTCATATCTTCAAATAAGCAATTTTTGGTGTGTATGATACATCTATATTGGAACCCATAATTTAATTTAAATTAATAAAAATCCATGTATGGAATATCTATATGATTTCTAAGTGGCTGAGTATCAGCTATCACAGTCATCCAGAGTAGGAAGGTATTTCTGGTTATAAAAGGCTGAGACGCCAAAACAAGAGCCCTTCTTTTTCGTATGATGGTGTCGGGTCCTCGTACACGAGCTCTCTCTCACCGCCATTGCTTTTCCTTCTTCTTCCCGGACCACACCCATTCCCCTTAAAAACTGTAAGTTTCTCTTTTTCCCCTTTTGCCCTTCTCCCCTTTTGCTTATCCTCTACTCTACTCTTTTCCGCATTTGGTTTCCTGTAATTGGATGGTTATTTTGGTAAATTCCACTGTAAATGGAGCCTGGATTGTTGAACATCGAGCAGAAGAAACGACAGCGAAACATCACAAGGAATGGGTTGATGGGTCATTTTCTGATTTGGGTCTGGTGTGGTTGGTTTTTAGTTCTGGGTTTCTGGGGGTTTTGGTAATTCTGAAACTTTTAAGCAGGTTGGTTTTTTTTTACCCTATTCTGATTTGTTTGTGAGATTTTTTTTTTTTTTTTAGTTTCTAGTTTGTTTGGTGTGGGAAATCGGGTTTTTTATTTTTATTTTTTGGGATTTGGGTTTGGAAAGATTGATAGTTTCATAGTTTGGTTCTTGGGTGTTAGGGTTTTGGGGGTTTGGTAGTTTTGGTTGGTGACTTTTTAGTAAAGTTTGATTTTTTGGGTGGTTAAGGTTATCTGTTGGAGGTATGGGGCTGAATGTTTTGTTATGCAAGATGGTCTTAGTTATCTTCTTCTGCATTTGTGTATCTTTGTTATCTCCTAGGGTTTCAGTATTTTATGATTTTGGGTTGCTTTTGTATCAATTTTGAACTTTTTTAGGTGATTAGGTATGCAAACCCTACTTCTTGAATCCAACCAACCAAAATATTTGAACTTTGTAAGAAATAATAATAATAATTACCAATGTATACCACAAATTCACTAGAGGAGCTGTATCGAAAAGAAGAAGCAGCCGAAGCTTGTACTTTCGTAGATGAAACCAATATTGAAAAAAAAAAAGGAGGAAAAGAGTCCATTCTAATTTCAAATACTCCCAAAACAAGTAACAATCTCTTGTAACTGACAACCCCACCCAAGTTCTAGCCATCCATTGGGCGAACACCTCCATTAGATGGGGCCCCTCGTTTGGGCTTGTTTGAACTTAACTTCAACGGGAGATCAGTGGCGGAACCCAGGCTGTCAGGTATTGTGGGATTGGTAATGAGCAATGTTGGTGAAACATGTTAAGAGTTCCGTGGCCCATTGGACATCCTTGTATGGAACTTTGCCAAAGCTGCTGCCTTACTCTTAAGTAAGATCACAGTCAGATGTAACTTTAGTGAGGGTCAATATCCTAATTGAGGAAGCTTCAGACATCCACACCTCTCTCTTCATTTCTTTCTCACGTACTGAGATTGGCCAACACGAGGGCAGATAAGTTAACCAAGGACAGTTGATTGTGGGGATAATTGCTGATTACAGAACATAGGCAGGGCCCATGATTGTGGCTTAGTCTTTCTGGGTCTGCATTTTATTGTACCTGCAATGGTTGGCTAGGTTTTCCTGGCTGTAATGGTTAAGTTGTTGTTTCTCTTTTTCTTTGTTTAAAACAATCATACATTCATCTACAAAAGAAAAAAGAAAAAAGATGCTCCAGCCATCCATTCTTTTCCATCCCTTCACTTCTGTCCAAGTAAGCCAAAACTTCCTATTTTTGTCTCAATTAGGGCCCATTTGGATACCACCAAATAAGTTACTTTTTCTACTTATGTCAGTAGATAAGTAACTTATTTGAGATAAGTAAGTTTGGTTTTAGATCAATTATAAGTAAATTTTTTTTACTTAAAGTTACTTAATCACTTCAGCTTATCTTAAGTAACTTACAATCCAAACGCCCCCTAAGAATCAGTAACCAACAACAACTTAAACCAAGGATACCTGGATCATTGGTTGCTTTGTTACATGGTATGTGAATGAGAGCAGGTACATGGAATGCTACTTCCTCCAATATGTGGTACAGGTACACTTGGGGTGGGGTCCGTGTACACTTGGGGTAGGGTCATGTGAGTGGGTCCCTCATGTACATGCCCTAAGGGCCTGTTTGGATTCATGGAAAGTATAGGAAAGGAAATAACGTTTCTTGGGAAACCTTATTTCCAGGAAACTGTTGGAAGAGAAACATTGTTTTCCTTGTTTGTTTTTCAACAAGATTTCTAGAAATTTAGAATTTATTTTCAAATTTGTTGTTTGGCAAAATAAAAAAATTCTTGAAAAACAAGTTTCGTTAGTCACTAACATGTGCCATATTAGCACATGTGGCTCACGTGGGATGCTTGAAGATGGATATTGGCACATGTGGCTATGTGACATATGTGGGCACTTGAAGCTAAATTGTGGCACACGTGGTACATGTAAGGTGCTTAAAGTTGCACAGTGGGTGGTGGCCAAGGTGTCCCGTATCGGTATCGGTTGGCGTAACGGTGCCCTCCGAAACCGATACGGATACGGGGGTCGTAACGGGCCGTAACGGCGCAAAAATTTTTTTTTGCCAAAAAAATATGAAAAAATATGGATTAAATCCGGAATATTCTAAGCATTCCAAATATGCATTCATTTATAAATTGGAACATGTTATGGGGTGTTGTAACGGTCCACTCTTTGGTGAGAAGTTGTATCGGACTGTCTGATGAATTATGAACCAGATAACTAAATTTGACTACAAAATTCATATATTTAATTTTCTAACTTACTATCAATGATAAATATATTAGAATGAATGTAATATGAAAATATCTTACATTTAGGTGTTTGCAATTATTTTTGAGGGCCAAAATTCATGCGTAAATAGAAAAAAATAATAATAAATAAAATGGCACCCCAAATATGTAAAATGCACATTAACATGTTCTACTATGATTAACACATCATATGGCATCATTAAAACAGCAAAAGAATCATTAAGAAATGATTTTTCGAATTTTCAAAAAAAGGGCCAAAATAAATGCGTAAATAGAAAAAAATATTAAAAAAAATATAGAATGGCCACCCCCAATATGTAAAATGCACATTAACGTGTTCTACTATGATTAACACATCATATGACATCATTAAAACAGCAAAAGAATCATTAAAAAATGATTTTTCAAAATTTCAAAAAAAGGGCCAAAATTCATGCGTAAATAGAAAAAAATATTAAAAAAATATAAAATGGCACCCCAAATCTGTAAGATGCACATTAACATGTTCTACTATGATTAACACATCATATGGCATGATTAAAACAGCAAAACAACTATTAAAAATTGATTTTTCGAATTTTAAAAAAAGGGGCCAAAATTCATGCGTAAATAGAAAAAAATATTAAAAAAATATAAAATGGCACCCAAAATCTGTAAAATGCACATTAACATGTTCTACTATGATTAACACATCATATGGCATCATTAAAACAGCAAAAGAATCATTAAAAAATGATTTTTCGAATTTTCAAAAAAAGGGTCAAAATAAATGCGTAAATAGAAAAAAATATTAAAAAAATATAAAATGGCACCCCAAATCTGTAAAATGCACATTAACATGTTCTACTATGATTAACACATCATATGGCATGATTAAAACAGCAAAACAACTATTAAAAATTGATTTTTCGAATTTTAAAAAAAGGGGCCAAAATTCATGCGTAAATAGAAAAAAATATTAAAAAAATATAAAATGGCACCCAAAATCTGTAAAATGCACATTAACATGTTCTACTATGATTAACACATCATATGGCATCATTAAAACAGCAAAAGAATCATAAAAAATGATTTTTCGAATTTTCAAAAAAAGGGCCAAAATTTGGCCGATACGGGCCCGTAACGGCCCTGTAACGGCCGTAACGGCCCGTAACGGCGATACGCCCCGTAACGGGCCCGTATCGGCCGATACGGGTACAAAATTGCGTAACGGCCGATACGACCCCGAAACGCGTAACGGTTCACACCGTTACTGTTACGTATCGGCCGTTACGGCCGATACGTAACCGTTTTGGCATACCATGGTGGTGGCACATGTGGCACAAGTGACACATTGACACATTTGACACTTAGGCACTTGAAGGTAGATGACAACACTTGTGCACATTGGCACATGGCATATTTGGAGCGATTGAAGGTGGATTATGGTACATGTGGCAAAGTGGCGCATGTGGAATGCTTTGCACATGTGAAGCACAAGAGAAGATGAATGGTGGTACGTGTGGCATATTAGCACAAGTCGGGCACAAGAGAAGATTGATGGTGGCACATGTGACACATTAACACGTGGGGCACACAAGAGAAGATGGATGGTGGCACACGTAGCGCAGTGGCACATATGGGGCATAATTGAAGATGGACAATGGCTCATTTGGCACATGTGGCACATTTGAGGCAATTGAAGATGGATGGTGGCATATTTGGGCTTAACCCTTGAGAAACTCATTTTCCTTCCATCATTGGAAGATACCTTTCTTAGGGTGGAGGTGGGAAAATAAATAACAAAGATGGAAAGTGGGAATTGTGAAATGGTGTTTTCAAAGAAAGGCTTGACAAACAATGGAAGGTGAGTTTCATTGGAAACAATTTTTCCTTTACTTTCCATGGATCCAAACAGGCCCTAAGTATATTTATTTATTTACGAATTCATAATGCTGTCTATACATGCATGACGAATGTTATTATGATATTTCTCGCATGCATAGGGGGGTTGACGATTTAGGTAATCCCAAACCTTCTAATTTTACTCCCCAATACTCGTGCAACCTTAATGACAACAAGTAGAAGTCTCATTTTGGAAACGCCTCCCAATAAAAGCAACTTGACAAAACTCAGAACAGTCCCAAAATTCTTAACTTCAACATTAATAAAAGCAACTTTTTACATTGGAATCCAAGTAATCCATAAAGAAAAAAGGGGGTCCCAAGTAGGGGTGCACACGGGTCGGTTCGGTTCGGTCCAGTTCTGGGGTGAAACCGGAACCGAGCCGTTCCTAATGGTTCTAGGATTTTCAGAACCGGAACCGGACCGTTCGCACCCTAGAACCGAACCGGAACTGGACCGTGAAAACCGGTTCGGTTCAGGATCGGTTCAACAGTTCTGGGCTTTGTAAAATCCAGCCCAAATTCAGAAGCTACGCTGAATGGCGAGAGAGAGAGAGAGAGAGAGAGAGAGAGAGAGAGAGAGAGAGAGAGAGAGAGAGAGAGAGAGAGAGAGAGAGAGGGCAGGGGCCTGGGCAACCGCACGGCGCACGCAGACTCGCAAACGGCGAGAGAGAGGGAGACAGCGAGAGATGAGAGTGGGCAGGGGCCGTAGCCGCACGCAGATAGAGTGAGAGATAGCAAGAGAGAGGGAGACGGCGAGAGAGAGAGAGATAGGGTTTTTGTTTTTTTTTTTGTTTTAATCTTAAGTTCGGGTCCAAGGTTCGGATCCATGGTTTGGGTCGATGGTTCGGATCGGTTCTACAAGCCCCTAAACCAGAACCGAACCGTATCCAACGGTTCTTGGATTTTTGGAACTGGAACCAAAACCGGTGCAGTCTAGAACCGGACCAAACCGGACCGTCGGATCGGTTCTGGTCCGGTTCCACGGTTCTACCGGTTCGATGTGCACCCCTAATCCCAAGTAACTAACCTAAATCCTGTAACAAAAACTAAACGTTGAACTAATGCTTGAACAATTGGATTTGGTGGAAATAACTTCACTAAGATGTAGCTCACGTTGATTAGATTTGTGTTATAAAACCCAGACTGGACCTCAACCCATTTATTGTCAGTGGTTCTATTCAAACCGGAGCAAGTGGGGTTGACGGTTCCAACTGTGATGCCTATTCTAGTATAAATAAATAAGATGAAAAACATCATACAAGCAAACACCTATAGGACGTTGGATATAGTCTCTCTTTAAATAGTAAAGTCATTGGTTCGAAAACTTTTGAACTCCATCTTAAATTTTTTGCATTAAGAAAGCTGTTACTGTCCTGTCTGGTCCAATTGGACCGAATGCCTGATCCGATGGGCAGACTTGTTGATTCGAATGGTTTCTTGCCCAAAATGGGTCTCCAATTGACTTGACTCGTTTTCTTGCTCAATTCCCATCCAAATTGGTCCAGCCCACAGTTCACAAAAGCCACACCACAAAAAGTATGGGAAATTTTTGTGTTTAATTCGGTTTAAATTATTAAACAAACAGCCAAAATTGGGTCAAAGAAATGGAAACGCCAAAAAAATGGAGAATGAAGAGTTCGGGTTTTATACAGTTTGGACTAAAAAACTGGAGTGAAGACGAAGGCTGTAGATGCACATATAGTTGGGCATATGTTGTATATGAATCCATAAAAAAAAAAAAAGATTGTATATGAAACAAGATTATGGTTCAAACTTCAATAAAACAGTTAAAGTTCCATGTTGATGAATTATATTGTACATAGGTAATCAAATAAAGGGTTAGTATCATTCTTTGCCTCTCTCCTATCTTTCCTTTCATAGTAATCTCTGTATAAATTGATCCCTGTCTGCTTAAGTTTCTCACCTTCCACTCAATTTGATCAATTGATGATAATGACCAATCTTTGTCTTTAATCATGGTTTTTATTTTAATAAAACAAGTTCCTTTAAAGGAAAAAGTTCTGCCAATATTCTGAAGTATTCAGACTTTTAAACATTAAACAATTATACAATTTCTTTTTTTGGTAAAAAATACAGAGAATTGACAGAGTTTAGCTAACTATGGTCCCCAACCATTTGGACCATTCTAGGTTTTAAAATATCAGATTAGGTATTTGGGGACTGCTTAATGTGAAAATTAAACACTGAGCGAGTATATTTAACCATTTGATCACAACTGGATCTCTAGCACTTTCTTCGATCCAGAGAATAGGCTTCTGCTAAGGTGCTGTTTGGGCTTCTCATAGGAATTTAAGTATTTGTGGTTAATTTAATCAGTAGTAAAAACTTTATTAAAATAGAGGAAAATAGAGAAATTACTACATGGCGAAATGATATCGTAATAAGAATCAAACTCTTAACATCTTGTTGGTTGGATTCACTTCCTAAGCTTTGATGCAAGAAGAGCTAACCTTTCCCTGGGACCCATATTGATGCTAACTAACATCCATGAGTTCATTTTAGTGATGGATTGGACTGGCCCATCAGGTTCCCCGACTTAAAAGTGCCACAAGCCAGGCTTGAGCCAGATTCTTAGGCATGATGGGCCTGGCCCAGATATGACATTTTCTGTGGAGGGACAGGCCCATTTACAGCTGTTTTGGTGGTCCTTGAATTCCAGGCCCAATTAATAAATGGGCCTACTGCAGCCTCATGCAAGCCCAGCTCATTGCCACATGACTTTTCTTTCACTCATACGCATCATACCCTTAGATGTTGTGTTTCAACTTTCAAGTAATCCTTTTGGGTGTAATTGATGGGGTCCAATTTCTTCTCCATGTTCAACTTTCAACTCTTAAGGCAATTTTTTCATGGAAATGTTTTGTGATATGCTAGGGCTCCTTTACCATGGCTGATACGCAATCAGTTGCTACGCTCATCGAGTTTACAACTTCTAAGATACAACAACTTCAGCAAGCATTTGCTGAACTTGAAAGCCATAGTGCCATATCTCTGAATCTGAAATGGAAAGAACTTGAAGAACATTTTCATGGGTTAGAGACTTCTTTAAAAAAGAGATTTCATGAGTTGAAAGATCAGGAGAAAGAGTATCAAATCAGGGCTTCCGAGGCTCAGGAGATGTTGGAGAAGCGGGAAGCCATGGTTATGGCTAAAGAGCAAGCTTCATTAGAGCTTCTACAGGAGAAAAGAGATGCTGCTCTCTCTGCTATCGGGGACACACTCGAGAAATACAAGAAGGCAGCATCAGAGCCTGTTGCTAATGGTATGAGCAGTGGCAATGCGGATGTTATTGTGGAGGATAAGCTGGACATGAAGGATACTGAAGCCAGCCCAGGAGATACAAAGCCTGCCGTAAATGGCAATGTGGAAGTCAAGCCTCGTCCTCAGTTGGTGAAACTGTGTGAAGAAATGGATGCAAAGGGTCTCCACAACTTTATTTCAGACAACCGTAAAAACCTTGCTGTGATACGGGAGGAGATGCCATTTGCATTAAAGAGTGCAACAGACCCAGTCTGCTTGGTTTTGGATTCTTTGGAAGATTTTTACCGCATGGAAATCCCATCACTGGATGGGAAGAGGGATGCAACCCTTTTGGGCCTCCGCAGAACTTGTATCATGTTGATGGAGTCTCTCGTTTCATTGCTAACAGGCATTGAGTCAGATTCTGTTATCTCATCGGATGTTAAAAAGCAAGCGAAAAAAATTGCTGATGACTGGAAGCCAAAGTTGGACATTCTTGACACCGATTCCAGCAGTGGGAACTCTTTGGAAGCTCATGCTTTTCTGCAGCTTTTAGCCACTTTTGGCATTGCTTCTGAATTCGATGAAGATGAGATATGCAAACTCATCCCAACTGTTTCCCGACGCCGTCAAACAGCTGATCTGTGCCGCTCACTCCGGCTGTCAGGGAAAATGCCAGGTTGGTTTTGTTGCTAATTATGCTCATTGCTATTTTTTTAAAGATCCCAGTATGTAGTATGTTTCTGCCTCTCTATTTTTCTTTTCTTTTTTTTCTTTTTTTTTTCATGTTGTCATGGCATTATTTTTCACCACATTCTGTTTCTTTGAGGCTATTATGCTTCCTGAATGCATCTCTGACCATTTTCCCAGAAAAGAACCCCTTTTTTTTAATATTATTTTTACAGTGGGTGGTGGAGAATTGTGAAATATCCACTTCTCGTGATCATGCTCGTCTCCTCTGATTGAAGAATGAGGAGATGGTGGAGCATTTATTCCTTCTATGCCCTTAGCGTGAAATTGACCTAGGATGGCGTCCTCTCAGTCTTTGAGGTTCCTTGGGTTAGGCCAAGTTGTATTGACTTGTTGTTTCTGTCAAAGGCAGCCTTAGGTCTAAAGCCATGGTGGAGTGGTGGTTGGCATTGCTGGTGGTTCTCTGGTCTGTCTGACTTGGAAGGATCAATAGGTGTTTTCGGAACAGTAGGATCCATGCTGCTACCATCGTTAGTAGAATTATGATGTTAATCAGGGCTTGTCCTGTTGGCTGGGGGGTTGTAGTTTTTTTTGTATTATTTTGTTTTGCCTTCTGGTTTCTAATAAAAATTTCTCAATTCTCAAAAAAAGTTTCAAGAATGTTAGAGATATTCCTTGTTTCAGACCCGGAGCCAGATTGTGTTAGCAGTGCTTCCCAAATATGCTGAATATGCTTGGTTTTGGGGTGTGCAGAAAGAAAATAAAAAGAACTTGCATTAAGTGGGGTGCATTTTCTGGTCTTATCTCAATCATGATTTGACTGTAGCACATCCTGTTAGCCTTCAGATCATGTGCAGCCAAATGCACCCATAAGTAGCTGAATGAAATTCTCCATTTTATTTCATTTGAATTGGCAGGACAGAAGGGACACAAGAATCGCTTGAATGAGTCCTCTTTTAAATTTCATTGTTTTGTTTTTAAAGGGAATGGTTTTTCTGGTTAGAGTGTGTATGGTTGCCCCAAATATCATGAAATTTCTTGATATGATTTATCATTTTAATTTGGTGCAAAATATCATGAAATATAATGATAATATATGGTTGTGGAAGTAATGCTAACATATTTAATTGGGCTTCACATATCATTGAATTCTGAGTGGGCCTTGGAGAGGAAGGACCCCAAATGAAATCCTCTCCCATATTCCCGTAATTCTTCATGACCATTTGTTGGTACCCGATCGCGCATTTCCAAGTGTTTTACTGTAGCGAGCTATTGTGGGGTCTCTTTCATGAAATGAAGATTTGAAAGACTTAGCTACCATTGCCTTTTATTCTATTGTTTGATTTGGTATGATCGTATGATTATTTTTATTTTGTTCTCCATTCCAAATTCTGCTGCATCTTTTCCATGGTTTTTTTTTTTAGTTTTATAAAATGACTAAAGATCTTGAGGCTTGTGCCTGATCACCTATGTCCCACCTCGACCAACTTTGCCCTTTGTCTTGTCTGAGGCTGTTAGTTGTCCCTATCGATTAACTGTCCTTAAATATCTTTCGGAATGATTGACCAACAAATCAACTTATTTTTTCCTTGAGAAATACTGGTCATCCAAACTCATTGATTGTAATCAACTTAAGTAATAGTCTATTACATAGTTCCCGTGGGAGTTTTGTGCTCTCTTTTCTAGTCCCAACCCAGATAATGGAGTGTTTCGTCAAGTCATCAAACTTTTTCCATAACTTTCATCATGATTTGAACAATATGACATCTCAAAGGAGGAGTAAGAAGAAGAAGAAGAAGAATAGAGGATTGGAGACCCCAATTAATTGTGATAAAGGTTAGATAATGATGATGAAATACCGATCATCCAATTGCCAATAAAAGAACTGATGACCATTTTATTGAACCATCCTCCACAGTCTTTCTGAAGAAGTAAACGCATATTTCTAAACCATTACTTACCCAGCAGCAGATCGACAACCTGCATCAGTAGTATATCCAGTAGCTTATATGATGATGATTAAATCACGGTATTCCGTTACGGTAATGGTGGTTGTAATGGCCACAACCATTACCTTTACAATACAAGGTGTAATGGCCATCACCGAGCCCGTAACAGCCGTTGCGGTCTCCTTTTTTTTTTAAAAAAAAAAAAAAATTTATTTTATTGAAAAAAAAATCCAAAAAACTTGTATCGTCCCCATAATGGACCGTTATGGGGCCATTACGGCTTTTACGGGGGTGTAATGGGCCGTTATGGGGGCTGTAATGGCCTTTACGGGTCCTTTTTTTTTGTAACGGCTGTTGTGGCCTATACGACCCTGTAACATGTAACAGTTGCCATTGTTACCTTTACATAACAAGCCTTTACGGCACACCATGGATGAAATACTGATCATCCAATTGGCAATAAAAAAAACGGACAACCATTTTATTGAACCACCCTGTACAATCTCTCTGAAGAACTAAATGCATCTTTCTAAACCATTACTTACCCAGCAGCAGATCAGCAACCTGCATCAGTAGTAGATCCAGTAGCTCAGCTTGAACCTGTAGCAGTAGATTCTGGTAATTAAGCATTTCAAAAGCCTATCTATATATGGGCAAGTGATCCCATGAGTTTTATTCCGCCAATCCTAGTGCTACCAGCACCAGTTAAGTTGGTTGAGATGATCCAGTAAAGTTTTGTGCATCGACAAAGCCAGTATAAGTAGTGATGGACTCTGTTGATTCAGCTCCTTATCCTAAAGATTAGGAGGTTTGTAATTGCTCGGTTATGCCTTGCTAGAGTGTTGTCTTATTTACATGAGCCTTTGCTATATTAGATTGCCTGTACGGGGTTTGTTACTTAAAAATTAACACAGATAGTTACTGGCTTAAATAGCTGGAACAACGCTATGATAATGATGATGATGAATTGAATGCAGAAAATATTGCTGGTCTACGGGGATTTATTTTTATTTTTATTTTTATTTTTATCATATACAGGTGTGATGGTTTTTTGGATTTGCTCATTTTAGTCCTTTCTCTTTTCATCTTCTTTCTGCATAATTGGTCAAATGTGTAAGAGATATGTGAAACATAGAAATAGGGATGCAAATTGGGTGGGTTGGGTCAGGTCAAGGGTCAGCCCGAGCCCAACCCGACCTAGAGGACCCAATGTGCAACCCTACCCAACCTGAATTCCAACCCAAGTTGCCCGACCCAAAAGTCCTCTATGCACGACCTAGCATGAATTCAAATTGGGTTGGTGTTTTCCAAACCGAACCCAACCCGAGGATGTGGACAACCCAACCTAAACTAGTATTTTAAATAGCGTGTAGCGTATAGTGTGGCTTTGGTCCTCTATAGCGTGTAGCATAAGCTACACAATCCTTAATATTTTTTAATTAAAATAATAGAAAATGTGGTAAAATTTTAAAATTGCATAATTTCTATGAATTCTTAACTACGAATCTGGATCATCAACCACTTATTTCCATGCAAAATCTCTCTCTCTCTCTCTGCCTTTAGACATCTCTAAGTGTGACTTCTTTTTTTATTTATTGAAACATCACAAATTCATGATATAAACCACAATTTGGATGGTCCGGATTGATCTAAGTGCTCTATCTGTTGAAGTGATAAAAGTCCCTTGATATACATTGATACACCACACTCTGACAGCTTGAGCTTTTGGAGTGAATGGTTGTTTGACATGGTATCAAAGCGGAAGATCCTATGTTCGAATCTCGAGAGCAGCAAAAATAATGCCTCTAAAATATTATTCTCCCACGGGGGATCAGGAAAATCAAGTCCGGCTCCGGGACCGGGTAATGATCAAGCCCGGCCTATTTATGGTGTGACTTGTGAGTGTCCCTCCACCCTCGTCAGTATGTTCCCGTGTGGAGTTCCCATCCCGCACGTGCGGGGGGTGTTGAAGTGATAAAAGTCCCTTGATATACATTGATATACCACACTCTGATAACTTGAGCTTTTGGAGTGAATGGTTGTTTCCATGATATAGACCACAATTTGTATGGTCCGGATTAGTTTAATGTAGTGCCATGTGTCATAGGTATAAGTCATCACCATTTTAAAGTAGGTGTTAAACTAACATAGAAAAAACACCTAAAATTTTGAGATTTTAGGTAGCTTACGCAATCTATGCTACAGTGTTGCACTGTAGCTTACACTACCTGGGAGTTACGTTACTTGCGTACGCTACAAGTACACGCTATGCCACAGCGGTACTGAAAACACTGACCTGAACTAAGGTTGGGTCATTTGGCTTTGGGTTGACCCAAAGCCAAGTTGCAGCCCTTGTAGAAATGACATTGTGCTAATGCTTAATGTAATTTTCCTTTCAGGATTTTGATTTTTAGCCTCTATTCCCGTCTTTTACTATGCGTTGATTTGATTTTGCAGGGGCAATTGAAGTACTGGTAAATAGCGGAAGGCAACTTGAGGCTGTTAACCTGGCATTTGCATTTGAGCTCACGGAGCAGTTTGCTCCCGTGCCATTGCTGAAGTCATACTTGAAGGAAGCAAGGAAAGCTTCACAGGTGAAGCCCGGAAACACATCGCCAGGTGCCCAGGTATTGATTCCCATTAGCCAAGATGCTATTATTCTCTTTTCTAATAAGCGATTTGGATTCCTCAAAACTCCTAGAGCTATAAGCAGAGATTAGTATTGCCGAGGCTTGCTTTAGAAGCTTTGGAGGCATTGGAAGCATGTTTCAAAAAAACATGGACTGCCTCTTTTCATCAGTAAACCTGTATTTATGAGCTCGCTGAGACGCTGATCAACTTGGACCTTAGTTGTCTCATTTTGGCCTGGTGCATAAGTATCAACTGCATACATAGATAGTCTGGAAGTCAATGAGTTTGACATGGACTTGGACCTTTTCTGAGTCAAACTGAGAAATCAACGAGCGACTTCTGGTTGAGTCTTAGATGTGAAAAGAAAGCGTGTGTTTCAAGGATCAAGCTTAGGGTCAAAGAATTAAGATAGCTAGTTCGGACCTGTGGAAGTCCTCTCTCCTGTGTTCTCTGCTATTTTGGTCTCCATGTTTTCTTCTATTTGAGCTTTAGGATCCCTGTTGTCTATGGTGGTTAGTTGCTCTTGATCTATATGGTCCTGCTGTATCTTTTTCTTCTCTAATAATATTTCATCATTAATTGAAATGAAAGTATCTGTACTTATACATAAAGAGAGTAGGGGGGGACGATTTTACCGCCATAAATATTAATGTCTGCTTGATGTGTATGGAAAATGAGGAGACCATCGATATCTCTTTATTCATTGCCCTTTTGCTGCTAGTGTGTGGCATTATTTCCCATCTTTCTTCAACACTGCTTGGGCAATGCCAAAATCGCCAGAAGATTTGCTTTGGGTTTGGCACAGGGGAGGGGTGGGAAGAGGTGGAAAAGCGGTGTGGAGGTTGACTATTTTGGCTGTATTTTGGGCCATTTGGGGGCCCAACAATGGGCGATGTTTCTGCAATAAGTGGGAGAGCTGGGATGAGGTCATTGTTAAAATTAAGGGCATGGTGTCAAAGGGGGCTTTGTATGTCAAAGAAGTCCTGGCAGGACCTGTTTTCTATTTTGTTCGGCTTGTTGGTGGTTTTTGTCTCGCTTCTCGTGAGCTGCTAATAAAATTTTAGTCACTTTATTTTAAAGAATTTTTAATATTTAAAGGGCATAGGGAGACATTTCAAAAGAAGTTGGGGGGTTTTTTAGGAACTAAAAAAAATGTGACTGCTTACCAATGTGTGGTTCAAATTTCAACTATAAAAAGCAAGAAATTGGCTTAGTTATTCCCCGCAAAAGTCTCTCTGAAATTTCTCTCGTGGATTTCTTGTTCCCTTCCTCTCCACGTGCATTCCCCATGCCAAATCTTGGCCCGAACTCGGCACCTATGAAGGTCAGTGATCTCTATTCCTATTTTATTGTGATTATACTTCCTAGTTTCATTAATTTAGCTCATGGACCACATGATCCAAGACCACAATAAAAGATGGAAGAAATGTTTTTTAGTGTCAACGATATCGGTTGATATATCCCATGATATATCATGTATCCCACTTGGGCGATAAGAAACCCCAATATAGTATCTGAAATTTTTCGTACTATAGAAGATATCACATGATATTGCAATGCATCATATAATATTCCCAAATATCATGAAATATGGCGACCACTCCTTTTATAAAATTCTAGATATTGACAATATCAGTCGATATGAACCGATATCGCACTGAAATGCGAGAAGGGCTTTCTTTAGAAAATTCGAAAAAAACCCATTCTAGATCTATTTTTCTCGATTCCTCTCCACTTCTAACTAGATCAATTGTGGATTTTGACCATTCCTCTTGAATCCCTTTAAAGAAAAACACAAATTTCCAATCAGAATCAAGATTTGGGGTCTTTTTTATCTGGTGAGGATTTTCGAGCTTTAATACATTTTTTTTGCTATAAAATAATGTGAAATTAGTGTCAAATGGTTAGAAATCCAAGATTCTTAATGTTGGGCATGAAAAATCATTGGAGCTTTAATTTTGAGATTATTATTATTATTATTATTTATTATTATTATTATTATTTTTTTGGAGGGGGATTGGGGAAAAATTGAAAATTTTCCCATTTTCTCCCAATTCAATTGCAATCTTATTGTCCAAACACAAAATTGGACATGTATGTAACCTGATCTATTGATTCTTATTAATTTGGGAATTTTTCAAGAAAAAAAATAATATTTTTTTCAAAATTCCACTTCAATCAACAGTCAATTGGCCCTCATTTTAGAGTATTTATGAGTGTGTTTGATGAAATCATCATCACATACACTTTAAGTTTAGGATTATTGAGAAAATTGACCGATTGCAATCTTAGTGTCCAAACATGAAATCAAACATGTATGTAACCTGATTTAGTGATTCTTGGTGATTTGAGGATTTTTTAGAAAGAAAAATAAATTAATTAAAAAAATATTGTTTGTTTTAATTCCACTTCAATCAACAGTCAATTGGCCCTTGTTTTATAGTATTTATGAGTGTGTTTGATGAAATCATCATCACATACACTCTTAGTTTGGGATTTTTGGGAAGATTGACTGATTGGTGGTAAATTGGAGAAAATTTGAAAATTTCCAAATTAGCTGCAATCTTAGTGTCCAAACATGTATGTATCCCGATATAGTGATTCTTGGTGATTTGGGGATTTTTTAGAAAGAATTTTTCAAAATTCCACTTTGATTAACCTCAATTGGCCTCCATTTCAGAGTAATTATTTTTCCCAAAATTCAACTCCTAATGCATGCGTAGCTCTATATCGGTCTATGCTATAGTCACACACATCATTTACATTTATATTTTTAGTTTTCTACTTCTCTTTTGTTTTTTTAATGTATCAGTGTTTGAAATAACGCTCATAGCATAGCCATAACACTACGTAGCATAGCTAAGTAGCATAAATCTTGTAGCTCATAGCGTACGTGATGTGGACATTAGTGGTGCACCCTTTAGAGTGTACCAAAGGAGGAGGCGTTGCCGACAGAGTACCGGAGCAGAGGAGTTGGTGTGGATGGATGTTGGGTCCATTGGACCCATTTTTTGACACGCTACGAGTGCAAGAGCGATATGACCGCACCCTGACTATAGATCCATGGGTCAGATTTCACACCTACCATACGAGTGTTTTAGTTTTATTTTTTATTTTTTCTTCTTGTTTCAGGGGATCATTGCACTTTCTTTATTTTTTCGTCTTTTCGTTATTTTTCTTGTTTTTAGGGGCTTCGGTGTACTTTTACTTTTTCCATAGCTTATATATACGTTGTGAGAAACCTTATTTTCATTATTATTGAATGAATAGAAATTCGTATTTTTCTTCCTGTTTATTCAAGAGATTAGGGTTTTAGGATTCGCCCTTGGGTGTTGAAGATTCCAACCCGATTTCAGGTTTCTTTATTTATAGATCTTCAAGGTGTAGGAAAAGGTAAGAATCATCTTCCTTTTCTTTTGACGACAAAAGGACCTATATTTTCTTCATCTTGACCCTTCATTCTTTACCCCTTTCGTTCCTCTCTGGATATTCCCTTTCTAGTTTGAACAAAAAAGAGGGATAGTTAGTCAATAAAATCAAATCCAAACTTGACCGTATGCTAGATATAGGATATCTTCATATCCCTAGGTCCTTCCTTTTTACTGTTTACGCGATTTTATGCTAAGGGGCATGATCCTGACGGAATGACCTCATCTTTGTGTTAAAATTTACTTAATCTCTTCGATTGGAAACGGTTAGTTGATTCGTGTATTTATTTGAACATTCTTTAACCTGATTATACATGCATTTAGGATTAGGTCATCACATGTCCCTGCATCAGTACGCTACAACTATGTTGCGTGTAGCGTTCATTTCGTATGCTACAATTTATTATTTATTATTATTATTTTTTTTTTTTTGAAGTTGTTAAAAATTGTGTAAAACTCACATTATAAAAATTTTTTTTTTAAAAAAAAAAACTTAAAATGTAAAGTTAAAACCACACCTTTCTTTGCTTATTTTCACTTAAAATGGTGGTGATCCTTTGTTAAAGTTGGTGTGACACTCACACACTAAAAACCTTTAAAACTAAACTTAAAAGAAAAAAGGTTATTCTAAAACCCCTCTTTGTATAGATGATATCTGTGTTGTACTTCTTACTCTTTGACATGTGGGATTTTTATTTTTTTTCTTACTTGTGAGTTGTGACTTGTGGTTTTCAATTGGATATTATTAATTAAAATGGTTTGCTTAAAAAGTTGTTGATGTGATAATTATTTGGTTTGGTTTATGACTTTATATATATGGATTAGCTTTTGATAAATGATAATTAGCAACTTGTTTGAACATGCTTATACTTGAAAAAATGAATAGATCTTTTAGGCGTTTTTATAGTTTTTGCTTTTTTCTTACTATTTATCATAAATTTAAATTAGAAAATAGATTTATCGTGTAGCTTACGCTATACGCTACGCTATTTACGCAACACGCTACCGCTATTTAAAACATTGTCCATACGTTATGTGAATTAACCTCGCATGTACTTGCATCAATTCAATCAAATAGTGCATAGATTAGGACCCTATACAAAGGAAACCTATTATGTGTATTTGTTTTTTGTGATGTTTTGATTTCTAAATGGCTATTGATGTCTTTTTTGACAATTCCTCATGTTTCATTGAAAAATTCAACCAATTTCTAAATGTTTCCCAACAATAGCAATACATTTTGCAATGCATCCGTATCCCAAGGGTGCGATACATTATGCGATAACAATACAGAAAACATTGGTATAAACACAACCAACTCTTTCTTTTAAATAAAAACAAGAAAAAAAAAAAAAAAAAACGGAGGGTAAAAACAATAGCCAAGTCTTGTAAATCAATGGCTCGAAAAAGTATCAAATTTTCATTTAGTGGAATGAGAACACTTTCTATATTTCCAAGAGATTGATATGAGATAATAGGGTGATGTGCTACTTGCTATGGAGATAGTCAACCAATATCCCTAGCCTCTTTCTTTGTTTTTGCATAAATAACCATGTTTTTTTTTTTTTGAAACGATGACAATTTTCTTGATAAAAGGCCGCGACCTAAAGAATACAAAGAACCGAAAAGTAACACAAAAGAGAACAAACAACTACTACAATTCCACCGAACTTTTAGAGAACTGATACCGTTATCATTATTGAGTAATGTATCGCACTGTTAGGATATGGATACATATCGGTTATTGCATGGGATATATCGGTTATGTCGCATAATGTATCGCTGCTGTTGGGAAACATGGGAAAACATTAGGAAATTGGTCGAATTTTTCAGTGGAACTTCAGAGATTATTAAAAAATACATCAATATACAGTTATAAATCAAAACATCATAAAAAACAAGTGCACATAATAGATTTCCTTTGTGTGGGGTCCTAATCTATGTGCTGGTTGATTGCATTGGTGCAGGTATATTCAAAGTCTATTAATATAATTTATAAATGTAAAAAGACGTGTATGGAAACATAAACAATACATTTAAAAGCAAGAGAAGTAGAAAACTAGAAATATACCCTATTAAATAATGTGTGGATGTGGCTCAGACCCACATAGAGCTGCGTGTTGGCTCAAAATCATCATTTCCATCTCGGCGAGGCTGGGCGTATTACTATTGCCCTACAAACCAACAATACTATGCTCAAGTCATGGTAGAATGGTATCAATGAAGATCATGGTGTGCCGTAAAGGCCGTTACGTAAAGGTAATGGTGGAAATAGTTACACATTACGGGGTAGTAAAGGCCATAACAGTCATTACGAAAAAAAAGAGAGACCCATAAAGGCCGTTACAACCCCCGTAATGACCTGTTACACCACCCGTAATGGCCATAACAGTCCATTACGGGGTCGATACAGGTTTTTCTGATTTTTTTCAATAATAATAATAAAAAAAAAACCACAACGGCCGTTACACCCCGTATTGTAATGGTAATGGTGGTGGCCGTTACGACCACCGTTACCGTTGCAGAATAGACTAAAGATACTCAACAACATAATGCTGGTACTCATCCTTTTTATTTGAGAAAATTTGGTGAAATTTTGAAATTTCTCCAATTTCCTGCAAATTGGCCCACCTTCCCCCAAACCCAAAATTAGAGTATGTGATAATGATTTCATCAAACACTTTTGAATATTCTAAAATGGGGGCCAATAGACTGCTAATTGAAGTAGAATTTTGAAAAAAAAAAATTTTTTAAACATTTTTAATTAAAGAAAATATTGTTTTTTTCTAAAAAATCTCCAAATTACTAAGAATCACTAAATCAGGTTTTGTACATGTTTGATTTTGTGTTTGGACACAGATTGCAACTGATTTGCAAGAAATTGAGATTTTTTATTTTTATTTTTCTAAATTTCCACAATTTGACCCATCTCCCCCAAATCTCAAAATTGAAACTTCAAATCCACAATTTTTCATGCAAAACATGAAGAATTATGGATTTGTAACCATTTAAACATGATTTACACACAAAAAAGAGAGGATAAATTGGAAATGCCAACCGGATCGAATGGGTGAGATATATAGGTACTACATGTGCGTTTCATATTGCATAGGTTGGATACAAGATATATCGTGAGATATATCGGCCAATATCGTCAATACTAAAAACATTGGGCACGATTACATTTGCTTTTATCGCCCATTCCATGACCAGCTCCTTGGACAAATTGCTAATCTCAAAAGATATATTTTTCCAATTTCGAAAACAGGGACTATTCCTTTCCATCCATAACAGCCATATTCCAGCTAGAAGACAGGCCATATTTTCTTCCCTAGCTTCCCTTCACCCCCACCGTGCCAAGATGAAAAGAATAATTCTATGGAGCTGGGCGTAACCCACTGAAAACCAAGATTAACAATGAAACTGCCCCTTATCTTCCTAGCAAACTCGCAATGCATGAAAAGAAGAATCACCAATTCTTCAGCTTGATAACACAAGAAACATTTGGAAGAATTATTCCTCTCTTGCGTAAATTGTCCACCATTTGCACTTTGTTTCTGCCCACCAACCAAGCTAAAGCAGCTACCTTCGGCAGAGCTCCCTATCTCCAAATATATGATGTATGGCTAATCTCGAAGACCACCTCATCGAATCACTGTGAGATTGTTGGCTGAACCTTGCTCACATAAATAACCATGCTACCTTTAGGATTTGGGGAATATATGTTTGTTGACACCTGACATTTCCTATTATTAACGTTAAAGCTAAACTAGGTCTAATTTGACAAATATTGTACATGAATCTTTTGTTTCTGTAAGGAATGGACTGTGTAGATGTCCAATGTAGCTAATGGTTTTAGGTTACACTCAGAAGCGCCTTGAGAGTCAGCAGCAGTTAGAATGTTTTCCTACCAAAATAATATTTTATTCATTTAGATTATAATGCAAGGGCATTTTCACACCGGGCTCGAGTGGGGTTGCCTTTGGGATGCAGGGGCAAACTCGGGGTGGGCGGCTCGTGTGAGGCGGTACCCATGTGATTTGGGGCCCACGAGGGGGGCTTGGCCGAAGTCCTAACCCATGAGATGTGAGGATTGGGCTATGATATAAATGGATTAATTCGCCATGCTCTATTCGTTCGAGCTTTTAGAGCAAGTGGTTAATTGTCCCACATCAAAGTGGTATCAGAGCGGGATGTCTCGTGTTCGAGACTCCTCACCGAGGGTGATTAATGCACGGGCATTTTCACACTAGACTCGAGTAGGGTTGCCTGTGGGATGCAGGGGCACACTCTAGGTGGGTGGCCTGTGTAAGGCAGGTGGCTCGTGTGAGGCAATACCCATGAGATGCGGGCTTTTAGAGCAAGTGGTTAATGGTAGAAAAATTGATACTCTTGACAATTTGGAGTCAATACACTTTGAACTCAAAAAGCTGGGAATGTGTCTGTATGTTATATGAGAGTTCTTTGCCTGCCTCTCAAATCGTAATCCACTTTACAATTTGGTTACGATTTCTTTCTAGTCATTTTTTAAAGTTATTTGATAATATTGTACATATTATAGGCCAGAGGAATGCAGTTTTACTGCATTATGGTGGATGTGTTTTCCACCTGACTGAAATAACCAATCGATCTCTGCATGCCTGTATTCATCTGAACTTCCTGCGTTTCAGAATGAAGCAAACGACCGGGAGCTCTCTACTCTCAAGGCCGTCGTCAAGTGCATTGAAGAACATAAGCTTGAGGAACAGTACCCTGTCGACCCACTTCAGAAGCGGATTCTCCAGCTGGAGAAGGCCAAGGCCGACAAGAAAAGGGCAGCCGAGGCTGCAAAGCCACAATCCAAGAGGCCCCGTGCCAACGGAGGCAGTTACGGGCCCCGCATCATCACTAACATCCCCGACAAGAGCTTCTACAGAGTGCCCGAAAGATACCCATACATGTACGACAGGCCGTACATGTATGCCCCCGAAAACCACGGTTCGCCGCTGCTGGCTCCAGCAGCTCCCTACAACATCTCACCCAGCCATGGAAGCTATTACGGAAATGGGTATCAGTATGCAGCCCCATACATACACTAGTGGTGGAAGAGGCGGCAATGGCAGAGTTTGGGATTGTTTACTTGTTAGTAACAGGTAGGTTTTTAACCCCCTTGGATGTTGTTAGTGTACTTGAACGTGTTTGGACAGACTTGAGTATTTCAGAGCTGGGAAGCTTTTGTTGTTTATGTTGTAAGTGTTTGTGGGATTGTGTGAGTTGGGAAGCAAATGCTGCTGATCTTCTCTAACAAACAGCTTATATCTATCGTTTCTAATGTCTACTCGTCACCTCTCCTTATTCTTCTTCTTCCTCTTGTTTTTTTTTTTTTTTTTTGAATGTTGTGCGAGGTGTTCTTGGGTCATCCATTGTAGGATTTCCTTTTTTCTTTTCGGAAGGTTGAGATGTTTGATTGGAAATCGGATTGATGGTTCTGATTGGTTCTCGACATGTCTACGTGAATCCAATTGGTGGGTCCTACTATGGATGTCCCATGTTACAAAACCATTTTAATTGAATATTCTAGCGTCTAATTAAGGGTGCGTTTGGTTGAATCAAATATCATGAAATTTCATTATATTTCAGTCTTTTTTTGGTGCAACCAAACACCCCTAGTAAACTGGAACCATTAGTTTTTTTTTTTTGACATTCATCTTCTACCATGGTTAGTGGTGGGCCCACGTGGACGGTTCATGTTCACCAACCATACAAGCACATGAACGGTGAGATTGGCTTGTTAGAGCTGGAAAAACCTAAACTAGGTAGAGCCTTGTCTGTACCGTACATGTGGCAATATTATGTATAAATCAGGACTGTTCATGGCGAAGTTTTGTGGGTCCCACCTAGAGCTGGGCATGAACCGACTCAACTCATTCGACCCGACTTGATCCGAACCGAATGGGTGAGTTGGTCCGAACCGAATGGGCTTCGCCCTATCCGAATTCAAATAGAGTTGGGGTGAGTTACTGGGTAACTCAACCCAAAACTCGATCCCTCAGACTCAACTCAGATTGTCAGGTAAAGTACATAGAGTGGGTGTACATGTTAAATCTCCGAGAGAAATGTGGGGGTGTACATGTCAAGTGCATGATCAGTCAGCTAATCTTGCCATGCTGTATAGATTCCATAGGATCAAATTCAGTCTGGCCGATTAATCTTTTTAATCACATGCTTACGCACGTTTCAATGGGTGGGCCACCATACAAGAAGCTGAGCTGGGTCATTAGTCTACACCATTACGCCTAGTTTTTGAACGATCTAGATCTCTCAATTGGGAACTTGTGGCTGCAAGTACACTTGCAAAGTGCAGTTTTTAAGGCCTGTTTGTTTTTTTTTTTTAATTATTTATCACCTGTTTGAATATTCACCTGAATTTCATTTCTTGGAAATCGGTTCAAAAGTAGCAGTGGCCATTTTAGGACCCCATCTTGATGTATATGATATATCTGTTCCGTTCATCCATTTTATCACAACATTTTGAGATATGAGAAGAAAAATGAGTTAAATCCAACACTCAACTGGCCCATATCAAATGAAACAATGGCCTTAGGAAATTTTTAACGGTAAGTAATTAATTCACAATTTTCTATGGCGTGGTCCACTTGAGCTTTGGATATGCCTCATTTTTTGGCTTATATCATAAATTCACCTGACATAATGGGTGAACATTTATTACCATTCGCGGGCAATCCCCTGAGAATTGGAAAATCAAACAAGCTTTTAGAGAGAGAGAGAGAGTCTAGGCGAGGCGAGGCGATATAGATTGCCCAGAGAATTGGAAAATCAAACAAGCTTTAGAGGGAGATGCTAGGCGAGGCGATACAGTAATAGGTGCTGAATAGGGTAGAAGGGCTACGATCTTGTAGGACGGCAGTGGTGGGAGACACCATGCAATTGTATGAGGAGTTAGTGGCCGTATAAAAGAGTGGGTGATAACATGTGATTGTACGAGTAGATAGTGGCCATACAAAAGATTGGGTCCGGGTCAGAAAAGAGAAGCACAGGTTTTACAAAAGGACTCTGATGCGCGTATGGGAAGAAGCTTTCCATCCACATGACTGCATTTCAACACGTTGGCAATCACATCACATGTTTGGACCGTCCATTATGTCTAGTCTACTTATCATATCTATCTTTTAAAAAAAATCATAACCTCTTGATAAATCAAACCATCTATTCATGAGCATGTAAGAATAATGTACGAGATCAATAGGCAAATATAGTTCCAGCCACAAATATTTAGAACCATCCAATTACAGTGAATTTTAACTACAAGTAAAAAAACAGTGGCCTGGACCTAATGAATGGTCCAGATACGTTATGTGAACTCCAAATGAGTCCAAATACAACTATATACATCTAAAGGCTTCCATACACTTACCTAGTTGTTGAGGTTAGCAATAATTTGGTCGAAATTTTGGGAATGTCGATGCAAAGGATTAGCTGTTGAGAATGAGAAATGTAGAAAGCATTGAATGGTCGTTCCAATCCATATGTTTGTGAAGGAGGAGCCATCTATCCTTCCAAGGTCTTCTGATTGTATGGCATTGTATGTATGCAAGTGCACCCGTGCAATACTTCCTAAGATGGCCAGGAGACTCGTAAGTGTTGAAAGAGAGACACGGAGATAGTACCTTTTGAACCTAAAAACCAATCGGTGCGAATTCGATCCAATTCGGTACTTTTTATTGGGTCGAACTCAGTTCAGGTCAGCCCAGCCCCGACTGACCTAAACTCTGATTGACTCAGTCAAGCATGCCGGACTCGGTACCAAGCCGTTTTCAAAACTGGATTGAGTCGAGTTAAACGTAACTCGGTCCGACTCGGCTGGATGCCCACCTCTAGTCTCACCCACACCACCACACCACACTGTCTATCAATTTTGCAAGATCATTATAGGGCATGAGGGTAAAAATGGGTCGGATCCAAAGTTCAAATGGACCACACCCCAAACAGTAGTGGGGATTGAACGCCTGCCATTGAAAACTTTCTAGGGTAGCAGAAGTTTTGGATCAAGCTAATATTTGTGTTTTCCCTTCATCCAGGTTCATTTGACCTTATAAACATGATGGATGGCAAATAATGGTGTGGTCCACTTGGCTTTGAATCTGCCTCATTTTTTGGTTCAAGCCCCTAAAATGATCTCACAAAATGAATGGACGGTGTGGATATAACACATACATCATGGTGGGTCCCAGAGAACTTTGCCACGTCAACGCACCACCCAGGTTGGTGGTGTACGCAATCCGCTTTCGTGCCAATCATGAAGACCCAAATCTCAAAATTAATACAGATCAGACAACCTTATCCCGGAAGCTGATTGCGGCCTCTCTCCGCTTTGACGGAATCAGTCCATGCTGTGGCCATTTGGGGCCACCATATGATGTATGTGTTTTATCCATGTCGTTCATTCATTTTTTTAAAAATCATTTTATGAGATGAGCCCAAAAACGAGGCAGGTCTAAGGCTTAAGTGGGCCACACTAGGAATTGAACACCCACCATTAAAAACTTCTTGGGGCAATAGAAGTTTTGGATCAAGCTAACATATGCGTTTTCCCTTCATACAGGTCTATGTGATCTTATTAACAAGTTGGTGGGCCATATAAAGGTTTCAACTGTGAGTGTCATTATCACCGTTGCTTCTTATGGTGTGGTCCACTTGATCTTGGATCTGCCTCATATTTGGGTTCATACTCTAAAATTATCTGAAAAAATAGATGAACAGCGTGGATAAAACCCATACATCACGATGGGTCCCACGGAGCCCCTGCCTGGACGCAAGCCACTTCCCCTTATCCGTCGCTTCTCCAGTGTCGGAATGAATGTTGGCTTCTCTTGTTTTTATTTTCCACCGGATCAGATGGCAAGGATCATCCTACTCAAAATTTCCCTTGAAGCAGGGGCAAGTAGATGGACGACCCAGGTAATTTTTTACCATAGACCCCACGTACCACCCACCTTTTTTTTATTCGACAAAGATAAAAATACTTCTACTTTTTTCGGCTGCTTTACCCTGAAAATAAGAATGTTTTTGTCAAAAATTTTCTTTCCGTATCTTAAAAATCTATTTTGATAATCAAAGTTTTTTGGTATCAAAATAAAAATAAAAAATCTACAGTGATAATTTTTTCAGCAGTCCACCGATGGGTGGTTGCGGCAGCTTCTGGCCAGTAGCTGCACCCTCTGTGGCCATCAGAAGCGCCAAAGCTGGGTGTTTGTGAGACACGTGGAAAGGCTAGGGTCTCCATCCGGTGCGTAGACGGACAGTGCATAGATAGTCCGCACACAATAAGCAACAATGCTGGAACCGGCGACGGCTGGGATTGTCTGAAATTGATTTAGGATTGATATAATACGGTCCATCTATGATGGGTCCACATCGATCGATTCAGATACTCACGTGATTATGACTGCTAACCACATCCAGCTTTCTTCTTTTTAGTTTATACACTAAATACAAATTTGTAGAAATCTATATTTAAAAATGAGAAAGATGCGTGTATATATAATAAACGGATGTCACTTGTGGGTCCCACAGTCCGCACAAATGGGCAACTCTTTCTGCGGTCCGATCCTTTTTTTTATTTTTATATACCGGAACATGACTAACATGAGAGTGGATTAGGTGGAGAGCTATACACAATCCTAACTAAGTTTTACCCAAGTTTGGTTTGGCTTATTTATATAATACCTCATATTCGAGCTTTGTGTCTTATCCCTATTATTCGAGCTTGGTTTGATTTAGTTCATATGAGCTTGAATTTTGTTTAATTTAGTCCAAATGCTCAAGGTAAGTTGAGTTGAACTGAGCCAAGTCCAATTAGAGATTAGCTCTTTCTTGTATTATTATTATTATTATTATTATTATTATTATTATTATTATATATATATATTTATTTATTTTTAATTTAAATAAATAATATATATAACATAATTTTTTTTTTTATATACAAAGATAATACTACGAGCATATAATTTACTAGCCGAATCAAATCGAGTTGAATTAAGCAGAGCTTCAAGCCAGCCAATATTACTTATGTTTGAGCTTGGTTTGTTTGTTTGTTTGTTTATTTTTATTTTTATTTTTTTGTTTTTCCTTAAACGAGTTGGATCTTAGGTTTAATTTGGTTTTAGCTTCTATTCAAATCAATCCAAGCGAAGATTTTTCAAACGAGTAGAGCTTTCTAATTGGCTTGATTTGCATCTGAATCCCTTTAGAGCCCAAACTTCCATTTCTCCTGCTCGTTGTCCTCCTTGCTTGGCCCTTCCTCTACGGGGTTGTTGTGTAACAAGTGCATAATGTCCACTGGAACCTCCATGGATTTTATCAACAACTTGATGAATTAATTTTAGGATATAAGACTTTCCTATTATAATAGGTTGTTCAAAAGGATCTTCACAGTTCTATTCCGCGGAAGGTAGAATTCACTCTTTTCTCCTCTTTATTCTATGGAGGGTTCTTAATTTCTAATCATCATTAAAGGTATGATATAAAATCTAGAGAAAAAAAAAAAGAAAAAGTAATTATCCGAAATTTCTAATTCTGACAATAGAACTTATGTCACTAAAGAAAACCTCATTCTTCTTATTTGGACTTTGATTGTGATGAACTAAAATTCGCTACAAATAACTGAGCCTAATACCAGTGCTCTACTTTAATTTTGAGGAGCTCTAATTAGGTGTTACGCGGGTAACACATTAGTTGGTGTTACCCTTATTGTGGGACCCACTTTGATGATGTGCTGTATATCCATGCTGTACATCCATTTCTCCATTTCATTTTAGTTTGTGGTTCCAAAAATTAAGTAAATTCAAATCTCAGGTGAATCATACCACAAGAAAAAAGTGTTGATTAAGTGCCTCACTATTTAAAATTCTAAAGGACCCGTCTCGAGTTTCATAATGTTTATTTCCCACCCAACCGGTTGATAATCTCAAGAAGACTGGGATGAAAGGAAAATACAAAGATTAATTTGATCCAAAACATTTGTGGCCCATTTCTAATGGTATTGTCCACTTGAGAATAAGATCTTCTTAAGGTTTGGGATGGCATGCTAAAATGAGATTTTTTTTAAAAATAAAAATAATAATAATTTTTTTAAAAAAACAGAGGTAGGGATATAAAAAAAATATATCAAGGTGAGCCCCACACAGTTAGGGCAACACCCACTAAAGTGTTACCCGGTAACAGCAAATCCGTTCCCGACACAAGTGGACCCATAATATCAATGGTTCTGATTGCTTATTGGTGACGATTTTTTGCTACATTTAATGCGTACACCATTTTACTAGTTGGATTTTTAATTACGGTTGTTGTGAAAGTACTTTGTGCGGTCATGTGATGTGTCGGTGTGTCTTTCAAGGATTGCAAACAGCCCATCACTTTCAACCGTCTGATCAGCGATTGACGGTACTTGCATGTTTGAAACAACTTATTTAACAAACATGGATAGGACTTTTTTTTTTCTTTTTTTTTAGACGACTAAACTGAATGAGATGATGGTCTTAATCATCTCAATCATCTCAGGTTTTTTTTTTTTTTTTTTTTTTTTTTTTTTTTTTTTTTAAGATGACAATAATATCTTTCAATGATACAATCACGTGCATAAAGTAAAGCACATGAATAAATAAATAAATCAAACTCATGTATGTTAATAGCAAGCTTAGAATTGGTTCATTGAATATGGGCAGTTGGTTTTCATGTTAAAAGAAATGTGTCAAAAATACTGAAAAATAAAAATAAAATAAGATTAATTATTTTCATTTCAATATGGAGAATCCAATGGATGAGGAGAGGTGTTTTAATTGATGGAATTTGGATAGAAATAGTCTTATTTATATAGCCACCAGGGAGTGGATTGGATGTTTCTAACCGTTGATCATTAATTGGAGCCATTTTTTTATCCCAACGGAAAATCTGACCATTGGATCACCTATAAAGCCATAGCTCACTCATCACATCACGCACGTACGAAGTTCAAAGTACGTTAACTAGCGTTACTATAGCCACACTGTGCTCACCCATATCTCAACCGGAGCATCAAAATCTCCTAAGCGCCTGTAAGAATATCATGCAAACATCCACGATTTTCTTTTATTTTTCATTTCCACGCGGGACAAAAACACAGGCACTTTCAATTTGAAATTTCTAAAAAGCAATTTGCATCATTGGTTTGATGATGGTACATGAATGATGCTTTCAAAAGTATCTTGACCTGTGATCATCCAGTTGAATATGAGCCGTTGAATTTTTTGTTTTCATTTTTTATATTCCTCTACACAACGCTGGTAAAAATCATTCATTCAATGTAAGCTTCTTACTATAATCAATGTGGACTGGGATTGTGTGGGCAGCACATTGGGAAGTGGTGCTGGAAAAGCTCCATTGCCCCATTGTGATGTATATGTTCTATTCATTTTTCCATATCATTTTAGAGCTTGATCCCAAAAATGAGGCAGATCCCAATTTCAAGTGGACCCACTATAGCAAACCGTGGTGAATGGATGTTCACCGTTAAAAACTTGCTGGGGCTACAGAAGTTTTGCATCAAGTAGATATGTGTGTTTTTTTACTTCGTCAACGTGTTGGATGGTAAATATAATACAGTAGGCCTTGGAAAATTTTTAATGGTGGACGTTCAATCACCACTCTTTCCTCTGGTGTGGTCGGCCTGAGATTTAGATTTGTCTCATTTTTGAGCTAATGCTCTAGCATAATCTGGCAAAATGGATGAACGGTGTGGATAAAACACATACATCAAGTTGGGACCCAAAGAGCTTTTTCTTGCATGCACACGGCACCTGCTACACTACCGATCCGAGTCCAGTCGCTTTACCAAAGACAATGCGGCATGGCCGCGGATTGGATACTGACAAGTTCAGTAGCCAAATGGTTTGGCTACTGAAGTGACGTCACCAAGCTCTGTGGACCCCACTATGATGCATGCGTTGTATCCATACCGTCCAACCATTTTTAGAGATCATTTTATGCCACTATAAAGAGAATGAGATAGATATAAAGTTCAAACGGATCCCACCATAGAAAATAGTAGGGACAGTGACATCCACCGTCAAAATTCTTAGGGGCCACATTAGTTTCCAATCAAGCTTATATTTTTGTTTTCACTTCATCTATCTCAATGTTAACTTATGAATAGGCTGGATCTCAAAAATACATCACGGTGGGCCTATAAATGTTTCAACGGTGGGTGTGACTGTTCCCACGGTTTTCTGCGTGGGTCCACTTGAAATTTAGATGTATCTAATTCTCTTTTTAATGCCATAAGACGATCTCTAAAAATGTTTGGACGGTATGGATACAACACAAGCATCATAGTGGGGTCCACATAGCTTGGTGACGTCACTTCAGTAGCCATTCGGCTACTGAACTTGTCAGTATCCAATCCGCGCCTGTACGGCATTTATCGTGGGCCCACATTGTTGTATATATTCAATATTCACACCGTCCATCCGTTTTTATTGATCATTGTATGGCATGAGCCCAAAATTTAACCATATTCAAATCTCAGATGGACCACACTATTGAAAACAGCGGTGATTAAACGTTCACCATAAAAAATTCTTATAGCCCACCATAATAGTTTAGTAATGTCTATTTTCCATCCAACCTGATGATAAGGTTAAAAGAAACCTGGATGAAAGGAAAAAATAAAAATAAAACCAAATATCAGCTTGATCCAAACCTTTTATAGCCCTTAAGAAGTTTTTAATGGTCAATCGCCACTGTTTTCAATGGTATGGTCCACGGAAGATTCAGATACGGTTTATTTTTCGTCACATGCCCTAAAATGACCTTTCAAAACATATGGACGGCATGAATATAGAATAAATTCATCAAGGTGGGCCCCATCGTAAGGGCCGTAACGTCTTGGGTGAGGTCGGGTCGCACGGAAGCGGATTGCGTAGGGAGTAATTTAGTACGCTAGCGTACTGAGTAAACTCTGTGGGGTCCACCGTCATTTATATATTTTATTCATTCCTTCCATCCTTTTTACCAGATAATTTTAAGGCTTTAGCCCAAAAAAAAATCATATAAAAATCTCAGATGAACCACACCATGGGAAAAAGTGTGAATTGAACGTCTACCGTTGAAAATTTCTTGAGGGCCACTAAAGTTTTGGATCAAGCTTATATTTGTGTTTTCCCTTCATCCATGTTTTTTTTAATCTTATGAACAGTTTGGATGACAAATAAACTTCAATGTAGGGCCTAGCAAGGTTTCAACTGTGGAAATCATTATTCCCACTGTTTCCTGTGGTATGGTTCAGCTGAGCTTTTTATATGCTTCAATTTTGGTTTCAACCCTTAAATGAGCTGGAAAAATGGATGGACGGTGTGGATTAACACATACATTAACGGTGGGCCCAACAGAGTTTACTCAGTACAATAAAAGCCAAGTAAGTAACTCGGTACGCAATCCGATTTCGGAGAAATTTCCAACTGTACGACCCATATATGGCCCGTCAACCTTTTGAAGCCCACCCGCTTTTCACCTCCCAAGAATAAGCCTCAGCTGTACGGCCTCATTTCTCAGTCGAAAATGCCCCTGCTATTCCCTTTTTTAAGAGCTGGGGCTACCTTTGGCTACGAATTATAACCGTAGCTATAACCGTAACAGCGATATACATTATATATCGAAGTTCTTTCGATTAATCGAAAAAGGTCCAAAACACTCCAGCGAGTTTGCCTTAAAAATCCTGCAATTTTGGATTAATCGAATGTCTTTCGATTAGTCGAAAAAGGTATTTTATCTTTAGCTACGGATTATAACCGTAGCCATAACTGTAGTCTGTGTCAATCTATGAAATTTTTTATTTTTTTTATTTTTTACGTGGAGAATTTTATTCTACCTACAATTTTCTCAAATACATATTTATATAAATATTTATATATAAGCATATAAAAAAAAATTTCTCTCTTTTTTTCATTTCTTTCTTTATTCATTTAATAAGAATATCTTCTAAACCAAACTTAATTACTTGATGTACCCTATATGATTTTGGGGTAGGAGAAGCTACTTTAGCCAACTAACCTAGTTATTTTCCAATATCCCATCAAGTCGATGGTCGAAAATCCATTTCATTCACTTTACGGTCAATTTCATTCACGGTCACTTCTGTGCATTTCGCGGTTCAATCGCTTCACTTCACCCCCATTTTCATGCATATCACGGTCATTCCCGCATATTCAGTGTAATTCACGGTCATTTCGACGCATTTCGCGGTCCCGCGTCTTCACTTCACGGTCACTTCTGTGCATTTCATGGTCCAATCGCTTCACTTCACCCCCATTTCCATGTATATCACGGTCATTCCCGCATATTTCGTGTTGATTCACGATCATTTCGAAGCATTTCACGGTCCCGCGTCTTCACTTCACGGTCATTTTCGTGCATTTCGTGGTCTAATTGCTTCACTTCACCCCCATTTTCATGCATATCACGGTCATTCTCGCATATTCCGTGTTGATTCACGGTCATTTCGACGCATTTCGCGGTCCCGCGTCTTCACTTCACGGTCACTTCCGTGCATTTCGTGGTCCAATCGCTTCACTTCACCCCCATTTCCATGCATATCACTGTCATTCCCACATATTCCGTGTTGATTCACGGTCATTTTGACGCATTTCGCGGTCCCGCGTCTTCACTTCATGGTCATTTTTGTGCATTTCGTGGTCCAATCGCTTCACTTCACCCCCATTTCCATGTATATCACGGTCATTCCCGCATATTCCGTGTTGATTTACGGTCATTTCGACGCATTTTGCGGTCCTACGTCTTCACTTCACAGTCATTTTCGTGCATTTCGCGGTCCAATCGCTTCACTTCACCCCCATTTTCATGTATATCACGGTCATTCCCGCATATTCCGTGTTGATTCATGGTCATTTTGACGCATTTTGCGGTCCCGCGTCTTCACGTCACGGTCATTTTCGTGCATTTCGAGGTCCAATCGCTTTACTTCACCCCCATTTTCATGCATATCACGGTCATTCCCGCATATTCCGTGTTGATTCACGGTCATTTCGACGCACTTCACGGTCAACTCACTTCACTTCACGGCGATTTTCATGCACTTCATGGTCAATTCACTTCACTGCACCGTCATTTTCATGCATTTCACGGTCATTCCCGGCGATTCCGTGTTGATTCACGGTCAATTCACTTCCTTCACGATCATTTTCACGCACTTCGCGGTCAATTCACTTCACTTGACCGTCATTTCCATGCATTTCACGGTCATTCTCGGCAATTCTGTCTTCATTCACGATCAATTCGATGCACTTCACGGTCATTCTCGGCAATTTCACGGTCATTCTCAAGTCAATAAAAATTTCATGCATTTCACGGTCATTCTCAAGTCAATAAAAATTTCATGCATTTCACGGTCATTCTCCTTGTATTTCTCAAGTCAATAAAAATTTCATGCATTTCACGGTCATTCTCCTTGTATTTCTCAAGTCAATAAAAATTTCATGGTTATTCTCAAGTCAATAAAAATTTCATGCATTTTACGGTCATTCTCCTTGTATTTCTCAAGTCAATAAAAATTTCATGCATTTCACGGTCAATAAAAATTTCATGCATTTCATGGTCATTCTCAAGTCAATAAAAATTTCATGCATTTCACGGTCATTCTCAAGTCAATAAAAATTTCATGCATTTCATGGTCATTCTCAAGTCAATAAAAATTTCATGCATTTCACGGTCATTCTCAAGTCAATAAAAATTTCACGGTCATTCTCAAGTCATTCTCAAGTCAATAAAAATTTCATGCATTTCACGGTCATTCTCAAGTCATTCTCAAGTCAATAAAAATTTCATGCATTTCACGGTCATTCTCAAGTCATTTCACGGTCATTCTCAAGTCATTTCACGGTCATTCTCAAGTCATTTCAAGTCATTTCACGGTTATTCTCAAGTCATTTCAAGTCACTTCAAGTCATTTCATGGTCATTTCAAGTCATTTCACGGTCATTTCAAGTCATTTCAAGTCACTTCACGGTCATTTCACGTCATTTCACATCATTTCACGGTCATTTCACGTCATTTCACGGTCATTCTCAAGTCATTTCACGTCATTTCAAGTCATTTCAAGTCATTTCACGGTTATTCTCAAGTCATTTCACGGTCATTTCAAGTCATTTCACGGTCATTCTCAAGTCATTTCACGGTCATTTCACGGTCATTCTCAAGTCATTTCACGGTCATTCTCAAGTCATTTCAAGTCATTCTCATTTCACGGTCATTCTCAAGTCATTTCACAGTCATTCTCAAGTCATTTCACGGTCATTTCACGGTCATTCTCAAGTCATTTCACGGTCATTTCAAGTCATTTCAAGTCATTTCACGGTCATTTCAAGTCATTTCACGGTCATTCTCAAGTCATTCTCAAGTCATTTCACGGTCATTCTCAAGTCATTCTCAAGTCATTTCATGGTCATTCTCAAGTAATTCTCAAGTCATTCTCAAGTCATTTCACGGTCATTCTCAAGTCATTCTCAAGTCATTTCACCGTGAAATTTTCATTCTCAAGTCATTCTCAAGTCAATAAAAATTTCTTGCATTTCACGGTCATTCTCCTTGTATTTCTCAAGTCAATAAAAATTTCACGGTCATTCTCAAGTCAATAAAAATTTCATGCTAGCTCATCATGCAACTTTAAAATAAAATAAAATAAAATAAAAATAATGACTCTCGATACAATGATGACCCTCTCTTTCTCACAACATCATATAAATTACCTCAAGTCAATTAAAGTTTACATAAAACTCCATGTGAAATTATAAAATTTCTCTATAAACTTCATATAAAATTATGAAATTATCCTATGGACTAGGGACATGCCCCTATACCCAAGCAAAGGAGTACTACCCCTGCAACTTGGCCCCAGCAAACCCAGTGCAAAGCTTGACTTAGGAAAGTATTGATTGGATGAACAATACATCTTTGATAATCAAGCTCCCCAGATCCTAACTAAAAACATACATGTTCAACTGTTGGATGAATTTTATAACAGCTTTCATTTTACATAAAATAGCTTAAAGTTACTAATTATATTTTATGACATGGATACATTGTATCGTAACTAATGAACCGACAACATCTTGATCCATAGCTCAAGTGGTAGATTGAGTGAAAGATATCTCGTTTCAACACTGAGGTCTTGGCATCGATCCCTAGTGGGGGTGGCTAACTGTGAAGTGTGATCGAACTGACAGTGGGGTGTACTAACAAACTTTAAAAAAAAAAAAAAAAAAAACTAACGAACAGACATCTCTGGCGTAAATGCATTACATTGCATGAATCTATGGTACATGCATAGCTACTCATTTTTCAGCCACCTAAGTGAAGAGATGGAGAGAAAAAAATATGAGCTTATTTTTTAATGATGGTGGCAGAGGGGTGCCACCAGGTCATGCGGTGACATTTCATTGGCCGGCTAAATAACTTACTTAACTCGACGATCTTTTAAAAGTTAGTAGGCCCCTCTCTAATCAGCCTGTGGAATGACGTCACATGATCACAGCCGACCGCACTTGGTGTTATTGGGCAGACCAAATCCATTCCCAAAAGAGATTGGCTTGCTTGGTTCTCTCTCTCTCTCACATGGGGACAGTAACCCAACGACTACTTGATCGCAATTTGCTCTCACCCATTCAAAGTTCATGTGGTCAGCAGCAAGAGGGGGACATCAAGATGTTTGTGAGAAATTCGACTCATTTATCAGTTTTTCCAACTCATGTTAGAACATGATTCTGAAAATGAAGTAGATCCAAATCTCAAGTGGACCACGCTCTAGGAAACATTGGGGATGGAAGCACATCCTCAAACCTTTATGCGGCCACAAAAGTTTTGGATCAAGTTAATATTCGTGCTTTCAGTTCATCCAAGTTAGAATGACCCTCTGAATGGTTTGGATGACATATAAATATCATGGTTGACCCTAAGATGACCCATTAAGGTTTTAACGGTAGGTGTTCCATCTCCACTATTTCTTATGGTGCGGTCCACTTAAGTTCCGGATTTTGCTCATTTTCATAATTATGAGCGAGAGAAACAGCTAGATAGGGTGATTTTCTCAAGGACATTTTGGTGGCCCACCTAGCTTTTGACTAGGGGTGGGCATCGAGTCGAGTCAGACCAGGTTAGGTCTAACTCGACTCAATCTGGTATTGTGAAAACCCTGACTCGAATTCGATTTGACTCAGGATCAAGTCCAGCGGGCCTGATTTGATCCGAACCGACTCTTGGCTGGGCTGACCCGAACCGAGTTTAACTCGGTCAAAGAAACCGAGTCGGATCGAGTTAGGTACGATTCGGATCAGCCCGAATGCAACACAACGGGCTGGGCCGATCAGAGCCATCCATTTTAATTAAAATAATAATAAATAAATAAATACCTGAAAAATTGAGCTCGAGAATAGGCTAGGTGGCCGAATCAGTGTTGTTGTGTGGACGAGTGAAGGAGAGAGAGAGAGAGAGGCGAAGGAGGAGGAGCTCGAAGCCAGATGGGTGCTACTCAGCTGTTGTGCGAACGAGTAGAGGAGAGAGAGAGAGGAGGAGGAGCTCAAAGGCAGACGGGTGATGTTGTGCGGACGAGTGGAGGAGAGAGAGGAGGAGCTCGAAGCCAAACAAGTGATGTTGTGTGGACGAGTAGAGGGGAGAGAGAGAGGAGGAGAGAGAGAGAGAGAGAGAGAGAGAGGAGCTCGAAGTCGAACGGGTGCCAGAATAGGGGACGTCGAGATCGGGTTGGGTGCGGTGACCGGCTGCTAGGGTTAGGGTAGAGAGGGGAATGGGTATATTTTTTTTTTTTTTTTGTATATATAGTACCTAATTCCATTTTTAGTTAGGTTTCGAATCGGATCGGATCCAACCGGATCAGATTTTAAATCAAGTCGGATCAAATTATTACGTAACCCGAACTCGATTTAGTCGAGATTCAGATCAGGGTGGGTCTACTCAATCCGAACCCGACCCTGGCATTCGGTTCGGGTCGAGTCGGACAAGTCGGGTCCTGCCCATGACCATGGGAGTAGCCTAACCTGCATGAAATCTACGACTCTTCTGTCCATCTATGAGGTAAGCTGTCTACCCTTGATCCTAAATTCATATGGGATGGCCAACAAAAGTGGGCCACCTAAAAAATTTATACATAAAACATCTAAATTCATATGGGAAAGTGGGCTAGCTAGAAAATTTTTACCTAAAACCTCTAAATTCATGTGGGATCATGGCCAACAAAATTTTGAAATAGTGAGAATTTTAGGTAATTCTTTCATCCTGACGAGGCACATCATGTGAAAGGATTCGATGGCATATAAACCCAGTGATAGCTTACACATGAAAATTAATGGCGGGTATTCCATCTCAACTTTTTCATATGTTGTGTTGTATCCTGCTCTTGGACATGAATACATGATATTTGGATTCAACAGTTAATAAAAGGCAGTATACCTGATGGCTGGGGTGGATCTCCTGAAAGTTACACATACGCACGTAACTCTCAGTTTGGAAAGCAATGGAGATGAATGCGGAATGACAAAGGCTCATTTGGATACCACCAAATAAGTAACTTAAAAAAAAAATAAAATAAAAAATAATAAAATAATAAAAAAAACACTTATGTAAGCTTATAAACTACTTTTCTTAATTAAGTTAGTTTGGTTAATTAACTTAAATAATTAATTTATAACAACAAGTAACTTATTTTGATTAGTATTTTTATTTTGCTTTTCAACTTAAGAAAAGTAATTACTTATTCCTAGTTATTGTGAGCAATATGTCATGTTGGAAAATATTTCCAATGATGTTTTTGAGAAATCTACCCCATGGATTTTTTTATTCATGTCTTTTTAGCGGGTGGGTGCCCTAAATATGAGGTAGATCCAATACTCAAGTGGGCCGCACAACTTGTAATAGTGGCATTGAACACCCAATATTGTTGAAACCACGCAAATTGTTGTGTAGCCCATCATGATGTTTTTGAAAAATCCACTACATCTATCAATTTTTTCAGCTCACTTTAATTGATGTATCCAAATATATAATAAAGATCTAAAACCGAGATGGACCACACAGCTTGAAAAAGCATTATTAAACCTCAAATTAGATAAGAGGAGCCCAATAAATTGAAGTGTGACACCATAATATTTTAAAAAAATCTACCTTATCCACCATTTTTCTTAGCACATTATACCTATTAGGCCCAAATATGAGGCAAATTGAACACTTAAATGGGCCACACTACTTGAAACAGTGGTATTGAACCTCCACCGTTAAAATAATCACGAGGTCCACATTTAATTTTTTGAAATATCCACGTGTTTCTTCATATGACCTTACGGGGTAAGAATGACCTTATGACCAGTTTGGATGGCATATAATACTCACGGTAGGCTTCAAAAAATTTTCAATGGTGGTCATTCAATCTCCATTGTTTCCTTCAATATGGCCCACTCAACCATTGGATCTCCCTCATTTTTTGGCCCACCTCCTAACATAATATGGTAAAATGGATGAACCAGGTGGATTTCTAGGAAATATCATGGTGGCCCTAGGCACGCAGAGTTGAGTTCATTTAGCAAGCCAAACAACATTTTCAGTCAAGCGGTGAAGGTGGACTCACTTTGATGCATGTATGTGTTGTATATCCATAATGTCCATACATATTACTAGCTCATTATAGGGCATGAGCCCAAAAATGAAGCAAATCCAAATCTCAGGCAGACCACACCATAGGAAGCATGATGATTGAATACCTGCCATTCAAAACTTATCAGGGGTTACAAAAGTTTTGGATCAAGCTAATATTTGTGTTTTCCTTAATGGCAAATAAACATTACGATATGCCCTAAGAAGTTTTTAATCATTAGTGTTCAATGACCACTATTTCCTATGTTGTGGTCTGCCCAAGATTTGGATCTGGCTCATTTTTGGGAAAATGCCTTAAAATGAGATAGAAAAATGGATGAATGAAATAAATATATAACACATATATTAAGCTGCGCCCCACTGTCATGGCATTGCTGGATTGGGTGTTTCCTAACCAAATGTGATTTTTGGACAATGTGTTTTAAAAAACACAGCATGCTTATCTACTGATTAAGTTGAAACCAAGGTAAACTATTTAAAGCATAAGTAACTTACATCCGAACTCTCCTAAGTGACTAGGAGGAAGATATTCCACTGCCCTATGTGAGAGACATGCAAGCACTCACCCAAAGTGACTAGGAGGTAGATATTCCACTGCCCCATGTAAGAGACATGCAAGCAGTCATTGCTGCATGGGACAAACATACATCAGATCCACTGCATCCAGCGGTTGAGCCATCTAGATGTCCCGGCTCTTAAATGGGAATGAGATCTGGCTGTCCTTCTACTAGTATATGTAAATCACATTGCCAAAAGTCAAGATGGTATACTCCTTCAAGTGGGCCACAATTTTAGAATCTTAGAAAATCATCCTTAAAGTTTCTTCATCCCTAAATTCTTTTGTGAATTGTATCTCATATAATTTACAAAGTAATTTGATTTTTCTGACCCAGAATCAAAGTAATGGGACTAAGTAAATGGATGGCTTAGATCTCAAACTCGTGTGCATGGTTCCCCATTTGACGCCCTAGAAATGAAATGCCCAATAATCATGTTTCACCTTTGAATCATGGATTTGAATACGAGTGTTGAAAAAAGTCTTAAATCTAAGGTTTTGAGGTCGTTCGACCGGGGTCGTGGGAAGCTTCGACTGGTCGTAGGAGACGCTCGACCGGTCGTGGTTCGAGCCCTTGTACGACTCAAAGTCCAGCAAGTTTTTTGCTGTTTTTTTTTACTGTAGCCAGGACTGGTCGAAGGTCAGCTACGACTGGTCGAAGGTGGGCTACGACCAGTCGAAGACTCGCTACGACTAGTCGAAGGTTACGCAGTTTGTTCCGCGATTTTGCGCGAAACTGCGGATTTGAGTCCTTTCGCAACTGGGATGCGGAAGGAAGTTTCCTAAACTATAAATAGGTATTCCTAGGGTTTTTCTAGGAAGTTATGATGAATGTTAAGGCTTTCTAAAAGGGTTCCAGGGTTTCTAAAGGGTGTAGCAAGGATGAGATTCGAGGTTGTTCGAATCGGGTAAGTCCTTCTCTTTGTAATTGATGCTTTCATAGTGGTGATCTGTCGCTTTGTGCCGTGGTTTTTTCCCGCAAAGGTTTTCCACGTTAAATCTGTGTGTTCTCTTTTCTTGTGTGTGCTTGGTGCCATTGGATTACCATCCTAGATCTAGATCTGTGTGATTCCGCAGGCCAAAAATCCCAACAAGTGGTATCAGAGCAATCGGTTGGGACACAGATCTGAATCTGAGGGATTAGTAATAATGGCGAGCGCCATGTATGATATTGAGAAGTATTCAGGGAAAAATAATTTTGAGTTATGGAAGATCAAGATGAGTTCCTTAATCAAGCAAGGCGAAGATGGTGCTCTTGAGGAGCGGAAGTCCACCATGAAAGATGATGATTGGAATACTCTTGATAAGAAAGCCTTATCATCGATCCGTTTATGTCTCACGGATGAGGTTCTCTACAACGTCATGATGGAGAAAACTGCGGCTAATTTATGGGCGAAGTTGGAGGATGTTTATGCGAAGAAATCCTCTGAAAATCGTCTGCACTTGAAGCGGCAGTGGTATAACTTCAAGATGACAGAGGGTGGAGATCTGGAGGCTCACATCAGCAATTTTAATAAATTGGTTTGCAAATTGCTCGATATGGATGAAGTGATGAAAGATGAAGAACAAGCATGTATGTTGCTGAAATCTCTCCCGGCGTCCTATGAGTCATTCAAGGACACTGTGCAGCATGAATAAAACTCTAAGTGTCGACACTGTTATCTCAGACCTTCAAGGGAAGGCTATGAGACAGCTAGACAGCAACATGGAGACATCTTCTGATGTACTGTTTACAGTGGGTAGGAATTCTGAACAAGGTACAGGTTCTTCAGGTTCTAGATCCAAATCCAAGGGCAAGGGCAAAAGAAAGTAAAGTGCTGGAATTGTGGGAAGGAAGGACATGTGAAAAGGGATTGTGAAAATCCTAAATCTAAGAGGGAAGATTCTGAGACTTCATGCAGGGAAGCTAACACTGCCACGTCAGATTAATAGAGTGGATGTGATGGTGATGTTTTGTCTGTGTCTTCGCTCAGACGGTCATACGATGATCGTAAGGACGAGTGGATGCTAGACACAGGGGCATCTTTTCACATGACTCCTCATCGGAGTTGGTTCACCAGCTATAGGGAGTGCGATGGTGGACAGGTATTTATGGCAATGACATTGCCTGTAATGTTGTGGCTATTGGTACGGTACGCATCAGGATGTTTGATGGGGTGGAGCGTACCTTGACTGATGTCAGGCACGTTCCTGATTTGAAACAGAATCTGATTTCTCTTGGTGTGTTTGAGGCAAAGGGATGCAAGTACACAGGTATTGATGGTGCTCTTAAGGTATCCAAGGGGACACTGGTAGTCATGAAAGCGCAACGACTCGATTATGTTTACAGGTTGATTGGGAGCACTTCAAAAGGTGGAGCTACAGTGGATGTAGCGAATTCCACCTCTGCACGTGTGTGGCATGATGGGCATGGCCACATGAGCGGGCAGGGCAGGAAGGCTGAGACGTGCGGACAGGGATACAGAGCAGGTGGAGCAGACACCTGTGAGAAGAACCACATGGCATGATTGCAGGATATCGGCAAGGTACATGGACGACTCCAATATTGCAGGGGATTCATCTTCTATTTTGATGGCTCTAGGTGAGCCTGGTGCTGAGAAGTGGAAGGTGACTATGGGCAATGTGATGGATTCGTTGTACTAGACCAACATATGGGAGCTGGTGGAGCTTCCAGTGGACCGGTGAGCGGTTGGATGCAGGTGGATCTTCAGGAGGATACGGCATAGATACATGGCAAGGTTGGTAGCGAAAGGTTATGCTCAGAGAGAAAGGATTGACTTCTCAGAGATATTCGTGTCGACGGTATAACAGGTATCTATCAGATCCGTGATTGGCGCTGGTTGGCCAATGTGATCTTGAGCTATGATGTGAAGCAGAGATAAGAGAAGAGGTCAAGGAGCTGTACGGTTAAAGATTGAAGACTTTGTGGAGATTGTTGAGAAAAGTCTTAAATCTAAGGTTTTGAGATCGTTCGACCGGTCGTGGGAAGCTTCGACTGGTCATAGGAGACGCTCGACCGGTCGTAGGTTCGAGCCCTTGTACGACTCAAAGTCCAGCAAGTTTTTTGCTGTTTTTTTTACTGTAGCCAGGACTGGTCGAAGGTGCTACGACTAGTCGAAGGTGGGCTACGACCAGTCGAAGACTCGCTACGCTACTACTCGAAGGTACGCAGTTTGTTCTGCGATTTTGCGCGAAACTGCGGATTTGAGTCCTTTCGCAACTAGGATGCGGAAGGAAAGTTTCCTAAACTATAAATAGGTATTCCTAGGGTTTTTCTAGGAAGTTGCGATGAATGCTAAGGCTTTCTAAAAGGGTTCCAGGGTTTCTAAAGGGTGTAACAAAGGTGAGATTCGAGGTTGTTCGAATCGGGTAAGTCCTTTCTCTTTGTAATTAATGCTTTCATAGTGGTGATCTATCGCTTTGTGCCGTGGTTTTTTCCCGCAAGGGTTTTCCACGTTAAATCTGTGTGTTCTCTTTTCTTGTGTGTGCTTGGTGCCATTGGATTACCATCCTAGATCTAGATCTGTGTGATTTCGCAGGCCAAAAATCCCAACAACGAGTACATAATCAATCGATGTATGTTTCTTGGGATGGCTTGCATAGGATAGAATGCAGATCATGAACGGTTCAGATCATCGTTTTAGATGGATTCGGTGGAGAGGGAAAGAGAGCAAAACTCTATATAGAAATAGCAAAGAGCAAATGAGAAACGCATGGAGATTACATTTTCAAAAGAGAAAAATGAAAATGAGAGAAAGGGATTGATATTTGTAAGTCCAAGTCATATTTCTAACTATGCACATGATAGCATCAAATGATATAAGTCTTAGGTGAAAATCTACAATGGACTAGAACACCTTTGCCAACCATTCTTATTTCGGCAGCATCTAGGGTAATTCATACATTTCATCTAAAGGGTGATTTTAGTAAATAATCAATGGGTAAGATGTTGTTCAAAGCCATTGTGGCCCCATTGTTCAAACCTTGGTTGTACTGGATATTTACGAGCATCTCTCTCCCTCTCTGGGGGTAGTTTTGTTTGAAGGGACACATGAGGTGACTTAATGTCAATCCAAATGATTCATTCATTCATGCAACTAGGAGTAAGTCATGGTGCAAAAATATAAGTGATCCTTAACTTCTGATCAATAGCGCGAAAAAGAATGGTCAAGATTAACCGGAGAAAAAAAATGGTCCAATCATATTATCTTGAACAGTCTATTAGATAGATCTTATTTTGTATTTCTTATTATTCTAAAATAACACTTTGATTTAGTGGTTGTAACATATTATCCCTATTCAAACGATTAGATCACCCAGTGTCAAACTTTTTACATAATGACTCACTCTTCGGGCATGTTTGTTTTCATAAGATAAATACGTAATTATAACCTTAACCTATTTCTATTGTTTGGAAGAGATGAAATACAAAGGGTGTACTTTTTGAAAAAATGGGTGGGAATGACGGAGTGAAATTGTGGATCTCACCATTATGTATGTGATCGATCCACACCGTCTATCTATTTTATCATATCATTTTACAGTTTGTACCAAAAACTTAGGTAGATTATAAGCTCAAGTGGACCACACCAAAGCAAACAAGGAGATATTGACATCCATTGTTGAAATGTGAAGCCATTCGTGGGTCTTACACTGATTTTTTTCACAAATGAAGGGAAAGCACAAATAGCAGCTGGATACAAAACACCTATGGACCACAAGAGGTTTTCAATGGTGTGGGTTTAATCCTCGTGTTTCTTGTGTTGTGGTCACTTGAACTTCAGATTTGCCTCAATTTTCAGTTTAAGCCCTAAAACAAGCCGTTACAATTAATGGACGGCTTGGATCAGACACATATATCATGGTGGGCCCTGTAAAATTTTGACAAATTTCCTTGATATTAGTGTCAAGTCAAATCAATGTCACTCACGGCTTCCATGTATTTCTGATGGGAGATAATAATGCTTATTTATGACATACGCAGGAGCATTTTTCACACAACGCTGCGCTTAAGTGTGACGGGCAAAAGTACACTCGGGGTGGGACGCGGATTTCCTGCGAAAGGCTCTCGCAGGAAGTTCCTGTGCTGGAAACTTAGGTAGGGCCTACCGTGATGTTTGTGAGAAATCCACCACGTGCATCCGTTTTTGTGGGCCGCAATAAAGGAAAATGTATACAGGAAAATCCTTGCCATTGAAATGTTCCTGGAGTAGACAGTGATGTTTATATGCCATCTATACCGTTTATAACGTCATTCATACTAGAATGAAATGAAAACAAAAATATTATCCTTATTCAAAGCTTCTGTGGTCACACAAATATTTCTACCGTTGACGTTTAATACTCACATTTTTGGCCCACCTGAGTATGGGATACGGTTCTATCTTTATATCTTAAAATGAACTCACAGAACAGATAAATGAAATGAATTTCTTAAAAACATCACGGTAGACCCCACCTAAGTTCCCAGTGTAGGAACTTCCTGCTAAAGCCTTTCACAGGGAATTCCCGTCCCTCGGGGTGGATGTCCCGTGAGAAGCGGATGGCTTGTATGAGGTGGGATCAGATGGGTGGCTCGTATGAGGTGGCTTGTGCGAGATGGAATCCATGTAATATGGGACCCACAAGGGGAGTTCAGTGTAGGTCCATGTAATTGAGTCTTCATATTTCGGGTCCATGTAATGGCTCACCTGTGGCCTGATTGGCACTCTATTCATGCAAACTTTTTTGGGAACTCATCATATGTGATGCGACTCCAAAATCTGAATGGTCCAAGTGAAGCAGCACTTCATGAAACCCCTTGAGCCTAACTTTTACTTTGATCCAAAACTTATGTGAGCCATGAAAAGTGAAAACAGTTTCCTCCCTTGATTTGCATTTCTCTTTACTATGGCCCACTATAATTTTACATCAGGGTGAAAATTTGTCCGGGGATTACGCATCACATGGACCGTTCGGATTAGAAGCCCATGACACGTGTACAAAGGTGCACACGTTAGTAGGTGCGCAAGTGATCATGACTCATTTGCATGACCCAAAAAAATGAAGTTTTCTGAGCCAACCACGAGTTAGAGAACTCATTTACGTGGCATGTGCATTTCAAAGTGGTATACCTGTGAGATTTAATCTATCCATCTGTGGGCCTAATTCTTTAAATGCTTTTATTTGTCCATACCCTCGAAACCTTGATCTGAAGACCTGAAAGGTATCCAATTGCGACCCAAAAACCGATCGGATCTGGTCCGGGTCTTCTACACGGGAGTGGATTAGGTGCTACCAGGTAACACCTCAGTGGGTGTTATCCTTACCTTGCGGCCAGTCTTGAAGATTTTTCGTTTATCCACACTGTCCATCCGTTTTTTCAGCCCATTTTAGCACATGATCCCAAAAATTAAGAAAATCCAAATCTCATATGGATCACATTAGAGGAAACAGTTGTGATTGAATGCCCACCATTAAAAACTTCCTAGTGCCCACAATAGTTATTTTCCATCCAACCCATTGATTATATATATATATATATATATATATATATATATATATATATATATATATATATATATATATATAAGACTGTGATAAAGGGAAGATAGAAAGATAAGCTTGATCCAAAACTTTTGTAGTCCACAAAAAGTTTTTAATGGTCATTCACTACTATTTCCAGTGGTGTGGTCCACCTGAGATTTGAATCTACTAAATATTTAGGATTAAGTCCTAAAATAAGCAGAAAATGTGGACGGAAGGATCTAAAATTTGAATTTAAAGTTTGAATATGGAGTTAGAAAATTAGTAATGAATCTATAACAATAGTTAACATTTGAATGGTTGAAATATATTAATTTCATATATTTACCCATGTGAAACGGTTATGATTGAATCCCTACCATTAAAAACTTTAACTGAAATGTTTATTTGCCATCCAACCTTTTGATAAGATCACAAATAGCTAGACGAAGAGATGACACAAATATCATCTTGATCCAAAGCTTTCGTGGTTCATGAGAAATTTTAAATGGTCACTCACCATTGTTTCCTATACTATGGTCCATCTAGGATATAGAGTTGCTTTATTTTTTGGATCATGCCCCAAAATGAGTTTTTAGTATGAATGAATGGTGTGGATGTAGTCATATATATCATAGTAAGCCCCACAATCAGGGTCACACCCACCTCGGTAGATCCGGGTCGCACCTAATATGCTCCCTACATATCTTGCTAACTCAATACCCTTAGGGCCCGTTTGGACGGGTGGATTGGAAGGGATTGAATGGTATTAGGGTGGATGGCATGGATTTCAAGGTAATGATGGTGTTGTGAGTGGATTGTCTTAATATCAATGGGATTGCTATATCCCTGGATTGCTATACCGAGTCTGTTTGGCACGTGGGACCAATCTTGGGATTAAACTTTCCCATCCCTTCCAATCCCTGAACCAAACCAGTCGTAGGCAAATTTGAACGGATTAGGGTGGATTGGATGGGAGGTAAAGATGGTGTTGTCAGTGGATTGTCTTAAGATCCATGGGATTGCTATATCCCACGATCAGATCACCCCGTCTGTTTGGCACGCCCGGCTAATCCCGAGATTTAACTTCCAATCCCTTCCAATACCATCCAATCCCTTCCAATCCACCCATCCAAACGGGCCCTTATTGTACCGAGTAAACTCTATAGGGTCCATTGTTATTTATTTATTTTATCCACTCCGTTCATCCATATTAACAGATAATTTTAGGGCTTAAGCCCAGAACGGAAGCATATAGAAAGATCAAGTGGGCCACACTACAGGAAACAGTGTAATTGAACCTCTAGCATTGAAAAATTCTTGAAGGCTACAAAAGTTTTGGATCAAGCTGATGTTTCTAATTTCTCTTCATCCATGTATTTGTGATCTTATGAACAGGTTGGATGACAAATAAACATTACCGTGGGCCCTAGGAAGGTTTTGACGGTGGAAATCATTATTCCACACTGTTTCCTGTGGCATGGTCCACTTGAGCTTTGGATTTACTTCAATTTTCGGATTGACCCTTAAAATTAGCAAGAAAAATGGATGGAGGGTGTGGATAAACCACATACATTCACAGTGGGCCCAACTGAGTTTACTCAGTACGATAAAAGCAGCGAGTAACTTAGTACGCAATCCGATTTCCCTGTGGACGTAGAAGCCTTGTGTACTAAGTTCCTGGGCTGGAAACTTAGGTGGTTATAGAAATCCAACCCGGCCCACATAAGATTTGAATTTAGCTAATATTTGTGACTTCAGTTGGTCTCATGGCACGTAAACATCACTGTGGCCTACCAATTTGTTTTATCCATACAATCCATTCATTTTTTTCATAAAATTTTAGAAATTAAGACAAAAAACAATAAAGATGTAGGGCTTAATTGGGCCACGCTACGAGAACACAGTATGAATTGTATGCTTACCATTGAAAACTTCTTGAGATCGTAAAAAGCTCTGATTAAACTGATTTTTGTATTTTTCCTTCATCTAGGTCTGTGTGACCTTACGAATAAGTTACATGGTAAATAAACTTAACGGTGGATCTTAGGAAGATTTTAACGATAGTCGTTTCATTCTCACTAATTTCTATGGTGTGGTTGACCTGAGGCTTGAATGTACCTATTTTTTAAAATCATATTTTAAAATGATATAGAAAAGTTGATGGAGGGTGTGGATCTAATACATAAATTATGGTAGGTTCAAAGAAGTATCAAATGTTAAAAGTTAAGTTATGTATTATTTAAAGGATAAAAATTTCGTCACACATGCCGTATTAAGTAAAAAATCAGGCCCTTAACTTTCCTTGAACCCGCCTCCGAAGTGGGTCGGGCCGATTTGAACCGAAAATTGCCGGTCCTAGTTTCGGATCCACGCTGACGACAGTAGATATAAGGCGGGATCACAATTTCACATGGTCTGGCGAGTCACCTACCCGTTAACTTATAGGAAATGGCGGGAATGCTGGTGAACTACCACAGCTTCTATCTCCTGCAGATAGAGACAAAAACAGAGAGTGTGGGCGCGCGAGAGGTAAATGAAAGTGGAACGGAAGCCGGCAGCAGATATTTACCAAAACTACCCCTCGCGAATCTTTCCCATATCTCCTTGCTTCCTTCCTCTTCCCATGCTACATCTCACGTAAAATTACCAAAATGCCATTCCTTTGAGAGCTCCCGTGACTCTTAAAATATTACAAAAAATCCCTGCAATCTCCTTGTTTTTTATCTAAGGTTCTCAGATTCCATTCCCCCAAATTTACCAAAATGCCACTCACCTGACAATCCGAAATTCATAAGTAGCGCACGACCCTACTCCCTCTCCACAGCGTTTTGTTTTCTTGTAGCTCTCCATTTCCAAGATTCCTTAAAATTACCAAAATGCCATCCTTCTTCTAATTACCAAACTGCCACTCATTAGAGCTCCTGCAAAACCCTGCGGAAATTCTTTAATTTGTTTGTTTTTTTCTGTTTCAGGAGCTTTAAATTCCCTTAAATTACCAAAATGCCATTCGTCTAATCTTTTTAAAACCCTCTCATTCTTCTGTTTTTTCATTCTTAGGATTTGATAGATGGAGAAGATGATCGGAACCTTCTCTCTGGTGATTTTTCTAGGGTTTGTAACTGTAGTGGCGGTTGATGGGATAAATCTCTGGCCAATGCCAAAGTCGGTGAGCTATGGATCGTTGTCGTTGTATCTGAGCAAGGAATTCGAGCTTCGAACTGACTATAAAGATGCTTCCGGGATATTGAAGGAAGGATTCTCGAGGTTTCTTGATGTTATCGAATCGGCGCATGTTGTTGATGGGACAGTGACTGGTCAGGCAGCTGCTCTTGAAGGATTGCATGTGGTCGTTTCATCGTCAGATGATGGGGTATATAGGAAACTGAATTCTCTCTCTGGATTACCTGTATTTGTTCTTGTGAAATTGTTAATGTTCTGGTTTTGAATTTTGGTGAAATTTTGTATTTTGTTGATATAATGTTGATAGGATTTTGAAAAGCAAAATCATTTTTAAAATTTTGGAATTTGCGGAGAAGCCGGTTTTTGCGACAAAATTGAGGGTTTATGCCGGATTTTATACCGGATTGGATTTCTGGTAAGAGAACTGATCACATGCAGCCTGAAGTATGCTATCTTGTTGTGCAGTTAAATCATTCTGGTCAACATTTCACTTGTGTAGAAAATCCAAATATGTGAACGGTTGGCCCCTGCCATGAAGATTACCTAGCAGAAAAGAATCAAGCTGGTCCTCTCATCAGGAAGATCACACTGTTGAAATCAATGGACCACCATGGTCTGCTAACATGTAAATGTGGTCCACCTGATGAGAGGAGCATCCTGATTTGTGTGCCAGGTGATCTTCATGGTTGGGCTTGCCTTTTGCATTGTGCAGGTTTCCTACACAAGTGGCATGTTGGCAGAAAGATGTGGCTGCACAGCAAGTTAGTGTACTTCCTGTTGTATGTGATGTTATGGTTCTTTTTTGGGAATTGTTTGATTCCATGTTGTTTGGATGCAAGGAATTGACTACTCAGCACTTACGAAAATGTTTTCAGTGGAAACCACTTCATCTTTTGTTTATGCACACTTTTGCATTCCCTGTGAAGACTAAGGGAGCACATTCGAGGGAAAATGAATCCTCCCAATGACGGGTTTCTGGGTGCTTTTAAAATCCCTTCCAGTCCCACTTCTCTCCAATGCATACCCTTCTTTCTCCGATGGCTCTCTCCTCTGCCACTCTTTCCCAAGCGCTGCAATTCACCTCTTCAATTTTTACTTGTGTGAATGCCTATTGTTTTGGCAAGAGTCATGTAAACTTATGTTCCATACATGAACTCATCTTTCCATGGAAAATCCAAATTTATCACTAGACACGGGGTCATTCAACTTCTGGGAATCCAGCCATTGGGAAATGGATTCCATTAGCAAGAGGCTGAATTTGTGTTTGTCTTGGGAAAAGTAGGGAAATGAATTCCATGGGAATCCAGTTCTCAGAATTTGTCCCTTTTATGATTCTCAACTTTAAGATGGCTTGTAAAAATTTGGGAAATGGATTCCCATCCAACAGTCATACTCTCTCCTCTCCTAACAACTCTTTGTAAGTATCCAAATACAAAAACTGTATTCCGGCGAATGGCTTTCCCAGTACCCAATCACCATATACATGATCTCTTTCACTAGGAATCTGTTTCCTAGAAATAGAATCATGATCCCTTTTCACATTCTAGGGTGCCAAATGACCCCTGGATAATATCTTATCAGGATTTTCTTTCTAACAAAGCTTTCTTTTGAGGGAACTTTTCTAAGACATGTTTTGTTGATGCAGTGTTCTATAAGAATTTCAAAACTGAAGATACTTTTTATTATGAAAATTGGCAAAATAACCAAAATTCTGAAATAAAAACCGAGGCTTTGTGTTTATTTTGTGCTGGATTAGTTTTCTTCTTCTTCTTTTTTGAAGTAAAAATCAAGGCTTTTTGTTCATTTTGTGTGTGTGTGTGTTGTTGTTTTTTTTTTTTTTTTTTTTTTGGGGGGGGGGGGGGAAATCTTCCTGTAGTGATATCTAATCATATGAAAAATGATGTTTGTTTGTTGGTTTGCAGTTACAGTTTGGTATTGATGAGTCCTACAAGTTATCTATACCTGCAACCAGAAGTCCTATATATGCTCATCTTGAGGTGGGTGGGAGACAGTTTTCTGACAATTATTTTAATCTCTCTCTCTCTCTCTCTCTCTCTCTCTCTTCTGTAATATGGAACTCTCTGTTGAAGTACTTGTAAATTGCTATGGAGCAGTTTCATTTTTCTATTCATTGTTTTGAAGAACTATGAAGTGCTCTCATGATTAATTTGAAATTTTGAATACCTAACTAGAAACCAGATGAATTGTTGAAATCCCTAGTGGTACCAACTGTAAGACTATATGTGGAATGAAGGATCGATCTATGCATCAATTATGGAGATCATAAATCTGAATCTGAATTGCATACCTGATTGGAAGCCATTCCTACTTTGCATTGATAGGGATGTTTTTTGATAAACTTAGCCTTTTGCGCCTTACACCTTTCTGAAAACCCTTTTGAATAGGACTTAAGTTTTCTGTACATGTGGGTGTAGGGACCAAGACATGTATTTATAGAAGAGAGGCCTGGAGTAGTTCTTCCCTCACAATTACTCCTCCATCAAGAGTCTCCATACTAGATAAGAGTCCATGTCCAATTGAAGTACTGTGGATACATAACATAGTCCAAGTGCACCATCCCATTATGTATCTGAATCGGTCACAATTGATGTGGGGTCCACCAGTATGCTCAACTAAATATCCAATGATCAAATCATCCAAATCATTGATCATGTGGGGCCCACTTAATAGAACTCTTACATTCTCTCACTTGAGCCACACTGATCAATCAAGAAAAAAATTTAAACAGTTTACAAAACACATTAGCTTGAAACTTCTCAATGGGTACCCGCTATATTTATAATTAAAAATTAAAAAAAAAAAAAAAAAAACCCACTAACATTGGATTACATCAACAATGCTTCTTAGATTTGGACCTTGGTCCATCAAGACCGATGATATTGGATCATGGTAGTCATCACAACATTTAGTTAGTTCGAAGTGAGACGAATCACGATTACGAATACCAATAACCTTAATAACATAGATGGTAGACATGGAGTGTGGTATGACAAAATGTGTATGCTGAAGGAGAAGCAAAAAATAAATTGTCTAAGAAAATTGTTAAGATAAATGATATCTCTAAATGTTTGTACGTGAATCGGATTAAGCTAAAGCTCCCACTCATCCAATACTTCCTTGGGGTCAACAACTTCCATAGAAGACATGACTCATAAGTAGTGTGAGAGAACGACCTTTAGGGAGTATATCCACCACATCTGTTTCGTGCTGATGAGTTTTACAGATATTTAACAATTTTGCATTGAGTAAAACTTGAAGCCATATCACCTAATGTGTGGGCTCAAGAGAAGCTATGTATTTTGCTTTCACAGTAGGTGAAGCCATACTATTTCACGCTTTTCATGATACAATTCCTTTATGAAAACGTAGCCAGAGGTGGACTTCTAATTATTAAGGCAACTAACAAGGTCTACACCTGTATATCCAATCAATTCTAAGTGTTACTTGCCTTAGGACCCATTTGTCCATTTCGTGGAAACACCATTTGTCTTGTATTTGCAAGGTCAGAGAAATGCCTCATTTCCTAAAAAGTGGATCCATCTTATTTTTATTTTGGGAGGGAAGCTGAGTAGAGCTAGGCACGGGACGACTCGACTCATCTGACTCATTCAAACCCGACTCGACCCGAACCGAGAGGGTGAGTCGTTCTGAACCGAGTAGACTTTGTCCAATCCGAACTCAAATCGAGTCGAGTTCGAGTCACCCAGTAACTCAACTCGACCCGAAAACCGACTCAGTACTGACTCGACTCGATTAGAAACCCGACTCATACATAATAAAAAAAAAACCCCAGATTTGACGTTTCAGATTTGAGATGCCGTGTAGCTGATGGAGAGGCCGCAATTATGCCAAGTGCACTTAGGTTCTAAGCTGTGATTTCAGCCCATGGATACCCGCCGCACCCGACCCGGCTCGATGCTGACTCGACCCGACTTGGTACCTGTGACCGGGTTGGACTCGGTCCGAGTTAGTCCAGGCCTAGACTCGGATTGGGACATGCTGGACTCGGTACCGAGTCGGGTCGAGTTCGGGTTAGGTCTATTTCAAAACCAAGTCGAGTCAGGTCAACGCTAACTCGATTCGACTCAACTCAGTGCCCAACTCTAGAGCTAAGCCCATTAGAGGTTAAAATCTCCATGTGCCACCATCCTACATGTGCTACATGTGCCACGGTCCCACATGTGCCAAATATGCCACAACGCCACCATACAACTCCCAAGTGTTTCACATGTGCTTTAAGATTCCCAAATGCCTCACATGTGCCACATGTTTCACCATCCATCTTCAAGTGCCCTACATGTGGCACGTGTTAAAGTGTCATGTGTGCCACCATAACTTCTAGTGTCCCACATGCGCAACTGTTCAACTTCAAGTGCTTTGCAAGCCATATGTGTCACTATCCATCTTCAAGCAGGGATGCAATGGGCCAAGCGGCCCGGCACTATAGGGCCAAGGCCTAGGCCCCTCAACTTGGCCTAAGGACCAGGCTTGAGCTTGAAATCCAAGCTCGGTTCCCAGGCTAAGATGGGTCAATATGTCAATGATGAATAACCTGGCTTGGCTCATTTGCCCTAAAGCTCTTTTTTTTTTTTTTTTTTTTTTTTTTTTTCTTTTTTTTTTTTGTAAATTAGGATGGATTGTTCAATGTGACCCTTTACCCATGGGTTATTCCTAGGCAAGCCCATCGGATGGAAGGACTTAAATTGATGATTAATGATCCATCTTATTCACGCCAACATGCCACCTGTGTGGGATCAGTACCATTCAAATGGTAGGCTCCACCATGAAGATCACTGGGCACCAAAACCAGGCCGGCTTGCTTGCTAGGGCCAACCCTGACTCGGCCCTAGCCCTGCCCATTGCCACACTTATCTTCAAGCACCGAACAAGTGCTTCATAGAATTTCAAGGTTCTAACATGTGCCACCATCCCTTTTCAAGCACCCCACATGTGCCAAGGTAGCACATGCGTCTAGGTGCACATGTGCCACCATACAACTTTAAGCATCCAACACATGCCATTCATTTACTGTGGAACTTGTGTTTCTATTTCTTGGAAATCTTTCTAATGTCAAAATGAAAATGACGTGCTACATCATGGATGCCTAGTTTTTCAAAGGGAAATGGAAATGCCCCTAAACTTATTTTGTCCATTTCCTTCTCAATGTATTTCGTTTCAACCGTATTTTCAGAAAGCCAAACCATTCCATGAAAACTTTTCAAAGTATCCAAACAGGCTCTTTGGTACAAATGTATGTTTAAAACTTGAAATCCACTAGGAAATCTGTCAGCTGATTTATGAGAACAGCTGTGTGTCTGTGTGTGCACTTGTGAGTGTGCATATCCCAATTGGGCCCTTTGGCACAAATGGATGTTTAAAACTTGAAATCCATTAGGAAATGTGTTTGCTATATTTATGAGTTCTTCTCTGCATGTGTGCGTGCATGCCTGTGCGTGTCTAGGTTGGTGAGTTGAAAAGCAAAAGTAGGTAAAGAAAAGATGAAAATGAAGAATATGTCAAAACTACTTCAATGGCATAAAAGAACAATGAAGATAGGAGAAATATAAACAAAATTTCTGAAAACCTGCGTTTGGTTACTTTCGTGTTTAGATGTGGGGGGTTGATGATGAAGAAACTGTGACAACAACTGGCATAAAAGAACTATGAAGAATAGGACAAATAAACCAAAACTTTTGAGGACCTGCGTGGTGTTACTAAAACGTTTAAGTAGGTGAATTAGTTTAAATTTTGCAAGGGAGCTAAGAGTGATGAACTGAGAAGGTGAAAGAAAAGAGTAAAGTTGGTCTTTTGGTATTTTGGGTAGACAAAGCTGGTTTGAGTGGATGGTGGGAAGGGGTTTCAAAAAAAGCTTCTAAAATTACTAGAAAAGCCCATCAAAACATTAGTAAGACGGTGGTCACCAACATGGCTGATTCTTGAATATTTAACGTTGATTAGCTCAGCTGACATTTCTTTTCGTTTTCTCAAAACATGTAAATTATCAGTGAATTTCTTTGACTTTGCACATTGCCCAAGCCAACCAGTTAACTTGAGTACCAGCATATGAATGGACATCCATATAAACTAAAACGGTGTTAAATATGAGCAAAATAGTTCAACTGAGCTTGGGATGATGAGACTGAATCCATTCTCACTTTCAATTTTGTGACTGCTATGGTTATGGTCACTGTCCCAGTAATCAGTGTCAGCAGTGAATTAGTTTTTCCAGTTTCTTACAATTTTATACTCTCTAATTAACTTGATTGATTGGGAGCTGATGCAGGCACAGACAGTATACGGGGCTCTTCATGGATTGCAGGTAACTCAAATCCACATGGTTACTGAATTTTGTCACACCTATAATCATTGAAAATGGAAGATATACGATACAAGTTTTCTGGAAATGGGTTTTATGAATAGTGTTCCAATTCTCACCATGATTGTATGGCATGAAATTTGCAGACTTTTAGCCAATTGTGCCATTTCAACTTCACAACCAGGATAATAGAAGTTCACCGGGCACCATGGGTCATCATAGATCGGCCAAGGTTCTCTTATCGTGGGCTTTTAATTGGTGAGAAGCCCTTTAGCTGGAAGTTATGCCTGCTTTTCATGTCCATTGATATGTTAATTGACTGCTTAGGTAGCCTCTTCTGCATGTGGCACCAGATGTCTTATTATTGAGGTGTAGATCGGATTTGGCAATAACCCCTCTCGTAGACCAGGACCACACAAGGGTCTACATGACTGCTCTTGTTTGTAGAAACCTTGTCGAAGATATGCCACTTGATTTGGCATCCTGCTTGCAAAGAAATTGCAAAACCATGGTTTGTTTTAAGGTTCAAGAGAAAACCCCCAAATGACCAATGGAGAATAAGATAAGAGCAAAATGCCTATTTTAAAGGCATTAATAGACACTGCTACCTTCAAATCATAAAACAAAATCAAATAAGAAAGAAAGAAAAAACTGAACTGCAGCCCTCTGTTTTCACTACAACTGAACTACAATCCTACCACTCGATTCTGATGGGTCATACAGTTCACTACTTGAATCATGCAACTCAGCTGTGAATTGTACGCTTTGATGATAAACATTCTGAATGGTTGATGGAAAATCGTTTTTATCCACCAGTGGATTCAAATTGTATATGGAATTGTAAATTATCAGATTTTGACAACAGCAGATCTGGTTATCATAGAATAGAGTAACATCCACATTAGAGCATTCCACCACAACAGACAGGTGAGGAGTGGGTGCTTCCTGCTAGCTTTTTTATATTCTGGTCATATTTATGTTGGGGCCAGATTATTTTGGCTGGCTTCTCACTTGTAGAAGTTTGGATTGCAAATCCATATTGCTTATCGGAAGAGGATTTTGGATTCTGAATCCATATTGCTTATCAGAAAATCTTCTTGAAGTCGTATCATTTCTTTATTTTCTTGAAATAGTATACATTCCACTTGGTATATTTTGTGATACTATCATACCTGTGTCTTGAGGTTTCTGCCTACACAACCTAGACCTAGATGACCACCTATTGTTAAGAGAAATAACTACTTGAAAAGAAATAAAAATGATTCTACTGTAGATAGGAGGAGAACTTGATGTCAGGTAGGCAGCTGTTTTGGGATTTTCGAAACGCAATGGAAAATAAAAGTTTCGAAAAATATAGATTTTAATTTATAGCCCCATGGATACTTGTTCAGACATTCTTATGGCTATGATTTACCTAAATGGTGTTGCCGATGAACCGTCGATTTTGTTGGTGTTAAGCCTTCAACTAGAAGATCTCTCGCCAATCTATCCCAGATGAAAGAGAGGATGAGAGTCACGCGCCAGCCCTCGGAGTACGGCCAAGGGAAACGCAAGAGCCATCAACACAGTGGACCCTACATGTGGAACATGTGATGTATGGAGGAAGGAGAGATGAGAAATATCCTCTCTCTCTCTCTCTCTCTATTTGCACTCTCTACAAGTGACGCCCAAGGGGGAGATGTCCAAAGCTCTCTCTTTCTCCAGGGAATATCTTCTCCCCTTTAGGATAGGGTTTGTATATAAGGAGGAACTAGGATTTCAGGGAAATACACTACCACCCTATAGTCTTCTATATGCCCCACTACATTGGAAGTTTGTGATCTTGCCTTATCCCATATGCCAAATTGATCCAACCCTTCCACTGTCATGGCCATCCACCATTGACTTAATACTTATGCAGATCAAGTGGTGGGCTAGACCAAATCTAGACCATCATATCATCATCATCAAATGGGATCAAAACCATTTTAAGGGGTCGTTTGGTTGATGGTAAACGGTGGTGATTGGCAGTAAATGGATGCACATGGACACAAAGGGTTGTTTGGTTGATGGTAAACAATGGTAATTGTAATCAATGTTTTAAATATCAACGATATCGGCCGATATATCCCACGATATATCTTGTATCCCACCATTGCGATACGAAACGCACAAGTAATGCGATATATCCCACATGTTCGATCTGGTGAGCGTTTTTGTATTTCGATCATTTTATTTTCTATAAATCATGTTAAATTAGTGTCAAATTGTTACAAATCCATGATTTTTCATGTTTTGCATGAAAAATCATGGATTGAGAGCTTCGATTTCAAGATTTGGAGATGGGCAGAGTTGCGAAAAATTGAAAAAAAAAAAAAAAAAATTCCCAATTTTTCGCAAATCATTTGCAATCTTTGTGTCCAAACATCAAATCAAACATGAAACCTAATCTAGTGATTCTTCTTTTGCTTTTGAATGTATCACTTGTGTTTACACCAAGGTGTGCCAAAACGGTTACGTATTGGCCGATACGTAACGGTAACGGTTTGGGCCGATACGCGTTTCGGGGTCGTATCGGCCGTTACGATTTTTTGTGCCCGTATCGGGCCGTTACGGGCATAACGGCCCGCCCGTAACGGTCGAAAAACGGTAACATTTTTTTTTTCATTTTAAGCTCATTTTTTGCTGTTTTTTTTTTTTCAAATTTCTTGCTTCCAAACTGTTTCTCACTCCTTCTACTACCAATTTTGACCAACCTTGGCTGGGTATTTGAGATAAAAACACATTATATTACGGATTTTGTTGAATTGAAGCTCGGTGGGCCATTTTTCAGAAATTCCGAATTCGTCAAAAATAGGTATTTATACTTTTTTTAATATGTTTTGCTGTTTTAATTATGCCATATGATGTGTTAATCATAGTAGAACATGTTAATGTGCATTTTTTAGATTTGGGGTGCCATTTAATATTTTTTAAATATTTTTTTCTATTTACGCATGTATTTTGACCTTTTTTTTTTAATTCGAAAAATCAATTTTTAATGGTTGTTTTGCTGTTTTAATCATGTCATATGATGTGTTAATCATAGTAGAACATATTAATGTGCATTTTACAGATTTGGGGTGCCATTTAATATTTTTTAAATATTTTTTTCTATTTACGCATGAATTTTGACCCTTTTTTTCAAAATTCGAAAAATCAATTTTTAATGGTTGTTTTGTTGTTTTAATCATGTCATATGATGTGTTAATCATAGTAGAACATATTAATGTGCATTTTATAGATTTGGGGTGCCATTTATATATATATATATATATATATATTATATATATTATATATATATATATATATATATATTAACGTATAAATTTTGACCCTTTTTTTTTTTAAATTCGAAAAATCAATTTTTAATGGTTGTTTTGCTGTTTTAATCATGTCCATATGTGTGTTAATCATAGTAGAACATATTAATGTACATTTTACAGATTTGGGGTGCCATTTAATATTTTTTTTTATATTTTTTTTCTATTTACGCATGAATTTTGACCCTTTTTTTTTAAATTCAAAAAATCAATTTTTAATGGTTGTTTTGTTGTTTTAATCATGCCATATGATGTGTTAATCATAGTAGAAAATGTTAATGTGCATTTTACAGATTTGGGGTGCCATTTAATATTTTTTTTTGTATTTTCGAATTAGTGACTTTATATTTTTATTTACTTATATTGGACAGGTTTTGGAGCTTCTTAGGGTTTAGTATTTTAGTTAGAATATAAAATCATCTTTATTAACATAGGTCATACACTCATCATAGTAGAAAATTAAATATATGAATTTTGTAGTCAAATTCAGGTTATCTGGTTCATAAATTCATCAGACAATCCGATACAACTTCTCACCAAAGAGTGGACCGTTACACCACCATAAACATGTTCCAATTTATAAATGAATGCATATTTGGAATGCTTAGAATATTCCGGTTTTAATCCATATTTTTTCATATTTTTTTGGCAAAAAAAAAAAAATTGCGCTGTTACACCCCCGTATCGCCGTTACGCCCCCGTATCCGTATCGGTTTTGGAGGTCACCGTTACGCCAACCGATACCGATACGGCACACCTTGGTTTCCACGCGTCTTCTTACATTGATAAATTATATGAATAGACATTGAATATACTTGCATCAATTCAGTTAGACAACACATGGATTAGGACCCCACACAAAGAAAACCTATTATGTGTACTTGTTTTTTTGTAATGTTTTGATTTATAAGTGTGTATAATGTCTTATTTAACCATCACCAAAGTTTCATTGAAAAATTTAACCAATTTCCCAATGTTTCCCCATGTTTCCAACAATAGCGATACATTACACGATACAACCGATATATCCCATGCAATAACCAATATGTATCCGTATCCCAAGAATGCGATACGTAATGCGATACCGATATTTCGAACACTGATTGTAATAAATATGAAATGAAATGCAACAAAATCATGTGAATTGGATTACTCTCAAAAAGCTGAGAATCAGATGTAAATGCCCAAAATGATTGGATTTTCGAAATTAGGCCCACTTTTATGGCCCATCCGAAGCTCTGAATTTCCTTATTTTTGGCAGAAGTATATATTTCGATGGGCTTATTATAATTACTATGTCAAATGTCTTTAGGAGGAAGAGATTAAGTGGCGTCAAAGATCGAGGGCTTTGTGGCTTAAAGAATGTGATAAGAATACAAACTTCTTTCATGCGATTGCTAGTGCTAGAGCCCGCATGAATAAGATCAAAGTTCTTCACAAAGATGGTGTGAAGTTAGACGGGAAAGAAAAAATTTGTGGTGCCATAGTGGAGTTCTATAAGGGTCTATTGTCTAAAGACACTTTGCGTCGACCCCCGTTAGATGATTTATGCTTCGATGGTCTTTTGGCTGAGGTGGCAGATTCTTTGGAGAGTCCTTTCTTAGAGGAAGAAGTTAAGAAAGCAGTGGCAGATTTGAGAGGCGATAAAGCCCCGGGTCCCAACGATTTCCCTATAGCGTTCTATCAGAAATTTTGGGAGGTGGTAAGGGGAGATGTGCTTTGTTTTATGAACAAATTCTTTGATAAATGTTTCATTGCGGCAGAATTAGGAGCCATGTTTATAGCCTTGGCTCCCAAAAAGGAAGGTGTTGAAAGTCTTAAAGACTTTCACTCTATCAGTTTGATTGGTGGCCCATACAAGATTTTGGTTAAGGTGTTGGCTTCCAGATTCCGGATGGTGTTGGGAGATGTTATTTCGGCGGCTCAAGGAGCATTTGTGGAGGGTAGACAGATGGTTGATGGGTCCTTGCTAGCGAATGAATGTATTGATTCTTGTAAGAGAAGGGAGGATCGATGAGTAGTTTGCAACATACAATCATGTGGATTGGGATTTTCTAGATTATATGCTGGGGAGGTTGGGTTGTGGGGTAAAATGGCGAGGTTGGATCCAATCGTGTGTCAGATCGGCTAAATCCTCTATTCTGGTTAATGGCTCGCCAAATGGCTTCTTCCCTGCTTCAAGAGGACTCTGTTAAGGCGACCTGTTGTCTCCTTACCTTTTTGTCTCGGTGATGGAAGCCCTTAGCAAATTGATGGTGAGAGGAGAAGAGTTAGGGTTAGTGGAAGGCTTTGGGGTGGACAGGTCAAAATTTGCAGGTTTTACACTTGCAGTATGTAGATGAGTTCAAAGTGCAAAACCTTCGGTCGATTATAGTATCGTTTGAGGCGGTTTCCGATCTGAGGGTGAACATCAGTAAAAGCGAGATTCTTGGAGTTCGGCTCTCTACAGAAGAAACCCAAAATTGTGCGTCGATATTTGATTGTAGCGAGGGGTCCTTCCTGTGTTCATATCTTGGCCTCCCATTATGCTTAAGTAAACCAGCCAAACACATGTGGGGCATAGTGATTAGAGCTATACATGAGCAGCCTAAGCTCGGTAACTCGCTCGACTTGGCTCGAAAAAGCTCGACTCAACTCGGATCGAAACCTTGTTCGAACCGAGTCGAGCCATATTTTGGGCGCTCGGAACATTTCGAGTCGAGTTTGAGTTCGACGCAGCTCGACTCGGCTCGACTCGATATTAAACTCGACTCGACTCAACTTTAAGTTATATATAAAGTTTTTTTAAAAAAAAACCCTACCCAGTCGCCCGACCTACCCGTACGTCCAAACCAGAAAGCCCTACCCGTTCTCCCTCCCTTTCACTCGAATCGCCCCAAATCGCCCCATTTCTCCTTCCAAATCACCCAAATCGGTCGTCCGTCAGGCTACATTTCGTTTGTCCAGCGTCTGTCCGGTGGCATTTCGTTCGTCTAACGTCTGTCCGGCGACATTTCTTTCAAAAGTGAGTCCTATCCTTCGACCTCCACTCTCTCCATTTTTTCCAGCCATCCGAATAGCGTAACCCATCCAACTAGCGACCACTGGTCGGACGAACCCATCCAACCAGCGACCATTGGCTGGACGGACCTGTTAAATGTATATTAAGTTCGACCAGCGACCACTGGCTCGAAGACTCGAACTGGACTCGAGAGCTGCTGTTCCGAGCTCAAAGGCCAAGCCGAGCCGAGCACGAGCTGAGACTTGAGCAGTCCAAGTCGAGCACGAGCTGGGTAAAGCTCGGCTCGGCTCGACTCATGTACACCTCTAATAGTGATCGAGAGATGTGAGAGGAAGATGTTTAAATGCAAATCGAAATATTTATCTACAAGCGAAAGACTGACTTGGATCCAAGCGTCTATGTCTAACCTTCCAGTTTGTTTCTTGTCTCTTTTTAAATGTCTTAAGGAAGTCTTTAAAAAGTTGGAAAAACTTAGGAGGGATTTCTTTTGGAAAGGATCAGAAGTGTCTCATAAGTTTCACCTTATAAGATGGGAAGATGTGTGCAAACCGTGGAACTAAGGAGGAGCGGGTATGAGAAAGTTAGAAGAGATGAATCTAGCATTGCTAGGGAAATGGGTATGGAGGTTTGGGGTGGAGAGGGGAGTTAGGTGGAGGAGATTGCTAGAAAAGAAATGCGGGATTGACAAATCCGGGTGGTGGACCAAATCTTCTTCGTTGTATCGTGCTTCTTACTTATGGAAGTCGGTGGCATCTTTAAAGCAAAAAAGTTCGGGAAGGGATAGGCTTCGAATTGGGGAATGGGGAAAATATTCATTTTTGGGAAGACAGATGTCTAGGTGACAATATTTTGAGAGATTACTTTCCTAGATTAGCGGGGATAGCTAAGGAAGAAAACATGAAGGTCGTAGTTGTTTCTCGTGTAGGGGTCAAGAAGCAATTTGGGGTTCGTAGAAGGAATTTGGGTGAAGAAGAAATTCAAGAATTCACTTCTCTTATCCTTTATTTGGAGAAGGCTTCTCTGGTTGCTTCAAGAACGGATTCTCTAAGATGGTTAAAAGACAAGTCGGGAAATTTTTTGGTTAAATCTTTGTATCAGTTTATAACTGAAGATGGGGATAATGAAGGGTTTGCGTCGACAACATTTGTTTGGCAGTACGGTGCTCCGTTGAAGGTAGTAGTTTTTGGGTGGTTAGTCGGTTTGAACAAGGTGTTTACTATTGATAATCTTTCAAAGAGGAATATGATTCTTCCAAATGCTTGCTCGCTTTGTTTGCGAGATACGGAATTAGTAAATCATATGTTTCTTCATTGTTCTTTCGCTAGAGAGGTGTGGGATTCCTTATTCCATCTCTTTAGGGTTACATGGGTGATTCTGGGCCCAAGTGATAGTTATCTTCTAGCTGAGAGAGAGAGATGGGAAGTCAAAGAAGAAGATCTGGAGGTTTAGTGGGCTAGCAGTTTTGTGGGCACTTTGGTTAGAAAGAAATAGTCGAGTGTTCAAGAACAAGAGCGGCTTAGTGAAAAATGTTTTTAGGAGGGTTAAATCTCTAGTTGTAGAATGGGTTGCCGGTGAGAACAAAGTAGGGAGATTTACTGTTCAGAACTTTGGTTGGCATCCGGTTAATCAAGTAAACTGAATGTAATATTGCTTCCGCCAAGAATGAACAAGGAACACTCATAGCTGTCATCAGGGTGTTGGCAGTTTCAACAATATGCCGAATTGTTTTCGTTCAGCCACCCCATTCTGTTGTGGAGTATCAGAACAGGTGGTCTGATGAATAATCCTATAACCTTGAAGAAATGTACGAAAATCGGTTGAGAGATATTCTCCCCTGAGTCAGAGCGGAGAGTTTGAACTGGAACCCGAAATTGAGTCTCTACCATAGAGTGAAATAACTTGAATTTTTCAAAAACCTGTTACTTCGATCGCAGAAAGTAAATCCAAGTGTAACGTGTGAAATCATCAAAGAATATAACATAGTATCGTAACCCAGAGAGAGACATAATTGGTGATGGACCCCAGACATCCGTATGCACAAGTTCAAACGTAGAAGATGATTTTGTAGTACTTAGAGAAAAGGGAATACACTTACTTTTTGAAAGACAACAGGAAGAACAAGAATAATCCAAATCATTTTTATTAAGAGAAATATTTCCTAACATGCCAGAAAAAATTAATTGAAGTAATCGATCGGAATGTGGATGACCCAAGCGAAAGTGCTACAGTTTCCACAATTTATTTGTCGAACAAATATCCGATGAAGATGAAGAAAAGAAACAACGAGCCGGAGTGACAGATGGATCAAAGTCCAACACGTACAGACGACCATGCCGCCTACCCATCCTAAGTACCTTCTCCGTTGCCAGATCCTGCACAAAACAACAGTTGGGAAGAAATATGGCTAAGCAATTATTGGATGTGTGACCAACTAAAATTAAATTAGAGGAGAGGTTAGGGACATGAAACACATCATGAAGGGTGAATTGGCGATGAGTAGAAAGAGAGAAAGTCAATGATCCAACGGACTGAATAGGTAGTCTAGTGTCATCCGCAGTAGAAATAGCCTGATTGCCGGTGTAGGGACGAATGTCACGAAGATGGGATACAGCACCGGTCATATGATTGGAAGCACCCGAATCGAAGAACCATGTAGAAGATGAGGATATACTTGACATACCGGCCGCAGAAAGGGCCTGAACGATTTGTTGGAGCATCGCAGGAGTCAACGGAGATGAAAGACCTTCAGCAGAAACAGTAGATGCAGAATCACTAACAGACGGCTCGGAAGAAATAGTGGCAGCAGTAGCAGAAAGAGCACGACCACGACCACCATGTCTACGGCCGAAAGAAGATGCATAGGCACATGTACGACAGTCCTGAATACTATGACCAGTCCGTCGACAATAAGCGCACCATTCTTTGCATTGAGCGACAACATGACCCACCTTGTTGCAGTCGTGACAAGTCAAAGGAGTGAAACCACGTGTTGGTGTAGTGGTGGACACAGCAAGCACCATATCAGATGATCCCGGAGTTGAGGTAGGAAGAGAGAGAACTTTCAGTCGTTGTTCCTCAGCCAATAAATCATTAATAACCGAATTCAATGAAGGAGTAAGGCTACGGTTCAAGAGAGCAGCCCGACAATACTTAAATTCCGGACGTAGCTTCATAAGAAACTATCGAACTTGCGCACTCTCGCACATAGTTTGGAATATCTTAAAGTCATGAGGAAATATTGGATCCATCATAGTCATCTCAGTCCAAATTGTGACAATTTTGGAGTAAGATGATTGAATACTGTCGTCACCCTGAGTAAGGTTAACGAGATCCTGTTCCAGGTGGTATAACCGGGCCGCATTACTTTGTTGATAAATTGTCTAGAGATGCTCCCACATTGCCTTAGCAGTGCGATGAGGTGTGAGGCCAACAGCAATGGACTGATCGACCGAATCGAGAATCCAGGTAATAATTCATCCATTGTTCATTTCCCAATCAGCTAATTTGTCGGCATCTGTGGAAGTGGGGATAGTAACAGATCCATCAATTAGTCCCCACAAACCATGACCCTTGAGGAAGTTCTGAAAATGGATGGTCCATAGAGAATAGTTGGTACCATCAAAACTACAATGCGGGGCCATTGTACGTGATGAGTTCTTGTCCATTGATCTGAAGTAATGTAAACCACGCGAAGAGTTGCAGCAGAAGGAGGGTTTGGATGTACTTTGCAACAGAAGGAGCACAGCAGGCAGCAGATAGAGATACCCAAGGGATTGCAATTTCTGGATCTGGATCTGGCACAATAACACAGCACTGAGATCAGAGGGGCATGTGGAAGGGCTGAGGGAGCAGCAAGAGTGGTCGGACGATGCAGCAGGGGCGAGCAGACGAACAACAAGTGTAGTCGGACATCGCAGGGGCGAGCGGACTAGCAGCAAGGAATGGCCGGACGTCGCAGGGGTGGTCGGATCTGTCTGGACGAGCGGACGAGCAGCAAGGAGCAGTCGGACGTCGCAAGGGTGGTCGGACGTAGCAGTAGAGGTGGCTGGATGTAGCAGGAATGGCCGGACTGGCTGTGTGACGCTGCAAGGGCGGTCGGATCTGGCAGGAGGTGGTGTCAGTGATGAGGGTGTGGCCGGATTTGGCAGGAGGGGGTGCCGGTGACGAGGGGGTGGCCGGATTTGGATCAATAGGGCTCTGATACCATGAAAACAGTGAAGCCAAAAGGTTTTCTGTATTTGAGACAACCCAATGGGGTTGAATATATAGAGATTACAACCATCTATACAAGGAAAAGAATAAACTCAGAATCCTCTACCTATGGACACAAACTATACAAGGTATACTAGTTATACAAGGTATGTGAGCTGTCTAACAATTTATGCCTCAACATTGCAATTTGTTTTGCCAATATTCATGCTAGTGTTCTGACAGTATTGTCTTTGGGGGAGGGATGCATTTATTTCAAGGTTTTTAGTGGTTTTTCATCTTATCTTCTCTTTCCTATAAAGACCATTCCTTGAATTATTGGGGCTCTTTTGGGCCCTGTTAAGACTAATGTGTTTTCCTAAGTATGTCACTAGGCAGCATGCGCCTACACAATTCATACACAAGATGGAAGTAGGTTGGAGATAATTTCATCCAATCTATGAATTGGTGGAAAACGCAGGCAGAATAATAGGTCAGACACCTGTGTTTCTGTGTCTAACCAAACACTCGTCTTTCACTAAGGGTGGAACAGAGCCACTAAGAAGGAAATCAGATTGCGTACTGAGTAACTCAGTACGCTCTTATCGTACTGAGTAAACTTAGTTGGGCCCACCTTGAATGTATTTGGTCTATCCATGCTGTCCATCCGTTTTTTCCATCTAATTTAAGGGGTTGAACCCAAAATTGAAGCATATCCAAAGATCAAGTGGATCATACCACAGGAAACAGTTGGGATAATGATTTCCACCGTTGAAACCTTTTTAGGCCCCACGGTCATGTTTATTTGTCATCCAACTTATTTATAAGATCATAAAGACATCAATGAAGGAAAAACACAAATATAAGGTTGATCCAAAACTTCCGTGGCCCCCAAGAATTTTTCAACGGTAGATGTTCAATTCAACTGTTTCCTGTGATGTGGTCCATTTGAACTTTCTATATGCTTCATTTTTGGGCTCAGGACCTAAAATTATCTGATAAAATTGATGGAAGGAGCGGATCAAATACATAAATCATGGTGGACCTCACAGAGTTTACTCAGTACGGTAAGCGTAGTGAGTTACTCAGTACGCAATCCGCTTCCACTAAGAAGTAAGCTTGGGGAGTTACAAAGGAAGCTTCGGGTACATATTGGTGATGCAGGACATGAAATTTAAATACGATATGTAAGATTTCAGGCTTAGATCATACTAATTCAGAACAATCACATAATAATTCCACATCCCACACAAAAAGCTCAAACATTCAAGTAAAGGGGAATCTGCACGGGTCCAGGCCTACACAGGCTAGGACTGGATTAATAAAATTATGAACCAAATGATGTTCAAAGGGAAATAGAAATCAGCCACACATGCATAGTAATCAGTCCATAATCCAATGGATTCCCCAATTTCAATTCAAGGAACCCTAGGGTGAGAAAATGGGCAAATAAATTAGGGATAATGCAATCTACGGCTAGGGTTTATGAAAACTGGTATAAAAGAGAAATTAAGAAGGAAAACATGAATCGACAAACGTCCACGCATGCAGACAGCGGCAGGGCGTGGCGCACGTGCGCACGAGCCTGGCCGTAAGCGCGAGCGGGGCCCATTTCCAAAAACAGACTCCTTGGCATTGGTCGGCCAGGGGAGGTCTCCAAACCCTCCAAGTTTTATGGCGATCCGACGTACGGTCGAAGTGCAGTACTCCGTCGAAGTTTCGGCCCTCCTGCAGGACCAGATTCTTGAAACTGGTTGTAGAGAGGCGAACAACTGCAAAACAAGCGGATTTGAAGTGAGGATTGTCGTGGAATGGATGAAATAAGATAGAGGGGCGGATTGGGATAAACGTGCACCACGGTAGTTAGCCCTTCGAAAAGGGAGGGCTTCGTACCCACTTGAATTTAGCCCTTCGAAAAGGGAGGGCTTCGCACCCACTTGAATTTTTCCACAACTTAGAAACTCAGAGAGCAGAACAACAGGCAGGAATTTTATTCAACTTCAATGAAAAAGAAGAACTACAAGGGGTGGCGTGCGTGCGCGTGTGCGCAACCTATTACTTGGCGATGAAGTAAACTAAAATGAAAACCAATCAAAGAAATTTAAAGCATTCATAATGTTCTAAATAATATAAATAAGCAAAACCTAAAATATGAACTTAATCCGACTAGTGGACCATGATCATGAGATCCCATGATGGGTTTTTCTTGATTATCGGGCCCACTCTTTTGAATCAAACTTCGTTCTTCTAGCTAGGAGGCCCTCCCTGGACGTCATCATCGAGCCAGATCGAAGGTGGGGCGCTCCTTCGTACGTACGTGCGTAGGGGGGGTGGCGTGCGTGCGCGTGTGCGCATGATGTCCCCATCAATTGGTCATGGGTTCAAAGCAGGAGTTGAACTCTACAATAGAATCTCCCACTGTTCCTTTGTAGCTCAGTCATAGAGAAATTTTTTTTAACGGACTGGCTGTAGGTTCAAATCCTACTTGGGGATGGATTCCTGAAATAAGATGATGGGGCAACATATGGATTGAGTCACAGCCAAACAAGCTCTTCACATTTGATTCACTATTTATAGTTTACAACATTTTTCGAGAGTTCAAATTTTACTAGGAAATGAATTTGTGAATGCATGGTAAATTCATCAACGCTATGCAGTACTTCAATAAAATTTATTAACCTTTCTCATTCAAGCATATCTCTATCTTTATGCATTTGAACTTTTGATGTCTGCCTCATTATTAATACGCTAGGATAGACCTAACCTAGCTCACTGCCATAATGTAAAGAAAGTGATCTTTTTCATCTGATAAAATTGAGACTAGAGAGCAGATGATTGTGGCTCTCAGAAAGCATGGAATACAGCTTGAGAAATCTTCCAAAACTGTCCCTTTTCTTGGCTCTGCATTTGCTCTTGCCAATAAAGAACCAAATAGCATCTTAATGCATGTTAAAGTTTTATATTTGTTACTTACAAATGACTGCAATGCAGATACTTCTCGACATTATCAGCCTTTGCCGATGATAAAGAATGTCATTGATGCTATGGCCTATACAAAGTTGGTATGTAATGCTTCTCCATGATGAGTGGTCTGACCTGATTTTTGCATCAAGTGTGTTCTACATTTTCCAATCCAATCACACATGCACTTTTGGATCAGATTTGCAGTTCTACATTATTTTCTATGATGTGGGCCACATGGTGAGTGGACTGGCCAGATTTTTGCATCTTGCTCTTCATTGTGGGACTAGTCTTTTGGACCAGTTGGATCTCACACACACATGTCATGTAGCTGATTTGTGCTAGTTGGTTGATAGTCTTACAGTCCAACTAGCACCGAAACGTCAACATGTCAAGTGTGTACAAAATCCAACTTGTCCAAAAGTTTGGCCTAACATGAAGAACATCAAGTGCAAAAATCAGGCGAATATGCTCATCAATTGGGCCACACCATAGAAAGAATAGAAAACAATTGAGCTGGCCAAAGTACATGTGGCTCTCCTGATGAGTAAATGGTGTTATTTTGTGGTTGGTGATCTTCATGGTGGGGCTAACCTGTTTGTTGGGTTGTATGTCATACTCACATAATATGTAGGCATATAGGTGCTAGTAGGACAAAAAAACCTTGTCCAACTAGTGTGTGAGATCTCCTCTGTATGTGTGTGCGTGGGTCGTAACTTCTCTAATGGGCCTGTTTGATTGGCCGTAATTACAGGTAGTCAAATGTAAAAAAGTAATAATTATTTACTTCTGCATTTTCTGGAAATGTACAACATCTGAAACAAGGCTGACGTTGGGTACCGTGCCACGTGGCTGAACTTTGTGGGCCCTACCATGATGTATATGTTTCATCCACGCCTTCCATTCATTTTGTCAGATCATTTTAGGGCATGAGCCCAAAAATGGGGCAGATCCAAAGCTTAAGTGGCCTACAATGGGAATAATGGCATCCTCCGTTAAATCCACCGATTTTTGTGGTGTGGTCCACTTGAGCTTTGGATCTACCTCATTTTTGGACTTCATCCACTAAAATGATTTGAAAAATGAATGAGTGGTGTGGATATAACATATACATCATGGTGGGGCCCACAAATTTTTGGCTTGGAAGGATGTTGAAATTTGTCTGATTTTCGAGGTGGAAATTCCGCCTCTTCCAAACACCCAGCAAAAGTTATCATTGTGCTGTTTACACCAATTACCTTTATTTACTGACTATCAAACATGCCCTAATATCATTGCTAATTTTAATGAAATTCCAAAGATAATTAAGAAAATGCTTGTTCATATGATTTTATCTGCAGAAACTTGCATTTAATCAATCAATGTTCTTGTGCAAGCAGAAGAGATGCCAAGAAAAATGCCAATTTTGCAGAAATATAGGGAAACCGCGACACTTCCTCTAATTCATTTAACAGTTCACATGCAATCAAACAATGTATAGGAAATCACAAGTAATGATTTTTATCCACAGAAAACTGCTTGGATTGGTAAATATATTGATTTTCAATTGCTTCTGCAGGAGTTATTCCTATGAAATTATCAAACAAGCAAACCAGAAATGTAAACTTTCGCCAAGATTTCTCTAATAAGTTCAAAAACTCCACGTGAAATTATATGATAAATAAGGAAATGCATCTTCCAGAAATTATGTCAATGCAACATTGCATTACCGGTAAACCGATTTTCACGCAGTGCAGATAATTCCTTTGGAGTTGAAGTTTAAACTTAACACCAAGGTTTCTCTAAAATTTTCACAATTTCACATGAAATTCCAATTATAGCTAACAAAACGGTCTTCTAATGGCTCTATTCACAGAAAATTCCAGTGCTAATGTGTATCTACGACTGATATTCCTCATAATTGGACCATGGTCTTGAATTTTGAGCACCAAATCATAAGAATTTGAAGTTCTTTCTCCGTTGGCCAGTCATGATTCATGAATGCTTGACATCTGCATTGTGAAAAGTCTGTTTGTTTATAGTGATTTCCCAGTTCCTCTCAATACTAGCATCATTTGTTTTCCTTTTTCAGTGGAAAAATTTTACCAATATTGACATGAATGTATACATCTTGTTCAATATCATACAGAATGTTCTACATTGGCATATTGTAGATACAGAGTCTTTTCCATTGGAGATACCCTCATATCCAAAACTGTGGAATGGTGCTTATTCTGTTTCAGAACGCTATACAACTGCTGATGCAGTTGAAATTGTACAGTAAGATCTTTGTGCCTTTGGTTTAAAATTGCATTTTGTCCCTTATTGGTGCACCCTGGTAAGATGCTTGATCATGAATTTTGCAGGTATGCACAGAAACGAGGGATTAATGTATTGGCTGAGATTGATGTACCAGGGCATGCTCTCTCATGGTAGTTTTTATCTAAGCATCATTCTACTGTTTATTGTGCAAGGAAAGTAGAATAATTAGGCAAGCAGCCTAGGACAATCAATCAAAATTTTCAAGTCGTTAACAAATCATCAAATCTCTGTTAAAGTTGTTTATGTTAGGAGTCTAGATGTTACAACGAGGACTCCTTTTCACATTTTTCTGTTGTACATTATACGGCCGATTACCCTGATCATTATCAGTCACCATTTTACATAGGAAGATTCATCATCATCTAAGCCTTCTCCCAACTAATTGGGATAGGCTACATGAATCCAGTTACGCTTCATGCTGGCTGCCAACCTGACACAACCCTCTTTTATCCAGGCTTAGGACTGGCAATGAGAGCACAAAACTTCCACAGGAGCCATGTAATAGTCGATTATATTGTTCTAATAGAAGATTATGAATCTTATTATTGTTTTTAATACCCCAAACCAGTTCCCCTTCATGGTGATGGGAATCACTCAACAAAGGCAACCATTAAACCTTTCCCTGCTTTGTCAGTTAAGTGAAATGTAATACATCCGTCTTAACAAGTTGACTCATCAGAAAGTTATTGTAGTTGAAAGCAATGGAGATAATTTTGACTACGTAACAAAACTGCTTTGTAGTTGTGACTTTCAATTCTTTAAAGAGGAGCAGTTGAACTCTGACAATCATTGATTGCATGAAACTAATGAAATTATTATTATTATTTTATTTTTTTGTAGGGGTATTGGCTATCCTTCTCTGTGGCCATCCTTGGATTGTCAGCAGCCACTTGATGTCAGTAATGAGTTTACGTTCAAAGTAATAGATGGAATTCTTTCAGGTGATATTCTATTTCCAACTGGATTTTTGTTCCAGTTATATGACTCTGAAGTGTTATCGAATGTGAATGGGCTGTTATATAGCTCATTCTTAGGCCCATTTAGGTTTAGCATATAGTGGGTATTTTTGCTTTTGTTATTAATGGTATTCTTATAAATATTGAAAATTATGTTAACAGACTGAGAGGTGTGGGGACGTGTGATGCAGACACATGATTTAATGGTAGCATGCAACGTGGAGATTATGAAAGAGTCCATAAAGTAATTCAATTAACATAAGATGCCAACCTACCAGTTAATTAAGAGTAAACAATAGGAAATAAAATCTTATTTAACCTAAATCACATGCTCGCATGCTAAGAAATCACATAAATCAATTAAAACTAGGACCCATAGAAGGATAGACCTTCCAATTTAGCATAGGCACGTTCCACACTCAATAGACAGATTTGTAGGTTTTACGATTAAGGTTAGGAAAGGGGAAAATATGAAATTATGAAAATTAGAGTTCATGGGAATTGGGGATTTTGGACTAGGGTTTTTAAAAATTGGGAAAAATAAGAAATTGAAGATCTATGGTTTATAAGGTTGTAATGGGAAGGAAAAGAGAAAGACAAGAGAATAAGAAGAATACATTTCGAAGAAGAGAGAGGAAAATGTAAGAAGAAGAATAAGTTTCGAAGAAGAGGAAGAGGAAGGATGTACCTTGGGGAATCCACCACCAAAAAAGTTTGTACCCTTCCACAATTCAATTGGAAGTGAGGTTTTTTTTTTTTTTTTTTTTTTTCAAAAAACCCTAGAAAACAATGAGGAAAATTCCTTCACACAAGAGAGCTTCTCTGTCTTTTTTTTTTTTTTTCTTCTTCTCAAATCTCCACTAGGGTTGGAACTCCACCCTCCCTATGCTTTTATAATTAAAAATTCGAAATTAAAATACAACATAATTATGATCATACCACTCACTTAAGTAAAGTGGTCCATCATCCAAAATAAGAATACTAAAACATATATTATCAATCTTTAACCATCAAATAACTACTAAAAATAACAAAAAACATAAAGAAAGCAATATCAGAGTCCAAGGGGCCTAGATCTAAAAGATATGGTAGCCTGATGGCTTGATCGACAAGATCCAACGGTCGAATTGACACAAAATAGAAATTATATGACTAAAATGATCTCCTAAGCAGCCCACATGCATTATCCCAAGGTGGGGTCTTCCTAATGCACATCCAATGCATGTGAGGTCTTCAAAATGGCCCGACAGGCCCCATTTGGAACTCGGTACCTATCCACAAAGAAAGTCGCGCTAATGTGAGTGGTCGTCTCCGTCTCTGGTACATCCGAGTAGGTCCTCTGATGTCCCCATCAGATATTCTGATGCAAATTGGGCCAGTTATCCATCCGATAGGCAATTTATATATGTACGTGGTAATCTTTTTACATGGAAGAGTAAGAAGCAAAGTGTTGCACATGTTCAAGTGCTAAGGCAAAATGCAAAGCACTAGCTCATGCAACATATGAGCTTATTTGGCTAAAAACATTGATGGGTGAACTTGGATTTATAGTTGAGATTCGTATGAAGCTGGACTGTAATAATCAAGCAGCCTCTCATATTACCAGCAACCCTGTCTATTATGAAAGGACCAAGCACATTGAAGTTGATCGCCGCTTCATCAGGGAGGAGGTTGTAGTTGAGGAAATTGGTGTGCAACTTGTCGTCCCAAGAGCCTGATAGTTATATTTATGAAAACTCCGTCTCGTACTCAATTGGATTGTCTCTTTATCAAGTTGGGCATTTATGACTTGAGGGGGAGTATTATCGAATATGAATGAGGGCTGTTATATGGCTCATTGTTAGGCCCATCTAGGTTTAGGATGTAATGAGTAATTTTGCTTTTGTTATTGATGGCATTCTTGTAAATATTGAAAATTATATTAATAGACTTAAGAGAAGTGGGGACGTGTGAACCCTAATCCTCATTCTCTTTCTCTCATTCTCTCTCCTTTCTTCTCTTTTTCTTCATTTTTTTCCTTCTCTTTCCTGCTTTCTCAATCTGTCCACATGAAGCATGATGCTATAGAGAACGTTTTGATTGTTAATTACTAATGGTCATTATATTTCCTTAAACTTTTCATGTTCAGATTTCAGCAAGGTATTCAAGTTCAGATTTGTTCACTTGGGAGGTGATGAGGTTGACACAAGTAAGTCCGAAGCATGCAATTATGCATTTACCTTTAGTTGCCATTCTTCTTACTAAAATAATTATTAACTATATATGCAATCCTCTCTTCCTATAGATGTTTCTATTTTTGTCATTTATATATCATTTGTGTTGAAAATATTTATTCACACAATGGCATTCATGTTCACCTGGTCAAATTATCCAAAAGAACATGCCATAGCTATGTACTTGATATACTATCTTCATGATGATGCTTTGAGAAGAATGGGCATTATGCATGTTACAATCTGTAAATAAAATGCTTTGTGTTAGTTTTTTTTTTTTTTTCCATGCACATCTAAAATGCAATTCGGATGAGAGAAATGGTTTTAATAATAGAGATGTGGGAATTTTTTCTCGAGGCACCATGGCATGCTTTTAGATGTTGGTTGCAAGCCCAGTTTCAAGATCTATCTTGACACGACTATCATGATATTATACCTTTCTTCTTTTATTTTATCGTCAGTGTTTTTCCCCCGTCTTAGCCTTTATTGCAACACCAACTGCCCAAACAATGCTTACAACCAGGCCTTTTCAAATATGAAGGGAAGCTTATGGATCCGGATGATGGTACATTGAAAAGTGGAAATGGACCTTAGGAGAATTGTTCACTACACGAGCAAATGGAATTACTTTCTTGTACTCACCATTCTCTGGGACGGTCAATCTGCAATTGCTTATTGACCTCTCAGAAGTCAATCTGCCATAAAAGGGATACCTTGACATTTACATGTGATACTGGTATGATGTGATATTACATGTGCAATAAAAATAGTTAATGGTGAATTTAAGAAACAAGTGCTTATAAACCAGAGGTCAGGACAATTAGATCAATCTGAATGTTTAACAATAAGCTATCTAAAGTGTGTCTAACGACCTGGACAGTTTGATTGTGTTAATGCATTCCACATGTTAAATTTCCAAGTGTCAAAGTATCAAATATAACATTCTGCCGAAGTATTGAACTCCTTAGTGATGACATATGGAATACATAATTTTGGAGAAATCTCCTTTTAGTTTTATTTTATTTGTAGCCCCAAAAGGTCTTATTTATAGAGATATACAACCTATTAATCTCACTATACATGGAAGAAAAGTAAATCAAAATATTACAATATGGCTCTACATGGAAACCACGACATTACAATCTATCTATAATAGCTGAGGAGGAGGCACTCTTAACTCGGCTTGTTGATAGACCTGCAAAGAATCAGGAGATAAACTTACCACAGGTGGTAAATCAGGAAAGTGGGTTAATCCTCCAGAACCAACAGAAGAGGTAGCCGAAGTGGGTGAGATTGGAGTATGAAAGGGAATATTTTCCAAGAAAACAACATTCCTTGACACATGAACACAACGAGCAATAGGATCATAGCAATGGTAACCTTTCCAAGTCTCTTCGATTCCAAGAAACACGCAACGAACAGATTTTGGAGAAAGTTTATTGCATGCTTCTGAAGAAAGATGAACGTAACAAACACAACTAAAGATATGAAACAAAGAGTAAAAAGAAAGGGAACTGAATAAAACAAAGTGCGGAAAGACATTATGAACGTAGGGCCTTAATCTTTTTCTCAAATTGGGTTGCAACCATCATGTAGAACCGTTTAAAGGTTGCGAAAACTTATGACTTGGAGTTCAAGAAATATATCCATGTATATCTTAAGAAGTCATCAATAAATATCACATAATATCTCAAGCCAGACATTGATAGAATTGGAGAAGGTCCCCAAACATTAGAGTGCACAAGCTCGAAAGGAGCTTTGGATCGAGAAGTACGAAGAGAAAAATGCAAACTTTTACTTTTAAATAAATAACATGAAGGGCAAGAGAAATCAATAGAAGTTTTATTAACTTTCAATTTTTCTAAAATACCAGAAGTAATTAAGTATGATAACCTATCTGAATGCGGATGCCCAAGACGACAATGGCAGAGTTTCCACATTTGATTAGCATTACTAATCTCAGTAGAAGAAGGAGAAAAGAAACAAGAAAACGGAGTAACTAAGCTGTCAAGATCAAGCAAGAAGAGCCATCCTTCTCTCCTACTCATCCCAACTACTTTCCATGTTGCCAGATCCTGCACAAAACAACAATCGAGAAGAAAGATTACTAAGCAATGGTTCTGTACAAGCTAAACCACCGGGATAAGATTAACAGACAAACGGAGGACATGAAAGACATCAGTCAAAGTAAATATATGATGTGGAGAAGGAGAAAATGATAATGACCCAACAAAAGAAATATGTAACTTTGCTCCATTAGCAGTAGAGATGGCTTGATTATCTTTGTATGGTTGAACATTGTGAAGATAGGAGACAGTACCTGTCATGTGGTTGGATGCACTAGAATCAAATTACCAAGAACGCCTACAAGCTTTACCTGACAGTCCAGCAACAGACAAAGCTTGTATGATATGCTAGATCATCTCTTGAGAGAGAGGTCCACCAGTAGGGGGAGTAGACAAAGCAGTAGCAGACGAGTCCTCATATGCAGTTAAATAAGATTTTCCTCTATCCTTATTTTGATTTAAAAAAAAAAAAAAAAAAAAAAAACGTGTTTCAAGGATTGGAATATCTTATGTTCTAAAATAATGAGGAAATTTAGATGAAAGAACACTCATGATCAATCATTTCATTAATATGGATTTTTATTACATCCTTACACTGCCCTTGATTCTAAAACAGAGTACAGTCAATTGTAAAACTTTGAATAATAATTGAAAACAACAATTCCGGCAGCATTTCAGCCCTGTAAAGTGCCCATCGAAATGACAAAAGAGTTGCACGGGTTTAAAACCCGTGTTTCACGCTGATACACAAGCTAAAAGTCTTGAACAAATTGCGCATGACAACTGTTGCATGGTCGCACAACAGGCTCATTCTCTATTCTCTTCCTTCCACCCGCGGGCTTCTCGATACCTGACTTCCTCAATTCTTCTACTCCAGGAACTCTCAAATGTCCCAAGTCTCCAAATGATAAGGGTAATGGGGTATTTATAGGAACCAGCACGCAGGAATCACCAAATGTACATAACGCAACCTTGTTGCACGGGTGCACAACACTTCTCTATTTTGCAGTCGCACAATTCATACATGTTACGCGAGATGCATATTGCGCGGTCGCGCCACTAATCTTCCCATCTTGTCCTGCTTCCTCACCCCATGGCAACATAACCCTTTTTCATGTCTTTTTTATTCAATTACGCGGTCGTGCAACATATTCCCGTTGCACGGACGTGCAACACATACTTGTTGCGCGAGCGCGCAATTGATTTTTTGTGCCTCAACAATCCTTGTTCTTCTTCTTTCAACATTCATGGGTACTATGGCCATGAATCTTGCAATATGTACAAAAAGGACTATCTTTGCAGGTCGTCGCGAGATGACCGAACTTCTTACACCAATTGCATTGGATGCGAGACATGTCCTGTTTTCCTGGTGTAGAAGAATATGCCAAAAGGATTGTATCTGAGGTGCCAGCTAGCTGGGGCGGGCTCGAAAGTGCTATGAGATGTTGCTCTTCTGTCAACAAATCAAATATCATAACACTAATTGTAGGAAGTGGACTTAGATTGAGTAACGCGGCTCGACAATGCTCAAACTCAGGGCGTAGTTTCATAAGAAATTGACGAACACAGGTGCCTTCATCGACATCTCAGTCCAAATGGCCATGATAGCATTATAGAATTCCTGAACGGTCTGATCACCTTGGGTGATTTGAGCCAATTCTTGCATTAGCCTATATAACCGAGCATCATTACTCTACTGATAGATCATTTTTAAATGATCCCACATTGCCTTCGCAGTTCGATGAGGAGTTGGGCCCACAACAATTGTCTTATCAACTGAATCTAATATCCATGTGACTATCTTTCCGTTCTTCATTTTCCAATTAGCCATTTCCTTTAGCTGGTTTGTTGTAGGAATAGGATCTGTACCATCAACTATACCCCACAATCCACACCCTTAAAGAAAGTTCTTAATGTGAATGGACCAAAGTCCATAATTTTTGCCATCAAAGGTACAACGAAACGAAAACTCTCGATCCATAATGGAAAGATATATGCTTGACGTACTCGAGCAGCAGATAGATATGCGCGTAGCTTGCTAACAGAGAGCAATCAGATAGGTCAGATGCGTTCACCTGGATGCAATGTTAGGGGCCCGGAATAGACGGTTGCAATTATCAACCTAGTAAGATAGTATGTGGGTGGCACTAATATGCTCCAAACGCACACTGTAATCTGCAATGGACAACGAATCTTCAAAGGTGGGTCACGATCTGCAACCAGGTCTGTTTTAATCAACAGAGATCATCTAATATGAATGACAACAGTAGGTCGATAAATCTCAAACGGCGGCAGTTGTTTGGGGTTGAATGGCGCTAGTGCTGTTGATGGCGTTGATGTTGTTGATGGCAGCAACAAATCTTCAACGAATCATGAACAGAGAGGGGTTACAGGAATAATCTGGAATGGAAGGGTTACGACAGCCTGTGGTAACAATTGGCGATCAACGGTAGTAATGGCAAACGTAGAGACGAGCAACAATGGCAGCATCGGCGTTGATAGTAATGGCAAAGGCATTCTTGACAAAACCGTACCAACAATGGTGTCCATAGCAGAGATGAGCGACGACAGTGCCAGTGATGCTAGTCGACAATGGCAGAGGCCGAGGATGCAGCCACGAGAAGGAAGCATCCGAAGATATACCAGAAGCAGTCGGAGATGATGATAGCAGAGACGAATCGAGTCTCTGGTCAACAATGGGCCGGATTTCTAGAACGGGGAAGACAGATGGGGTTTGGATGGGTGTTGATGACGAGCACGCTAACAGAGTCACAATAGAGGAGATGGCAGGAATCGATTTGGGGCAGATGGTTACAGAGGTTTGGTGATGCAGGACAATTAACCACTTGCTCTAAAAGCTCAAACTGTTAGAGTATGGCAAATTAATCCTCTTATCTCATAGCCCAAGCCCCACATCTCATGGGTTTTTAGGACCTCGGCCGAACCCCCTTCGTGGGCCCCAAATCACATGGGCCGCCCACCCCGAGTGTGTCCCCGCATTCCACAGGCTACCCCACTCGAGCCCGGTGTGAAATGCGCATTTATCACCTCTGGTGAGGAGTCTCGAACACGAGACCTCCTCCATAGGCCGCACCCACCTCGAGTGTGCCCCTGTATCCCACAAGCGACCCCACTCGAGCCCAGTGTGAAAATGTCCCTGCATTAATCACCCCCGGTGAGGAGTCTCGAACCCGAGACCTCCCGCTCTGATACCAATTTGATGCAGGACAATTAACCACTTGCTCTAAAAGCTCGAACTGTTAGAGTATGGCGAATTAATCCTTTTATCTCATAGCCCAGGCCCCACATCTCATGGGTTTTTAGGACCTCGGCCGAACCCCCTTCGTGGGCCCCAAATCACATGGGCCGCCCACCCTGAGTGTGTCCCTGCATCTCACAGGTTACCCCACTCGAGCCCGGTGTGAAATGCGCATTAATCACCTCTGGTGAGGAGTCTCGAACACGAGACCTCCTCCGTAGGCCGCACCCACCTCGAGTGTGCCCCTGTATCCCACAAGCGACCCCACTCGAGCCCAGTGTGAAAATGCTCCTGCATTATTTGGGATCTGAGGAAGATCGGTAGAGATGGCAGCGGCGAGAGGAGATTAGTGGAGATAGTAGGAGGTTGGGTTTTACTTGATTGGGCGTAGGGGTTGGGTTTGCGACAACTATAATTGGGAACCTGAAGATGGGGTTTGTAGAGGTGTGTGTGACAGGTGGTAGGGTTCTGACGTTGCTATGACAAGACAGGAGCAATGCGGGCACAACCACGAGCGATATTTGGATTAGTGACTACGATGAGGACCACGATGGTAGAGGACTGAAGGATCGATGGCTCAAATGTGTTGCTTTGATACCATGATAACATATGAAATACAAAATTTTGGAGAATTCTCCTTTTAGTTTTTGGTTGCATTGATCTAGCCCCAAAAGGTCGTATTTATAGAGATATGCAACCTATGAATCTCGTTATACATGGAAGAAAAGTAAATTAAAATATTACAATATGGCTATACATGGAAACCACAATATTACAATCTGGTTATAATAGCTATCACTTGGAACCACCTCTCCACCCTTTTCCTACATCTTGCAAACCATTCCCTCTCTTTCCACATGCATTGCAAGTGCCATATCCAATAGTGTTGTTAATCTTTGTCAGAACACCTTATTGTGCCGTGATTAGGTGGACTTTAAACTATGGCTCGTCCATTCCATGGAGATGTCCTTTTCTTTGTCATGATCAATGAGATTATTGATTATTTTTATTTATATAGTTATTTATTTTTGGAGGATTTGGAGGTCTCATTATGTCATTTTTTTAGGGAAGCCAAAAGAGATTGGTGATTAGAGCTGTACACAAGTCGAACCGAGTCTAGCTTGGCACGGCTCGGCTCACGGCCAGTAACTCACCCCAGCTCGAACTCGGCTCGGTTTGGTCAACAGCTTGGGCCAGTTTGAGCCAAATTCAAGCCGAGTTCAAGCCTATGCAACATTTTCTCAAACACATATAGTGCACCTTCAATTTTTCACAGAATGCAAAACAGTAACAGCAATATACGGGTATTTCATCAAACACTGTACGGGCAACATCAAAATCATGATTTGAGGTCACTTTTATAATGTGAAGTTGTTTTTTTCTAGTGATTTGTTTCGTATCCATTCCTCGCTCGCCACTAGCCGATCTCACCGAGAATGTATGCACCCAAAATAGCACTTCATTGAGTCATTTCATCAAACACTTGGCGAGCAACATGAATATCAAAATAACCGAGTCACCGAGCAGATTCGATACGAGTCAATTCGAGTTGAGGTTCGATCTGAGTTGAGTCAAGCTTAAGCAAGCTCGAACTCAGCTCAAAATTTTTTCGAGCTAAAAAAATCAGCTCGACTAGGCTCGAACTCAATTTCGAACCGAGTTGAATCAAGCTTTTTCGAGTCGAGTTAACTGAGCTAACTCGGTTCGTGTACAACTCTATTGGTGACATTTTGGCTTAAGGGGAATTCGTCTTTGTTTGTTGGGAGTTTCTTCCTTGTTGGTAATTAGCATGGCTGGTGCAACCTGGTTATTGAGTAAATGAGATCTTGACATGAAAGAAATGGATAAGTGTACATCCTTAACAATATTTGAGTAGAGAGGGAGAGAACTTTATTGATATCAAACTTCTCTAACGATACTAGAGAAAAAGTCACACTTAAATATTATAATGCCTACATTCTCTTTGTTGAGATGTGGAGCCACATCTAGGGCCGCCTTCGACTAGTCGTAGGAACTGTTCGACTGGTCGTAGGGGCCTGTTCGACCGATCGTGGACCGTCTCGACTCAAAGTCCACGAGTCTTGTTTTTCATATCCTGGTCCTTCGACTAGTCGTAGGAATTGTTTGACCAGTCGTAGCTTCCCTTCGACTAGTCGTAGGTTACGCAGATTCGTTTATGAATCTGATGCGGACTGCGGATTTTGGTGTCGCCTTTCGCAAGGGTGCGGAAGGGAAGTTGCCTAAACTATATATAGGTGTTCCTAGGGCTTTTCTAGGTGTATTGGAATATTGGGAAAATAATTCTAAGGTGTGGGCAAAGGGTTTTCTATGTTCTTCCAAGGGAGAGGTTAGTATATTGCCTTGTAATCTTTGTTCTTCATAGTGGAAGTTTGCATCCGTGGTTTTTTACCTTAGTTTGGGGTTTTTCCACGTATATCTTGTCTTAGGTTTGTTTTGGATTACTTTGATCTACTTCTAGTTATATTTCTTCTTGTTTATCGTTTGTGGGTGAGGCCTGAGATTGGATCTAGGCCCACTGCGTTGTTGGCGTGCTGCGCAACAACTGGTATCAGAGCTATTGGGAGCAATGACAGAAGAAGGAAAAACTAGAATTGAGAAGTTTGATGGTTCAAACTTTGCCTTCTGGAAGATGCAGATGGAAGATTATCTGTATCAGAAAGACCTCATATTCCTCTAGGAGGAAAAGAGAAGAAACCAGAAAAGATGACAGATGATGAATGGTTTTTACTGGATAGGAAGGCTTTAGGAACGATCCGACTCTCTTTGTCTAAGAGCGTTGCCTTAATATATCCAAGGTGAAAACTACAAAAGAATTAATGGAAGCCTTAGCCACCATGTATGAAAAACCTCTGCATCCAACAAGGTTCATCTAATGAAACAGCTATTCAACATGAAGATGTCAGATGGTGGGAGCGTGGCTGAACATCTAAACGAGTTCAAACAGTCACGAGCCAGTTGGAATCCGTTGGTATTGTTTTTGAGGATGAGGTCAGGGCATTATTGATCTTGTCCAGTTTGCCAGACAGTTGGGATGGTTTGGTGATTGCTGTGAGCAATTCCTCAGGGTCGACAAAGCTGAAATTTGATGATGTGGCCGGTCTAATTCTCAGTGAAGAATCTAGAAGGAAGGCATCAGGAGTTTCAGGGATTCAGGGAATGCTCTAAACGTTGAAGGAAGAGGAAGATCGCTGAACAAAGGAGGCCATAAACACGGGTATTCTAAGTCGAGGAAGAAGTCCAAGGGACCGAAGACAAAGCGGGTGTTGGCATTGCGGCAAGAAGGGGTACATGAAACGTAATTGCAGGCGCTCAAGAAACAAGAAGGAAGCTCTCAAGGCGGGAAGGATTTAGTGAATCTATCTGAGGAGAGTGACACAGAGGCGTTGATCTTGTCTCTTGATGCGAGGAATGAGTCTTGGGTTATAGATTCGGGTGCTTCGTTTCATGTCACTTCGTGTAAAGAAGTTCTGCGTGATTATGTGTCAGGTGACTTTGGGAGAGTCTACCTGGGTGATGATGAGCCGTGCAGTATTGTTGGAAAGGAGGACGTTCAGGTCAATCAGAAAGACGGAACGGTTTTGAAATTGAAGGATGTCAGACATGTACCGAGTTTGAGAAGGAATCTGATCTCAGTGAGGCAGTTGGCCGATACCGGTTATGTGACGACATTCACCAGTGACTCCTGGAAGATCACAAAAGGTGCCTTGGTGATATCTTGAGGCAAAAAGGAAGGTACTTTGTACGTGACTTCAGGATCTTATAGTTCACTCCGCAGTCGCATCAACTGAAGTGAATGGGCAGTTATGGCATCAGAGGTTGGGACATATGAGTGAGAAGGGAATGAAAGTGTTATTGTCTAAAGGGAAGCTACCAGGGCTAAAGTCTATTGACTTGGAATTCTGCGAGGACTGCGTGTATGGCAAGCAGAAGAGGGTGAGCTTCAAGAAGACGGAACGAGCTCCAAAGACGCATCTGTTGGAGCTTGTACACACTGATGTATGGGGACCAGCACAGGTATTATCTCTGTGGCTCACGTTATTTTGTAACTTTTATTGATGATGCTAGTAGAAAACTGTGGGTCTATTTCTTAAAGCATAAATCTGATGTATTTGATGTATTTAAGAAGTGGAAAGTTGTGGTAGAAAATGAGACAGGTAAAACAGTAAAGTGTCTCAGATCTGATAATGGGGGAGAGTATTGTGATAAGAGATTTGAGGAGTATTGTGCAGCAAATGGAATCAAACATCAGAAAATGATTCCAGGGACACCGCAGCAGAATGGTGTGGCTAAGCGCATTAACAGGAGCATTCTTGAGTGCGCAAGAGCATGAGGTTACATGCAGGGTTGCCCAAACCTTTTAGGCAGATGCTATGAATACTGCCGCCTATCTCATCAATAGAAGTCCCTCAGCACCATTGAATGGTGGGCTACCAGAAGAAACGTGGACTGGGAAAGAAGTGAACCTTGCACATCTCAGAGTGTTTGGTTGCACTTCATATGTTCCCATTGATGCAGAGCACAGAAACAAGCTGGATGCGAAGTCCAGGAGGTGCACGTTTATAGGCTACGGGCAGCATGATTTTGGCTACAGGTTTTGGGATGCAGAAAACAAGAAAATCATCAGAAGCAAGGACATAGTCTTCAATGAAAAAGTGATGCATAAGGACAGTGTGCAGAAACTAAGGCCAAGAAAATGATTCGTAGAGTTGGAAGAGTTACCGGACACGGGTGTTACAGCGCCACAGGATAATCATGCACAAGAGCATTATGAGGCAGAGCCTCAGACACCGGTTATGGAGGTCTACTTGGGAGAGGAGGCCCACAGTCTGATATCACCCTCCTTACATTATCTACTGCTGACAGATAATGGTGAGTCAGAGTGTTTTGAAGAGGCATTACATTCAGATACGCGGGTTAAGTGGGAGCAGGCCATGGATGATGAGATAGACTCTCTTGAGTCTAATCGTACATGAGAGCCAGTCACTCTACCCAAGGGTAAGAAAGCTCTTCATAACAAGTGGGTTTACAGACTGAAGGAGGAGCACGATGGTTCAAAACGGTACAAGGCCATATTGGTTGTGAAAGGGTTTCAAACAAAAGGCAGGTATCGATTTTACTGAAATATTTTCACCTGTGGTGAAAATGTCTACGATTCGCATGGTCTTGAGTATAGTGGCTTCAAAGGACTTACATCTAGAGCAGCTAGATGTTAAGACAGCCTTTCTTCATGGGGATCTTGAAGAAGAGATATATATGCATCAGCCGACAGGATACGTGGCACCAGGAAAAGAGAACAGGGTGTGTAGACTGAAAAAAAGTTTATATGGCCTGAAGCAAGCTCCGAGGCAGTGGTACAAGAAGTTTGACAGTTTCATGTAGAGAAACGGTTTTAGGAGATGTCATGCAGACCACTGTTATTACTTGAAGAAGTTTGATACGTCGTACATCATCCTTCTTCTGTACGTTGATGATATGCTTGTGGCCGGTTCAAGCATGAAGGACATCTCAGATCTCAAAAGACAACTGTCTAGAGAATTTGCCATGAAGGATTTAGGAGCTGCAAAAGAAATCCTAGGCATGAGGATAAAGCGTGACAGGGAAAACAAGAAACTGGTTTTGTCACAGGCTGAGTACATAGCTAAGGTACTTAATCAATTCAATATGGAAGGTGCTAAGCCGGTTAGCACTCCATTAGTCAACCACTTCAAGCTATCTAAGGAGCAAGGTGCAAAGACGCAGGAGGAACGGGACTACATGGCTAAAGTCTCATACGCATCCGCTATTAGGAGTCTCATGTATGCTGTGGTGAGCACGAGGCCAGACATTGCTCAAGCAGTGAGAGTTATTAGCAGGTTCATGAACAACCCCGGGAAGGAACATTGGGAAGCTGTGAAGTGGATCCTTAGATACTTGATAGGTACTAAGGGTGTAGGGTTGTGCTATGGTGGATCGAAATCAAGCTACAAGGCTACGTGGATTCAGATTTGGCAGGAGATATCGACAGCAGAAGAAAACACTACATGTTATGTCTTTACTCTGGGTAGTGCTGCAGTCAGTTGGGTCTCTCAGTTACAGAAGATAGTATCTATCAGTACGACAGAAGCAGAATATGTTGCGGCTACAGAAGCATGCAAGGAGATGGTGGGATGCAAGGTTTTATGGAAGAGTTGGGTAAGAAGCAAGCAGATTGCAAGTTGTACAGTGACAGTCAGAGTGCAATACACTTGGCTAAGAATTCAGCCTTTCATTTAAGGACCAAGCATATTGCCATCAGATATCACTTCATACGTTCGTTACTGGAAGATGGATCGATTGCTCTGGAGAAGATTTATACAAGTGAGAATCCTGCGGATATGTTGACCAAGGCGGTCACACGGGAGAAGTTGAAGCTCTGTTCAGCTTTGATTGGTCTTCAGGCATGAAGACTGGGAGGTGGTGCACTCCGGATGAAGAAGACGAAGGTTTATGGCGATGTGTATCCAAGTGGAAGATTGTTGAGATGTGGAGCCACATCTAGGGCCACCTTCGACTAGTCGTAGGAACTGTTCGACTGGTCGTAGGGGCCTATTCGATCGGTCGTGGACCGCTCGACTCAAAGTCCAGCGAGTCCTGTTTTTTCATATCCTGGTCCTTCGACTAGTCGTAGGAATTGTTCGACTAGTGTTCAGACCAGTCGTAGCTCGACTAGTCGTAGCTTCCCTTCGACTAGTTGTAGGTTACGCAGATTCGTTTCCGAATCTGATACGGACTGCGGATTTTGGTGTCGCCTTTCGCAAGGGTGCGGAAGGGAAGTTGCCTAAACTATATATAGGTGTTCCTAGGGCTTTTCTAGTGTATTGGAATATTGGAAGTTTGCATCCGTGGTTTTTACCCTAGTTTGGGGTTTTTCCACGTATATTTTGTCTTATGGTTTGTTTTGGATTGCTTTGATCTACTTCTAGTTTATTTTTCTTCTTGTTTATCGTTTGTGGGTGAGGCCTGAGATTGGATCTAGGCCCACTGCGTTGTTGGCGTGCTGCGCAACACTCTTCTCATTCTTCCTTCTTTGAGTTCCTCTTGATCTTGAGTATGGTTAAAAAGACGATAGTCTACCTTCTTGGTAGTGCAAATCAACGATAGACACTATTCTGGTATTAGGACCAGATACAGACTCAATGAGGGTATGGACTCAGTTGAATCCCAGGAACAATATGCAAGAGCTCTTTTGCACCATTGGAGGCGTTAACTATCTTTAAGAAGTGGCATTGTAGTACCATCTGAGCTGAAATTCTTCAAATGGGCCATCCACTTAACAACAAATCTAACAGGGAAAACTTCAAAGCTACTGACTTAACCTTTCAATTTTCCACCTTTTCTGCCTTGCTTAGCCAATCGATGAAGTCGTTAACAAGCAACTAACCATGGAATTGCATAATTTTTACCTTAATTTTGGGCTCTTTGTTATGTTACAACAATCAAAGGATTTGATCATTGGTGTCTTCACAAACCAGGGTCACCTATTGTTGATTAGGAATTTGATGGAGACCTTTCACTATATGTCCACATGCTCCAACTTGGGTCTCTAGATTTCCTCCATGCTGGAGTTCTCCCTCTTAATTAGTGAGATTTCCTGTCGTATGCACGGTTGATCTACTCACCTTTTTAGTACGCGGATCAATTTGGTTACCTGTGCAAACTCTTCCTATTTCATCCCTTTCGAAGCCATTAGGAGATGATGTAAAGTAAAATGGTGCAACTTGGTTATCAATGAGATCTTGACACCTAGATCACAAAGAAATGGACAAGAGTACACCCACAACAATATTTGAGTGGATAGGGAGAGAACTTTATTAATCTTCGTATGTTGTATTGTTTATTTCAATAAACAGGTTCACCAAACGTGCTTCTCTGTTAGCTTCTTTTATGATCAATGAGTATTATGTTTTGAGTGATAGTGCTGAACTCATGATTCAACAAGAGAATTTGCTAGACTGTTTAAACTGTTTTCCTTCTGCCTGGAATACTTTTTGGGTAGGAATGACTAAATCTGTATAATCAAAATTTGCCAATACTTAATCATTCAAGTTATGGATTTCAGGATGCTGGATGGTAACTCCTCATGTAAAGAAATGGTAAAAATCTCTGTGACCCATGCCTTTGACACTCTTAAATTTTCAGAAATATCATATCTACAAGTGTGAAATTATTCATCTGCTACTTTTCTAGGTTGTTAAAAACAACAGTAGAACACCTAAGTGATTTTATTTTTATTTTTTTGGAACACCTAAGTGATTAAACATGTTTGAAATGTTTGAGTGGATGAACCTGACGTACATCAAAGTTACGTATGGGTACATATATCAAGTACAGCAAGGATGAAACACGTCAGATCCTCTAAATAAAAAATCTCAGGATATGGGTGCAACACGGATTGGTTACAACTAACGATTACAATCGTGTTTAAACATTTCCTTAACAATATTGCACGTTGGATTACAGCCCAATGGTATGATTCACTTCTTCGACTTAGCCGTTCTCCTAGCAATTTGAGTGGGGTTGTCTAGTGTCCACAGATACTGGACCTGATCTAGGAAAATCTGGAACCTAACATTGGGGATGTTTAGAAATTGGGTTGGGTTGGGTTACCAAATCAGGTCCTGTTGTGTGTGTGGTGTGTGTGTTGGGGGGGAGGGTACTATGGGGTCGACCTCATGGGAGCTTCCCATGAGGTCGAGCTGTGGGCCCCACCATGATATGTGATGGACATCCATCTCATTAATCAGATGCACCCTTCTGTGGTGAGACATGGACCAAAAAATCAGGCCAATCCATGACTTAGGTGGGCCACACCACAAACAATAGTCGAGAGTGGATGCCCACCCATTGAAACCTTCCTAATTGTATATAGGATCCAGTGCGATGCGGTTTAGACATCCAGCCCACCCATTGTGTGTCCCACTTGGATAAACTCAGGTTGTCCAACTGGTTGGACCGCAGTTTACAGTCCACCCACTAGATTACTTCCAACCTGTTAAGTGCTTGTGGCGTCCAATCCTCCTAATAGGTTGGCCCCACCACGAAGATCACCTAATGCAAAAATCAGCCCTATCCAATCATCAAGTGAGTGAACCACACCATAGAAAACAGTGTATAACCATTGATAAATAGCAAAATGCAAGTGTGGTCCACATGATCAGTAGCTGGGGCTGATTTTTGCACGAAGCGTTCCTCATGGTGGGGCCAATCTATTGAATGGGTTGGATTTAGTAAGTTAGAAGTTATTCACTGGGTGGACCATAACCTATGGTCCAACTGGTTGGACTTTTGACCTTCTCGTGTGTGTGTGTGTGAGAGAGAGAGAGAGAGAGATGCTCATCTCCAACTGACTGGATGATAAGTTATCGTCCAACCAGTGGATAAGTTCCTGTGTGTAACATTCACTTGTCCAATGGGTTGGTCCCCCCATGGGGCTCTCTCTCACACAATCTTTCTCCAAGACCCGATGTGAATAGATTCCAGTCAGACTGAACTAAACACTGGCACTCCCCTGCCCATCCCAATGGGTCCCCAACAGGCACCCGAGCCTGATCGGGCTCAGATCCAGTAACTCAAATATGGTATCCAGACCCAAGCTTGACGGGATCCAAACATAGGCCCCTTAGCTGGGTTCAGATACAGGTATGGTAATACCTGACCCAAACACGCCCTGTTGATAGCCCTAAATTTGGGTTGGCTTTTAAATGGTAGATTTTTCAGAAGTTTTAAATTGGTTTTCCACCAACCTTCGTCTTTTACCTAGGTTCTTGCAACCAGCCATGGTAGAGTCTACACCATTCACGTCCTACGCAGTCCCACCTAGTATCGACTCCCCATCCCAATATTGCTTGCATGCCCCAGAGGACGAGCGAGCAAGGCAGAGTCATTGAGGGGCAGTTTAACTGGTGAATGTTGCACACAAATGTACCGCCACTGGATCAAAAGTGGAAAGGACATGCTTTAATAATCCATTCATGCGCATCACTAATTAGATGACAAGGCTTAAGAGAATCATATATACTCCCTTTGCTCGCCCCGCTTTGTTCATATTTAGTAGGTATTGAGTTGAAACCCACAGTAGATCCAAGTATGAGGGAAGGGGCATCTCTTATCTTAACCTGAATACTCAAGAGTTTTAAACTTTGATACTATGTTTTTTTGAAGGATCTGGTTATCATAGGTTACCAGAAGTAGCAGGAAGCAGGGGTAGTTATCTCATTTTGTCCATGCGTGTCTATAAATATTTTAGTCTTGTTGTATCTTCACCATCTTTTCTTGTCTAGCATCTTTTCCTTTCGATAGGCCATGCTCTCTAGGTGTCTCAATTTGTCCATTCTGTATCTCTCTCTATATTCACATTTAGTTTTATTAAAATTTTAATCCTTAGAGACTAAACGACTTTCTAATGTGCAGGTTAAATAAACAAGGACTGAACGGATCTCAAGCTTATGAATACTTTGTCTTGAGAGCACAGAAAATAGCATTGTCCCATGGGTATGAAATTGTCAACTGGTATGTGCCCTCGCTTGCCCTAATGCATGTTCTGCTTCAGTATTCTTTCTTCTTCTTTTTTTCAGATATCACTCATGTATATGCTTTGTGAGGTGAACAGGGAGGAGACATTCAACAACTTCGGCAGCAAATTAAGCCCAAAAACAGTGGTGCACAACTGGTACTTCCTCTGGCATGCTCAATGAGATGTCTATTCATATGTGCCTTTTCTTCTTTTAGCCTTTGTGCATGTATGCATGCATACTGCAGTTAAAAGGTATATAGGATTCAATCAGAGAACACAAGCTACTGGAATGCAAAAGGTCATTCCATTCCTTTGGTAATTAACCAAGCAAATTTTGGGTTTAGTTATCTATAGCAATACATCTTCAACAAGATAAGAAAATGAAGAATAGTGAAACATAAATTGAAAAGGAACAAAATGTCATCAAGCCATAGAGATATTAACAGATTTTTAGTCCATTTACTCAATATGGACTAAAATACATAAAGCCCTTGATGACTGTTGACTGATCTCCTACAGCGGTGGAGTTGCTTATGAAAACCGTTGAAATAAAGATACAATAGATGAGTTGCTTATTAAATCTTTGTTTAATTCTCTTTCTTTCAATGATCAGTCTTTGGGCTGCAGATTGATCTTTACTAGACCGATTTTGATGATAGGCTCGGTGGAGGTGTTGCTCAGAAAGTGGTTGCTGCAGGGCTGAGGTGCATTGTCAGCAACCAGGACAAATGGTATTTGCACTACTTGGATACCTCATGGCAGCAATTTTACATGAACGAGCCACTCACAAACATCACAAACCTGAAACAGCAGAAACTAGTCATTGGGGGTGAGGTATGCATGTGGGGCGAGCACATTGATGGATCAGATATTGAGCAAACCATTTGGCCACGTGCTGCAGCAGCTGCAGGTAATAATTATTTCTTTTTTCTTTTTAATGAGGGTCGGCCGAGCGAGCCAACACTATTTGGGTCCCAGTAATTATGCCGGCCATATGTCTTGATAGCCATACAGCACTCACCATCCATTTCATTTTTATTTATCATTAATTTGTGCATGTACATGGAACTATTAGGAAATTTTCCATAATTTGTCTGGTAAAATAACTGAGATATTCTCGTTTCCAGAAGCACACTAAATTCTTCAGAAAAAGCAGTTAAACAACTCTTGTGGCATACTGCAACTATTTGAAATCTCAGCAACCTGCTGAATCAACATTTGGTATTTGAAACTTGTCCAAAACCAGTGGAGTTCATTGTGGTTTTGAAAAACTTAAATTTACCCTTGCAATAATTGGGTACTTAAATTTACCCTTGCAATAATTGGGTACCTTTGTCGAGCTTCAATCTTTTTCCCCTTCATTTTCTTGTTCTTCTTGTGAAAAGTTGTCTCTTGTGCATAGTGACAGGTTTTGCAAAATCTCTGCTAGGTGGTATACTTGATTACTCTGATCTTAATTCTCTTTTTATCTTTGAGAAAAACATTTATTAAGGTCAACTAAAACCGGCAATTGTTTTGGAGTTTCTTTGAGTGGAAAGATCGGTAGTCTTCTGAACATTTGGGCAGCAACCTTGTATTCCAACCCTGAAAATGATGGGACATCTATGATTTGAGTTAGCCCGTAGCTGTTTCAGCCAATAGTATAGACTTACCACTAACCATGGTCTCTTTTCTTTAGCCGGAACTAGGGCTGGAACTTGGATTTGGGTCAATCCAAACCTGACTGACCCAACCTGAGTTCAGGTCAGGTTGTCGGGGTCCTTGGCTTGGAATAGGGTTGGAAAACTCCAACCCAAATTGAAATCGGGTTGGGTTCAGGTTGAGCAAATTTGGGCCAGGTTAGGTTCGGTACTTCCATTGGGAGCAATAACATGTATATGGGTCAGGTTGGATCAGTTAGGTTTAGAGTTCAGTATAGAGGACTTCAGGTTGGGAACTGCATGTTGGAATTTGGTCCACGTTGGGTTGTGGGTTGGGTCCTCTTGAGGTCAGGTCGGGCTCAGGTTGACCCTCAACCCGACCCAACCCACCCAAGTTGCATCCCTAGCTGAAACCACCATTACACAATGGAATTCATGAATCACTTTTACCATGTTTATTTTTGGAAGAACCTTTTACCTTCTTTCGCAATGTGATTCTTGAGAGAGAGATGAATTTCTTAAAATCCAACTGTATGCTAGCTAACTAAAATGAATGACTGCACTCGATTCTTGAGTAATATGAACCTGCAACAATTGCTTTGATGTATTAGCTTTCAACAAAGCCTAATTTACCCCCAAAAAAAAAACTATATTAAGTTGTTAATCCGTGTGCCTCATTGCCCATTTCCATAAGGTTTTCGACAGATTACACCAGCGTCTGAGTTGAAAATCATTTGGTGAATTTCCAGTAGTAGAGTGGGTCTGGTAAAAATGCATATAGCATTCGTTTGTAGTCTGTTGACTGTCCCCTGCACTGAGCATTCATTTACTGTATGCATGTGCTTCTGTGTCTTCTCTTTGGCTACAAAGAACGTTTGTGGACGCCCTTTGAGAAGCTGGCTAAGGATCCAAAGAAGGTTACAGGAAGGTTGGCTCACTTCAGGTGTCTGCTGAATCAAAGAGGAGTTGCTGCTGCCCCATTGGCCGGACCTGGTCGAGTCGCCCCTGACGAACCAGGCTCTTGCTATAGGCAGTAGTCTGCTCCAATCCACTGGCCAGAAAGTTGCCAAGTTTGTGTAACATTCCACAGGTTGTGATGCGCAAGATTCTTACCCGCGGATTCGACCAATCGATTCCTCGGAAGAAAGGATTGCCTCATTGGTGTCTGAAATTCAGGTAGGATTTTTATTTTTATTTGTATTTTTTGAAATAAAGCATTTTGCCCCCTCAGCATAAATTGAGCAGTGTCATGGGTTAATTTGCCTTGTATTATGTGAAACAGTTTTTCTTGATCAATGCACTCATTGCTTAGCTGCAGTGATAGTTACAGCCATTTTTTAAGTAGTGCATGTCCACTGTACATATAGCATACATTTGCTGCAATCAGGGCCATTCAAATTGAATCCCACTGTGGATGGAGCTTAGCCCATCTGCAATGGACCACACAAATATCAAACATCTCTATTGCCAGGGACACTAGTCCAGTTAAATTTTAGCAAGGCTATAGGCCAGGGCATGCACATGGTGGGGTCCACCTTTTGGATATCTTCGATCTTGCACGTGTGCCACTTCACAACAGTACTAACATACGTGTGGCGTTTGTGCCCAACTTTTTATAAGTACCACTAGCGAGCAGGAAAATTAAAGGGATGATGAAATAGCATGGTGGAGGTTTATACAACCGCAATTGAGTTTTCTAGAAAAGATGGATGACTTATAATACTAAACCCAGGATGGTCCATTCATCAGGCGGGTTACAACGTTGTAATTAATCTATAGCTGTATGTGCATGGCCCACCTGACCAGTGGGTTGTTTCAATTTTTGCTCAATCTAATCTTCATGTGTGGTCCCCCCTTTTAACGGCTCAGATGTTCTACTGAAGTGATGACTGAGTGTATATGTTGAGTGGGGCATTTGTCATCAGACAATATTAAAAGGCAATTGATATCTAGGCGCTTCACACGGTGGTAGTAGAACATTGTACTGAAGTATTACCTATCAGGTGAACAATGGGGGACATTGGCGAGGGTCCACCATGTAGTGTTATGTCATCCGAACCATTCATCAAGCGTGCCCCAGTGATACTGAGAAGGCATTGAGATTCAGAACATTCTAAAATATTGGTGGGCCATGCCAACATAATATATAAATTATAGGCATAAATGTACATTGCTCCTTCTGTGGTGTGATTTACTTGCGCTTCAGCTTCATTTTTTAAGTTCATGCCATAAAATGAATTGAAAAAAAACAGATGCACGGCGTGGATGTAAAACAAATACATCGTGTTGGCCCCACAGCACTCAACGCATGGAAGCCGATTAGCTACTGACAGATTGAGTAGTGAGACTCGCTACTGAAGGGACGTAACCAAGTTCAAGTTCTGTGGCCCTACCATGATGTATGTTTTGTATCTGCACCGTCCATCCATTTGGAGATATCATTTTAGGACATGATAAAAGAACTATTCAAATACAAAGCTCTAGTGGACCTCACAACAGAAAACAGTGGGAGAGTGACTCCCACCGCTAAAAACTTCTAAGGGCCACAAAAGTTTTCGATCAAGCTGATATTTATGGTTTCCCTTCTTTCATGTCTGCGTTAACTTATGAACATGTTGGATCTCAAATAAACATCATGGTAGACCTTAGGAAGGTTCCAATGGTGGGCATCACCCTCCCCCACTGTTTTCTGTGGTGGATTCCACTCAAGCCTTGGATCTGCCTAATTCTTTGGCTCATACCTTAAAATAATCTCTCCGAATGGATGAACTGCGTGGATGCATCACGGTGTGGCTCACAGAACTGGGTGACGTCAATTCAGCAGTGAGTGTGGCGGACGCGGATTGCGTCCTACCCCCGCCCGGACGGCAATTAGTCCGGGCAGGGCTCTGTGGGCCCACCGTGATGTAAGTGTTTTATCCACGCCATTAAACGCTTTCCTCAGATAATTATAATATATGAGCCAAAAAAAGAGGCATGTCTAAGGCTTAATTGGAACACAAATTGCGGATAGAACATCCACCATTAAAAACTTCTTGTGAGCTGGAGAAGTTTCGGGTCAAGCTGATATTTGTGATTTCACTTCATCCACGTCTACATGACATTATAAATAGGTTGGATGGTAAAACAAACATCACGTTAGCCCTTAGAAAGGTTTCAACGGTGAGTGTCATTATCAATGCAGCTTTCTTTGGTGTGGTCCATTGGAGCTGTGTACATGCCTAAGTTTTAGTAGCATATCTTAAAATGATATACCAAAAGAGTTGAACGGCATGGATAAAACGTTTACATCACGGTGGGCCCCACAGAGCCCTGCCCGGACCGATTACCGTCCGGGCGGGGGTAGGACGCAATCCGCGTCCTGAGAGTGGCTACTCAACCCCTCAGTGACTAATCCTCGTATTCAACGCATCAACGCACCGCCGCACCACCGCTGGGAGTAGTGTCCGTGTTGGCCGGCTTCGGATCTACCAAGGTGGGTGGATCCTATGACCGTAGAGCCCACCGTGATATATGATCCTTACATCCACGCCGTCCGTCTGGTTTGAAAGGTTATTTTAGATTATGGTCCAAAAATTGAAGCAGATCAAAATCTCATATGATCATACAGAGGAAACAATGGTGATTGAATACCCACCATTAAGAACTTATTGGGGCCCACCGGAATGTTTATTTGACATCCAACCTGTTGATAAGATCACAAAGACCTGGAAGAAGGGTCCATACAAATATCAGATTAATCCAAAACTTTTGTGGTCCACAGTAAGTTTCGAATGGTCAATCAACACTGTTTACTTTGGTATGGTCCATCTGAGATGTGGATCTGCTTCAATTTTGTTATCATGTGAGCTGTTAAAACGGATGAACGGCGTGGATGTAAGGAATATACATCACAGTGGGCTCCGCAGGTAGTGGATCCACCCACCTCGGTAGCCGCGCCCACCTAATCCGCGTCCGGTGTGTCGATGGTTAGCCCAAAGACAACCCAACGTCGATAGGAGCCTACCGAGGCTTCAACCCAGCGTTCTGAAGGTTCAGCCCTAACACAGTCCACGTTGGGCCGGGTTAGATGAAGAGAGACGCCACCTTTTACTCAGCGTCCTTTCTGAATCCTCCAAACTCGCTTTCTAAATCTAAACCAAAGTCGTATGGATAGAAAATTAAAGATGAAAATACCCCTACTTTTCAAAGCTGTACGAATCTGTCGGAGCAATGGCGATGCTACATTAGGCTATGGTTATAATCCATAGCCATGTATTACAATCCGTAGCTATAAATCTCTTTTTCTGGTATTAGACGATGCCACCATGTATAAGACAGAGTTCTACGGTGGCTCCATGGATATCACGGTACCATCGTGAATATAAGGGTATCTATGTCATTCATCCATATACACCATTTACATGTGACATTTTAGTTATATATATGTACAAGTGAACGACACCCATTGTGAATTTAGTGCGTTGATTACAATTTCATAGTCCACCAAACATGATTTTACTTAATTGGATGTTTTCCATTAGCAAAATTTTAATTTTTATCCCAAACATGGGTTTAGATGGCTACAATACCATAGCATTTTTAATCATGCAATCATTGTGCAATAACGGTGTTAATCTCATCTAATACAATTCAATACCATTCAAATCCATGGACCAAATACGCCCAAAGGGATAACTACTCCGAATCCACAGAGCTGGATATTGAGCAGGACAAACTAGAAATTGAGCGGGACAAACTAAAAATTCAGCGGGGCAAACTGGATATTGAGCGAGGGAAACTGAAAATTGAGCGGAGCAAATTGGAAATTCAGCGGGGTGAACTGAAGATTGAGTGGGGCAAACTAGAAATTGAACGAGGCAAACTGAAAATTCAGCGGGGCGAACTGAAGATTGAGCGGGGCAAACTAGAAATTGAGCAGGGTAAACTGGAAATTAAGCGGGGCAAACTGAAAATTGAGCGAGGGAAACTGAAAATTGAGCTGGGCAAACTGGAAATTGAGCTAGGCAAACTAAAAATTCAACGGAGCAAACTGAAAATTGAGTGCGGGAAACTAAAAATTAAGCGAGGGAAACTAAAAATTGAGCGGGGCAAACTGGAAACTGAGAGGGGCAAACTAAAAATTCAGCAGGACTAACTGAAAATTCAGCCGGACTAACTAGAATTTGAGTGGAGCAAATTGAAAATTAAGCGGGGCAAACTAGAAATTGACCGAGGCAAACTGAAATTTAGCGAGGCAAACTTGGAAATTATATAAGGTATATCAAACGGCGTATATAATGGCATTGAGAAATTATACAGGGTGTATCAAACATTGTATATAATACAACATGAGCGAGGAAACATTTATAGGTTATAAATTTTCATTCAGCAAAAATTTTACAAGACATATCAAACAGTGTATATAATACAACATTTATATCAATCAGTGTATATAAAACAACATCTCACAAAAATTCCCTCTTCCACCCATGCCCTTGATAAGTATCATCTACATGTTATAAATAAACAATAATATGATATCTACTTCCTCCAAAAGTTAGTGAATTTTTGCATGTCTGTTCTCGCTAAGGTGAGACTGCTGCATAATATATTGATAAATTTCATTATGAATATACCACAGCCATAACCATTGTTTTGCTTTGGCACCGATTTATCTTCTTTGGCGGTCCACATCTTCCATTTAAGCGCAGTGATGTCTCCGGTGGCATGGAAGAGAATGGGGAGCGCCTTGGTCATCACTTTGATCTTCTGCTTCTACTTTAATAATGCATTTATGTGTAAACTATCGATAATAACGATCTCTCGTTTTCTTGGATATATGACCATCAAGAACCAATGAGAATTATCATGGTTCATGGGTGCATACACCTGTCCATGTTTCACAAAATAATATATCAATAAAAACATGATAGAACACATTACAGCAATATTTGATGTTTTGTGACAAATGCATTACCTTTCACAACACCAAATGACCTTGGCGTATGGTTTTTCCCGCTGCTTAGCAACTGCGAAAACAGTGGTCATCTCGCTTATTAACTTCGTACATTCTAACGCAGACTTAGAGTCCCGCTATGTGATCAGAGTCGGCATACTTGCTTTAAGGCATTGTGTGTTACAAACATGATCAAAGATCAATATAGCTAAGAATTTTTATTTTTATTTTTTTAAAGAAAACAGATTACTGATAATCCGAATTAAACAATTACCGTAAAATACGTAGGACAGAATTTACAATAATGAGAATATGCTAATGAAAGGTCAGATTGTCTTTCCTCAAGGAATTCAATGTACTTATTGATAGCCTAATCCATAGGATGGTATGATTCAACCATAATTTAATATAAGAGATAAATATATGTAATTCAATGTATATAAACAAAGAATTAGTAATGTTTACCACGCTATCAACCCAAGCATCCTTCACTCATATGGTACTGAACCAACAACCCACTGTCGTTTCCTTATCTGCTTAATACTAGTCATCTAGTTCTTTTAATTCCTGCGTTGATAACATTCTGAAAATTAAGCGGGGCAAATTGAAGATAGAACGGGGCAAACCGGAAATTGAGCGAGGCAAAGTAGAAATTGAGCGGAGCAAACTGAAAATTGAGTGAGGCAAATTAAAAATTGAGCGGGGCAAACTGGAAATTGAGCGAGGGAAACTAGAAAATCAGTGAGGCAAACTGGAAATTTAGCGAGGAAAACTGAAAATTAAGCGGGGCAAACTGGAAATTGAGCAAGAGAAACTGAAAATTAAGCAGAATAACCTACATATTGAGCGAGGGAAATATGAAATTAAGCAAGGCTAACTGGAATAAGAGCGAGGAGAACTTGAAATTCAACAAGGCTAACATGAATTTGAATGAACTTTAAATAAAATTGAACTAGCCTAACACAAATTGAGTTAGGCCCGTCTTGAATGTATGTGGACTATGTGGGACTGAATACTGTATGCGGAATAGGCCCACGGATCTGTCTATGCATGGGACATAATCATCAGATTCAAATGGCTTACCTCACTGTGTCGCCATGGAAGCCGGATAAGAAAACCAGAAATACTGATAGAGCTAGGATCTTCCTCTCCTTCACACCCTTTCTGCAAAACTATAGATGGGACTCGATTTATGCCTTGTGGTGTAGGATCGGGGAGCCAGCTCTCTTTTATAGAGACTGTGGAGAGAGAGTTTGAAACCCATCACAACTCTCTCCCTCCCACGCTCCACATTGTAGTGTCCCAGTTCAACTCAAACTGCTGTCTGCGTAAGACAGCTATAGCATTCCAGCCCATAGTACGCAGAGCTGCGCAGATAGACTACGCAGTGCATCACCTGAAGTGGGGCCCACTGGTCTACTCAATCATCCAGTCCAACTGTATGACAATCCAGACCGTTGATCAGTGAGGCCCACTAAATAGAGTTCTTACATTCTCCCACTTGGGCCTCATTGAGCAACATCAATGATAGTCATATAGAATTATTTGAAAACAAGTTTTGATCCTTTTAAGAAAATATCCAAATGGTTAACCAATGAAAACAGTTGGACAGTATGAGTAATGCTATTCAATCTGGTCCATCAAGATATTCAGTATCGAAACGCAATAGTCATCACAACATTTAATTTTGGCGAAGTGAGACTAAGCGCTCACAGGTACTTTCAATCTTAACGACATAGATCACGAACTAGGAAATGTGGTATAAGGATTACACACTTTAGTGTGATGATATGTGCCTATCCTTAAGAGGTCCAGAAGCTTTTACATGTCTCCAACGAGACACGACTGTAGTTCTACTTACTCAAAATTTGCGCATGTATATAGAGAAGCAGAAATAAATCTTTATATCAAAAAAAAATCATCCAAACAAACTGTATAAAATGAGATCTCTAAGTGTCTGTGAAAATCAAAATACGCTCAACTCCCACTAACTGAAAACACCTGTGGGATCAATGACTCCCATGGATGTTACATGCTCCTGAAATGGTGTGATAGGGAGCCCTTTAGTGAGCGGATCTGCAATCATCTGCTTAGTGCCAATGAATTCCACGGACACTTGATGATTTTGAACCCTTTCCTTTACAACAAGGTACTTGATGTCGATGTGCTTCGACCTTGACGAATGCTTGTTGTTACTAGAGAAGGAAATAGCAGCCGAATTATCGCAAAATATTCTCAATGGTTTCGGGATATGCTCCAGTCCCGCAAACCTGAGAAGAAACTCTGTAACCATAGTGCCTGATTAGATGCCTCATGACAAGTAATAAATTCAGCTTCCATAGTGGATGAAGCTGTGGTAGATTGTTTCACACTTTTTCACGACACAGCTCCTCCCACCATCATGAAGATGTACCCTGAAGTAGACTTCTTAGTGTCAACGCAGCCTGCGAAGTCTGCGTCTGAATATCCGATCAACTCCAACTGATCAGATCTTCTGTATGTGAGTCCGAAGTCTTTTGTTCTCTGAAGGTACCGTAACACTTTCTTTGCAGCTATCCAATGTTGCACTCCTGGATTAAATAGATATCTTCCCAATATTCCAGTGACAAAGGCAATGTCCGGTCGCGTACAGACTTGAGCATACATGATGCTCCCTACTACTGATGCGTACGGAAAATCTTTCATTCGATTCTTTTCCAAATCATTCTTTGGACACTGAAATAAACCAAATTTGTCGCCCTTTACAATAGGCGACTTTCCTGGAGCACAATTTTGCATGCCATACCTTTCGAGTACCCTACTAATGTAGGCCCTCTGTGACAGGCTGAGCAGTCCAAGTGTTCTGTCACGGCGAATCTCAATGCCAATGACGTAAGAAGCTTCACCAAGATCTTTCATTTCAAATCTTTGAGATAAGAATTTCTTGGTGTCACTCAACATCCTGGTATCACTGCTAGCCAACAAAATGTCATCGACATACAAAATCATTATAACGAACTTACTCCCACTGGTTTTAATGTAGATGCATTCATCTGCAGTGTTCTCTACAAAGCCATATGAGGAAATTACTTCATGAAACTTAAGGTACCACTGTCGCGATGCCTGTTTCAACCCATAGATGGACTTCTTAAGTTTACAAACCAAATGTTCTGAGCCAGTAGCTACAAAACCTTCGGGCTGCAACATGTATACATTCTCATTGAGATCCCCATTGAGAAATGCAGTCTTTACATCCATTTGATGTAACTCTAAATCCATATGAGCTACAAGAGCCATTATGATCCTAAATGAGTCTTTTTTAGATACTGGAGAGAAAGTCTCTTTAAAGTCAATGCCCTCACGTTAGTTAAAACCTTGGCAACAAGTCGGGCTTTATACCTTTCGACATTACCTTTGGAGTCCCTTTTGGTTTTAAATATCCATTTAGAACCAATCGGCCTTATTCCAGTATGTAACTCTACAAGATCCCATACTTTATTGTCCTGCCTGAATTTCAACTCATCTTTCATGGCATTAAATCAACGAGAAGGATCAACACTTTGTTTGACTTGTGTAAAGGATTCAGGATCCTTGTCCACCCCTATGTCAAAGTCGTGCTCCTGTAAGTATACGATGTAATCGTCTCGATTTACAGGCCTTCTCTCTCTTTCAGATCTTCTTAATGGTTCAGTTTGCTGGATCTAATCTTGATTTTCCTCATCAGTGGTTTGTATTTGAGGTTCTACGTGGTGTTCTGTAGTGACTGCAGAATCGACTGCACCATTAATGTCCACGTGATCTGGATTGACTATGACTGGAGTCACAGTCCTTTGTTCCTCAAATACAAAATTTCTTATGTTCGTGCTCAACTGTTTTCAGTGTCCTCAATGAATCTAGCATTCCCAGTCTCAACAATCCTAATGGAGTGGGAAGGACAGTAGAATCGATAGCCTTTTGATCTTTCTGGATATCCAATGAAGAAACAACTTACGGTTCTACGATCAAGCTTCTTTTCATGCGCGTTATAAACTTTGGCCTCAGCAGGACAACCCCAAACATGTAGATATCGGAGACTTGGTTTTCTCCCATTCCACAACTCAAAAGGAGTTTTGTTAACTGCTTTGCTGGGAACCCGGTTTAGTATATGAACTGCGGTTTTGATCGCATCACCCCACAGAGATTCTGGCAATGTTGAATTACAGACCATGCTTCGCACCATATCCATAATGGTGCGATTGCGTCTTTCAGCCACTCCATTCTGATCTGGAGTGCCAGGCATAGTGTATTGAGCGACAATGCCACAATCCTGCAGGTATTTAGCGAATGGCCCTGGATTGCGTCCTGGTTCGTCGTATCTGTCATAGTATTCACTACCACGGTCAGATCTGACAACTTTAATTCTCTTATCGAGTTGATTTTCAACTTCAGCCTTATAGATTTTAAAAGCATCCAGGGCATCTGATTTCTCACTGATAAGGTATAGGTACCCGAAGCGAGAATAATCATCTATAAAGGTAATAAAATATTTGTGGTCACTCCATGAGGCTGTAGGGAATAGTCCACAGATATCTGTATGAATAACCTCTAATAGACCTACACTCCTGGTTGCACCTTTCTTTCTCGTTCTAGTTTGTTTCCCTTTTATGCAATCAATGCATACTTGATAGTCAGAGAAGTATAGAGAATGCAAAATTCCTTCTTGCACAAGCCTTTCTAATCTCTTACGAGATATATGGCATAGCCGCCTGTGCCACAACATGGAGGAATTCTCATAGTCTAGTCTTCGCTTGGATCCCACTACATTTCCATGTAAGGTATTAATATTATAGACGTGAGAGACAATCAAGTCTAACTGGTATAAGTTGTTTACTATACATCCGGTTCTAACTTTAATTGAATTAAAGTAAATACCAAAACTTTTATTTCCAAAGTGGAATGAATATCCCAACTTATCCAAACAGGAAATTGAAACTAAATTGCGCCTTATAGATGGCACACAGAATGTATCTACTAAATCCAAGAAATGACCAGACTTTAACTTAAGCCTATAGACTCCTATTGCCTCCACGTCTACCTTGACACCATTGCCTACGTATACTGAGCGCTCCGCATCAGTTGGTGGCCTGGCCTGTAGTAATTCCTGCATAGAAGTGCATATATGAATAGTAGTTCCTGAATCTATCCACCAGGAATCCGCTGACACATCAGTTAGATAAGATTCAAAACAGACAAGAACGAAATGATTACCTTTCTTTATGAGCCAATTCTTAAAGCCTTCGTAGTCATTCTTGAAATGACCCGTCTTATTACAAAAGAAGCACGGTTTCCCTTTAACCCGTTTCCGTTTAGATCCATTTCCAGATTGATTCTCATGGTTTCCAGATGGAAGACCAGAGAATCCATTATTAGAACCTTGTTTCCTCTTCTTCTTGCCTTTATTCCCTTGCCCATGCTCATGACCTGATGTCACCATATTAACATTTTGAACTTTAACCACCTGCCTGATCCTGTCTTCTTCTTGGACACACTGAGTGATAAGTTCATCCAATGTCCACATGTCCTTCAGAGTGTTATAGTTCACCAGGAACGTGCCGAATTGGGGAGGTAGGTTATTCATGATCAAATGAACCAGTTGATCATCAGTGAGTACAAGCCCTAGAGCACGGATCTTAGAAACAACATCGATCTGCTCTACAATGTATTCACAGATGTTGCCTTTTCCATCGTAGGACGAGCGAGTCAATTTATTTAGAAGAATGCCCACCTCAGACTCATCAGATTTCTTGAAACGTTTTCCCATTTCAGTCAGGAAAGTTTTGGCATTGTCTGTATCAGGCATGGCGCCCTTCATGGATTCAGAAATCGAATACTTAATTACTTTCAAGCATGTATCATTTGATCTAAACCATGCAACCCATCGATTATATTCAGCTTCAGTGGCATCATCAGATGGTTCTGGCGGTCCTGGTGTTATCAGGGAAAGATCTAATTGAAGACAGCCCAGTACAACTTCAATGGCGTTCTTCCATTGAGCGTAATTAGATCCATTAAGGGCAGGGACTTGATGCGTATTAGTTGGAATTGAGACTAAAAATAGAAGAGGCACATATATATACTCACATTAGTTGATAATTTCACAAATTAATTTCGTGAATGTAAACAAAATATCAGGCTAAATGAATCAATTCAGTTGTTAAGGAAGGCATCAACTGAATCATCCAAGATAACGATGGGCCCAACCATCTCATTCTGGTGAGAATTTGTTACATCATCATCATTCCTCCTGTGGGAGGTAATAATAACATGCAAGTGATCCTCCTGAACATGAAGCTAAGTGATGTAAGTCATGTAAATCTGAGACACTCAACACCTATGGGTGAGATGAGTCTTTCAGCTTTACATTACCAGCAACATTTACTTCACCCGTTCACTTGACTGCCAAATGGTAATCGTCTGTGTTTTCGTTACCGTACGCATGAAAAGTGAACACAATTGTATGCAATCCTTCTTATCCTAATGTTAAGTCTGTACTTGTAAAGTTTTCATCGATTGAGGTCACTATGGTGGCTAACACAACCGAATCCATCATTACTAGTATAAACTTAGGAGTGCGATTATAATCTTGCCTCAATGGATTATTTCTTAAATTAGTTTAACACGACCTACAAGATGGTTAATATTGATCATTGGAGGATAGAGAAGCTTTTGACAGAAATAGACGGATATATTTTGCTCTCTATAATCCAATGACTTATATAAGACCCTTAAGGATGGGTAGTGGGCCTACGGTTGAAATCTGAATTTAATGTGAAACACTTGGCCCAAATTTGAATGGGCCAATCAACATCCATGCTGAAATTTTCTTATGAGGGTCACTTGTGCCAGGACCATTCCAGATTTGAAAATCTGGTATAAGCACGTGTATATCACCCTAAGAATATATATACAACAATATCTGAACGGACTGAAATCGGGTCCATATACCCGAGCGGGCTGAAATCGGGTCCATCTACCCGAGCCGATTAAAAAAAAAAAAAAACCCAGATATCAAGGGTTTGAGCTGAAAATCATAGCATATCCAAATATCAAGTGGATCATACCACAAGAAACAATGATTTAACAGTTGAAACCTTGCCAGGCCCCACAATGATGTTTCTATCATATTCATAGGATGATGTATACATGAATGAACCGAAAACCCAGATGCAAGCTTCATATAACAATTCAATGGCCCACAAAAAAAAAAACTCCGTTTAGGGCAATATATTAAAATATATGTGAGGTGCATGCTTTCTTGAGTGGAGGGACCATTTTTAGAAAATTCAAGAAATGTTGATGTGCGAAGGGGGTGCGATCCAATGCAGGGTTATTTCCGTCCAAACTAAAGGGGTTTTGCAAAAGTTAAGAGGATGGTGCGATCCAAGGCAGGGATATTTTCGTCCACGGCAAGGGTTTTTTGCCTCTTTTTTTTAGGGGAATGGAGGGAGGTAAACTGGTGAAAGGGATGCATTTGAAAAGCGGGGGTATTTTCGTCTTTAGAATGTGCGCCCCTATCGATTGTGTTTACATTCAGAAACAAGGTTTTGGAGTGTTTAAAAAGACGCTGGGTAAAAGGTAGAGTCTACAATGGTTAATTTCCCTTAGATGAATGTGGATCTTATTGATTTTACATACACACCGTAGATTTTTTTGCCAGCTCATTTCAGGGCATGAGCCTACAAATGAAACACATCCATATCTCAGGCAGACCACACCAGACGAAAGAGCGGTGATTGACGAAAGAGTGGTGATTGAATGGACACCACTAAAAACTTCCTAAGGTCCACCGTACTGTTTATTTGCCATCCAAACTGTTGATAAGTTCACACAGTCCCGGATGAATGGAAAAAACAAATATCAGTTTGATTCAAAACTGTTGTGGCCCAATAAGTGTTCAATCATCACTGCTTCCTGTAGTGTGGTTCATCTAAGATTTGGATATGATTCATTTCTTGTTCCAATGCCCTAAAATGAACTGTAAGAATAGATGGACGACGTGGATATAAAAAATATACATCACGGTGGGCCCCACAATCACAGATCCATCCACATCATGTCCCTAATCCGTGTTCAGGTCGGATAGTCCTGCACGATACCCTGGACTGTTGTCCAGTGTTTCCCAGTGCGGACGGAAAATATTTCAAAATAAGTAGATGGGTTGATCGTAGCCATTTGTTCAGGCCTTTAAAACAACAGCAGAAAACAGACTGTAAATCTAGCGAATGTTTAGCTCTTCTCATAAGTGTATTTTTCTCATGACAGCCAAAACACGGTAGGCTCCAGTAGATGGACGGTCCCGATTGATTCATTACCTTTTCCACCTGTACAGCGGAGAGATAGGTCTACCACGTTCCAATTCAACCGGCTGGCTGTGGATAATTTTTTGGTATAGACCAGACGTACCACTACTTTTTTTCATTTAATCTGCAAAAAGCCTGAATTATAATGTAGAAAAAAAAAAAAACCATAAAGATGAAAATATCCTTACTCTTTTTAATTATTTTACTCTGAAAGTTAGAATATTTTTATCAAAAAATTTATTTTTATACCTTAAAAATTTACTTTGATTATGAAAAAAAAAAAAGAAAGTATAATACAGAAGATCTGAAAAAAAAAGCACAAAAGAGTTGCATGGCCCGCTTCTTTGTGTAGTAGGTAGGCACTTTGGATTTAGGAAAGCGCGGTCCATATCTTATAATCCATACCATTAGTTTGTTGGATCCGCAGTCATTTGACTATTAAATAATGATAAAAACGTATTTTTATTCATGGATTTAAAATAGTCGGTCAGTAAGAAAAATACAGCAGTGGTCCATATTCAATTGAAATTGACCGTTGAGACTTTTAAGTCTAGAAAATTTAGGGCAATCTCCATTCCAAATTTTGAGTCAACAGACCAGCAGTACAGATTACCGAAACATGGGCCACACCTATCAGAATTGAGAAGTCGTGTGTAAACTTCCCACGCATTATACAAATCCTCCCGGAAGGGAATTGCATGGTGTGGCACACACCACCGAACTTGGTAGTGTGTTTGTATTGATGTCACCATGTCGAGCCCACCATTATATATGTATTATATCCACACCGTCCGTCAGTTTTTTGAGATCATTTTAGGTCATGAGCTCAAAAATGAATCAGATCCAAGTGGAATACACCACAGAAAGTAGCCAGGACAATGATATCCACGGTTGAAACTTTCCTAGAGTCCACCATAGGTTTATTTTCCATCTAACCTGTTCATAAAGTCACAAATACCTGGATTAATGGAAAAAAATATCAACGTGATCCAAAACTACTGTGGCCCTTTAAAAGTTTTCAATGGTATGCGTTTAATATCCACTACTTTTTGTGGTGTAGTCCACTTGAGCTTTTGATCTACCTCTTTTTTTTAATAATGACCTAAAATAATCTTTAAAAATGAATGGACGGTATGGATATAACATATACATGATGGTGAGACCTACGTAACTCGATGACGTCAACACACGAGCGAGGTTGGTGGTGTTTTGGCAAACAACGCAATCGGTTTCCAATCCTCCCACGCCCCTCCTGGAAAGGGAAGACCGAAAAGGGAAGAGACCTTTTGGGGAGTGATTTTATACTCTGCCAGAGTATGATGGTTAATATGCAGGCACTCATAAACTGTACATGTCGCATACATTAAATCAAATAAAACTTTATGTAAGTACCTTCGCAATATTTGATTGTTTAAATAATTCCAGCCTTTGATTCGTAATTGATTTTTTTTTTTTTGAAATCCGACAATTGGATTGTTTCATTTTTAATCGTCCAATAAATGTCCACCAATCTCATAATCAAATAACATTAATTAATAGTAGATTTTTGTTCATGATACATCTAAACCGAAACAATAATTTAGACAGTTTAATATGAAATAATTTTATTTTACATATGCGATTTCTAATTAATTTCTAAGTGACTGCATATCATCATCTTACACTGTCGGAGTATCAAAGTTTTTTCTTAAACCTTTTTATTGGCAAAGTTTAATACCAATGTTAGTTTCGCATCATTTAGAAAACAATGGTTGCTCTTCAAACGCAAACAAGGAGGAGTAGCCTTACGGAAATCCAGAACGTCCAATCTCTGATCGTACTGTTTATGGAGCAGAATCTAAAAATTTCACAATGGAGTTGATATTAACATCTAATTTTCTTTAAAACATCTATTTAACTGTGAAAATTGGATGGTTAGGATTTATTACTTAATTCTATTTTAGAGATATTCCTCTTCCACGACAGGACACATAGTTTTAGTGGTCTGGATGTTGTAGATCAGGACCAAATGTGAGGAGGATGAGTCACCACCGTTTTTAAAATGGTGTTAAACTAACATAGAAGTCTACTTATATTCTTAAGCCTCGTAAAAAAAAAAAAAAAAAAAAGAAGAAGAAAGAGGAGAGGCTTTTCTCTCTCTACCGTTCATATCTGTCTCTTGCTCTCTCTGTCTGTGAAAATTTCCAAAAGGAAATAGCAGAAAAGCTGAAGAGAAAATCAAAGAAGGAAAAAGGGAAGAAAAATCATGTCTATTCCATTGAGACTGTTGTTGCCTCTAAATACAGAGTCGTCAGATTGGGCTTCAAAAAGCCTCAAAATCTTCTCCCAACAAAACCCAATTTCTTTCAAGCCTTCCTCCATTAGAAGATGTGGATTTGGGCTTCGAAAATCTCAATCCTCCTCCAAAACTCACACTTCTTCTTCTTCTCTCTCGGTATATACCTCTTTCTCCCTCTCTCATTTGATTATAAAAGAATTGTAGGACTTGTGTGTTTTACTTCCTTTGCCACACACACGCACTCTCCCTCTCTCTCGTCTTTTTTTTTTTTTTTTTTTGGTATTGTTTTGAAGTTTTGGAACTTGGGTTTTCTCAATTGAAGTAGTTAGATTGATGGGCTGTTTTTGGGGGGTTTGTTTTTGTCCCCCTCTTCAAAGGAGTTGGATGAAGAAGATTTGGAACATGGGTTTTTCTTTTAATTTTTAATTCTTTCTATATTATGTCATGGTGTTGTGGAACTTGGGTTTTTATTTTCATTTTGTAGAATAGATTGGTGAAATGCTGTAATTTTATTTGACTTATTTTCACTGTACAGAATGCAACATGGGTTTTGGTTCTAATTCGATTGCTTCTTTTCTCTTGTCTGTTACCCTTTCTTCTTGTATTATGAAGCTTTGGAACCCTCTCTCTCTATTGGGTTTTACTTTCTAATCTCATTTTTTTTTTTTTTTTTTTTTGAAATTTACTGAGCAAAAAAGAAACTACAGCAAAGGGAAAGAATTCCTACAAAGGGTGAAAGATGCTGCACGCCCTCTTTTGCTAAGGAGAATTAGCTGACTGCTATTTCGTAACGGGATTTTAGATCTTTTTTTATTTTATTTTATTCTTTTTTATAAGTTGAAGCCATAATATGGATAGAATGCTATATGAGAATCTCTTGTTTAATTTGCAACTACATGCCCTTTTAAATTGAAGCCATTGTGTTTTATAGTCTGATTTGCTTTTTTTCATTGTGCTTTGTTAATTGAGAGAGCTCTACCATTTCTTTTTCTGTATGTATTGGTTTGCTTTTTAGAAGCTGAAGATATGTTTCATCAAGAGTTAAATTAAAAGCATAACGCTTTTCTTTGAATTTTGAGATTTTTTAGAGGAATGGTACAGTAACTCACATGATGAGTTGAATCACAGCACATATGCCAATGTGGTACACTTGTGTGAGATCCAGACTAATCATTAAGTGGGGGCCAATCAAGAACATGTTCTAGCACAAAAAAATCAGCCCAATCTACTCATCAGGTCAGCCATACTCTGTATGAGCAAAGTGCCCAGTTAGAAAGAAATCGCCATCTATTATCTAACATACACATGTGGCCCACTCGATGAACAGACCAGCCTGGCTTTTTGGATAAAATGTTCACACAGAGCCCCACCTGGTATATGGCCTGATCTCGCTGTATGTCAGGCCAAGCTACTCATTGGGTCAGCCAACCTCTTGTGCAAATCGGTTTTGCATTTCTCTCACATTTATCTATGGATAAACGTAGTGAGTCTTATTTAGCTTTAGATTAGTTGCAGAACTGTGGATTTTAGCAGTCGTAGATCGCACAAACACATCCACAGCTGTTCCCTGTTCAGTATTTCTGTGTTCTTTTTCATTTCCTTCTTCTGAAGTAGGGTTGTCAATGGGTTGGGTTTGGGTCGTGTCCTATTTATCCTTACCCGCGCTAACTTGGTTTGGGTCTTGCCAGGTCCAGGTCTCATTCTTCTCCTTCTCCTTCTCCTTCTCCTTTTCCTTCTCCTTCTTTTCTTTTCTTCTTCTTCTTCTTCTTCTTCTTCTTCTTCCTGGTTTTTTTTTTTTTTTTTTTTTTTTTGAGCAAATAACTATAACTGCATTAAAAGGAGAACAGAAAAATAAAAATAAAAATCAATAACATAAAACATGAAAGGCAAATACAAAGCCAACCCTTTGAAAAACACACCACCCCCAGGTTAAATGAACTATTTAACTGAGGGGGAAATCATCCCTTGCTCTATTCCAGTAAAATGGATCAGTTGCTTTCTATTTAATATGTATATTTGTTTGTGTCTCATTCTTGAAGACCTGGACCAGGATTTGATTGGGTTCAGGTACCCATCAGTTAACCATCGGGTCTTTGTATCTTAGTTTTGAGTCAAGTAAGAGCATTTACATGGTTGGCCCACCCAGCGAATGGATTACAATTGCCTCTTCGACACATACATTGGTGTGTAGACAGGCTCTCCTCTCTTACATGCCTGCGGCTTAGGAAACCGTATTCCTTTGCTAGAATAGTCAATATATTTAATACCTATATTGTTAATCTTAAAACTAACTAGAGCTGACGCAGGAACTGACTTGATCTGTCTCGGCCTCGTTTTAAGTTTTAACCAGGTCCAAGTTGATGCACCCTACTTTGATCCGGCTAGATCTGAATTTTAATGGGGTCTAAAAAGGTGAGACCTGACCCATCCTGACCTGATTTTTTAACGGATCCAAAAATTGGACCAGGACCTGTTAAAATCTGATTGGGCCATCAGGTACCCAGGGATCCGGGTACCCATTAACAGCTCTAGTCTGAAGCTTTGAATTAATTTTTGTTGCAGAATTAAATAAAGGGTGTCTTGGAATTTATTACTCTAATCATAACATGTTATGACAGTCCCTTGAACCGTTCCACTCAAGGGTTATTTGGGCTTGTTAGTTGCAGAATTTAGATTGAAGGAGCTGACTGGTTTATTTGTGTTTACTTGAAACGTTTTTGTCGTATACCTATGATGACATTAGAATCAATTCATTGTATTTTTGGTTTTTACTAATGATTTACTACCAGGGACTGTTTTTTATGTACTGGTATAGTGGCTTTGTGGATGTACAAGAAGAGACCTAGACACCGGTTGTAGGAGGAATGAAGGCGAGAACGGGGCTCAGATGTTTGGCTCTGATGATGAGATCACTACCCAAGTTCCCACACAAGTCCAGTCTGTTGTCGAAGGTCCTGGGACATTGCTGGTGACAGAGCCAAAACCAATCCCTGACCTCGACTATTTACAGGTATGTCATCTTCATATTTAGAGTAAGAAAGTTTTTGTGAAACATGACCATGTCACCTGCATATTTGCCTTCTTGTATGTAATTTATATAAAATGCAGTCTCTCTTCTAGGGCGAGTGCTGCAATCTTGCCTCCTGCTATCTTTCCTGTTCCACATGGGGTTCTTCATTCAAAGAACATTCCAACAAGTCGGATGGATGGATAATGTGAATAACTTGTTATCAATATATTCACTTTCTATGTTTGGAAACTGATCTTCTCCAAGCATGCTATTGGCCATTAGATGATATCTTATACTATAGAGGGAATAAAACTCCCGGTAGAAATTGTGCCATCTGGCTCCCAGCCTGAGCAAAGGGGGGCAGATATTAGGTTGGAAGTCTGTAGTCAAACTTTGCCAACCGACCATGAGAATTCCAGCTTTGAATTTTGGTGGAAAAAGATTCGTAAAGATGATTGATGGGATAAGGCTATTTATGATGATAATAATGGTGGTTGTGATGATGATGGGTGAAGAATTATTAAAAGATAAATAAAATAAAAGGTTAAAATATAGGGATACACTCTCAAATTGCAAAGATTGCCAAGCAAGTATGAATCCCTTCTCTAAGCTAGAGACTTGGCTTCAGAGTTTCCTAAGAATATCGAAGAAAGTGATGGATAACAAAGCACATTTTCCTACATTTGTTCAATCCGATCCACCAACCTCCATAGGTCATTTGAGAAAGACACCCATAGATGCTGCCACACCCTTGCGGGAATTGACTTCGAAAGTAGCTCCCATTGAAGTTTGGCGCAATCAGGTTCTCGAGTCAATGGGATCTCGACACCTGACTGATGCAGGCTCATCTGGGCCCACAACCCATGGCCTAGGCTTAGGCCCATTAAGCCCAAGCTCAACAGCCGACTCATCAATAAGGAGGCCCAAGCCTCCTATTTAGGTAATTAGCTAGCAAAATCAATCAGCTAGATATGATTAATCCATATCCATTAGTCAAACATTTTTAATGCATTCTTATCTCTTTTATCTCTTTTCCATATTTGTAATTGGTTTTCAATGACATTGTGTTTTCCTTATATGTACGTTTCAAAAGCTTATATAAGGGCTTGTGATTAGTAATATGAAGGCAGCTTTGAATTTAATAAAAAATTCTAAATTGTTTCTTTTTACCTTGTGTGATTCTTGTGCTTAGCTTGGAGGTGCCTATGCTTGGGCGGATCCTCTCCATCAGCCAACTGTGCCACTAAATCGCAAAGAAATGGACAAGAGTGCACCTAAAAGAATATTTGAGTAGAGAGGGAGAAATACTTTATTGATTTCAAATTTCTTCTTACAATACTTAAGAAAAACTCATATTGACAAAACTTTAAAATGCCTACCTCTCACTCTCTCACCATAGCTTGAGCCTGCGAGCGCCCGCAGAAGTCGTTTAACCTTTTCCATGCGAATGAGATGAGCGGTGGCTACCTCTTATAGTACTTTCCCTTTTATAGACCCTAAATGAACTCAACTAAGAGATTGATTTCAAATCAGTTCAATCTATCCAAGATGGTAAAAGCCTAATAATGATAAAAGCAAATCTAGTATATAATATTCCAAATCTTCAATCACATCTTCAAGTTAGCCCTTATATCTTTAATCACATCTTTAAATCAACCCACATATTTTCACAAATAATAAAATACAAATATTGATATTTGTGCTCTAAATCTATAAATAAATAGTATAAAATGAACACATGTTGGGCCTTGCGATGGCTTGTGGGCTTGCATCAATTCTCCCCGGCTTTGAAAGAACTCTTCGTCGAGTTGGAACTTGGAAACCAATCTTGACCTTTGGATTTATACCATCTCTATGATGAATCTTCTTCTTCAAGGTGTTCCGTATCCGTTACGATATGTCCATAAAGGCTGATACGTATAGGTAATTGCCATGACTGTTATGTGATAGGGGGTGAAATGCGGCAGTTGGTGCTTTGGGACTATATTGGCCATTAAGGTGGCCGTAATGGCTGTTACGGGGCATGACGACCATTACCCCTATAACGGTTGAAAAACGACCACTTTTTTCTATTTAAATCCTTTTTTTTTTTTTTTTCCCACTTTTCTCATTATAAAAATCCCTAGATCATTTTACAAAAGATTTCGACCACTCTTATTACAGTTTTTAAGATTAAATCCGTAGATTGAAGTGATTTGAGCGAATAGAAGCCCCGAGGGCCATTTTTTCAAAATGTTGAAAAAGTAGTATTTATGCATTTTTCTGATTTCTAGTTCCAGTGCATGATTGTGATGTGTAAACATTAGAGATATATAATCATGTTCACAAATTCACTAGACAACTTGATACAACACTCTCACCAAAGAGTGGACTGTTACACTACCAGAAACATGTTCAAAACAAAAAATGAATACATATTTGGAATAGTTACATAATTCTTGATTTTCTAAATATTTTTTCAGAATTTTTTGGGCAAAAGAAAATTTCCAACCGTTACGGGAGTCGTAACGGTCGTTACACCCCTGTATTGGCCGTTACACCCAATACCCATAATGGTAATGGTTGTGACTGTTACGGCCACCGTTACTGATACAGAATACTTTGTTCTTCTTCCTTGGTGGAAACTAGTGGTGTAACCCTAAGTGTTGGCTCGGCACAACCTTTGTTAGAGTCCACTGTAGATAATATCTCTTTCGCTTGCGCTTTTGTGGGTGCCAACTTGTTTGTTATAACTTTAAGGTTCTTCTTGGATTCTGAAACATTTGCTTCACTTTTCATGCTACAGTCACGTTTTGCAAAGGTGCTTCAATTTGAGTGTTGGGACCTATTTGTATGTCTATCAATGTGACTACTACTATCAGTGGATCCATTGGTGAATTCAAGTGTAGGTCCAACGTTAATGCATTAATCACTTCAGATGTTAACTTTTCCTTTCACTTCGTAGATCTTTTCATCGTTTTTGAAACTTTTAGTTCAATTTTGGGTTTTCTATCACATTCCAACAATTGAAGGATTCGATCATTGATGTCTTCATAAGCCGGGGTTGGCCCTTGTTGGTTAAGACCTTGGTGGGGACCTTCTACTACGTATTACCTACTCCAACTTCAACCTCTAAATTCTCTCCATGTTAGAGTTCCTCCGCATGATTAGTGAGATTGCTTACCATATTTGTGAGTTGATCTATCCGCTTTGTGAGTGCGTAGACCAATTGCATTACTTGAACAAACTCTTCTTGTGTCACCTCTTTCGAAGCCATTAGGAGATGATGTAGAGTCGGCAGTTCCCTAATGATCATCGACTCTGATACCAAAATGGTGCAACCCGGTCATTGAGTCGATGAGATTTTGACACCCAAATTGCAAAAAAAATGGACAAGAGTATACCCACAAGAATATTTGAGTAGAGGGGGAGAAATTAAGTATTGATATTGTGGACGGATTGAGGAAGGAGTGAAGAGAAGAAAGGAAAGAGAACGAGGATTAGGGCCACACGTTCTCACCTCTCTCAAGTCTATTAATGTAGTTTCCAATATTTACGAGAATGCCATAGAAGCAAAAATACTGATCATGTCCTAAACCTAGATGGGCTTAAGATGGGTCATATAGCAACCCACATTCACGTTCGATATCACTCCCTCTTGAGTTGGAGCATATATATCTTGAATGATCAGCTTGATAAAGGGACAATTTGGTTGAGTATGATGCAAAACTTTCGTAAATATATCTGCCAGTTGATCATAAGACTTGACGAATGACATGTAAATTTCCTTTGCTACAACTTTCTCCCGGATTAAGTTGCAATCAACTTTGATGTGCTTGGTCCTCTCATGATAGGTAGAGTTATTGGCAATTTGAGAGGTTATTTGATTGCCACAATACGGCTTCGTAGGAACCTTTATAAACCCAAGTTCACCCATTAATGTTTGTAGCCAAATAAGCTCACATGTCACATGAGCTATTACTCTATATTCTGCCGTAGGACTTGAACGGGCCACATCACTTTACTTCTTACTCTTTCATGTAGCAAGATTACCACCTACAAAAGTATAGTAGCCAGATGTAGATTGCATATTAGATAGAGAACTAACCCAATCTGCATCAGAAATATACTTCCACTCGAAGACAACCATTTTTCTTATAGAGGATATCACGACTAGGAGCTTCCTTTAAATACTTGAGGATATGAAGCATGGTTTTCTTATGGTGAACCTAGGAAGCCTGTGTAAATTGATTAACCACGTTGACAGGATATGTAATATCAGGCCAAATAATTTTAAATAAATTAATTTTCTTACAAGTCAAACGATATTTTCTTGGATTTTCAATTAATTCACCCTGATATACACTAAGTTTCAAATTTATATCCATAGGAGTTTTGGTAGGCTTGACTCCTAAAAGACCTATCTCATCCAGTAGGTCTATCACATATTTTCGTTGTGACAAGTTGATGCCCGCCTTAGACCTGGCCACTTCAATGCCCAAGAAATATCAAAGACGATCCAAATCCTTTGTATAAAAACGCCAATGTAAGAATTTCATCAACTTGTTAAAGGAGTTTGGGATAGCTTTTTTGATTTGTTCGAAGTAGCATGGGTCATGCCGGTCTCAATTGATAATCTCCTTCTAGCTTGGCATGGGGAGGTGTGGGTAAGATAGGAAAGAAAATTTGGAGAATTTCTTTTCTTTGTTGGTTGTCGTCTAATTTCTGTGGGAGAGAAATTCTCGATGTTTTAGGAATTGACATGGGTGGGCCTCCTAGGTGTTCGTTAGGGCTAAATTGCATGTAGCGGTTTGAGCCTTAGCCTCTAAGGTCTTAGGCGAGGTTTTGTTGTTACCTCTTTCTTTGTCTAATTTGTAATTCTTTTGGCTTCAGCCATGCTTAATAAGATCATCATCTTTCAAAATTTAAAAAAATAATATATATTTTTTTCAACTAGCCAACTCTATATTGTCACTACCTGTGATAATGATGTCATCTACATACATAACTAACACAATAGTCTATGTCTTACTTTGCCAAACAAAAATACAATGGTTGGCCTGGCTATGTTTCATCTTGACCTTGAACACCACTTTATTAAACTTGTCAAACCAATCTCTTAGAGACCGTTTCACTCCATATATTGATTTCTTGGGATGTCATGCTTTATCTGACTTCCCTTAAGCAACAAACCCAGGTGGGTGCTCCATGTAAACTTCTTCAAGTAGATCTCCATGAGAAAAGAGCATTCATCACATTAAGCTGATATAATGGCCAATCCAAATTTGCCACAATGGAAATAACTACTCACACCAAGTGAAGCTTTGCCACTAGTGAGTTCATCTTTGAGTAGTCGACTCTAATGGTATGAGAGGATCCTTTAGCAACTAACAGAGCTTTAAAATGATCCATGAAGCCGTCAGGGTTATATTTTATCGTACACACCCATCTGCACCTAATTGCACACTTTCCAAGAGGTAATCCAGTTAACGTCCAGGCAGTATTTTAAATAACGAATAGCTGTAGCGTAGCGTTCACCCCTTTGAAGCAAGAGGCGTAAGCTGCACGCTACTTCTAGATTTTTAAACAAGGTTGCGCTTGATTGCACCAATTTCATGATATTCTGCACTAAATTAGGCTGACTAGTAGTGAAATTTAACAAAATTTCATGATATCTGGTACGGTAAAATGCAACCTAAATTAATAGGAAAGGGCAATGATTAAGTATAAAGGTAAAGAAAGAGCAACGAAACTGATTTAATATTGATACTTATATTATTTTATTAAAAGCATTGAAAAGATTAACTAATTTTTATTGAAAATAGAAAAGTGTAACAAATCATTGAAAACATTAATTGATTTTAATGTTGTAGTGAAAAATAACTTGTAATTAAAGCTACGTAGCATATAGTGTAGTCTATGTAGCATGTAGTGTATGCAAATTATCATGTAGCATAGGCTACACACGACTTAAGTTATTTTCATGAGCTACATAGCATTAAGGCTAAGCTATGCTACGTAGCGTAAGCTACACACCACATAGCATAGTTGTTTAAAACACTGCATCCAAGTTTGATTATGATTGAGTGAAGTCATTTCTTCTTCTATAGCTAGTTTCCACCCATCACAACTTAGAGGGTCATAAAGGTTGTAACAACCGTAACTGCTATTTCAGCCTCCACCGTAAAGGTAACGGTGGTAGCCATTATGACCATCATTACCATTACAAAATACATTGGTATCATATGCTCATGTGACAAAAGACTTGGATGACGATGGTATTAATTGAGATAACACACTATGTTTATCGGTCATATGATCGGAAGCTCCTAAGACAATGATCTAGGGTACACTATCAGATGATGCAAGGAAAATGGTATCTGATCATGTGAGAGCAGCTGTGGATAATGATGCGTGGTAAAGCAATCCTTCAGAAGTCTAACATATTCTTCCTTGGACAGTGTAACTATATCGCATGAAGTACTAGACTTAGAAGTGGAGGAGATTGGCTTGGAGACATAACCCTCGGTGCCATCATTAGAGGAATAAACCTGATTCGCCTAGGCAGGCTTACCAATAAGATCCCAAGATGTGTCCACTGTGTGGTTATTAAGACCGCAACGAGTGTATTGTCGATTGCCATGGCTACGGCTACCATCGAAATCTATGCCAAGGCTTCCTAAATTATTTCGGCCTCCAAAGCGACCTCCCCATGTATTTCTACCACCAAAACAACCACCACCACGACTTTCCCATATCCTCTACCATATGCAGACATAAATATAGAGCGATCTGACGAAAATGAGCTCTGTACACTGACCGCATGCTGAACACGAGCAAAAGCCTTAGTAGTAGATGGGATCTTGCTACCTCTAAGAATCTAAGCTCAGACAGACTCAAGACGAAGACCAGAGAAAAATTTGGCAACATGGAATTCCTCTGCTTGCCATCGCATAATCTCTCATAATCTGTTGATGGCGGTTAATATTATTCTCACAAGGTAGAATAATACTCTCGAACACTCTTTATCTCCTTGTCAAAGAGTGAAAATATTTTGAAGTAACTCATATATCTAAGTTAAGTTGTTTTCTCTTGAATACATCTCCTTTTGATTATCTCAAACTTCCTTTGTCTTGACAAAGATAACATTTTGCACTAATCTGAGGCTCCATACTATTTCATAACAAAGTCCTAATTTGGGCATCCTTTGCCACCCAGTATTCATATTCTATTGAACTTACGTCAGGTTTGGGGGGAGTAAAATATTAAAGACAAGAAAGGATAAAGAATGACAGAGAGATTGAGGATTAGGGTTCACACATCCCTTCCTCGTTCAAGTCTATTAGCATAGTTTCCAAATTTTGTAAGAATGCCACAAAAGCAAAAATACCCATTACGTCCTAAACTTAGATTGGCCTAAGAATGGGCCTATAACAGCATGCATTCACATTCGATAACATATATTCTTATAATACTTTAGAAAAACTCACACTTAGAAAATTTTGGAATGCCTACCCACCCACACAAGACCCTAAATGAATCTTCAATGAGAATCCCCCTAACGAAGAGATTGATTTGAAATCAATCATAATTAGTTTCAAATGAAATAAATTATAATTGATTTCAAATCAATCTAATCTACCTAAGATGGTTAAAGCCTAATAATAGTAAAAGTGAAGCTAGGAAATAATCCTCCAAATCTTCAATCACATCTTTAAATTAGCCCTTGTATCATCAATCGCATCTCCCCACATCTTCAATCACACCTTTAAATCAGCCCCCATATTTTTCACAAGCAGTAAATTGCAAATCTTGATATTTAGGCCCCAAATCTATAAATAAACAGTCCGAAATCAGCACATGTTGGGTCCTATGCTGGGTTGTGGGCCTAGGTGGGCTGTTCGCCTGCATCAAAGTTCATTTTCACTCGGTGGCAGTTTCCAAATGGTGGCTGCTACTACTACATTTTCGCAATACTAACAATTGCTGACCCATCTATTAAGGTAAAATATTAATTTTCTCATATTTTTTATTCTAATTCATTGCTATAATATATTTCTATATATAATATTTTTATATTTTATCCTTTTTAAAAACTGTTATTTGTAGTTAATCATCATCTATCATCATCCAAGCATTATCCAACTAATTGGGGTCTGCTACACGAATCCTGTTCCGCCATTCCACCCTATCAAGGACCATATCCTTAGTTAAACCATAGGTCATCAAGTCTTTTCTAGTTACCTTAATCCATGACCTTTTAGAGCCTTCAACGTGTACCTACTCACTCATTCTTACTTGCGCATGATTAAACCATCTAAGTCTACTTTCCCTCATCTTACCTATTAATGTTACTCTTGATTTCCCTTGAATTCGTTCATTTCTAATACTATCTGTTCCTTGTCCTGCAACTCATCCTTCTCAACATCCTCATTTCAGCTATGCTCATACCAAGATCATCTATTATTTGTAATTTATAAAGTCGTTAAATAATATCATTTAACCATGGTACTATACAGACATTGATGAGCCTTGGCTTCGGTTTCCATATTTGACACCTTGTATTGATGGCATGCACCAATATATTTGTGCCTAAGTTTATGATGGGCGATTTATTCTCTTTAATTTTTGTAGGAGTTATTGGCCATTCAGCAGCAAGGACCTAGAGCAATTGGTTTCTTTGGGACACGGAACATGGGTTTCATGCATCAACAGCTTATTGAGGTTTTGAGCTATGCTATGATCATAACTGTATGATATTCTAACTTCCATTTTATATTTTGTTCCCATTACCTTTTCTCACTTTGGTTTCCAATGCTTTAAATTCTTTTGTTTTTGTTTTTCCAGAAAAACCATATCTATACATCAGGAGCTTCAGGGACTAATGCAGCTGTTATTAGAGGCGCTTTAAGAGCTGAGAAACCAGAGTTGCTTACAGTTATATTGCCACAAAGTTTGAAGATGCAACCACCTGAGAGCCAAGAATTGCTATCTAAAGTATTATTTGGATGATTGCTTCTCCTTCACATAATTTCTTTTATGTTTGTGTTTCACCATTATTCCTTGGTTGCTTTATTTTCTCATAAAAAAACATAAGCAATCGTCTTTGCGGAAGACTTTGGAACCTGATGAATGGGGTGTATGACATAGAGGACTGTGATGTCAGATTTCATCTCAATGAGCGGGGTGTAGGATTGTGAAGCCTGTTCTCCCACACATGCCAGTATGGCATGCATGTGTGAGACCTATACTAGTTGTAATAATCCTGCCAATTATTATTTGGGCCTTTGTCCAAATGCTGTGTAAAATCATCCTGAAATTTAAGGAGTGGGCTGTAAATTGTACCTATTGCTTATCCCGGTCTCCCTTTAAAGATTAGAAATGGGTATAAACGCATGGTTGCGAGTCTTGTCATTCAATACCACTTGGAGATTAGCTCGCTTGTGCAAAGGGGCAGTCGAACATTCTGAAGCTGCAGGTAATGCGGCATGGAGTGGACAGGATAGTTCAATTGATGCTTGTAATGACCTATTGGAATGGGGGAACCCGTAGGATCGGAAGAGTAAGAGATCTCTATTTTGCTCTAAATAGTGGAGTTCAATGTCTAGGAGCCAAAAAATTTCGTTTCACCTTCTCTTTGCAAACTTAGTTCAGAATGGTGATGACGCCATTAAATCTACTTGCTTCATTATGAATTTTTATCTTCTTCTTCTTCTTCTTCTTCTTCTTCTTCTTTTTTTCTTTTATTTTTTGAATAGGGAAGAGGGATAGTTAGAGTTCAGGTTTTGTTGGATTTTGGGTTTTAGGGATGGATTTTGAGATGGGAATGGGAGGGATAGGATTTTGATAAGTTTGGGGTGTGGGGATGGATATGGAGATGAGAACGGGAGGGATAGGGTTTTGATGGATTTTGGGTTTGAGGAAGGATATCGAGATGGGAATGGGAGGGATAGGGCTTTAATGGATTTGGGGTTTCTATATGGATTTTTGAGATGGGATTAGGATGGAAGATATAAAATAGATAACGAATGGAAGAGGTACAAGAGAAGGTTAAGGGAGATGCCTCAAAAGCTTAAGTTCCCAAGGAAGGAACTTCCTCTGATTTGATGCAGCCAAGAAGCACCGGGATGCAGTTTGATGAAAGATTCGTAGCAACACATAAAGGGATTGAAAGGTTACAACCTTTGTTTTCTAGGGTGTTAATGGTTGTCTGCTTCCTCAGCAGATTTGCTTTCCTTTTCTGTTTTCTGTATTCTCTGCTTTTTTAATATATATATTTTCCCGTTGCTTCTAAAAAAAAAAAAAAAAACACATGGGGACAGCTTTTTTGGGGTCCGTCATTTCTCTCTCCCTCTCACTCACATTAAGGGCCTTCATCTCTGCGTGGGTGCTCACACAGTTTAATGGATATAGACACACGGACAAAACACAAAAATGATTGGGCGGACCGGAGACTGATGGCGAGCGAGGATGGAAACGCTTGGAGTTTGGTAGAACCAAGAAGACGAAACCGGAAAGCAACGGATCCTGGCCACAAGAAGTTCTTCCCCACCCTATACATCAAAGGCTACCCGCATGGTTGGGCTCCTCTCAACCTTGAAAAGATTTTCGGCCGAGCGGGTGCAGTAATGGACATCGTCATGCCTCGCGACAAAGAGAGTGGACTTTATCGCGGATTCGCCCTTGTCCGTATGGGTAGTGAGGCTGAACTGGCCAGGGCGGTGGTCATGTTACATGGGGACAACTACGACGGGAAGAAGATGCTAGTCCAGAGGGCTCGATTTGGCCCTGAAACTCTCCCCACCGCGCCTAAGTGATTGAGGGTCCATCCACGAAATCCCAAACCCACTGTAAACCCAGCCTCCTCTTCCGACGCGAATTCCAACCCCCTTGCGTGGCCGGGGGACGCCTCCTTTAGAGATGCCCTCCTTCATGGTCCTTCCAGAGCCCCCCTTGTCGCGCCCCAGCCGGATTCGACTTCGGTTGTGCCAACGATATCTTCAGGAACCGTATCCGCAGAAGAACAGGTGGTTCCTTCCATCTCTGTCGACCCGACAATGTTCGAGAAAAACCGCGAAGACCTTAAATCGGTGGTGATCCTTACGTCTGATAATGCAACCATCCCAGCTGTCCGGGAATGGATTAAGGACTGTACCGGATTTCAGTATGGAAACTCCGATATCAAACCCCTGGGGTACAATACCCTTTGGGTTAGGGTCTGTCTAGGCCTTAACCCTGATATGCTACTAATGGCGGGCCACCTTCATGCATCTGGTCTGGTCATCAAAATCATGGCCTGGGAGGAATTCTCCCTGTTTGGTAAAGAAAATGTCTGGGTCCACATTTGGGACGTCCCCATGGAATGTTGGTTTGACGAATTCATCATCCAAGCATCATCTACCCTCGGTTTTCTCCTCGAAATCGATCCAAAAACGAAGATGGGAGCGGAACTCGGAGTCATTAGAGCTCGAGTTAGAAGATTGAAAGGCTCTCTGTTTACGGCTCATATCCTGGTGAAAGTAACCAACCGGACTATCTTTCTTCCGGTGACAAAGGAAGTGCCTGAATCTTTCCAACCACGCTGGGGTGACGTATGGACCGCTCGGGAAGACGGCACCCAGAAGCACCCGCAGGTGAACGCCATTCCGAGCGAAGATGGAGCACAGACCCAGTCCTCCTGCGGACTACCGAATTTTCGGGACGCACCCTCTCCTGTTGCCATCTCAAATCATGTCAGAGGGCGGCTTAGGCAGGCGAGACGTGGCAGCACTGCAACAGCACCTGAATATTGCGTGTCAGGCGATATCTCTGCTTTCGGCGGAGCGACTTCGATCTCAATAGAGAGTGCGCCACGTGTGTCGGAGATCGCATCCCCAGGACAAAAGAACGACCTCTCCCCTCATCGTTCGCTAATCCTGCTTACACGTCGCTCCCCCCTGCAGACTAATCACTGCATCCCCCTCGATGGCGACCTTCCCACCGCAGAACTTCGACACGCGTCTACTGATCTCCCTGAAGACAGGAATCGCTCCCTCCACGTGGACGTGCCCCCACGATCCCCGAAGCTGACATCTCTGGTTGATATTAGCACGATCAGGTCGGGTCCGCTTTCTACCCGAATTCAATTGCCTACCCCTAAATGGCCATCCCTCAATATATCCGAACCCGTGCCCTCCTACCCCAACCACAACATCCTTCCATGTCCCACCGAGATCCATCCAACCCCCATCCGAACCCAACACTTACCTTCCCTCCCTTACCCCATAAATCCTTCCCACTTAGCCCTCGCGGAAGACATCCTCAAACATAATCTGTCAGACCACCACTCTTCGGATTCTCACCCTGCCTCTTCTGTCCCCTCATCCCCTATTACTTCAGAGTCTCAGAGCAAAGATTGGGCGGACCTGGGACCCCTCACTCTCTTCCAGGAGGAGAATGCCAGCGACATCATTATGGCACAACCGCTGCAAATGCGTGCAGATTTCCCTGTTGCTCACCGGGATCACCTCTTGGAGGGACCTTCGGGGTACAAAAACAAAGATGAAATCTTCGATCAAATTCGAAACAAAAGATGGATTAGAGACGCTGTGGGATGCGTCAGCCGTTCACTGAGACTTTCCTTCGGAAACAGAACAGTTCATCGAAAGCAAAGGCAGACCCCTCTCGCCATTAAAGACACCAGCCAAACAAGCCTCTCGTTCCGTGACCAACAGGTTGCAACCAAGGTCCCATCCTCCTCCTTCATCCTCCATTTCAGGGTAGCATAGTCTCCCAATGATCATCCTCTCCTGGAATGTCAGGGGCCTCGGGTCCAAACAAAAAAGGAGCCTGATCAAACGATCTATCAGGAGAAAATCCCCTGATGTCATCTGCTTGCAGGAAACTAAAATCCCTTCCTTCTCTGTTAGTCTTCTCGCCACGATTTGGGGGATTTCAGACGGGCACTTTGTCACCCTTGATGCGGATGGCTCGTCTGGAGGCATCCTTATCGCCTGGAAAGCTTCCAGGTGGGACTTACAACTTTCGCTGACGGGGTCTTTTTCCAAAGCAGTCATCCTCAAAGATAAGCATTCTAACTTATCCTTCCTCGTCATCTCCGTTTATGGTCCTAATGACAACCCCCTAAGGCAACACTTCTGGAATGAGCTGACTGCCATCAGACAGTCTTTTTCAGGACCCTGCTGTTTTGTAGGTGACTTCAATGTCATCAGGTTTGCTGAGGAGCATTCCCGCACTAGGAGATCCACCATGGCAATGCAAGCATTCTCTGACTGGATTCAGGAACAGGAGCTCGTCGATCTCCCGCTCGCTGGTGCCAGATTTACTTGGTCCAATGGTCGAAAAGACCAAATCCAATCTCGCATAGACAGATTTCTCCTGACCCCGAAATGGATCCAGACCTTTCCTGCTGTCAACCAGATTGCTCTTCCGAGAACGACGTCGGATCACTGCCCAATCCTTCTCTCGGAATCCGATGTAAATTGGGGCCCCAAACCGTTTAAATTCAACTCCGCCTGGTTCCGTATTGAAGGTTTCAAGGAGAAAATAATCGAGTGGTGGACTTCATTCCAGATCGACGGTTTTGCGGGCCACAAGTTGATATGTAAACTCAGGTTTATCAAGGAGAAGCTAAAGCAGTGGAAGGATTCAGAATTTCGTCAGAGAGAGGTTGAGACAGAAGCGCTGTTTGCTGAACTTCAGCGCCTGGACTCTACGGTTGAAGGTACTGTTTTTTCGGAAGATCTTCTTTCAAGACGAATCCAAATTATCCAATCCCTAACGACCAGAAGCCTTGAAGATGAACACAATTGGCGGCTGAAATCTAGAACCAGATGGATCGCGGAAGGGGACAAGAATACCCGATATTTCCATGCCATAGCCAATATGAAGACGAGAGTGAATGCTATCCTCTCAATCTCCAACGACGACATTCAATCTGATGACCCGGACGAGATCTCTCAACTTGCAATCGATCATTTCTCTTCTGTTCTCACCTCTGAGGGTTGGAATAGACCTCGCCTCGATGGAATCCCCTTCTCCTCTCTCCTTCAATCGGATGCGGATCTTCTGGAGACCGCATTCTCAGAACAAGAGGCCAGAGCGGCCATTGATGCCATGGAGGGCGATAAGGCGCCAGGGCCTGATGGTTTCCCGATCAGTTTCTTTCAATTTTTTTGGGATACGGTTCGCCCAGACATCATGGATTTCCTTCATGAATTTCATTCCAGAGGCAAGATATCCAAAGGAATCGGAGCTTCCTTCATCGCTCTCATTCCTAAATTGCCCGGCGCAAGCTCTTTTACTGCATTCAGACCCATTAGTCTGATCGGAGGCCCATACAAAATATTGGCTAAAATCCTGGCAATCAGACTATCGTCAGTAATGGGGAACCTAATTTCTAATTACCAAAACGCTTTTATAAGGGGCAGACAAATTATCGATGGTGCTTTAATCGCTAATGAAGTGCTACACTCCTGCCACTCAACGGGGAAGAAATCCATATTCTGCAAACTCGACATTGAGAAAGCTTACGATCATGTCGACTGGGCGTTCCTCCAATATATGCTGACCCGCATGGGATTTGGAGTCAAATGGAGGGGATGGATTCAATCCTGCATACAGTCGGCCCACTTCTCGGTCATCCTCAATGGCGTCCCAAAAGGATTCTTTCATAGCTCTCGGGGCATTCGGCAGGGGGATCCTCTATCCCCTCTCCTCTTCCTTTTCATCGGCGAGGCCCTTTCACAGATGATTCTCAGGGGCCAAAGCGCAGGTCTCTTCAGAGGGATTCCTATGCCAGGGGTTCCAATGCCCATTTCCCACATCCAATTTGCAGACGATACCCTTATCATGCTTGAAGCAGAGGCGGAAGCTATTCTCAACCTGCGTACTACTCTCAGATGCTTTGAAGCCGTATCCGGTCAGCGCATTAATTTGGACAAATCGAAAATCTTTGGGGTCAATATTTCCGAGCAGGACCTGTCTACCCTTGCCAATTCGTTGGGGTGTACGCATGCCCATTTCCCCACTTCCTTCGTTGGCCTCCCCTTAGCAATCGGGTCCCCCCGTTGTCAATGTGGGACAAGGTTGTCGACAAAATTCACAAGTCGCTGGCCTCGTGGAAATGCAGGTACCTATCTATGGGGGGAAGACTCACCCTCATAAAAGCTGCCTATCCAACATTCCTATTTATTTCATGTCCCTCCTGGCCTGCCCCCCTGCTGTGCTGCGTCGTATCGATAAGTTAAGAAGGGACTTTTTGTGGTGTGGGAAGGCAACTCAGAAGAAATTTCATCTCCTTGACTGGAAGGAGGTCTGCACCCACTTTCAGGAAGGTGGAGCGAGTGTCAAAAATCTGAAAATTATGAACAGCGCCCTGTTGGGCAAGTGGTCCTGGCGGCTGGGATCGGAACAGGACGCGTTGTGGGTTTCTGTAATAAAAGGTAAATATGGAATTTCGCCGGGGGGATGGTGGACTAAGGACTCTTCAGCGTACAGGGCGTCTCACATCTGGAAAGGTATCCTTCGCACTAAAAATACGGTGGTTGCAAACACGGGCTTTCAACTGGGAAACGGTTCCGCGATTCGTTTTTGGGAAGACCGATGGCTGGGGGAATCTACGCTCAAGGACCGCTTCCCATCCATCTATCGCCTCGCCGTCAGAAAGAACACTGCGATTGCTTATTTCTTCTCCTTCACCGAATCTGGTGTCGCCTGGAACATCCCTGTTCGCAGACACCTAAACGAATGGGAAATAAATGACTACGCCAACCTCCTCCATTGTGTGGCCTCAGCGTGTCCGGATCTGGCGAATCCAGATAAGATCTACTGGACGAAGGACAAATCGGGCCGATTCTCTGTCGAATCCCTATACTTGATTCTAGCTCCCAACTCTCTTCGCCAATCTCCTGCCTCCCCTTATCTCTGGAAATACCCTATACCCCCCAAGTTCATCTGTTTTGCTTGGCTCGCGGCGAAGAATAGGATCCTTACAATTGACAACCTGCAGAAAAAAGGAATGCAACTCTCCAACATATGCCTATGCTGTATGGGAAACGAGGAGTCTGTTGATCACCTGCTGATCCACTGCCCATTCATATCTTCCATTCGTGATGACTTCCTTTTGAGATTCAGCGTGTAAGGGTGCATGCCTCATTCTGCTCCTCTCTTACTGGACTACTGGAATGGATTTAAGCTGGGCAAAAGAAAATCTACGTTGTGGAAAATAGCCATCGTTGCTATATGGTGGGTGGTGTGGAAGGAACGAAATGAGAGATGCTTTAACAATTCTCATTCTACTGCTTCAGTAGTAGCTTCACGGGCGAAGAACCTTATCATCGAATGGGCAGCTCTCATCCCTGATATGATGGATTTCGACCTCCAGTTCTTAGGAATCTAATTTTCCTTCCTTTCCTTTTGTCTTCTTTTTTGCTTTTCGCCTTTTGTTTTCTTTTCCTTGTTTGCTTCTGCCATCTCGGCAGTCTTTGTAGTTTTTTGCTCCTTCTAATTTAAGCTTCGTTACGTCTAAAAAAAAAAAAAAAACACATGCAAAGATTCAAGAGGCAACACATGCCACCATTACAAATACATGCAAAGAAATTTATCTCAATATTCAATCTCTAAGGAAGTGACACATCCCACAAAGGACTTATTTATAACCTAGCAATAGGTAAAACCTAATAAAATGAAAAAACTAAAATATCCCTACCTTAAGAGTCAGTCCTGTCTGCCCTTGTGCAGTGATAAGTTTAGACTTCTTTCATTTATTTTGAGGCGTAAAACAGAAAATAAAATAAATACATGCTCCTTATGGACCCCTAGTTGGGACGTGTGATGGTGTGGGACCCACATGTGTGATCCGAAGTATATATTTGGGACGGGTTCACGTGTGACGGTGTGGGACCCACATGTGTGATCCGGAGTATATATTTGGGACTGGAGATCTATTTGCATCAAAGATCAGATGATTGGAAGAGGAGAGGGAGAGAGGGAAGAAGAAGAGAGTCTGATACCATGTGAAATGCTAGATAAAAAGTTGCATGGCTTGATCAAAAGAATGAATACAGAGAACTATTAGTAGGCCTCTTAGGCCATATGTAGGAAGATTCTAGAACATCTAGGAGAGTTCTAGTACTCTCGAATGCTGAATAATTGCCAGTATGCCATTGTAGTACAATTACAAGAATGCCATCATAGCATATTGTTTAGCATCAGACATGCCAAAAAATCTTCAGAGACGATTAAAAAAATAAAATCAGACATGTCAAGATAGAAAATGGAGTTTCCTTGTTACATACGAAGAAAGTGATCAATACTTTCATTCTCATGACTTTCTTTTCATGCAAGTCGTCATGTTATGATTTCTCTTTTCCTATTTTCTGTTTTTCAGGTGAAGAATGTGATTGAGAAGCCCCATAATGATCATCTGCCCTTGATTGAAGCTAGCAGGTATGTTATCAATCGCTTTTCTATGTACGATTATCTGAGTAATATTGGGACCTACCACTTCTGACACAATGCAGAAATTGATCTTTTTATTGGACACTTAAATTGGCTGACTCGATGAAGAATTCGCTTCTGTGACACTGACTGTCTATTATCAGTTCACACTGTTATTTACAAGATCCATTATCCAATGCTCAATCCAAGAATATCCACAAGTTGCTTAGATTTTGAGTTTGTAATGAGTGCAGTGGGCCCTATCTTTAAATGATCCAAAATGTTGATGTGATGCACTTTCAATGGCTAATGCACCATAAATCTCCCAGATGGGAAAATACTAACCCTTCAATTGGTAGCCAGCAAATAGACCTTTAAGAAAGAAAATACAATTAGATGTCCACATTCAACCAAGGCCAAGGCAGCTAATGTCATCCAATCTGGGATATTTTAGGTGCATGGGCACCCACAGTTTGTCCCACTATATAAATGGTTTAGATCACTGAACCAAGCCCCACTTGACAGACCAACCCTAACCAACTGTAGATATTCTTGAGTTGATCATTGCCCATTGCCCATCACCTCATGAAAATTTGCATTCAATACTCAGAGCCTGTACAAACCAATCCATGTAGATACAGTCCTTGGTCGATCAATGATCTCTAGAACATCAAATCTGTGATTATAGAAAATTGTAACTCTTTAAGGGCCTGTTTGGATTTGTGGAAAGCATAAGAAAGGAAATAATGTTTCTCAGGAAACCTTATTTCCAGGTAACTGTGGGTAAGGAAACATTGTTTTCCTTGTTTGTTTTCCAACAAGATTTTCCCAGAAATAGATCAAATTTGTTTTTCTGCAAAAAACTAAAAAAGAAAATAAAATCTTCGGAAAAATTTCTAGGTAGTGCGTGTACTAGATTAGCACGTTGCACATGTGGGATGCTTGAAAATAGACAATGAACATGTCGCATATGTGGTATCTTAATGCAGGGGCATTTTCACACTGGGCTCGAGTGGGGTCGCTTGTGGGATGCAGGGGCACACTCGGGGTGGGTGACCCATGCGATTTGAGGCCCACGGGGGAGGTCTCGTGTTCGAGACTCCTTACTAGGGGTGATTAATGCGCATTTCACACCGGGCTCGAGTGGATAGCCCGTGGGATGCGGGGACACACTCGGGGTGGACGACCCATGTGATTTGGGGCCCACGAAGGGGGTTCGGCTGAGGTCCTAACCCATGAGATGTGGGGCCTGGGCTATGAGATAAATGGATTAATTCGTCATACTCTAACAATTCGAGCTTTTAGAGCAAGTAGTTAATTGTCTTGCATCAAATTGGTATCAGAGCGGGAGGTCTCGTGTTCAAGACTCCTCACCAGGGGTGATTAATGCAGGGGCATTTTCACACCGGGCTCGAGTGGGGTCGCTTGTGGGATGCAGGGGCACACTTGGGATGGGTGACCCATGTGATTTGGGGCCCACGGGGGAGGTCTCGTGTTCGAGACTCCTTACCAGGGGTGATTAATGCGCATTTCACATCGGGCTCGAGTGGGGTAGCCCGTGGGATGCGGGGACACACTCTGGGTGGACGGCCCATGTGATTTGGGGCCCACGAAGGGGGTTCGGCTGAGGTCCTAACCCATGAGATGTTAGGCCTAGGCTATGAGATAAATGGATTAATTCGCCATACTCTAACAGTTCGAGCTTTTAGAGCAAGTGGTTAATTGTCTTGCATCACATCTGTGGGTGCAACTTGAAGTTGTACAATGCTGGCATGCATTAGCACATTTTGACACATGGGCGCTTGAAGTTAGATGTTAGATGGTATAACTTATGCACATTGGCATCATTGGTATATTTGGAGCGATTGAAGATAGGCAATGGCACATGTGGCACATTGGTATGTGTGGGGTGCTTTGCACATGTGTGGCGCCAAAGAAGATGAATGGTGGTACATTCGGATAGTGTTTTGAATAGTGCTCGTAACGTAGCACAACCAAATAGCGATAGTCTTGTGTTCGTGTGCTATTTGTAGCGTAGCGTATGCTATGCAGTGTGTAGCAGATGTAGTGTATGCACCAGTTAAAGCCCCAAAATTTTAAGATGTTGGCTTTGTACATTTGCATTAGTTGAGCACCAGTTGGAAGATGGTGGTGACTCATCCTCACACGCAGCACTAAAGGACAGCAATCGTGACCATTAAAACTGTGAATCTTATTGTGGATAGGGTAATTTCTAGATTCACATCTCTCAAAAAATAAAAATAAAATTAGAATCATACGTCTCAGGCAATTGTTACTATCTCTACGAGTGTGACAAGTATATAGCCGAAGAGTTACCATCATATTTAAATGGTGTAAAACAAACACAAGCCAAACTTTTTATAAAAGGGAAGACATCGGATTGCGAAGCCTTACCCTTTCAACTTTTCAAGCAGTAAACTCTCTACCACAACTTCACCTATGGCTCCCAAAACCACATTTCAATTGTAGAAATCCACAAAGCTGTTGAAGAGGAGATTTTGACCTATCAATTGGGGCCCTACAAGATATTCCTCTTGTAGTATTTTCAAGAGCATTGGAGCCTAAATGAAGGAAAAAGGTTTAAATTCCCCCCCTTATAACGTCCGTATGGTTATGAAGCTCAAAAATTCCTCTTTTTTTTTTTTTTTTTTTTTTTTTTTTTTTTTTGTAATTTTTTTTTTTAAATAAAAAATAAAAAATTTAATTTAAATTTTATTTTGATTGAATCTCTTCTCGATCTTGATAGAGGTATGCTATTGCCGTTTAATCTCTTAATGAGTTCTTTTTAATTTTGGATGAAGTTTTATGGTTTCTTTTGGGATTTTTTTCTTCGATTTTTTCCCTTTTTAGGCGACCGGTTCCCATGCAATATTGTTGGATTAGGATTGTTTTACAACATTTTTCTGTGTGGGGCCTGCTGTAGGGTGTGTATGGCATGGCATGCAACCATTCAACCATCACATGGGCCACCATGCTTCAATCGAGGTGTTTGGGTGGATGTGCATTGTTTTCTATGGCATGGCCCGCATGATGGTTGGATCATAGTTCGTCATCGTTTTCTACAGTGTTGTTAACCACCCAGTCTAGTAGGGTGGATCCAGCCATCATGTGGCTCAACCACACTATATTGAAGTCTTTTTGGGTGACTACATTGATTTCTGTGGTGTGGCCCACCTGATGTTTGGATAGGTCTATTTTTTAGGCATCTCATCATCACAGTGAAGGCTCCTTGCCATTTTTTGTATTATTTTTACTAATTGTATTTTGTCCTATTATTTTAATTAAAAATAGAACTGTCGTATCGTGTAGCTTACGCTAGAGGGCTAAATCCTATGCTATACAGTACATGTTATTTAAAACATTGGATGTGGTGCAACATGTGAGGTGCAAGAGAAGATGATGGCACATGTGGCATGTGGGATGCTTTGCACATGCGGGGTGCAAGAGAAGATGGATGGTGGCACATGCAAGGTTTTCAAAAACGGTAACGTAACTAATGATAACGGTTACATGTTAAGGGCCTGTGATGGCCGTTACGGCCGTTATGGAAAAAATGGCCCGTAACAATTGTAACAGGCCTGAAACATGTTTTTTCCAAGAAAAAAGAGAGGCTGTAACGGCCATTACGGCCCGTATCGTAACAGTAACAGCGTTGGCTGGTACGGTTGCCGAGTACTGTGGGTTTATGTGGCATGCTGCCATATGTGACATGTGTAGGGCATAATGAAAGATGCACAATGGCCCATTTCTCACATTGACACATGAAGCGATTGAAGATGGATAGTGGTAAATTTGGGTTTTAACCATTGAGAAACTCATTTTCTTTCCATCTTGGGAAAATTCCTTTCTTGGGGATGGATGTCGGAAAATAAGTTTGTTTATTTTCCAACAAAGATAGTGGGAAAAGATGTTTCCACAAAAAGAAAGGCTTGACAAACAACAGAAAGTTAGTTTCATGGGAAATAATGTTTCCTTTCCTTTCCATGAATCCAAACATGCCCTGATGTGCTGTTTTAAATGGCAATTTTGGAGGGAGAAAAAGGTTTCCCTTTGTGCAAATCCAAAAAGTTTCAAATGCAAAGGAAAAGCATTTTCTAGGACATTTCTTTACCAAAACAAACAGGAGCAAAGGGTTTGCATCCCCTGGCACTGATGTCAGTTTGCCTCCCTCTTATGTCACATTTTTGCTTTCCATTGAATTCCCCTAGTTTACCTTCAACTCAAACAGGCCCTCAGAGGCCAACTCATTTTCCCTCTATTTGACTTTTCAAGAAAAAGGTTGTACTCCCTCTTTGACGAGGGGAAAGCTGATGAAAACACTTTGCCTTCGCATCTGCTGCTTCCCAAATAGGTGCAATTGTCTTGTCCATGCAAACTGTTTGGATTCCCCAGTTTCCATTGCATCCAAACTGGTGTACATGTCTTGTCAATGCAAACTGTTTGGATTCACCAGTTTGCATTCTATCCAAGCAGTGCAAATCTCTTGTCCATGCCAACTGTTTGGATTCCCCAGTTTGCATTCTATCCAAACAGGTGCAAATGTCTTGTTCATGCGAACTGTTTGGATTCCCCAGTTTGCGGTCTATCCAAACACGCCTTAAGTGGCTTTTCAGAGGCATGACACTCAGTTTATTTATTCCCAAAGAAAATCAATAAATGGGAATGGTAATAAAATTTTAAGATGCAGGTTATATCTGATCTCATGCTTGCTGAAACCTCCGGTCACCTGTCCTCTTCTCGATTCTCAATCTGAAGTTTTGAAATTCAGTAAGAGGGTTTTAGTGCCCACTTTCACAGTAAATAATATTGATAGGAAAATGAAAAAGAGAACACAAGAAATTCCATTTCGGCTTCTCTATTGCACTGAACAGATACAGTGGATATTCAGCCACTTGGGGCATCTTTGGTTGCCACTTAAAAATGAGTTCATCCCATTTCAGTTAACATCAATTAAGAATTAGAGATCATAGTTTGTATAAATTGTTGATTATGTTTTTAATTCCTACCATGAAAAAGATCTCTAATACATAATAACAATTGAATAAATTGAGTTGAAGTCAATTTTAAGTGGCACCCAAACAGGCTTAGACTTGATTTAAATGATGGTGTAAAAAATCAGAATTCCAGACAGAAAATTCCACTGAGTTTTGAATTGGTTGGTGTGTTTTTGAACACTGACGCCAGCCATAGTGGATATCGCCTTTATGCAGTCACTGATGAAGAGAGAGTATGTTGGTTTCCTACTGATTATCTTGTGTTGAAACAAACAGGTTGTGTAACATGGACATTCTCTCGCATGTGCAACAAGTCATTTGCTTTGCATTCCATGACAGTAGATTGCTCATGGAAACCTGCCAAGAAGCGAAGAACATGAGGAAGATCGTAACTCTCTTTTACCTTGACTAATTGCAACCCTTAAGCAAGGAGAGGGATGGATATTCATCCGACTGTAGAAAAAAGAGAAAGGAAAAGGGCTTCTTTTCAGAAGATTTAGTTATTTTTTGTTTCAGCCATTTGTGTTTAGTGAGAAATATTTACAGTGGTGAGAGTGGAGAGGAGGGTCTATTCGATTGGATATTATCCTCCTGTTATTCTTTCGTCATTGTTTTGATTGTTATCTGAAAAAGAACAAAAAATACAATAAAGCTGCATATATTCTGTTGCAGGAGTTCATGCATAATGCGGCATTGTATCCATTCGAAGCCATGAAAGTGGGGTCTCCTTTTTTTTTAAAAAAAAAATTTATAAATATCATTTTCATATCTCTATTTTCATTTGAATATTGATCTTCGATGTCCACCTCATGTCATCACGTGGCTCCATGTTTGGTTGATCTGAACTTCCATTGGGTGGGTACTCCTGTGGATGGGCCATATGGCTTTTGAGAGCGTGCCGATAGATGTTCATGATGCTGTGATTTGCTGGACTCAAGTTAACTGTTGAAATCAAACAGTCAACTTGAAAGTTTTCTACAGCGGTTGCCTGTCTGCATGGGTGCCTTCCAGATGGAGGAGATGATATTCAAATGAGGTATGATAGATGAGTGTGATTGCAACGCTCATCTCTTTACTCTTAAATTCAATTATTAGGCGTTGCATGATCTATTGGGCATGTAGAGCAACTGTATTTAGTAGATGCAGTTTACTTTTGGGGATGTAGTTGCAATACCTCCCTTTCTCTCTCTCAATCTCACCCCAATGGTCCCAGGTGCCTAAAAGTGGACCAGAATGAATGACCACTGTTTGATCTCTCACTCTGTTGATAGAGAGATGAATGGAAGTGGGTCTCACTTGATCTCACCCTGGTCCGCACAATGGTTGACCTATCATGGGTCAGAACCATTCATTCATTTCATTTATACAACTAGGAGCAAGCCATGTTACGAGAATCACACTGATCTCTGAACCCTTTGAATGTGGCCAATTTGTTGTAACTAGAATCATCGAATCAAAGTTTCACTTTAGAATCACAAGAAATACAAAGTGGGATCTATCTAGTAGATTTTGAAGATGATACTTGGACCTATCTATCTAGTAGATGCTCAAGATGATGGTTTGACCTGTTTTGTTTCTGCAGTCAAATCTTAAATTGTCCATTTTGACATGAATTTTTCCAGGATGGATTGCTCTTAAGATTATGAATGAATGGTTTGGATTTCCAGGTTTGGGAAACCTCCTTGGATGTATTCAAGAGAAGTAATTTGTAATCATTGCACTTTTTTCACGTAAATGCTGAAAATCTTGAATCCAAAAGGTGACTTCATTAGCCTATTAAGATAATGATTTGACATTAAAGTAATGTAAAAATGCTATCATACCATCTTATGTAACGCCCCGGAAAATCGGGGGTCGTGCATCGACTCGACTCCCGAGTTCCCGAGTGTCACTTATCATGCATTTATGGTTTTTAAGATTAATCAAATTTAACTGCGCAATTTGGAATTACCTGAGGCACGAAGCACAATCACACCAGTCTACTGAAATGAAGGATATCTCACACATATACAGGTCCAAAAATTATAAAGGGTCGCCCAAGGCATTGCCCAACAAAACAACAAAAGAAAGCTATGTCCAAAAAGAATAAAGCTGAGCCCGCGGCTCAGCAAATCCAAATCCAGCCCGATCAAGCCGATGGAGAGCCGCCCATCAGCTGCAAGTAGGAGAGCCCGTCCTCCTCGTCCAAGCTCGCCTTGCCAGGTTCCTCATGCCTTGAGTCACCTGCATCTATGAATGAGTCTGGTTGGTGTTTTAAAACACCATCCCAGAGTGGGAGTGAGTGATCAACTCAGTGTGAACTATTGGTCTCAAGTTACAACAGACATCAATTGTAATAGGAATTTAATGAAAAGCAGACAATCATCAACACCTAATAACTCTTATTTAAAATACGTGCATGCGGGATGATATGATGCATGCCCTCGCCACAACACTCCCTCAAGCGACTTCATCTAACGATCGCATATGACAACACTCCCTCAGAGCGACCTCGACTTCCGAGTCGCCACCCTAACTAATGCGTGCAATGCGATCGTGTTAGCCGAGTTATTAGTTAAGTCCATTCATCCAGCAGGTTGGGGATTCTGATTCACCCTACGTATCAATGCCCTAAGCTGATTGCGAGGCCAAGACCCCATCAACGCGTGAGGCCGAGACCTCGCGGTCCGTGATCCCGTCGGGTTCCTCATCCCCGACACCAAGCACATGAGGAGTGCCGAAAGGAAGGGATCGCTCGCGGTCACTACGGGGAGGCGCGGTACCCCAGCGTAGGCCGACAGCTCGGACATAGTGTCCCATTCCACCATGCCCGGCTCATGAGGCTGTGGACCAGTTTCAAGTGGGTTAGTGATGGGCTACAACGGTTGTAGGGTGGTTCAGGTTCCATACATATGTGAGCAACAGGGTTAACAAACAGGGTTTGTCAGCAAGTAGGCTAGACCGCACGGATCAAGCGAGCGTGAGACGAGTGACATCGGGCACAAGAGACCCATGTAGTCGAACTACAGCCACCCGAACACACCCGCCCAAACCCACAGGTCTAGCCATAGCGTAGTCCTACCAACGGGACTACCGTCTCTACTCATGATTCCTGACCAACTCAAGGGTATGGAGGGTGATTCATAGCATGCCGGCTACCAATGTATAATCTAGTACAAACCACATCATGCTCTCATACCTCACAACATATTATTCAGATTCTCATAGCAAGCATGGTTAACAATATCATGAAACAAGCGTATGTGAGGTGTGTGTGTGGTGAGGAAGTTACGCACTTCCTCCATCTCAAGCCATCATATGCACAAGAGTAATGAAAGCATACATACTATGAGGTAACAATATATGGGGAAAACAATAAGGCATAAACAAAGATTCATCCATACACATAAACATGTGAGAAGCAAGAACACATCGTGGAGGCTAAGCATGCAAATCCATATGGTTTCAACAACATACATTCCTAGGGCTTTCTCTATATTATTAAATCATAACATCCAAGCAATCAAAATCATTAAGCTCTTACTAAAATTGGTGCTAGGCCACCTAAGAACAATAGTCCGCACCTTGTGATTCGTTGGAGACTCGAAAATGACCTAGGAACGTCGATTTGGGGGCCGGTTGGTCGGAATCCCTAAAGCAAGTTCATTCATGAGAAATCCATGTAAAATCCCCTTCATCAAAAGGGTTTTCAAGACAAAGGATGAGAAGTCTTACCTAGACGATCAATGGACGATTTTGGTGGTTGTGGTGCATGGTTTCTTCTTGAAGAAGGTGTAGGAGGTTGTGGATTTGATCCTCTTGGGCCCCACCTTGATTGAGAGTCCACCTTGCGCTCACCTTCACTCTTTCTTCTCCTTTCTCCTCTTTCTCTTCTCCCTTTTCTCTCTCTTTCCCCCTTTTCTCTTAGGGCAAAATCGTATGGGGAGAGGGGTGCCCAAATGAAACCCTTTATATAGTGCCAGTTTTGGTGCAATTGGCCCCAAGTGTTGGGTCTTTACTATACTAACCCTATGCGAGGGTTTTTCTAGCCTATGGGGTGTACTAGTCGATATACACCGTAGGATAGTTAGTCCTAATGATGATCTACGTATGGACACAATCGGCCCGCCATTTCGACGCGCCGATCGACAGATATGATTAGAAGTCTGTTCAACGGTCACCGATGGTCGATCGGGGCCGCGGCTATACGGATGTGAGCGGAGAAATATCCTTAATCCACGGGTAAAGTTTGGTCGTAAACCGACGGTCCGAAATCCTCAACTTGGCGTAAGAGTGGACGACACAAATCACTTAAGTTCCCATAATTTCCCAAACTAGCCTTCTAGGCTCCCTATTGAAGTTGGGGTGGCTCTGACGCCCCCTAAGCCGCCATTTTCGGTGGGTAGGTGTCTTATGGCTTGACTAGGGTCCATGCAAAATTTTAGGGCGAACGGATGAACGGATTATGATCTGAGCAAGCGTTTCCGACCTTTAAGTGGCCATTTTGGGGCCATTCTGATTGATGGGGCATTTTTGTGGCCCTCTGGCCATAAAATTTATAGGGTAGGTGATCCATGGCCCGATGAAAGGCCATGCAAAATTTGGGAGCGATCGGATATGGGGTTTGTCGTACGGGTTCGATTCGCGATCAACGGTCATCGTGCCACGATCGGGGCCCAGATTTGGTGGGCAGGCGTTGAAAAATACATTAAACCTTCACCGTAAATTTGGAAGAAATCCGACGGCTGGAAGGCCCGGAGTCTCAGTTTCTTTTGTCAGTGCCAGATTTTAATCTGGCATTGGTGGGGCGCATTGGGCAAGCGCCAGATGGTACTTCTGGGTGTCCACTGGGTCCGCAGTCCGCGATGGACCACAAGCCCAGTGAGATCTATGATTTTCTAAAGTTTTAAATTTTTCTGACCCTTCTCGGTCGTTGGGTGGCCCACACGGGCTGTTGTTAAGTGTAAACGGGCCATCTGGCTTGGCGGCCTGCATTAGGCCTTATCACTGCCTGTCTAGTCTATTAAATTGGGCTAATATTGGATTAATTAACTCGTGTATAAGCTAACATTGAGTGCTAATGGTCAGTACGTGATAGTATAAGTTAATTAAAAAAAAATCAAGAATTTTTGGAAATCCGAAACAGTGAAAATCCGGGATGTTACAATCTACCCCCCTTAAAAACAATTTCGTCCCCGAAATTGCCTAAGGGTAGTAAGTAAAGGTTTCATTATTTCATTTGCCTAGGTTGTGTTGAATTCAAGTTCATATGCATGGTAAGGTGTGTACTATCTATACTAGTTTGGCTCATTCTAGTCTACCCCCCTTAAAAGTTTTCGCCTTTGAGGTTTGAAAACAAATGTCAAAATCCTTATTATCGTATTAAGAGGTTGTTGGTAAAGTTTACCTAATGATGGTATATTCTACTCTTTTAGGATTGGGCTAATACGGAAAGACAGTTGTGGTAGGCTTTGATCCCATACGTCGATCCTCTGCCTGACCAGGGCAGAAAGATCATTGTATCCATTCCTAGCCCTGGTAGATCATGGTCTTCTGCTCGGTCAAAGCAGTGAGTCCATTGGTATTTACCCAGGGATGAGAATTGGGTTAAGCCGCGAGTACTTCGCAGATGTGTGGTTCCGTAATTCCGTAGTCCGATCAATCTAATTGTTTAGCCATCATTGGAAAGTTTAAATCTCCTATTTATAAGGTTGTCCTTCGGGTCTTGGTCAAAGATTGTTCTCGTTTTAGTTCATGTCCAAATTAGTGATTAATGAATCTTTCAATATGCTTATGGTCAAACGATTATCTCAGAAAGGTTTCCAATGGCCTAAGATTGTATTTGTATGTTGCAGTTTTGATCCTAAGGCTAACAGGTTATGAGCAAAGCATGCCTTGTTTTTCATTAATTTTGAGAGGGGAGGAATAATCGGAAGTTCTAAGGTATTCTGGTGGTTTAGAGTGCTAATAACGTTAAGATGGATGCAGTAAGGCAATCATACATACAAGCATTTATAAGGTGACAAGAAAATAAAAAAAACAATCCATACATTCACATTAAATTCAAAGTGCCATTAGTATGGCTAGTTACATCATACAACATGGATTACATAGTTTTCTAGACATTCCAACATAAGGAAAAAAATAACTTAGTCAAGCAAGCGTCCTAACTATCCTTCAACACAAGCAGGTAGAACTAATCGACTCAAAGCAAACTACTAATTATCGGAAAGGTTATGCTACTACTCTTCTGGATCGGGCAAAAATGGGGGTACTCCTTCCCCATGAGGGAAGGAATCACCGGAATGGGGAAGAAAGAAGTAACGGTTGCTAGGAATGCCATTTTCCTCGGCAGGGAAATGGATTTTGGATGAGAATGTAGGTGAGGGTGGGAGGGGAGATCCTAAGGATGGGTTTGGGAAGGACTTGAAAATGTGTTTAGAATTTGTTTGGGGAAAGTGGGGTGGAATGAGTTTGAGAAAATGAAATTTGAGACGAGCTAGAGTGAAGAGGATTAATGTTGGGTTTCGAGAGTAAATGGGTGAATGAAGTGGTATTGAGGAGGTTGGAATGTGTATTTGAGATGAATTGGTGGGAGTAGAGGAGGGATTGATGGATGAATTTTGTGTTGGGTTTTAGAAGTGGTTGTGTAAGTGGGGTTTGATGGAAGGGGTTTGAGATGGGTTATGGAAACGAAGTTGGAGAGAGAGAAAAGTGTTGAGAATGGGTTTGAAGTATGGAGAGTGGGAATGGAGTTTGAAGTGAATGAGCGAATAAGCTTTGTATGGATATTTTGTGGGTTTTGGGATTGAAGAAGGGTTTAGGGAAAGTATGTGGGAAATGAGTTGGGTTAAGCATGAGAAGAGGAAATAAGGGTTTAGAGTGAAGGAGTAAAGGGGATGTGGCTCAAGTGAATGGGTTTTGAGGATTGGAAGATGGAATGTTGAGAGGGTGTGGAAGATGTGGTTGGGTATGAAGAAGAAGAGGTGGGTTTGAGTATGGGAGTGTGAAGATGATGGAGTGGGTGAGTAGAGGGAAATGAGTTCTATTTCTTGTAAGGTTTCTTATGCTTTTGGTAACTAAATTATTTTTAAAATTTTTATAATATTTTATTATTGAGTTTAAAGACATCTCACAAAATTTCATCTCATTTAGAGTTGTAAATAAATTATTAAAATTCTAGGAGCAACAGCTGTCCGAAATAAAAAACTTTTGGACAGTTGACAGAATAGATTAAATTTAGCTATATTAAAATTTTTATTTTATTTTATTTTTATTTTTATATAAAACTAGACTCATCAAGCTTCAATCTGACTTTTGAATCACCTAAATCGGAGTTGTAACGAAGGAGATATGATTTTTTGAAGTTGACCGAAATTTGCAGAAAATTCCGGCGCTGGCAGCGCCGGTCGGGCGCTACGGCGCTGGGGCTGGGCGTTGGAAGCGCCGGGGATGGGCGCTGTAGCGCCGGGTCTCTGGACAGTGGGCGCGGCAGCGCCGGGGATAGGCGCTGCAGCGCCGGGGCTCTGGACAGTGGGCGCCGGCAGCGCCGGGGATGGGCGCTGGAAGCGCCGGGGCTCTGGACAGCGGGCGCCGGCAGCGCCGGTCGGGCGCTGTGGCGCCAGTCCTTAGAGGGTCGCCTTGCGTCGATCACATCTCACACACCAGGATGAGTTATTCGACATGCCATATATGATTTTGGGGTAGAACGAGCTGATCTACGTAATGAGCCTAGTTGTTTCACGAGATTCCTCTCATTTAGTGGTCAAAACCTGATTTTTTTATAGTTTCACTAATTTTGGTAAATTTTCTTTCGCAGCTACGTCTTTATCCCCAAATGGGTCGGAATTAATAAATTTGGTCCGGTATTAGCTCGTTTGGACTCGGAGGGTGGCCTCGACCGTCTAACCATTCAGTTCTGATCTGTTCTTACCATCGATCTTCGGTACTGTATGTCTCTCGAACCTATTTCCTAACATTACTACTCTCCCTCGCTTCTTTATCCTAACCCCTTGGAAGTCTTACCTTCCGTTCAAAGTTGTCGGTTTAGGGACTGAGACAGTTCCTAGCACTCTAAGTCTATGTTGCGTTTCCTATCGTTTTACTATCGCTATTGTGTTCACTCTCAAGTCAGCGGACGCGTTGGTGAGTTCATGACCCATGGCCCAAGGGATTCCAAACTATTGCTTTGATACCATCTGTAACGCCCCGGAAAATCGGGGGTCGTGCATCGACTCGACTCCCGAGTTCCCGAGTGTCACTTATCATGCATTTATGGTTTTTAAGATTAATCAAATTTAACTGCGCAATTTGGAATTACCTGAGGCACGAAGCACAATCACACCAGTCTACTGAAATGAAGGATATCTCACACATATACAGGTCCAAAAATTATAAAGGGTCGCCCAAGGCATTGCCCAACAAAAAACAAAAGAAAGCTATGTCCAAAAAGAATAAAGCTGAGCCCGCGGCTCAGCAAATCCAAATCCAGCCCGATCAAGCCGATGGAGAGCCGCCCATCAGCTGCAAGTAGGAGAGCCCGTCCTCCTCGTCCAAGCTCGCCTTGCCAGGTTCCTCATGCCTTGAGTCACCTGCATCTATGAATGAGTCTGGTTGGTGTTTTAAAACACCATCCCAGAGTGGGAGTGAGTGATCAACTCAGTGTGAACTATTGGTCTCAAGTTACAACAGACATCAATTGTAATAGGAATTTAATGAAAAACAGACAATCATCAACACCTAATAACTCTTATTTAAAATACGTGCATGCGGGATGATATGATGCATGCCCTCGCCACAACACTCCCTCAAGCGACTTCATCTAACGATCGCATATGACAACACTCCCTCAGAGCGACCTCGACTTCCGAGTCGCCACCCTAACTAATGCGTGCAATGCGATCGTGTTAGCCGAGTTATTAGTTAAGTCCATTCATCCAGCAGGTTGGGGATTCTGATTCACCCTACGTATCAATGCCCTAAGCTAATTGCGAGGCCAAGACCCCATCAACGCGTGAGGCCGAGACCTCGCGGTCCGTGATCCCGTCGGGTTCCTCATCCCCGACACCAAGCACATGAGGAGTGCCGAAAGGAAGGGATCGCTCGCAGTCACTACGGGGAGGCGCGGTACCCCAGCGTAGGCCGACAGCTCGGACATAGTGTCCCATTCCACCATGCCCGGCTCATGAGGCTGTGGACCAGTTTCAAGTGGGTTAGTGATGGGCTACAACGGTTGTAGGGTGGTTCAGGTTCCATACATATGTGAGCAACAGGGTTAACAAACAGGTTTGGTCAGCAAGTAGGCTAGACCGCACGGATCAAGCGAGCGTGAGACGAGTGACATCGGGCACAAGAGACCCATGTAGTCGAACTACAGCCACCCGAACACACCCGCCCAAACCCACAGGTCTAGCCATAGCGTAGTCCTACCAACGGGACTACCGTCTCTACTCATGATTCCTGACCAACTCAAGGGTATGGAGGGTGATTCATAGCATGCCGGCTACCAATGTATAATCTAGTACAAACCACATCATGCTCTCATACCTCACAACATATTATTCAGATTCTCATAGCAAGCATGGTTAACAATATCATGAAACAAGCGTATGTGAGGTGTGTGTGTGGATGAGGAAGTTACGCACTTCCTCCATCTCAAGCCATCATATGCACAAGAGTAATGAAAGCATACATACTATGAGGTAACAATATATGGGGAAAACAATAAGGCATAAACAAAGATTCATCCATACACATAAACATGTGAGAAGCAAGAACAACATCGTGGAGGCTAAGCATGCAAATCCATATGGTTTCAACAACATACATTCCTAGGGCTTTCTCTATATTATTAAATCATAACATCCAAGCAATCAAAATCATTAAGCTCTTACTAAAATTGGTGCTAGGCCACCTAAGAACAATAGTCCGCACCTTGTGATTCGTTGGAGACTCGAAAATGACCTAGGAACGTCGATTTGGGGGCCGGTTGGTCGGAATCCCTAAAGCAAGTTCATTCATGAGAAATCCATGTAAAATCTCCCTTCATCAAAAGGGTTTTCAAGACAAAGGATGAGAAGTCTTACCTAGACGATCAATGGACGATTTTGGTGGTTGTGGTGCATGGTTTCTTCTTGAAGAAGGTGTAGGAGGTTGTGGATTTGATCCTCTTGGGCCCCACCTTGATTGAGAGTCCACCTTGCGCTCACCTTCACTCTTTCTTCTCCTTTCTCCTCTTTCTCTTCTCCCTTTTCTCTCTCTTTCCCTCTTTTCTCTTAGGGCAAAATCGTATGGGGAGAGGGGTGCCCAAATGAAACCCTTATATAGTGCCAGTTTGGTGTGCAATTGGCCCCAAGTGTTGGGTCTTTACTATACTAACCCTATGCGAGGGTTTTTCTAGCCTATGGGGTGTACTAGTCGATATACACCGTAGGATAGTTAGTCCTAATGATGATCTACGTATGGACACAATCGGCCCGCCATTTCGACGCGCCGATCGACAGATATGATTAGAAGTCTGTTCAACGGTCACCGATGGTCGATCGGGGCCGCGGCTATACGGATGGTGAGCGGAGAAATATCCTTAATCCACGGGTAAAGTTTGGTCGTAAACCGACGGTCCGAAATCCTCAACTTGGCGTAAGAGTGGACGACACAAATCACTTAAGTTCCCATAATTTCCCAAACTAGCCTTCTAGGGCTCCTTATTGAAGTTGGGGTGGCTCTGACGCCCCCTAAGCCGCCATTTTCGGTGGGTAGGTGTCTTATGGCTTGACTAGGGTCCATGCAAAATTTTAGGGCGAACGGATGAACGGATTTATGATCTGAGCAAGCGTTTCCGACCTTTAAGTGGCCATTTTGGGGCCATTCTGATTGATGGGGCATTTTTGGTGGCCCTCTGGCCATAAAATTTATAGGGTAGGTGATCCATGGCCCGATGAAAGGCCATGCAAAATTTGGGAGCGATCGGATATGGGGTTTGGTCGTACGGGTTCGATTCGCGATCAACGGTCATCGTGCCACGATCGGGGCCCAGATTTGGTGGGCAGGCGTTGAAAAATACATTAAACCTTCACCGTAAATTTGGAAGAAATCCGACGGCTGGAAGGCCCGGAGTCTCAGTTTCTTTTGTCAGTGCCAGATTTTAATCTGGCATTGGTGGGGCGCATTGGGCAAGCGCCAGATGGTACTTCTGGGTGTCCACTGGGTCCGCAGTCCGCGATGGACCACAAGCCCAGTGAGATCTATGATTTTCTAAAGTTTTAAATTTTTCTGACCCTTCTCGGTCGTTGGGTGGCCCACACGGGCTGTTGTTAAGTGTAAACGGGCCATCTGGCTTGGCGGCCTGCATTAGGCCTTATCACTGCCTGTCTAGTCTATTAAATTGGGCTAATATTGGATTAATTAACTCGTGTATAAGCTAACATTGAGTGCTAATGGTCAGTACGTGATAGTATAAGTTAATTAAAAAAAAAATCAAGAATTTTTGGAAATCCGAAACAGTGAAAATCCGGGATGTTACATCTTATTTCCTTCAGATTGTGAAGTCTTGTGTGGCCAAGTTACAATCCTTAGATCAGATTGGTTGAATAATCTGAACCTTTGATTTGTGGACAGTGTGGGAATAGGGACGTTGGATGCCATCAATGTGATAGTCAGATAATGGAATTTGCTTAGTTTTATAGGTCAGAATATTCAAAAATCTTTTATATCCGTCCATATGTATCAGTGGAATCTTTTATGATGTGGCGCTTGCTAGGTGTACAGTGGACTTTTTAATGATGAAATATCTTACCTATCCATCACACGTGTTCCATATTGGCACGTGTACATCCTCCATAAGAAGTCGTAGACTGTTGTTCCTCATTATCTGTAAAAGCGAGACAGTGGGTATGTGATCCAGACCGTTGATCTGATAACACACCATGTATTCAACATGCCTCAAATTTTCCTCGTTTCTGGATATCATCTCATTCGTACACATCTTCTCTTTATTTCCCGAGCCTAGTGAGTTACAGAAATGCAATCTTCAGACCAGATGAACCTAGCCATATGATATTCAGTCTTCTTTTACATCAGATGAGCTTTTTTTTTTTTGTTAGCTTGTTAGTACACCCACTGTCAGCGACCCCCATTAGGTAATCGATACCAAGACCTCAGTGTTGAAACGAGGTATCTTCCACTCAGTCTACCACTTGAGCTATGGATCTGGGTGTATTAGATGAGCTTAACTTGTGGAAAGGAGTAAGCATGGATGGTAAAATGCATAGGATGTTATTCAAATTTCCATACCCTCCCACAAACAAAAATGCAGATATTGGTTTTGTACAACAATACAAAAAGAAAAAAAAAAAAAGAGAGATAGAGAGCCAAAAAATGAAAATAAAAGAAATTCCAGGGGCACCTAATTGACACTGTAGATTCTAAGGCCTCCAAGGTGGTGGTGGGGGTGGCGCTTGCGGATAGAGTGGTGGCACTGCTGAAAATATGGTGTTCTTGTCAATGCCTCCACCACCACTGCTCGTCAATGAAACAAGGGCTGCAACTAGGCCTGCATTTCCGGCCATTGTGGGTTCGGTATAGCTGTAATTCGTGCGCACGTCCTTGAAACCATCGAACCGGTCAGGCCCACCAACCATGGCTCCTGTGACGATATTAGGATTTGGGGTCGAGGCATCTCGCCACTTCCATCCGCCGGTGCATGAGTATTTTTTGCCGTCTTTGGGTATCGATGCACCGCGGTGGTGCACGTGCTTCGGGTAGTTTGTGCCTTGGCCCACCACATAGCTCATCTTCCTAGGATTGGCTCCAAGAATGTAATTCATCTGAAAAATCCAAGATTAAAAACCAAATCATTAGTCAATGTAATAAAGATTAGGGGTATTTTGGTCACTTAAATAATGCCCTAAAAAATTTGAAGCTTCATTAGAACTTGTTAATAAACTCCTAAAGCAGATCTTCATTCAACATGTCTGTCTTGATGGGCCCCACATGGAATCATGATCAAATTATCAGAACCATACATCTGATGGTCCTTAATGAGGATGTCTGGGAGAAGGATGCTTGTGTTGATCAGGCCATACAGCCATGTAGGCCCCTTCCTGACATGTTGGGCCACAACTGGGCTGAGGCCCACTAGAGTATATGAACATGATAAGGTAATGCTGGACTTTCTAATAGGGAACAGGTTAAGCCCCCCTACACCCCTTAATGAAGATAGATGCATCTGTAAATGGAGCAAGAAAATGAGGGAAGAAGAAGACCTGAGAAGTGGCGAAACTGCGGAGGATGTTGGAAGGGATGTAATAGGGCCCACAGAACCATCCAGGGACGTTGGTGGCGTCCATGTAGTCGGCATAGAGAGATGCCAAGAAGGCGGCATTGGCCACATACTGTAGCGGCTGCGGCCGTCCATGGTTCAGTTCTATCATCCCCCCTACAAATGCAAACACAAAAATCCCATTTATGAACGCTTTCTTCTAACATGCACTATGGTGCTACAATCCCCATATACATATACCTACATTACATTCATACATAGAAATATACATTTAGGTATACTCATGATCATTCACATGAATTTGTCACCGTCCACAGATTTTATTTTGTGGCAACCAAATTAGCCGAGCCCAATCCATTTAAACATTAAATGGGTCTGGTTGGGTTGATGAAATTTTAAGTCAGCTAGGTGGGGTCATGGGTCATGGGTCAGGTTTGGGCTAGAAATCTTGGCCAGTTTAGTAAATGGGTGGAGCTTGGGCAGAACCCAACCTAGCCTAAGTGACCCATTGCCATACCTGGGACCCACAATGCATGCATGAATTCATGTGCAAGATGGAAGGGAGAATGAGAACCTTGTGTGAAGTTGAAGACATTGAACCTTTGGAGGTAAGAGCACATAGTTAACCCTGTCATATTGTGGTAGCTCCTAAGCATGTCTTCATAAGGGTAGCCAGGGTTCAAAAATATCCTTAGCCTTGTTAGCAGCAGCTGTGCAGCTGGAAGCTTGTTGTCCCAGCTCAACACACTCAAATCTGGTATTCCCAAAAATGCCTTAGCATTCCTTGGAATCCCGGGATTCGTCGCCAACGAAAGATAACTAGTATTCCCTGTTGCATAGTATAGCCAGGCTGCGCCCCACATGTACTCATCGTAGTAGCCCGTCGAATTGTAAAAAAGCTCAATCGCTGGTTTGCCACGGCTGTAGGTGGTCCGCCTCCCAGCATCCCGGGCGAATTTAAATAGTGTTGCTGCCCCCTTGACGAGCTTCTGTGAATAGGTGACGTTGTCGCGGAAGACGATGGATGCGGCCGCCAGTGCTGCTGCCATCTCCCCGGCCAAATCGGGTCCAGAATCAGCGCGTTGGACGGGACGCGGGTAATCCATATCTTCCGGCCTCTCCCAGCAGTAGTGATCATCTGGGCTGGTTGAAGCATTTTTAGCTTCACCCACCTGGTAAAACATTTTAGATCAACTTTATTTTAGTCATTTTCTGTTTTTATTAGGAATTGGAACCGGTGAAGAGAGCACAAAATTCCCACACGTGCAATGCAATATAATATAACACAGGTTGATTACAATTAAGTGCTATCTAATAGTCTAATACATAGATTAATTACAATAAATGACATTAATAATAGCTAATTATAAAATTTTGTCTAGAGTTATTTGACTTAAGTCATCCGATGAATTCTAACTTTAAGTTGGCATTTTAAAGCATAGTTCAAAAAGTTGAAAACCCGACTTGGCTCGAAATCCAATCAGGACGGGTAGACTTGAAGGCTCGACCGAGTCTCTTCTCGACTCGGCTCAATATTTAACAAAATAATTAAGTGGTATTCAAGATAATAATAAGCATTTAAAATGTGCAGGAAGAAACAACCTATAGTAGTTGGTCCACTAGTAATGGGGTGTGATACACCATATAGAAGCTATGATCTTGATCTTCGACTCTTGGATTTGAATAGGAGCCATTAAAAATTTACTTTTCAATGTTCCATATTCATCTTCATACACAAGATGAACATTTCAGATCATCATCTAACATAGCATGCAATACCTGTCCTATCCAAGAAAAACCCAAGCTCTCTCACTTACTATTTCAGTTGGAATACGTGAAGAAACAGAAGCTTCCCCAATATAGTTCCTGTTTCCAACCAACCTCAAACACCAAAACACAACCAATCCTGATTTTTGCAAACTTCAAACGGTCTTGAAAATACTAGAAAATACAACTCCACTAAAGAGGAAATAACCGAATTGCAATTTGCATATGCATGCAGCCTTAAGCTGAATTAGAATAATTTGAGTCAAAAATCATAGGATGTTAACAACATTTCACGTGTCATGTAATCAAAGGTGTGTTTGGATGCGATATCCAATCAAATTGCAATTATCGATCAAGTGAAAACAACCAAATTGTAATTTGCTGTGCTTGGCTCAAACTGCAATCACGTTATTTCACAAGTGCAATTTGAGAACTATGAATGCAGGACAATTAAACACTTGCTCTAAAAGCTCAAGCTGATAGAGCATGACAAATTAATTTCTTTATCTCGTAGCCCAAGCCTCCTGTTCCACAGGCTACCCCACTCAATTACGGTATAAAAATGCCCCTACATTAGCTATATTGAACTTTCATCAGCTAAATTAAAATAGAATATCAACAATTCAAATCACTCGTGCATCCAAACGCGGCTTAAAAGATTAGGATTTCAAATACCTGGCTATAGATATGATCTATGGTGGAGGCAGAGGAGTTGAAGGTCAAGAGCAAATAATCAGTGCCCCATTTGATGAGGTCCCTTGCATGGTTGTATTCTCCTATGCTTTGGTACTTGTGACTGTACTCTATCACACTCCAGCTCAACATGGTCATGGAGAATGCCATAGGAAAATGGAACTTTATATTGTCGCCGGCGTCGTAGTACCCTCCGACGAGGCCGCCCTTCACGTCCGTCAGTTGTGATCCATCTGTCAGCCCTGAATTCCCTCGCCACGGCACACCATTGTTCTTTGGCAATCGCCCCGCTGCATGGCCCACCATGATAATCATAAAAATAACATTAGAGAACTAAAGTAATAATCACATGTTTAGGAAGAGTCATTAGCAAGAGGATAGAGTTGGGCACCACCATCTTTACTGGACTTAAAATGAACAAAATTAATGGTCCACATTCAAATTACATGGGTTTTCTACTCAAGGATTAAAATGCCATGTTTAAGATATATATATGAAGTTGGATCAAGCTAGGCTAGGCTTAGGTAAGCCATTTTGGGATTAAATGATTTTAGCCCAAGCTCAGTGCTAAATATTGACCAGGCCATTATGTTTGGCCAAGATAAAAGGGTCCTTTACCACTTAACCCACAAACACATATGAGAAATATGTATCTTGAATTAAACCAGTGGACCCCATCTAATATGAATTATAAGACAAATAATTCAAATAACAGTCCAAATAGTGGGTCCCACTTTAAATGGATCCTAAACCAACAAAATATTTTAGAATAATTTTTTAAAAGGAGTTCAATTTTGTTACATATCAACGTGATTTTGCTAAACAAGGCTAAAAATTAGTGTAGAAGTAAGCTAAAATTATTATTATTAGTTCAGGTCTTTCAATCTAACCATAACTAAAACCGTGTTGTATCCAAACAGCCCCTAAAGTAACAGTTAGGGAAAGGCGACGGATGGATGGCTGGGACCCACCTGGAAAATTGCTGGAAGTGCGGATTAGGTGAGATGCAGGATCAACCGAGGTGGGTGGGACCCACTGGGATGTATCTGACTACATCTACAACCGTCCATCCGTATTGAAAGCTCATTTTAGGGTATGATCCAAAAAAATGAAGCAGTTCAAATCGCAGATGGACCATAGTATGAGAAACAGTGGTGATTGACCATTAAAAAATTCTTGTGGGCCATAAAAGCTTTGGATCAAGATGTTGGATGTGCCTCATTCTTTCTCTCATGCCCTAAAATGATCTCTCCAAATGGATGGACGGTGTGGATACAACACATACATCGCAGTGGGGCCCACAAATCGTGGTGACGTCACTTCAGTAGCGAGTCTCACTACTGTCAGGTTCAGTACCTAATCCGCATCCACGCACGTGGCATTCTCACATAATAAAATTTAAAGAAGCTATTCGCAGCACACATGCGGCACATCCTGTCCATTCATCAGGTGGGCCACACCCAACTAACAAAATCACATATGATGTGTCCCACTGGTGTGTTGACTGGTCGAGGAGGTCATTTTCACTCTGATACCCCACCTAATAAACGGCCCAGATGATGAGTTCATTCCCATCCAAAACGAGTACATGGCCCACCAAAAAAAAATGACAAAAATAACCTTTTTAAAAAAAAATGCAGAATCTGGGATCTTACACTTCTGAGCGTTGAAGAAGAGGAGAGCCTTATGGAGGGCAACAGTGTAATTATCAGGCGGAGGAATGGGCGTTTTGTGCTTAGGCAGCGACTTAACGACGATGGTAGGAAGTCCTATTACCAAGAAAGCAATCAACACAGACCAAAGGGTCCATTTCAACGCCTTCCGACTACAAACGATGCAACCCAAGTCCACGTACTTCTTCTTGTGATGGTTCGGGTCCGGAGGTCCCAACAGCCAGCTCTGCTGCGTCTCGTCCAGCTGCTGCGACAGAGCTGCTCTGTCCATATCAATGTTCCGGCTCCTATCATCGTCCGTCGTCGAATCCGCTTGAATCTCGAACGTCCCTCCCCATTGATTCGCTGAATGCATCTTGTTTTCGATAATTCAATTCGATCTCATCCACCAAGTGAATTCATCAGTTCAAAGATCCTCCAGCAAACATGTTTAACCCGGGCGAACGGCCCGGGTCCAAATTCCTGCGACGATGCAAGCTGCTGTAGAAAAAACCAATCGAAATTTTAACTAAAATCCATTGGAAGATTAGATATATTTCTAAATTATAACTAATCCTTAAAATTTGAAAACCCAGTTGAGATTTCAATCAAAATCAATTTTTTTTTTAAAAAAAAACCAATTCAATGATGAGATTTGATTAATTAAAGAAACCCAATAGAGATTAAAGCTCCTTAAACACAATTCAAAAAATGAATTGGGTTTGGCATGAGATATTCGTAAGGATGGAAAAGAAAGCTCTTCAAAAACCCAAATACACAAGTTGATAATTAATTACCTGCAAATCCTAGGAAGAAATGGGTTTAATGATGATTAGAGCAACTCAAACACCCATTTATGCAATTACAAGATCTTATCAGAAATACCCATTTCTTGTAAGAAGAAATCATCAACCACCTTCTTCTTATTGTTATTGCAAGCGTGTTTTGTACATTGTCTTTTTCAATGGTAATATGGTGTGGTGAAGGTAGAAGAAGAGAGAGTTGACTCAGATAGAGAAAGATGTGGGATCTTTTTGTTTTCTGGTATTGTTTTTTCGTATTTTAGGGAAGAGATATGTTAGAGGTGCAGCTGGATTGATGGAGAGCTTACCGGACACGCCAATGGAAAGTAGCTGGTTTCGAAAATATTTTCAAATACGTTGAGATTTACATACTAATTATATAAAAATACAGAGTCTAGTATTTAATATTAGAACAGTTATATCCTTAATTACTATTTATAACGGGTACATGTATGTATTTGATGGGGAGGAGCATTGCTCGGCTCGGCTTGGGTTCGGGTCGGGTCTTCGGGTAGCAATGCAAGGTTGATCGGGTTTGAAGTCTTTTCAATTCTAGAGCTGTTGATGAGTGGGGCAGTCCAATCCTACGGTTAGTGGTTCTAGATTCAAGATTTAGACCCATGTGGGTGGGTTTGGGTCCAAAAGTTTTATTAAAATTAATAAACGGGTCGGGTTTAGGTCCGACTAAAATCAACTGGAGCGGATTAGGTGTTACCTGGGTAACACCCACCGTGGGGCCCACTTTGATTATGTGTTGTATATCCACACCGTTCATCCGCTTTTCAAGCACATTTTAGGAGGTGGTGTGAAAATTAAGCAGATCAAAATCTCAGGTGGACCCCACCTCTAGAAACAGTGATGATTGAATGCCTACCATTAAAAAATACCCAGGCCCACCTTAAGCAGATTCGTAATGTTTTTTTTCATCCAACCCGTTGATAAGGTCAATCATAGCTGGATGAACGGGAAATATAAATATCAGATTGATACAAAACTTTTGTAGCCTACAAAAAGTTTTTAATGGCTATTTACCAGTTTTTCGAGTGGTGTGGTCCACAGGAGATTTGTACCTATTTAAATTTTCGGATAACATCCTAAAATGATCTTGAAAAACGTATGGACGGCGTGGATATACAGTATCTATATCAAGGTAGGCCCCACACGGTAAGAGTAACACCTAATCTGCTCCGGGTCTCACAGTCGCAGGTCAGGCTGCTTTGCCTGTGTCGACAGCCCAGGCTTACCATCATGCATCACCCATTAAGGCTCACATTTCGCTCTAATCGGATGATCTGAACCGTTCAGCTTCTGGGTGTTATATTTTATGAGCTATATTCCAATATTTGGGATAAAAAGATGATTGAGGTTGTTGATGTTACAGTTGAATCTGCACCGTTGAAATGAAGATCTTCAATCATCCAACCTCAACTAAACAAAGAGTGGTCGGGATTATTAATGTTGGGCAGTGTTAGTATATCTTATGAGATGGACTATTCCGATCATCTAAGCCCCATTGAATGTGGGCCCAACATGGCTACGCATGCTTCTGTTTATCCACGCCGTCCATTCCTTCTCTCATATCATTTTAAGGTATATACACCAAAATGAGTCAAATCCAATGCTCAAGTGGACCACACCAAATAATAAGCTTGGGTTGCATTAAATTCAAGAGTCATCTGTGGTGTGGTCCACTTGAGCGTTGGATCTGCCTCATCTTTGTGCCCATTACTTAAAATTATATGATAAAAGGGATGGACGGCATGGATAAACAGATACATCACGGTGGGCCCACCCACAGAACTGCCCGTTCGTGGCTATAGAGGGCGGGGTAGGACGCAACCCACGTCCTCGTGTGACATACCGTCTGAGTACAACTGCTCACTCACGGCTGTCTGTGTTACTCCATGCGCGACCCAAGCCGAGCCGAGAAGGGACGGAAAAAATATATAATTTTTTCTAATCTAGTGGGCCCCACATTGGCTGGCACGTGAAAACGGAGCTTTCGTAGGCGCGTTGTAAGGCCCGAAAGTCAGCACTCGTGCCAACCTCTTCAACACGCAGACAGCATGTTCCCATAAGAACCGAAAGCTACATGTTTTCTTAAACGGTGGTGACTCGTTCAGCCGTACATTTAAATTCATACCGACCGTCCAAATCTTGAGTTTAAACCGATACGGCATGTTAAGAGTCATCCAACATCAGCCAATGAATTACCACGTTCGATGTTTTTCTTTTCTATCACGTTGTGGTGGACGCATATTGAATAGTACGATTCTACAAAGAGTTTAGAAATTCGCTCTTGCCACGTGTACAGTGAACAAGTCATTGCCAGCTAAGTCCGCTCGCATGGAACGCGGATTCGGTAACGCCGGGGAATTGCCGATGTCGGTTAGGCAGTGATCCTGGCCCCACATTGATGTATGTGTTGTATATCCACGCCGTCCATCCGTTATGTCCATTCATTTTAGGCATGAGCCCAAAAATGAAGCGGATCCAAATCTCAGGTGGATGGCATATAAACATTATGGTCAGTTTCAGGAAGGTTTCAACGGTGAAGATTTCTGTTACCAGTGTTTCCTTGGTGTGGTCCACTTGAGTTTTGAATCTATCTAATTTTTAGATTCCTTTTCGTATTTTGTCCTTTCAAAATAGATGGACCGAATGGATTTTTTGAAGACATCTCTGTGGGGCCCACGCAGCCCCGGGTACAGTTTATCTGTGTGTCAAAGGCAATCCGCTTTAAGGCCCATGTAGATGTATTCATTGTATATCCACACCGTCCATGTATTTTCCAGCATATTTTAGAGCATGGTCTCAAAAATGAATCAATATAAATTTCAGGTGTACTACACAATAGGAAACGTGGTCACTGAACGTCTAACATTAATAACTTCCCAGTGTCCACCGTAATGTTTATTTACCATCCAGCCAACTCGTAATGATAATCAGATCTTGACGCAGGATGAACGTGATGAGAATAAATACTCTGAATCTCGAATCTACGAGAAAAGAAAGCAGAAAATAGAAATAAATTCTAATAAATTCGAAACTGATTAATTGATGATTAAAAATGAGTTGAACCCTTTAAATAGGGATACCAAGCAATCAAACTACAACTAAAACTCCTAGAATTCGCAACTTACTATAAATAGTAAACTTACTATTTATAGACGTTCGTAATGTCTACTAGTGCGCAAGGTTTTCGGCCAAAAATAAACGGTCCTGATGTCTCCTAATTATTCTAAGCTCTTTTCACCGTTGGGCTCAACTCTTAAAGCCCTGAAGAGTTATAATCAAACTAAAACTCACTATTTATAGTAAAAACTAAATTAAAGCGGAGAAACGACCGTCGATTCAGGGGTTTTTTGTAATTCCAGGCATCGCAACCCAGAATAGCTAGGTTGGTTGCTAAAGTAGCTCGTTCTACTCCAAAATCATATATTTTACGTCTGATAACTTATTTCGGATTGCGAGATACGCCTAATCTAAGGTCCGACGGTCTAGATCACTTCTGTCATCGACCGGGCCTTTTCTGATCCATCTTAGCCATGAAACTGTCCGCAACCCGTTCTACATCAGACCTTGATGAAAGGAAAAAATAAATATCAGCTTCATCAAGAACTTTTGTAGACCACAAAAGTTTTAATGGTCATAATTCACTGTTTCTTGTGGTGTGTTCCACCTGAAACTTTTATCTGCTTCATTTTTCGGACCATAACATAAAATAATCTCGAAAGACAGATGGACGGCGTGGATATTCAATGAATACATTAAGATGGGTCCTACAGTCACATCCACGTCGCTGGTCCCGGGTCGAAGGTAAGTCGCGTTCATCCGGAAGATCCGGAACATGGAAGAGCTATCTCGTCGCAGTGCACGGGACACGGAGATGCATCAATCTGAGCGGTCCATCTAGGGATGCCTGTAACACGTGTTAGACAAAATTATCCATCGGTTTTTACAATTTTGTATAGTTAATACTGACCGTTAATTGTTTTTCGTGTACGGCTGTTGTTTTGAAGGCGACTGATGAGATGGATAGGATCGGACACGAATTGCCTGTTCCTATGTGAGGCCCACCGCAATGTACATGAGAAATCCACTGCGTCCATCAGGTCTGTGACCGTGGGGCCCACCTTGATGTATGTGTTGTATATCCACTCCGTCCATCCGTTTTTTTCCAGCTCCTTTTAAGGCATAGACTCCAAAATGAAACTTATCCAATTCTTAGGTGGACCACACCACTGGAAAGAGTGTTGATTGAATTCCCATAATTAAAAACTTCCTAGGGCCCACCGTAACGTATATTTTCCATCTAACCTGTTGATAAGGTCCCGTAGACATGGATGAAGGGAAAAAACAAATATCAGCTTGACACAAGACTTTTTTGCCCTACAAGCATTCAATCAACGTTGTTTCCCTTGTGTGGTCCAACCGAGATGTGTATATTCTTAATTTTTCAATCCATTCTCTAAAATGATCTGGGAAGATGGATGGACGGTGTGGATATACCCAAACATACAATAAGTGGGATCTACAGTCACAGCCTAACGCAAGTCGGTGTTCCACGGCCTCACCGAATCCGCGTTCCGTATTCCAGTTCACACGACCGTCAACATGGCTGTGGTTCATCATCCACCATCCATGCGCTGCAAGAGGAGAAATTAGAGTCTTGATGCATCCAAAACTAATGATATCCTGATCACCCATTTTCTATAAGTGGGCCCCACGTTTCAGTGATCGTTTCTCTATGATCTCCTAGCCGTCTATTTTCTAGGCCATTGATCCAAGGTGGGCCCACATGTTCAGAAAAACTGGATTACCAAAACATGGGCACCGTTGTACAAACGCTTGATATTCCATCCATCAGGATTTCTGTTCTTTCTCCTGTCAAGGACGGATTCATTGAACTATGTGGCAGTAGAATGTAAATGTAAAAATAAAATGGTCAACGATTCAAATTCGATGGACAATATCGGACGGTTGAGATCTGGTCTATGATTCATCCACGGTGGGCCCAATAGTTTGGATGGTGCTGATCTCTTTACATGATGCCACGTGTAATGGATGAGTGACAGCTATTTTCTCGGTGAATTATTACGGGAATCTATTTCCCTGCTCCTCTGTTCATGGTCTATATCATTTAATCGTGGGTTTGACTAGCTTGTCAGTCAATCGCGACTGTGCAATTCGTGGGCCCCACATTGATGGAGCGTATCCAACACGGAATCTGATGGTGATGGTAGATGCATCGCCTTCCGACGCGGATTTACTGCGAAATCCTTTCGCATTCCTGCACTGGGATGCCAGTTGGGGCCCACTATGATGTTTGTTAGAAATCCACACCGTCCATCCGTTTTGTGAGGTCATTTTAGGACACGAAACCGAAAATTAGGTGGATCCAAAACTCGAGTGGGCCATGCTAGAGAGAAAACTGGGAAAAGAGTTTCCTACCGTTGAAATCTTCTTGCAATCCACCTTGATGTTTATATGCCATCCAAACCGTTTATGAGGTAATTCCCACTGGTATGAAGTGAAAAACCTAAAAATTTATTCTGATAGGTAACTTTTATGGCCGTAAAAATATTTCAATGGTGGTCACTGAATCCCCAGTGTTTCCCATCGTATGGCCCACTTGAGTTTTGGATCATCCTAATTTTCGGTTGTATAGCCTAAAATGACGTCAAAAAAACAGATGGACGGGTTTGATTTCTTTAAAAAAAATCACAGTGGGCCCCAACTGACATTCCAGCTCAGGAACTTAAAGAAAGCCTTTCCAGGAAATCCGCGTCCATCGCAATCTGTCAAATTGGGCAGTTAGGATTGTGTAATCAGAGTAATTTAATTTCAGAGATGTGCTTCATCAGCAAATGGGGCCCACTCTTTGGAAGGTTAGGATTGACGTACACGCACGTGCCCAGTCCAAATGTCGTTATTGGAATGTATATGAAGCTTAATCCACAAGCATTTACACGTGCTAATATCACGCGCGCGTGTGAGATCGTTTTCCTTGTAACTTCTCAGGAGATCCATAATAAAGCCTTTCGTTAGCTTTGTACAGTGTGGCGTGGCCCACCTGAGTTAAAGACCTGATCTTTAGACCAGATGATCTAGACCGTCTGAAAATCTGGATCTCTAACACGTGTGACGTATTGGTACATGTACTTGCTTGAGGATGGGCCCCACTCCCACATGCGTGGGATCAGTAAAAGCCCAGGAAATCTGATGAGCTACCCTTTTTCTTCGTTTTCACATGGGCTCCTATTCAACGCTTGTCATTGTCTTTATTCGATCTGGAAACGGTCAAAATTTCCAATGGATGGTTGGATTTCACTCGCATTCATGCTTTGACAGCTAAGGGCAGTTCGGTCGTAATTGGAAGATTCGATGTCTCATGTGTCTCGCCTCTTCTTAAGGTGTACTGGCCTCACCCGTGGATATACTAGTCACACGTGTATGTTACTGCAGCCGCTCATCAGGAGAACCTCATTGGGTAGATCAGAGCTGAATTTAATCAGCAGATTGATCACACGTGTACAAAAATGAACGGTAGATTGACGACTGACGGTCGGATTGACCTCTTTTTGAGAAATGGTGTTTGAACAGCGATGACCGCCGGATGAGTGGCTTTGATATGCACGTGTACACGTGGAAGATATGAAGTCAATATCAACCGTCCAAAATTGGGCCCCAAAATGGACGGGGCATAGCCCAAACAATAATCAAACATCCTAACCATTTGATGGTTGCTGTCAAATGGACATATTCTTAAACAATCGTCGATTTGAAATATGATCCATCTATGAGAGAATAGTAAATTGAACGGTTTGGATTGAGTGCACGTCAACAAATTGCTAGTAAGAATGCGTGCATGCATATGATCCACCATTCTCTACCCGTGTATGACATAACATAATTCATCGTATTCCCCCCTCACCTTTTTTATATTTGTGTTTACGTAAAAATCTTTACCGTCAATCGCCGTTAGTGGCGTTACCATTGTAGCACCAACGTCGTCAATGGAATGAGAACTGACCAAAATATCCTCCAGGACGGCCAAGCGACTGGACGCGTTTTGGCCAGTGACGCTGCCACCAGCCAGGTGGCTAGTGGTCGGTGCTATGTGGACCCCACTATGATGTATGTGTTTTATCCACGCCGTCCATCCATTTTTAAAGATAATTTTAGGTCTTTATCCCAAAAATGAGATAGATCTAAATCTCAAGTGGACCACATCATGGGAAAACAGTATTGATTGAATGTCCACCATTAAAAACCTCCTAGGGCCCACTGTAATGGTTATTTGACATCTAACCTGTTGATTAGGTCATACAGACTCAGATGAAGGGAAAAAATATATATCAGTTTGATCCAAAATTTTTGTGCCCCCAAGAAGTTTTTAATGGTGAGCGTTCAAAAAACAGTGTGGTCAACTTGAGATTTGGATCAACCTCATTTTTGGGCTCATATTATAAAATGATCTGGAAGAATGAGTGGACAGAATGGATGAAACACATACATCATGGTGGGGCCCACATAGCACCGACCACTAGCCATTGGAAGTCCAATGTCATTGTGATTTGAAACGTCGTTCATTCATCAATCGAGTGAATACCGGCCCCAGGCGATAGGCAGGCGTGCGTATCAGACATACGTGAGTACAGTACACGTGTCACAAATCAGGTCCGTTCATCAGAAAGGGTATGCAGTAAACATGCCTTAAAAAAATTCAGGTTAGTGTATGATTCATTAGTGGGCCACAAGTACAAGTTAAGTTAGAGCCATTGATCGATTTCATTTTAATCACCCAATTCATGTGTACAGACGTGGGCCATATAATATGCAAGCTTTCATATTTCCTGCGTCGAAAAATCATAACAATAGAATCCACCAGATGAGCAGCTTGGATCTCTCACAAGGATTTAGATTTCACAAAATCTAACAAAAATACATAATCAAAGCTTATGGTTATCAAAATGAACTACCATCATTCGTTTATATTATTTGGACGGTTTAGATTGATTAATATAGTCATGACGTGCACCATTTTCATGTGCAGCATCACATCCTGTCAGAGTATTATTCATTGGAGAGGAAAGCGTTGAGTTTGATCAAGCATTTATAAATTACTTAAATATTTTGTTAGTAGTTGAATATAAGTAAAATTAGTAGTTGAATATAAGTTATATTATTTGTGCTTGATTTTGCTGGAGAGTTTGGGGCCACCTTTAAAATACAAAGTGATTCATGTTGCACATTTGTTTTGTAAGGCCATCTCACATATTGATCGTTTGTCCCAAGAAGGTTTTAACTGTGTTAATTATTCGGATTTGATTTTACTGTTGTGGGTTGCATCTAGATCAGATTTGGCTGATTTTCATGCGTGAAGTCATAACATGAGTGGTTAAAGTAGATGAATGAAGCAGATCCCATACATACATAAAGGTGGGGCCCAACGAGGCTGTTGCGGGACCTGTCTAGCTAAATTATGATTGATTTCCATACGAGGTACAAATAGCCGGCTCTTCTTTAATTTTTTTTTTTTTTCCTACACACGCGCACACACCCCACACACTCACGCCATAGTGGGCTTTCACCACCTGTGAATACTCGAACCCTTGACTGGGTGTTGAAACTCTGGTGGCCTAATATGAGATGTGAAAACAAATAGCCGGCTAAGATGATACACATACACAATCATTAGTTTGGTATAAAAACTAGTGTGGTGTTTATATCCCATCCATTCATTCAGCCCCTCATTAGCATGAATGAAATAATTAAGTACTCCAAAATTCAGGTGGGCCACATCACTATTTCCTATGCTACAGTCCACTGGAGATCTGGATCTATTTCATTTTTGGGCTCATGCTCTAAAATGATGGGCAAAATGGATAGACAAGGGTGGATATAAAATACATACATCAAGGTGGGTCCCACGGTAAGGGCCTCACCTAATCCCCTCCCCATTATTTGCTTCTTAGTAGATTAGGGCATTTTGGGAATTTTTCATCGCTAACCTAAAAATCTGAGTCAACAGCAACCGCCGTTGACGGCTATTGACAGTAGGGGGCATTTACAATTGTCAGAAAATCAAGGTAGGAATTTACAAATATCATAAATGTGGGGAGGAAAATACTAATATCCCTTTTCTTTTAATAGTATATTAGTCGTTAGTAAGAAACCTAATGAAGTATTAAATCTGCACATATATCTTATTATTATTTATTTTTTTTGTTAGCTTGTTAGTATAACTCCACTGTCAGTTCACACTTCACTGTTATCTCCTTTAGGGTATCGATACCAAGACCTTAGTGTTGAAATGAGGTATCTTTCACTCAGTCCGCCACTTAAGCTATGGATCTGATTATATTTTTAGGCTTAAATTAACATAACTGCTCCAGAAGAAGAAGGAAAGCTACTTCAGGGGCAGCCATGGCGGAGAGGGACACAGGATCAGGACTCCACATCTGGTGGGCCCTAACAGCATCGATCAGGAAATCCTATCCACTGCTTGATCACCACTTTTCTTGATTGATAGTTGATATTTACCATTTTGGTTTCTACTGCCTGCTTGATGGCCACTAATCAGATGGATAAGATCATCCAGTTTGTGTGATTTTTTAAATATATCACATATACAGTATGTATGACTAGATGGACGGTCCAGATCAAATTGAATGTCAGCTAAACAACAACTCTGGTAGGAAGATTCCTTGTGTTTCTCATACATTTTAAGTTATACTATTGTTATTTTAAGAAAGAAAATGAGAAATGCTCCAGTGCTCATTGGTTCACTTGGATAGTCCAATGAATCAATCCGAACCGTCTATCATGTTGAGAACACTTTTCATGGATTGCCATGAAAAGATCGCCACTGCCTGGATGATCCAATCGATCTTGATTTGGCCTTATTTTTAATAACCATCCATTTTCCAAGCCATGGATAGACTAGTTGAGATTACCAAACAAAGTAATTCTTTACAACCATAAGCAATTGCCCTAACAAATAGATGGATCAAATTGTTGATTGGATCTGTGATGTGAAAATAATCTTGACCGTCCAATATAATGTGTCTCACCTACTCAACGGACCACCTTTATCGTTGGGCAGTAACATCTACACTGTGAGGTCCACCTGATGTATGGCTTGGATCTTTCACCTCTCTGCCACTCTAGCATATGAAACCTCCTATTTTCATATATACTATTCTTAGTAAGGAAGCTGGTATACATAAGATACTAATTAGAGTAGTTGAAGGGTAGGAGGACGAGTGAGATGGTTCACACGTGCACACCTAACCTACGTGGAATTCAAATTGGTGGGGCCCATCATGAATGGGTCATAGACCCTGAATCAGAGAGGCCAACATCTGATCAGTGGTATGTCTTTGTTGAAATGGGACCGTTGACTATTTTTCATTTTAGCTGTCCCTTAGATTACCAATAATCTAATACCATGTTTTTATCAAGTGGCTAGAAACCGAGTTGGACGGTTGCTTCACGGTGCAACTAGAGAATAATGTTTATCCTATCGTGATTCAGAGACATCCAATCCATCCAAAATGTTGGCCCCACTATGAGGATGATTTTATGAAAATATCAGGTTGATCCACCAATCAGGTGGGCCACACCTATTTTTTTCATTATATCAGTGGCTATCTACTGTTTTAGGTGTGACCCACCTGAGGAGTGGATTAGGTTGGTTTTTTCACTAGATGATCTTTGTAATGGTGCCAACCTATTGAAGGGATTGACTGTAAATTAAACACTGGCCTCTCCTGAAATCATAGCTTTACTGGGGCTGCAATTCTTCGGGTAGAACTAGTCAAGTGAAGGGGTGTGAATGGGCCGGGCTCAGGCCTGAAAAATCATAATTTTGAATAGGCCTAGCCCAAAACAGTTCAAAATCTAGGTCGATACCTACCCCAGGTCTGGCCTATTGACAGCCCTAGTTAAATGCATTTGGTTAACCACTTAATTAATTAATTTTAAAATTTTATGATTTTTTCCACTACTCCTGACCCCCTATTTCTTAGGGTCACTTCCGACTCTACAAACTTATAAAAAGGTGGGACCTCTTGTTGGAAGCTTTGTTAATTGGACTTGAGTGTAGAGGTGTACATCTCCACACATGACATAATGGCAAGTGTGTCAGAGATCAAATCCATCCATTTGTGTAAACACCCCACTTCAAGCCGGTAAGCTTGATTGAACAAAAAACCCAATCTGAAACGATCCAAACCCAAAAACTCAGTTAATCCAATCACAATAACCCAAGAAAAACCTAAAACTGGTCGTGAATCCTAACTTTAGGATAAACCTAACCTATATAGTCAACTCTTGAGTCTACCCACTGAGTCAACTCACCTAGTTAGCTCACATAGCCAACTAGTCAACTCACCTTGTTAAACCAAGTCTATAAACCCTTTTTTGGCCCAAGCCCGTACCAAAGTTCAAATTGGAGGAAAGGGGAGATAGCAAGGCAACTTCGGAGGACTAAAGCCATCAACGTGTACAAGAGGAACTCCCTCCAAAGCTGAAGCAAAAGTGAAGGACGACCACGTGGCACTGGCCGTACTTTGGCCAGCTGCCCACTTAGCTAAAATTACAATTTATGACATCCAAACTAACACATGAGATTTTTCCACATGGCAATCTCACATCCTAGCTATTCAAACCCCTTTTAACCTCAAGCTTTGCATGAGTTACTAAAAAACCAAGCTGGATGGTTATAAATACTCTACTTCCCTTCACATTTCGATCATCCACAAGCATCCACAATCAAGTATCCTCACCAATCCATAAGCATCCTAAACCCCCTAGCCATCTACCGCACCAGGGAGAGAGAGTGAGAAAGAAAGCCTAGCTTCGATCCAGCCCTAACACATCCTCTTGAGTCAGCACAAGTTCAATCTAATCCACTTGATACAATCCTTGCAGCACTATTGTCCACCCAACTGTCTTCAATCAAGCTTCATCTAGCCATAGCATTTACATATCACAACATTCATCTCATCATTCAACATGTTTTGCACCAAATTAGCTCAAAAGCATGCTATAAGACTCTCCGTTTAAATCGGATCCTGCTCAAGAAAAACCTACCAATTACCTCACATTTTGTCATAAGCATTACACACATTCATGCATGAGAACTGAATCCTAATCCTCAAGAATAGTCGGATTCTATAAAGTAGAGACCATACATCTATACAAGGCAGAGTGAATGCCTAAAACCTTCATTTTTTGTAACTATGTCCCTTAGTTTGAATCTCTGGTCACAGAATCAAATAGTCATTTTAGGACAGAAAATCTTTGAATCCATACCCTAACATTTTTATAGGGTTTAGCTGACTATAGATACGAATAAATTGGCTAGTAGCAACTCCGGTAAAAAAATAATTAATCAATTAGAGCGTGAAGCCCTCGAAAGAAGCAACCCATGAAAAATTGGCCTCGAGTCGATACCAGCTCGGATCCCAACATCCACAATTTGTTGGTTGGACCATGTTTTCCCTAAAATCAATTTGAGCAACTCAAAGATGAGCCCAATATTAGAAACAAGTGGATGGGTTAGAAAACTTCAGCTAAGTCTTTTAGGACCATTCATTTGTTTTGCAAACTATGGTCCACCTAATGTGTGGATCAGCTTAATTCTTGAGCTAGGGAATCAATATAAGGGCGTCTTTCTAATGGAGGATTGGATCTCGGACATACTTGCTATGATGGCAAACGTGTGGCATGTAAATAAGTTGTATCGCACATGCGCCAACCATCCTATAACCTTGCCTGGGGTGGCAGGGTCTACCGTGATAACCAGTTGAATGTGGATCATGGTTATTATCCACTCCTTAATCTTAACGGTCATTTGAAATTGGAAGGTTATGATGGGACACAAAAGACCCACTTATTGGGAATTAAAATTTGTACACACGGTGCAAAAATATGGGCCCTACATCCTATGGTTCTTCTTGGGAGGTTGTCCCATCATGTAAATGGATGGCCCAGATTGCCCTGCTTACCAATTACCACAAGTTCAAAATAGAAGGATGAGACTGACCAACACTCCATTCAGTATGCAGAAATGGCCCACCAGATGGGTAGACAACCTTATTTTGGATTTAGGAAGTCTAGAAGGTGGGCCCACATGATGAGTGGCTTAGATATCAAATGCTTGCAGATAGTGACTACCAGAAAACTGCTCTCACAAGAGCCAAATTTCCCAAGAGTCGCCTTCTTCAGTCAATAAGAAAGTGTAGTTGATGTGATTCAAACTAGCAAGTGGCAAAGAACAAATAGAATCTGCTAAAAAGCCAGCTAAGGCTAATGGATATTCCTCTATATGAGACAATAGTAATAGAGAAGGTAATAGCCCAAATCGGATTTGATTTGGCCAGAGCACCCAAATCCACTGTATCATTGATACATAAATAAAAATACCAATTAGTAGTGATTATTGAAAAGCCGTTGTGCGCTAGGGCACACATACTCAAATCTAATGAGCCTTAATGAACCGACAAGCTCGCAAGCAACAATTACCAGCTGACCATGCACTGATTTCATATTTTAAAATTGCATTTTTATATATTAATACATTTTTAATGTGTACTATTAGTGCAATTAAATTCCTGGCTGAATTGTCAAATATTGAGCCATGGAGTCAACCTGGCCCGGCTAGATATTGAGTCAAGTTGAGCTTTCGAGTTCTTAAACTATCATGCGTGCCATGATTTGAATTGCCTATTCAAGGTGGGCATTTTATTTCATGGAAGACATGGTTTAGATTATTATTAACCATAGTAAATGTTTCGACACAGTAAACAATGACATACAGTACAAATATTATAGGTATAGCTGGATAGAAAGAAGATGTAGTTCGTCATATTTGGGCCGAGACCTATGTAGGGCATGACATAATTAGGCCTCACGTGTCCGGTTTGAAGAAAATCATTCCGGATAGGGAAATATTGTCATTCGAAGTACGAAAAAAATCGGCCATAACTTTTGATCCGGGTATTGTTACAGGACACACGACCTATCAATCTTTACTGTAACAGGTCATTTGAGGTCAACCGACACTCATAGAAGATTGCATCAATCCGTTTCGCAAGAAAACACTTCCTTCCATTTCAAAATCACAATTTTAAGCAAAACTTATTGTTTTCAATAAGTTTTAACTTGAATGTATCTCCTTTGTTTTCTGATTTTAGCACATGCAGTCTTCCTAAGAATTGCTTCTAATCATAATAGGAACCATATGTCACGATTAAATTAGGACATTTTATTTTTAGTAAAATTTACTATTTCAGATAAATTCTAATTTAGTCAAATTAGGACTCCATTTTGCCTTTTCTTTGTACGTTAGTATAATCAGGAAGTCAAAGCATTGTTGAATAATAAAATTTCAAATTTCCTGTTTTATCTTGAGAATTCAAACTCAGTGATTCAACTTGAGAGATGGGTGGTCACCACATGGTTGCTGGCTGGACTAAACATGCCATTTATAAGGTCGAGCATTGTACATTTCTCTGGCACTGTAAACACCATACAGTAGAAACAAGTGATGTTTTATGCAGTAAAAGGCTACTTGAAATGAATCAACTGATAAATGTTAATGACAATTAGATGTGAATTACCAGCATTTAGCATCCATACGATATTGATTCAATGCACGACCTCAATTCCCAGACCAGTTTTCCAGCCATTGATCAGGCTGGTGGACATGACCAGATCTATCCTGAGATGCTTTAGCTTCTGAGGCAGCAATTTTTACCAAATGACAGTTCAGCACAGCAACCCTTCTCACCATCCAAATTATATCTCAAGATTGCTTCATTTCAGTCTTTCAGAAACCTGCCTGATTGTTTTGGATACTTAGACTTACAGACTATGCGTTTTCTTCACCTGATTGCCACATTTTCTACTTTTACACCCACGTGCAAATCTACCAGAAAATTTTCAAAATCAGAATCTTCAAGTTATGATCAGCTTGGTAGGCCGTGATGGAGTTACAGAATTAGACTGCTTACAATGTGATGCACAAGCACGTACAAGCAAAAAAGCGGAGGATTTTGAATATGATCAACAACTTGAAAAAAAAAAAAAAAAACCTTTGTACAGGAATTTGTACATGGCCTGAGTTCATTTAATCTGGAGTAATGTCAATCTTCACATGCAGCACACGTGCAACACTTGTGCAAGCATGGTACGTGCACAAGATGGTTTGGTTTATTCATATGGCAGTCCCCATTGTAAATGTTCCTTAGCCCAAAAATCTGGCCTGTCCAGTCTTCAGGTGGCTGAAAAGTGTACGAGGAAAATGCATGATTAGAAAGCTGCTAGCTAACAGTACAAAATTCAAAATGCATGCATCACTGACCTGATGAATATGCCGCCGGATTATTAGGATATGAGACATGGACTGAGAGGGACCATCTGGTGAGTATCTAAGATCACGAACACCTGTTTCATGTTGGGATATGTAGCTCAATCGTATTTGGTGATTAGAAACTAGGAGCCCATAATTAGCATCCTCTTTAATATATATGCATAATAAAAGAGACTTATGAGGGAAGAAAAGAGAGATGTCAACGCGATTAATATTAAAACATGTAGATACCTACAGATTTTTCCATTGCTAGTGAACAGCATGCACATTGCACAAATGTAAAATGCAGAAGTTGAGGGAAACACAATTGAAAATATATACACACACACCACTACATTTAAGAAATAACAGCTATAATGAAATTATCAGTACATTTATCATTGAATTTAGAAATTGTTTTACATTCGATGAAAGATTAACATTAGATGTAACAAAAAGTAAGAAGTTTATAATAACGGTCTATACTCAAATTAATAAAAAGAAATAGTCAACAAAAGAAAAAATAAAAATAAAAACCTACTTAAGAAAATCATCTAAAGATTGATAAAAGTTTGAAAATTAAATGTAGAAAGAAAATAGGTAAAAGGGCCAATAGGTTTAAAAAAATTTCAAACCACAATAAACATACATACATATAAAAATAAAAACAAAAACTTATGTACCAAAAATAGGAGGATAAAGACATCTACAGAGCTAAAATAAAGACCCCAATTAGCTGGACATTGATGGACCATGCTACTTGATTTTTTAAGCACGTTGCAAATGTGTATGAGATAGAACCAATAATCAGGCAGCCTATACCTTAGATGGGTGACGCCCAAATAATCATACCAATCTGCCCCAAGATGGGGCGGGTGGGTGTGTGTGAGTTTTGGGGGGTTGGGGGGTTGCTAATGTCCCCACCTTCATAGGTACATTCGCAACGTCATCAAACCTTTTAAACAGCGCACATGGTGACCTATTGTCAATCCAAATCGTTTATTCATGTCCCCACCTTCATGGGAACATTAGCAATATCCTCAAACCTTTTAAATGGCACACAGGGTGACCTATTGTTGATCCAAACTATTCATTCATTCATACAACTAAGAGCAAGCCATGGTGCAAAAATCACGCCAATCGGGCGACCCTAAGCTTCCAATCAATAGCATGAAAATGGACAGTCTCAAGATTGACCAGAGAAAAAAAAGGTCTAATTATCACCTTGAAACATCTAGTAGATAGACCCCACTTTGCATTTCTTATTATTCAAAAGTAACAGTTTGATTGCCAACTAGAGAAAAAAAAAATTGCATGTCAATTTTCTGGGAAGTGTTCTTGGAAAGACATTAACAGCGTCCTGCGCGGATCGTGAATGAGAGTGCTGTGCGCGAAGGTGAGCGTCCTGCGCGGATCGTGAAGGAGAGTGCTATATGGAGGCGGACGTAGCAGACAGGGAACTTGAGGAGGGGGAGATTATATCACGGGAAGATCAGCGTAACCATTGGCAAACCATCGACAAAAAACGAGGGAAGGGCAAGAAGGCGTTCGGGAGAGTAAGAAAATCAGACTCGTACCCTACGTTGTTTGTCAGAGGCTTCCCAGAAGGGTGGTTCCCGATCAATTTCGAGAAGTTTTTTGGGCATGCCGAGGCGGTGATGGACATTGTCCTACCCAGAGACCGGGCTTCCGAGCTCCCCTGAGGATTTGCCCTCATAAGGATGAGTTCGGAAGAGGAGCTGGGGAGGGCAATCCAGATGCTTCATGGCCAAAGTTTTGGTGGCAAACCATTATTAGTCCAAAGGGCTAGGTTCGGCCTTGAAAGACTGGAGAAGAAGAAAGGCCTTGGGGATCGAAAGACTACAAACAACATCTCGGGAAATGCGGTAATGCCTATCAGGCCAACTATCGGAGATCAACCCTCTCGACTCAGTGGCCAGTCGTTTAAAGATGCTTTGCTTAATTCGGGGGGATGTTCGCCTCAGCCTGTTCATCAAGAATCCCCAGTAACCGACCATACCATCCGCATCAGTCAAGCTGCTTTTGATCAATCTAGAGCTAATCTAGCGGATACCATTATTATCATCAGCAAAGGCGATGCATCCATCCCTCAGGTGAAAGATTGGATAGCCGAAACTACAAGATTTAACCCGGGCAACTACTCTATCAAACCTCTGGGGTATAACGAACTTTGGGTCAAGGTCTGTCCCGGTCTCAATCCGGAAATGATCCTTATGACGGGTCATCTTCATTCAGGAGGCGTGGTTGCGTCAGTTATTAGATGGAAAGACTACTCCATTTTCAGGAAGGAGAATATCTGGATTCAGAGGAGTCCCTTTGGAACTCTGGTCTGATGATTTCTTTATTTTAGCGGCGGCATGTCTAAGTTCTTTCCTCGAGCTGGACCCCAAGACGAAACTCGGGGAAGAGCTCTCCGTCATCAGGGTGAGGGTGAGAAGAAAGGTCTCCCGCTTCCTCCTCACCTCAAGGTCTTGGTCGACGACCGTTCTCTTGAGTTGCCAATCCTCAGAGAAACTCCTGATACTCTGTATCCTAGGTGGGGTGATTTCTGGCGAGTCCAGGAGGAGCCTCCCCCACCTCCGGCGGACGATCCTGCTACGACCATTAAGGGCTTACCCTCCCTCCATACTCTAGCGGAGTACCAAACCTATCCCCTGTCACTCTTCCAGCTCCCATCGAGATCGGTGATCCCATCCATTCCATCCATGTAACACGTGGAAGCATCGAACGACCCCGATCCTCTCCGCCAGCGGCTCCCGATCTCAGAATCACGCCATCCGGATTGAGAAGGAAAGCGCAGCACGTGGCTTCACTATGACGGAAATACACTCTTTGGCAGCTTTTCCAGAAGACACCGACCCCACAACTAGCGAGAGAAGGTCACATCGTCAATCGTCTGCAGCGATACTTAATAACCCTCATCTCGAAGCCCCCCCTTCAATCTCTCCGAAACGCGTCCCAGCACGTTGCCCCATGTTGCCCGCCCCCCCCCCCCCCCCCCCCCCCCAAGTCTCTTCTAGCATGCCTTCGAACGCCAACTGAGCGGAGCTCCTTAACAAACTCCCCAACAAGCGTTGGATCAAGGAAGCAATCGGCCACGTGGGAAGAAGGCTTGGATTATCTTTCAAGGACCGAATTGAGGACTATATCGCCCTCTTCCAGTGTATCGAGAATGAAGAAAGACCACTTCAAGGTTCGACATCTAACATGAAGCAGCAATCCAAATCACGTAACAACCGTGAACTGCAAGGATTGGATCCAAGTCTAGGTTTTAAATCAGCCTCATCATCCAAAGGAAGGAGGCAGGGCAGTCGGGGAAGTTCGGTTTCCCAATGAGAGTTCTTTCCTGGAATGTTGGGGTAGGCTCCAAGCAGAAGAGGAGCCTCATTAAAGCTTTGGTAAGCAGAAAAAATCCTGATGTCGTTTGTTTCCAAGAGACCAAGGTCCTCAGTTCAACAACATCCTGTTGGCCTCCCTTTGGAGGGCGAATGATGCAAAGTGGGTCGCCCTTGATGCGTCTGGCTCTTCGGGGGGTATCCTCATCGCATGGAAATCTTCCAATTGGGATTTCCCCTCCTCATCGATAGGAGTCTTCTCTCTGCCGATCATTCTAAAAGATAAGTCTTCTAATTTTCAATGTCTCATTTCTTCTGTTTATGGGCCTACTGTTGATGCATCTAGATCTCAGCTATGGGAGGAGCAGACTCGAGCTAGACTCGCCTTCTCAGGTCCATATTGCGTGGTGGGCGATTTCAATATAGTTAGATTTGCAGAGGAACATTCCCGCAAAAGAAGGGTTTCCGCGGCGATGTCTTCCTTCTCTGATTGGATCCAGTCCCAGGAACTTATCGATCTCCCGCTGTCAGGGGGAAATTTTACTTGGAATAATGGTAGGAAAGATCTCATTCAGTCCAGACTTGATAGGTTCCTGGTTTCTCCGGAGTGGATAGAGGCTTTCCCTTTTGTCCTTCAAATCGCTCTTCCAAGAACAACTTTTGATCACTGCCCGCTTCTTCTGGTTATGGAAGAAGATGATTGGGGTCCGAAACCATTCAAATTCAATTCGTCCTGGCTCAGAATTGAAGGATTCAAGGAAAAGATTATTGATTGGTGGTCGAACCCTCAGGTTGAAGGATTCGTTGGTCACAGACTCATGTGCAAACTCAGATTCCTCAAGTCTAAACTCAGGGAATGGGTTCAGGAAGATCTTCGTATAAGAGACTTAGAATTTGACTCCCTCCTCTCTGAACTTCAACAAATCGACTCCTACTCTTCAAGCGACGTCCCAGCTTCTGATCTCATCGTTAGGCGCATTCAAATCATTCAGGCTCTATCAGCTAGAGCCCTTGAAGATGAAGTTTCCTGGAGAATTAAATCCAGAACCAGGTGGATTATGGAGGGCGACAAGAATACTAAATACTTCCACAGCATTGCTAATGCTCATGCTCGATCCAAGGCTATTTTTAGTATTTCTGATAATGGTGTTGTGATTGAACACAAAATGAAGATTGCAGACTTGGCAATCAATCATTTCAATTCTCTCCTATCCTCTGACGCCTTGACCAGACCTCGGCTTGACAATGTTGAATTTTCCAGGTTGGAGGCAGCTGAAGTGGAATTCCTTGAATCCCAATTCTCTGAAGAGGAAGTTAAAGCTGTCGTCGATTCTTTGGGTGGAGATAAATCCCCTGGTCCAGATGGCTTCCCCATAATTTTTTTCCAAGCTTTTTGGGAAACCATTCGTCACGATCTCCTTCATTCCTTCAAGAGTTTCACAGCAGAGCCAGATTCTCCAAAGATCTTGGCGCAACCTTCATAACCCTAATCCCTAAGGTTGCTGGCGCCAACTCCTTTGCGGAATATAGACCTATAAGCTTGATTGGAGGTCCGTATAAGATTCTTGCCAAGGTCCTTTCCTCCCGCCTCTCAAAAGTCATAGGAAATTTAATCTCCCTTAATCAGAATGCTTTCATCAAAGGCAGGCAGATCACAGATTGTGCTCTCATTGCTAACAAGGTCCTCCACTCTTGCCAGAAATCCAAGTTCAAGGGTATTTTCTGCAAACTGGATATAACCAAAACTTATGATCATGTTGATTGGGAGTTCCTGCAATACATGCTTCGTCGTATGGGGTTCGGGACCACCTAGAGAAGATGGATACAAGCCTGTATCGATTCAGCTCACTTTTCCATTCTTATCAATGGTTCTCCCAAAGTTTTTTTTTTTAAAGTTCTAGGGGGCAGCGGCAAGGGGACCCCCTTTCGCCTCTCCTATTTCTTATTATAGGTGAAGCGTTCTCAAAGATGGTGTATAAAGGGCAAGATGAAGGGATCCTGAGAGGTATCGCCATGCCTGGCCTGTCCTCCCCTATCACCCACATTCAATTTGCGGACGATACTCTCATATTCTCAGAAGCTTCGGTCGACTATATTAACAATCTGCTAACGGCTTTTCACTGCAGTTTCTGGGTTGAAAATCAATAGGGCCAAGTCGAAGCTATTCGGGATCAATTTCAACCCGAGGTCCTCCACGATTTTGCGGATATTTTGGGTTGTCCAGCTGATTCCTTCCCAACTTTCTTCGTGGGTCTCCCCCTATCTGCTGGTCCTCCTCCGACATCGGCTTGGGACAAAGTCATTTCTAAATTCCACAAGTATCTGGCTAGATGGAAAAGTAGATACCTCTCGATGGGAGGTCGCCTTACTCTTATTAACGATGCCCTATCCAGCCTGCCACTCTATTTCATGTCTCTATTCAGATGCCCTGCATCGGTGCTGAAGTCCATAGATGGCATAAGAAGATATTTCCTATGGTTTGGGAAGGAAAATCAGAACAACATCCACTTGCTTGAATGGAAAGATGTTTGTAAGATATTCCAACAGGGAGGAGCCAACATTAAAAACCTGAAAATTATGAATCAAGCCTTACTCGGTAAATGGACTTGGAGACTTGGCGCTGAAACTAACGCTCTTTGGACAGTCATTATCAAAGGCAAATATGGATCTTCTTCGGGTGGTTGGTGGACTAGAGATTCATCCTCATACAGGGCCTCTCACGTTTGGAGAGGAATCTTGAAATCTAAGCAAGCGGTCATTCAGAATGTTAGCTTCGAGTTGCGTAGTGGAGATTCTATCAGATTCTGGGAAGACCCATGGATAGGTAATTCCACGTTGAAATTGTGATTCCTAAATTTATACCGGCTGGCTCCTGATAAAAATGTCTTCATCGCCCAATGCTACACAGCCACGGATTCCCAAGCCGTGTGGGACATCAAATGCCGAAGGAATCATAGCGATAGTGAATGTTCTGAGTTTCTGGACCTCATGGAATTCATCTCCAAGTCTGTGCCGATCTCATCCTCTCCCGACAGACTGATTTGGAAAATCGATAAATCGAGATCCTTCACGGTTAAATCTTTCTACTCTCTTATCACCCCTAACCCGTCCCGGCTCAATATAGCCTCCCCTTTCATCTGGCGCTACTCGGTTCCTCCTAAATTTATCTGTTTCGCCTGGCTTGTGGGGCGGAATAGAATTTTAATCGTGGACAATCTCAGGAAAAGGGGTATGCAAATTGTCAATATCTGTCTGTGTTGTATGCATGGTGGAGAAGAATTTGTCAACCATCTTCTCATTCATGCCCTTTCATCACTCAAATTTGGTCAGATTTCTGTCAGCGGTTTAAGATCAAATGGTGCATCCCTCAATCGGCTCTCAATCTCTCGTCAAGCTGGCACGGTCTCAAATTTGGAAAGCTCAAAACTAAGATATGGAGGATGGCACTTTTAGCTATTTGGTGGTCAGTTTGGCTAGAGAGGAATGATAGATGTTTCAACGATTCTTCCTTGTCAGCTTCTGTTGTCGGGTCCAGGGCTAAAAGATTTCTAATTGATTGGGCAGTTAATGTAAAAGGGTTGTATGGTCTTGATTTCTGTTTTCTAGGGGTCTAGTGGCTTTCTGCTATCTCAGCAGCTTCGCCCCCTTTTCTGTCTGTTTTCTTTTTTCTCTTTTTTTTTTTTATAATATCTTCGTTGCTTTAAAAATAAAAAAAAATAAAAAATAAAAGTAACAGTTTGATTTGATGATTCTAACCATGTGATTTATGGCTCATAAACAATGGACGGTTGTTAAAGCCTTGGGATCACCCGACAAGCGTGGTCTTGTACCATTGCTTGCTCCTAGTTGTATGAATGAATGAATGGTTCAAATCAATAATAGGTCACCCCAGGTGCCGTTTAAAAGGTTTGGAGACGTTTGTGTGAGTGTGTGTACACACCTAGATCGGAGAATTTATGGAGGAAATCATGGGTTTGAAATTTCCAGAAACCGCATGATTATATAGCCAAAGGGAATACGCCGTGCCTAAAATCATCCCAAGGGAGAGATGAAAAAGTCATTGCCTTTACGGCCTGTACATTACTACTGCTGTGATGTGAGTGGTTCAAATTAGTTTGATCTTTTCCAATCATCCTGGCCAGATATTGTATGCAGAACTTGCACAAAGGTGCATGCATAAAGGGACCCACCCCTTTTCTTATTCGAATTTTAAGGTTAGGACCTTACCCAATTCTTGAACTGTCTGCCAAGCTCTACCCTGCCCACATTTTTTTTGAAGGGGGCCAAAGAAATGTCTCCACCTACTGCCATTTCCCACACACCCAGTTACACATGAACACCACCACCACATGCTCTCACACACCCCACACGCGCGCGCACACAAAAAAAAAAAAAAAAAACAAACAAACAAACAAAGTCATGCAAAAGGCACTGAAAAGTGAGAGTTCTGCTAAGAAACCATGTACTTCTCCATATGTGCAGCCACATGAAAATTTGACAGATTTACGGACTTGTGTCAAGCTTAGGTGGCTCACCTAGTAGATAATCTATTGTTTTTTCTTCTTCTTTCTTTTTTCTTTCTTTTCTTACCTTTTGTACTTCTTTTAAAGATAGAAGTCAAAAATAAAAGAAAGAGAACGGCCCTGAATGTCTCCGTTGTTTGTGCAATTAGAAGAAACTCTACTGTAACTAAAGATCAAGAAGGGACTTTTTCAAATAATTCTCTTAATTAAACTAAATTTTTAATTCCCAATTTAGTAAATTCTATAACTGAACCACACAACACAGTAGCATAGTTCATCAAAAGTCCTCCAATAGAGTCGTCCAATACAGTGGTTAGGATTTTCAGATTGCTATAGACTGCCTGATTATTGGTTCTATCTCATACACATCTGCAAAGTGCTTAAAAAATCAAGTCAATGATAGTTACATCAAGAGCAGTCATTTGATAATCCAAAGAGTGCAATGGTTCATCTGCATATGCTAAACATTTTACACGGGGGTGCAGCATACATATAACTCAAATTACATTGTCCGAATCATGGCACCCACTTTAGCTTGGTCATAGCTCCAAATCAAGACTGATTGGACAATTTTAGCCTATGACTAGTAGACACTCTTTGTTGAATTTTGACCCATGACTTTCCATTTTAACTGTCCATTAGCTGTCCACCCATCCACCAATTAGAACATAAATTCATCATCATCATCATCTAAGCCTTATCCCAATTAATTGAGAGCAGCTACCACCATTCCACTCTATCAAGGGTCAGCCAATTCATGTTGGAAGTTATGGTATACATTTGACACCGGCTGCCAACCTAATGCAACCCTCCTTTATCCAGGCTTCGGACCAGCAATGAGAGCACAAAACTCCCACATGTGCAATGCAATAGACCATAACAAAGGTTGATTACAATCAAGCACTACCTAATAGTCTCTCACATATCAACGAGTTCAATTAGGACATTAGTTCAGTTTACAAATTTTGGTTTACTCATCTAAAGTGGGGTCCATTATTTTGACGTAGTTGTATGCTAGAGGAAGAATAAATATTAGAGAACAATACAATGCGAAAGAAAAGAGAAATGGATTACCAATTATGCTGAAGAAGCTTTCTTCTTCTTACTCATCCTTTTCACATTCGTAATGCATTTCTTCTGCATTTTCAGCACCCTCCTGGAATCCTCAAGGCTCCCCTTTTCCGCTCTCCCTTTTGGTTTAAATACCTCTGTCTTTGCTGGGTCCAGAATATCACTTGAGCATTGAAGAATGATGCCCTTCTCAACTGCCTCATCCCAAAGATGCCTGCCCTTATCAAACTCTCCACCCCTACAAAGCTTAGGTATCAGCATATCATATACCGGCCCATAATCACCCACGCAGCTCTTCTTCATTCTCTCAAACATCTCAAGAGCATACCTCACTTCCTCCACTCCACAAAGAACGCCAATCAAATCATGGTAAAACGTTGCCTTAGGAATCAACCCCTCTCCAATCATCTGATCGACGAGCCTATTCCCTCTTCCAAACCTTCCCGTCAAATAAAAAAGCCTCACAACAATATAATAGCTGACCCAATCGGGAGAACAACCTCTTTCTTTCATCCTTTGGAGAATTTGATAAGCTTCCTTTACTCTCCTCGTCCTACTCAAACAAGAGAGCAAGATATTGAAGCTAACTGCAGTTGGATGAACGCCAGAAGTCCTCATCTCCATCATCAAATTGGTAGCTTCCGGAACAAGTGCTGAGGGATTGAATTTAACATTTCTATTGCAAATACACCTGAGGAAAGCATTATACGAAAGCAGGCCCGTACAAATTCCTAACAACTTCATCTCATCGACAATTCTACGAACTTCCTTGACATTACCATGAATACACCATCCATGAAGGAGGCTATCATAAATGCAAGGCTCTATAGGGATTTTATTCTTATGGCGCCAAACAACACCTTCGGCCATTCTAGCATGCCCTTTAGAGCAAAGGGCATGAACAATCACAGACAAGCTAACTCTATCTTTCGAGCAATTGAACTTATCCAAGTTCTTGAAAAGGCGCAAAGCTTCATCTTCTCTGCCTGATTTCACAAGGCTCTCTACAACACAACTGAATGTTTTGGAATCCATACTTCGATGCTCTTTTTGGAGATCTGAGATCAAAATATCCATGGCCATGAGGTCTTTCTTTTCAGCGAATATCTGGATTACATGATTGAATGTCCCATCTCCTAGTTTATCACAGTTGGGTATTTTCCGAGACCAAGAGAAGAACCTAAGGAGCCTTCGGGTGGGTGCTTGGGCTTTGCAGGAATCTATGACATAAGTAACAATCTCTGGGGTGATGTTCACATTCGAATGTTCGAGAGATGCTTCCAGGTCGTCGAGATTCCCTACGCCTCCTGAAACAATTTCACATAGCTTTTGCAGGTCCTGTGAAGACGTGGGAGTAGTTGTTGAGTACTTGTGAGAGAGGAGACATTGGAATTCCGTCCTATGAGAGGTCAGTAACGGTAGGAATCTGTTGAATTTCAACTTCAGCATCTTGTCACCTCCGCTACGTTTTTTCTCCTATCTTTCTTTTCTCTTGCTTCATTTCTTTCTTTTATCATCTTGGTCAATGCATTTTCCTTTCATTCTTCGTCTTCATGGTCTATGCAATGAGGAAAAAGAAATACAACTGTTACTATAATTGGAAACCAACATTTCGATAGATTAACCTCGGATCGTTTGGTAGCTCGGATTTGATATGCATTGGCAATTACGATGGAATCCATATGAATTGGAATCATTAGTTGTGTTTGGCAGCCTATAATTGGAACCCACTGGAATCCGGCAATCTAGTAATAGGAATCACCAAATTGTGTTTGGCAGCCTGTATTTGGAAGAGAGAGTGCGAGAGATGACTATGACTTACAAATCAGTGGTAATCGATGGTAATTAGGATCCATGTGTAATGCAATCACATGGTTTTGTTGTGATTTCAGAGAACCGCCTTTTGTTGTATTTGATGTGAATTGGATTCCAATATACATCAAATACACTCCTCCCAAACACACCAATTACCACCAATTCACGCTCCCAAACGACCCCTTATGAGAGAAACTCTGATACTCTAGCAAAGTGTGATGGATGATATGCAGGCACTCAGAAATTACTTGAAATTACTTAGAAATTGAACATGGTGCATACAAGTAGTAAAATTAAACCGTCCAAATTATGGTACCCGGTGTAGATATACCATGAAAATTAAGCTTATTTAATTATCTGACTATTGGATTGTTGGACGTTTATTGGAAGGTTAAAAATGAAAATATCGAACGTCCTATATCAGAGGTTAGGATTGTTCAATCAATCTGATATTGAGATTGTGACTTGATGACAGTGGGCAGCATAATATCGTCGGTTAATTTGACTTAATCTATGCCATGTGTACAACTTATGAGGACCTGCATATCAAGTGTTGTATTCAGCCTGAGTATCATATAACTCCTCCAATATAATTCAGCATTCAAGATGGATAAATTGCACAGTGAATGCAAGCAAACGAAGCAAATGGAATCAGATGTTGGTTAAAACAATAAATTTTCAAAATAAGGAAGCTCTTAACAGTAGACTACTGAGAAATAAAAGGTGAGAGTAGTGTATTGTAACGCTGTGATGGCAATGTAAAGATTGGAATCTGCAAAATTAGAAAATGCAGCCAACTTGCATGATGAAATTCTCCAAAATTTCAAATTAAATATGATGAGATTTAAAATAATAATAATAATAAATAATTTCTTCTGGATTCCAAACCTCAAGCAATAAAAAGAGCAAGATAGTTTTTTTACCCCAACTTTCCATAGAAATAGAGCAAGATATATTCTCTATTTCTCCACTTAAGAGAAAATGAGGAAAATAGGGTTCTTCACATTGCCAAATTACCGACTGCGTGGAAGATGGGTGTGAAAATGAGGAAAATAGGGTTCTTCACATTGCCAAATTACCGACTGCGTGGAAGATGGGTTCTTCTAATCTCCAAACAACATACAGCTAGGGAAGATGGGTTCTTCAAATTTCCAAAATAGAGACAATACGCAAGACTAGGTGATGTAAGTGAGTTACAGGTGATGTTTGGGGGAGAAAATTCACCTCTAAGTCACTTATAGGAAAATCTTCCAGGCAACTGCAGGGAGCGGGGACAGGGGGTGAGAAGTCACTATCCTGTAAGTGACTTACAGGCCCAACGGTCTATTTTTTCAAAGACGGGAAGATAGGGAAACGCACCAACCTGCCTGCAACCTCCCTTACAGCCATTGAAGCTCCACCATTAACACCAGAGCTCCATTTACAGCACCAACGACCACAATTGATCAGCCATTGCTGAGTGGCTGGCTCACAGCTGTTATAAAGAGGAGAAAGAGAGATTCCAGCCCTCTCTCTCTGAGTCGGACGGTAGGGGTTCTTCTCTTTTCTGTTCTTTTCTTTTCTTCCTTGCATTGGAAACGGGATTGGCCCCGATTCGGGGAGGCCGTGCCAGTGTGGCCCACTTGATGTTTTGATATATCCACGCGGCCCATTGGATATGCCAGCTCATTTTAGAGCTTGTGCCTAAAAATGAAGCAGATCCAAATCTCTGGTGGGCCACACCACATGAAACAGTGATGATTGAACGTCCACCGTTAAAAACTTCTTTGAGTCCACCGTCATGTTTATTTGCCATTTGATAAGATCACACAAACCTATATCTAGATTGATCCAACTCTCCTGTGGTCGAAAAAAAAAAAATAATAATAATAATAATAATAGTGGCCATTAATCACCACCGTTTCTTATTCGTGTCAAGGTGTTGTAGACCCACCATGTTGTGTGTTTTATCCACGCGGTCCATCCATTTTGCCAGATCGCTTTAGGACATGATCCATAAAAATGAGGCAGATCTTTAATCTAAGGCGTGTTTGGACGGGCCAATCCCATGGGATTGGACTGTATTAGGGTGGATGGCAAGTAATGATGGCTCTGTCAGTGGATTGGTGCCAATCCAATGGGATTGCTATATCCAGGGAACTCACCACCGAGTATGTTTGGCTCGCCTGGCCAATCCCGGGATTACACCGGCCAATCCTGGGATTGCTCCGTCTAACCAAACATGTCCCAGGCAAATTAGATGGGATTAGGAGGGATTAGGAGGGATTGGGTGGATTTCAAGGTAATGATGGTGATGCCAGTGGATAGCTGGGGGATTGTTATATCCAACTTCTGCCTGTTTGGCACGCCCAGCCAAATCCCGAGATTGCCCCTTCCAATCCACCCTAATACAACCTAATACAATCCACCTTGCCTGGCCAAACAGGCCCTAAGGTAGACCACAACATAAGAAAATAATGTTAAGTGTAAGTACACTTTCCTAAGGGCCCACTGTAATAGTTTTTTAGCATCCAACCCATTGATAAGGTCAAATAGACATTGATGAAAGGAAACATAAATATCAGCTTTATCTAAAACTATCACGGCCTCCAAAGGACGCGGATTAGAGTAGAAAGAGTGGTTACTGAACTAATGTCGCCGAGCGTTATGTAGGCCCCACCATGATGCATGCATTTTATCCCCACCGTCCATCCATTTTGAGAGATCCTTTTAGGGTATGAACCAAAGAATGAGGCAGATCGAAAGCTGGATTGGACCCCACCATAGAAAACAGTGGAGAGAGTGACAAACACCATTGAAACCTTCTTTAAGGTCCACCGTTATGTTTATTTGAGATCCAACCTGTTCATAAGTTAACAAAGACATTAAAGAAGTGAAAACACTATCAGCTTGATCGAAAACTTTTACAGCCCTTGAAGTTTTTAATGGTAGGAGTCATTCTCTATGTTGTTTTCTATGGGGTGGTCTACTAGAGATTTTGATCTGACTCATTCCTTGGCTGATGTCCTGAAACGATCTCTCCAAATGGAAACGATCTCTCCAAATGGATGGACAGTTTGGATAAAAAAATACATCATGGTGGGACCCACATTACTAGGTGACGTCACTTCAGTAGGAGTATAGCTACTCAACCGGCCGCCTCCGAAACATTTTCAACGGACGGGTTCGGTAGCGAATCCCACTACTAAGTGACGTCACCAGGTTTTGTAGGCCCCACCATGATGTATGCGTGGTATCCACACCGTCCATTCATTTGGAGAGATCATTTCATGGCATGAGCCAAAAAAATGAAGAATCAAGAGCTCAAGCGAACCTGTCATAGAAAACAGTGGAGATAGTGACGCCCACCGTTAATTCACTTGGTATGATGTATGTGTTGTATCCACACCGTCCATTCATTTGGAGAGATCATTTCATGGCATGAGCCAAAAAAATGAAGAATCAAAAGCTCAAGCGAACCTGTCATAGAAAACAGTGGAGATAGTGACGCCCACCGTTAATTCACTTGGTATGATGTATGTGTTGTATCCACACCGTCCATTCATTTGGAGAGATCATTTCATGGCATGAGCCAAAAAAATGAAGAATCAAAAGCTCAAGCGAACCTGTCATAGAAAACAGTGGAGATAGTGACGCCCACCGTTAATTCACTTGGTATGATGTATGTGTTGTATCCACACCGTCCATTCATTTGGAGAGATCATTTCATGGCATGAGCCAAAAAAATGAAGAATCAAAAGCTCAAGCGAACCTGTCATAGAAAACAGTGGAGATAGTGACGCCTACCGTTAATTCACTCTTAAGCCCGCCAAGATGTTTATTTGATGTCAAACCTGTATATGAGTCAACACAGACATGGATGAAGGGAAAACACAAATACAGGCTAGATTGAAAACTTTTTTGGCCCCTTAATGGTAGGCGTTCAATCCCCACTGTTTTCTGTGGTGGGTCCACTTGAGCTTTGGATCTGCCTCAATCTTTTGATCATTTTCTAAAATGGCCTCTCAAAATGGATGGACGGTGTGGATACAACACATACATCATGATAGGCCCAAAAAACCTGGTGGATTCTACTCAAGTAACTCAACCAGCCAGTAGCTAATCCGCGTCCATTTTCAACGGTAAGTGTTTAATCCCCACCGTTCCTTGTAGTGTGGTTGAAGTTAGATTTGTATCTGCCTCGATTCTAAGCCCAAGCTCTAAAATGAGCTGGTAAAATGGATAAAACACATACATTAGTGGGTCCATAGCACTTTGACACCGGTTAGGTGGCTAGTGTTGGGATCACTAGCCAAACCACATCCGCACATGGGGAGCTGACAAAACAAGCATCAAGGTGGGCTTCATCATCCAAACCATCAAGTATACCATAGCTATTTATATTCTTTAATTTTTATTTTATCTAACTATTGCCATTATAAAAGGGTCATATTTTTTTATTTAACTATCTCGTGTGCAGTCCAAACTCATCAAGGGCCCCTTGCACACAAGAATCCTTATTGTTGCCGACTTATTATATTTTTGCATTATTATTATATACTATAGGTTACATTTGATTATGGTTAACTATTACGAGCCATGATTTTTGCATTAATATATATTTTGCTAAATGCTGAGATATATTAATTGGAGTTTCAATCCATTTTCATTTCATATTTGATCGTTTCTCTGGTTTTATGATTTTTTTTTTTTATAGTTGGTTATAATCTATTTCTTTCTAATGTTTATATTGAGTTATTCTTCTAAATTATAAGTATTTTCAATTCGTGGATCCACTTTTATATTTCATTTGATGATCAGGTCAACCTAAAAATTGGCTCAAAATTTTATTAAGATAAGCTTAAAAAAAATTATATAATTCATGCCAAATTTTTTTTATGTAATCATAACATTTTGAAATGATTCCCTACTTAAAGCTTCACTTGGTATACATATATAGCTTCTTATATGTAACTAATTTATAGGTTATTTAAAATAAATAAATAAAAACTTACATATAAATGACTGATAACTTATATTTAAATAAAATTACTAGTAAGTGACTTTCACCCATAAGTGATTTACATATAAATCACTTACAGACACCCAAATTAATGAGAAATTACAACACAATTTTTTGAAATAAATATCAATTGGAACCGAAAGTGAATTCGACATAATGGCCATTTTCATAAAATTGATATGACTTGGAACCAAAGAGATTTGGATGAAGTTGGCATTTTCTGAAAACCACTAAGCAGGACTAAAAGAGAAGTTCAATGAAATAGGCATTTCTCAAAGTTGACATGAATTGAACCAAAGGAGATTTACTACTTAATGGGGATTTTTGAAAATGGATATCCAATTGTACTGAACAGGATGTCATAGGTATTTCAAAAAATACATGAAATTTTTTGAAAGCTTGTGTTGTTGTTTTGTTTTTTCTAAGGCAAAACAGTTGTTTCATTGGATGAAAAATGAGAGAAAAATATGTTTATATAATATCACTCTCCTAAGACTCTTGTATGATGTACTACATTGTACCTAAGCTCATATGCGTGTGCAAGCCCCTTGGCATGTGTGTAGAGAGAGTTGTTGAGAAAGTGTAATGGGCTTGCTACAACGAAAATACTACGCCAAAATGGCGAATTTAGGATGAACCAAATCCGTCATAAAACCAAATAAACGACGGATTGCATCCGTTGCTTGGTCCGTCGCTGTTTACTGGGTCGTTTTTGTGCGATGGATAACGTCCGTCATATATTAGAGACGGATAAGATCCATCACAAAAATAAAACAATTCTAGATCGACGGACCTCAAATCTGTCGTTGATTTCAACTTGTTCAGGAATTAGCGACGGATTTGGTCCGTCGCTAAAATATCTGTATATATAAAAAAAATACCGTCGGATTTTTATTTTTTTATTATTTTTTTAATCTTATACCTGATAGTCATTCAAAAAATAATTCACATGATTGTTTAATAAGAATCACATTCACGAGATTCAAAAGATTGGGCTAAATATGAAGCTGGACTAAATATTAATGTGTTTGGATGCTCGATAGGCCTTAATAAGAAACTGAACTACATATAAAGTAAATAGCCAAAATTAGATCAGCTACCGATGAAATAAGGTAATGAAATAGCTAAAAAAAATCGACCATTACAGCCCATAAAACGGTTCAAAAACCACCTATTATGTTGGTCATTACCGTTATTGAATACCTTGGGAGCGACAAACCACCAATTCAATCTTTCCTAACATGAATCACTTTCAGATTGCCATGGCCTCGGTGGAACCTTGAAGGAGCATTCCTAAAAGGAAAATGTAGAGATTAATGCCTAACCAAGAGATTTAACTTATCCATGGTGAATAGAGTTATCTTCGAAAGGTGGTCGAAGCAATGATGCCTTCTTCAGTTTCTTTCTTCTAGACGCACCAATGTATAGACAACTAGAAACAGTATAATGGCAACCGCTGCAACAGAGATTCCAGCTACAGCTCCCATTGAAATTCCTGCTTAAAGGACATTGTATACGCAATAAGTTTCAAAAGGCATCATATAACTTGAGGGGCTGGATTTCACATGCTCTTAACTTGTTGTCCAACCGGTTGGACTTCAGGGTTGTGTGTGTGTTCACACCACAGTTCTATGGTGTGCCCCACCTGATAGTTGGATGGGCAAAATGCCATACAAACACCATGGTGGGTCCCACATGCCAACTAGTTGTGTGTGGATTTTGCTAATTGTCCCCAATGTGATACGTGGGGTGCCCAATCATCAATCCGGACCGTTCATTCAATAGTAACATAGGGAGCAAGCCATGACCAAGAATCACACCAATTGGATGATTGTAACCCAGTGAATGATTCCAATTTGTTCTGTCTATTTTTTACAAACCATAGATCACACTGTTAGAATCATCAAACCAAAGTGCTACTTTGGAATCATAAGAAATATGAAAGCAGGATCTATCAAATAGATGGTTCAAGATGATGATGGACCTATTTTGCTTCTTTGCTCAATCTTGACTGACCATTATCCCTGCGATTGATTGAACAATTGGGATCATCCTATTGGCATAGTTGTACCTAATTGTATGAAAGAATGGACAATTCGGATTGGGCATCCCACGTGCACTTGAAAGCTTTGGATAATCAACTCCAACCATTTGATTCCACATTAAAATTTATGCATCGGTCCAAAAATCGGGCCCATGCATCTGTGATTTAGGTGGGCCACACGAAGGGAAACAGTTTGGAGGGTGAGGGTTGCCCTGTAAACTGTTTCCAATTGTGTGGTCTACCTGAATAGAGCTGAATCTTGGGCTTTGGGGTCAGCTACATGAATTCTGTTCTGCCATTCCACACAAGGGAGGATGCCAAGGAATTCCTTCTTTCCACAAAACAGGCTACAGAATTGTAGTAGGCATATATTGAGAAAAGAGGAATTACACAGTTTGCCACCCAGAAATATGCACAGTATACTCAGGTTTTTGGTTTATAGAACAGGACCTGTTGTTCAGTTGTCCAGAGCATGGGCATGTTGGGCACCACTGCAGATGGACCATCTTCTCAATAGGAGAATCCTAACCTTTCAATTTGTGGCTGCAAATAGATGGTCTAGAAGCGAAACATGGTAAAACATCCATATTCAACTCAAAAAACGGCCCAAGATAGATGGCTAGTCTCTCCTGGTGGTTTTTCAGAGCATGGTTTCATCGGCGAAGAGGCCCCAATGGACCAATGGTCTAGATCACTGAGCCATAGTTCAATTGTACAAACCGAAAAGCCTAAGTATATTGTGCCTATGTTCAGGTTGAAAAAGCATAGAATTCTTCCCCACAAAATGTACAGGGCAATTAATTATTAATGTGAAATGAATGGTGGAATTACGGAAATTTAGGAGAGAATGGACATCTTACCAACATCAGGAAGCCCCTCTTTTCTTATAACAAACGTCCGCTTCTTTTCGTGGTCAAGGACTGCAATTACATTTGGAGAGCTAAGATAAACGCGATCCACCTGCGTACATTAGAGAAATCTTGTAAGAGATCCTTTCTGTGATTCTTGCTATCTACTCTGGTCAAGCACAAGATGGGAAATAGCTCATGTATAGAATCATTTGAAAAGTAAAAAAGAAGAAAAACTTAGCAATTGTTTCCTTGTTTTTCTAGGAGGGATGGTTGGGTTTCAGACCCATTTCAATGTTTCCAGCAAAACATAGTTCCATTCACATAGTATCCCACATGTTTCACCAGTCTCAGTACTCTTACCTCAGACAAAAATGTTATGGCATCTCCTTGTTCAGTGAAGCGTTCTCGTTGGCAAAGGTTGTCCAGATAATCAAGTGTCTCCAGCCCTTCTATCCTCACTTCACTGTGAAGACAATTCAAGTTCATATCCAACCCATTCTAATATTTAAGACTACGTAAGGCATGAATTCATGAATGTGTGTGGGACATCCAGGGTGCCAGTCACATGGGACCCATAATGCAGATGACCTGGCTTGAAAACCAGGAAGTCCCCTCATCAGCTGGGGCACATGTCTAAGTTGTTATGGAGTCATGGCAACTTTTTAAAACCGTCCCTGACTTCCTTGAGCGTGATCCACCCAATGATTCATTTGGCATGATGATTTTAGGCCAGGTCATCTAAAAGGTGGGGCCCACTTGACACACTGCTTGATTTTTGCATGCACTTGCAAGGTTGGCATGTGTGGTCACATGTAGAGGTGTGGGTGGAGGACCGCAAGTGAGCTTAAGAAGCTTCATATAAAAAATTCAATTCTGAATTTGAACACTAAAGTTTGGACAATAAGACAAAAATATCAAATGATAATTCAATCGGTGGATTAAATGAAGATGAATTCTATGGTCCTATCCAATATAGGGATGTCGATTCTAATCCAGCAGAGATTTTTCCGTACCTGATGTCAGAAACAGAGAAATATGTGTGGAAAGCAAAAGAGAAACTAAATGGCATGCTGTGGAGGTTCCTAATCTGCGATATCATGGTGAGATCTCCATTCAACGCAAGAGCCACTCTAAGACGGAACTCAAAACTGAAATGCCACGGTAAATTTTTTTCATTAGCAAGACATCGCATACAAAATAAATAAATAAAAGAGAAAATTTAAAAGAGAATAGAAAAGAAGATACAGAAGTTTCATCATTTTTCATCTGAACCATTTTGAGGGCCAGTTGGAAGGGCGGCAATTCAGATTTTTCATTTTTTTTAATAGAAAAAAGATTTTCATCTAACAAGGTTAATGCAAAACATCCCCATTAAAGGGGAAACACCTTAAAAGGGTCAACTGTATCAATTCATTTCATTTCGTCTCCCCATAGAAAACAAAATACATCAAGGCTAATCTTATCTGATTTGATTAGTGCAGCCCGCATGCAAACATGCCCTACAAAAGAGTTCCAAATTCCAATGACCCGATCAAGTTTCAATTATTGCAAGTCCAATACTACGCAAATGTTCTAAAGACAATAACAACAACAGCCCAACTGTCTATAGGTACTGGGTTCATACCAGTGGGGCCAGCACTTCAGATCCTCTTCAGATGGTTTCAGTAGCGAGTCTATAGCAGATTTGCCAATGTACTCAGCAGGATGAAGAGGTGGAGGATCATCATCAATGGTCCAAATCTTTTTCCTTGCAAACCCATGTTGCTCCAGTGATCCACGGTTTCCAAACTTCAAGCGCATTAAAACATGATGTCAGTCGGGAACTTGGAATTAGATACCACAGGAAAAGATATGAGCATGCATGAACCTGCGGGAAACAAATGGGGATTCCTCCTCGCATTGCTTTTGGTGGCTTAAATATAGCCTGCAGTAGATAAAAGACAATATTTCAGCAAAAGCTAGGATGATTTCTCTAGTACATGAAGTTTGTCACATAGCTCTGCAACTCATGAATTTCATGTTCTGAAACATTATCACCATTAACTAAAATGAGTTCAAAGTTATTTTCAAGCAGCACCCAAACAGGCCGGCCCTAAATTTCAATAACATGAACAGAAGATTGCTTCCTAAAAATAGCAACGCCCCTGTTAATATAAGTGCTAGCCTAATCACCTGAGCATAATGCCGAAATCCTGAAATGCTGCCAAAATTCGGTTGGAGAATTATGCAATCCATGAGCCTACCTTCCATTGACTCAGCTTTTGCGTGAAAAACCTCCAACTTCCGAGACAGAAAATTTGGAACCCGTGACAATCAGCGAGTTACATAGAATGCATTGGAACATCACTCGTTCTTCACTGACAATCTCTCTAACAAAACAGAAAGAAAACAGTCAAAAATCTGTTAGGCAAAAAATGAAGCAGCCCCTTCTGGCTTCTTGTTCTCATCCTGCAGATATTAAGAAAGATTAAGAACGGGAGTCTTTAGTCCAACATTCCACATAAATGCAAAACAGCAACAACCCATTTCATGAGGACTTTTAAGAGCACTTCTGTGAGTTGCTATCTCTAAAAAATAACACATACCAGCTCTTTGAGTTCTTTTGGTGCTTTAGATGGCAAACTAGGTGCCCTTTGAACATCATCAAAATGCCCCTGAAACACCCATTCCATAATTTGTAATTGCTAGCTAACCTCCGGGCCCAGGAAAGAAAAACCAACTTTTAGATATATTTAATGAAAGATGTCAGAAGTTCGTCGATCCTTAATCTGAAAATAGTATTGGGCAGTAGAATGAGCAGAAAAATCAGTATGAAAAGAAAGGATAGAATGATTGATTTAAAATAAACTTTAGCAGATATTTCTGGACTGAATTAAAATAATCTTCCCAAACTGACCAGCAAGAAAAGACTAAATTCTACAATTCTGTCCCCAATAATCAATACATACAACTTCATAGCCAATACATACCAATACATTACCAAGTTTGTCTCAACTTGCAAGAAAAAAGAATAGGCAAATATGAAAACTAAGAATGTCCAGCTATGCTAACTTCTATATATACCAACTGTATGGACTATTTATGCAGTCATGCAATAATATAGAAACCATAAGATTTTGTATAGAAGAACACAAAAGGCAATATCCAATTGATATGTGTTGACAAAAGTGAACCCAGTTGGATCTTGCACCAACCTCCTTACTATGTTAGTACACATGCACTCGAGCATCACGCGGTTCCCTAATATTATTTACTGATTCACACAGCATCATATTCATGCACATTGCTTGTTAAATGCTTTGATGTCACCATCACTTTGTATAAAATTACATATACGGAACAAAGTTATAGGCCCAGTTTGGAAAGAGTGAAGATGTGCATATGCCATTATTATTTAAAGGCTCTGACTTGCCTTTTCAGATGTGCTTTTGCTTGCTAAGTGCAGACACCAACATTAAGCAGAGTGGGGAAATTCCATCAAACTAGCTCAAAATGACGAGTGAACTCAATTCGGGAAGCGGAAGAATTAAACAAAATGCCTGTTTTTGTTGATGGCCATTGGTTCAATGCAAATATAGCAGCTTTTGAATGCATCATTGATCAAGAAAGGAAGAATATCTATTGGGAGTGAAGTATTTCATATAATAGCAAGTAAGAGATGAAGATACCTCAATAATCCTTTTTGTAATTAATTCTTCAAGGGATGCTGTAACCTCTTCTGTGATCACAGGAGGTGGTCTTACATTGTGCTCAAAATCCAGATCAACCTCGAGTGCACTGTTCTTCGGCCTTTTACTGGTGGTTACCTATCACCAGGAACCCAGCAGAATAATGATTTAACAAATCAATGACCAATCATGTGAATTTGATTCAAAGGATTGTGAACCAAATGCAAATACAAATACAACAGGGTAGAATCAGTAGATAGGCTAGCTGATGGATACAAGAATATTGACAATCAATCATTACCTCTCCCTGCATAGTCCAGGCCTTAGTTTCCAAGTTCTCTTTCTCCATCTGCTCAATTTTAGAGCGGATCTTTTGAAGCTCTTTCTCATGGGTTGAAAGAGTTCCTTTATCATCTTCTTGTTTCTCGGCTATGCTTAGTTCTTCAGATCCATCGAAGGACTTGAGCTTTGTCAAACTTTTTTGCTTTTTACCCCCAAAGAAGTCTTCATATCTGGAAAAAGGAGATGCCACAGCCAAAGCTAATCACAACAGAGAGAAAAATAAAATTGAGAAGATATGACGTTTAACAGGTTTCATATCTTAGAAGATAACCTTTCACATTTAAAGACGTCACAGGTTTCAAACTAGTTGCTTCATTATATTACTTACAACTAATTGAGAAGAGATCCCAAATTTTACAACAACCTCCTTGCTCGCTCCTAATGTTCACAGTTCACCTAATCACACTAAACGTTATCATATCAAAAAACTTCTGGTGTCAAAATAGGCTAAATGGACGACAGCAATAAACAAGGAGTATGAATTTGCTCAGGCTGTACAGTTGCAGCTACAGTGCATTAAATAGGCAATCAAGCATGTAAACCCTCAAACAAGTTAAGCAAACAAAGGAACGAGTAGAGTCATTTACCCATTCGAACATCTAAACAGGATTAAAAGTAAAAGGATTGATATATTCATTACACTTAATACAAGCAGCTCTTGTGTTTCTGTGAGGGTCAAGTAGAGAGAATATAATTGAGGTTGTAAATCTGTGCTTTGCATCTAACAATAACACGTATCCAAATCCAAGTTACGCAGCAGAAACTTCTCTTTGGAGGGTAACAAATATTCTATAAAACAAAAGGTGAAAGAAGCATGTCAGAAGAGATGAACCACTGAGCCTATTTTGGGTGACCATCTAATAACTCATTCTTTAACAAGGGAAGCAGCAACCTCCTTTGTCATCTTGGGACTTTAGAAAATACAATCCTCCTATTAGCTAAAATGGATCTAATTTCAAGTGTCCAGAACACAGCATCAACAGTAGAAGCCGACTTAATGGAATTACTTGAGTCACCTTTGCTTACCAGACTTGCTTGAAAAAGAGGCTTCAATAATTGACCAAACTTCCTAGGGTTCTCTGCCTCGTTAGAACCCACCCTCAGTCGAAAGTGAGATGCTAATGGCTATGTGGTCTATAACATTTAGTACATATCTGACAGTAGACAAATTGACTAGACTAGGCAGAACAGTTATGTGGAAGTTGCTGGGAATTAACTAAATTACCCTAAAATTCACCTAAAATGGTAATATATAACCCTTGAATTTAAGGTGTGTGTGTGTGTGTGTGTCTATATATATATTATATATATATATATATCAAATGGCTGCTAAATAACATAAACTTTCAAAGTATGTATTACACTTACATCCATGTAGGCAAACATGTGCTTAGTAGCTGCCCAGAGCAAGAGATCCTCGTTCCCCCGAAAGAATGTTAGCTAGTTTGCATAGCACTTCAGGATTAAATCAAAAGGATATATGTCAATTCTTTAAGTCTCTGCACAGATATGAACATAAAACAACTTATAAGAAAGAACCGTTGCATCGTTTCCTAAAAACAATATCCAACAAAAAAAAGGCATGAAAATATGCAATGTAAGGTCCAGAAATCACAATGAATCAGCAATGCTAATAATCTGATTCACCCATTGTATTTGGACTCTTCTCTGTATCCATCCATTTGACAGCCGCCAATTGGACAGAGATGATCATCCAATCAATATGTTTTTGGCACTATGCTCCATAGTTCATCCACAACGGAGCCCACAATATGCATACCGATTTGATGATCAAAAAGACTTTAAGAATCCCTTCATTTACAACCCCAGCCTCTTCCTCTAATCCCCAAATTTGAGGATTTGACAACGTCCCAAAAAAGATGTACCTTCAAAATCCCCGATTCGGGGTCCACATTCAAATATGTAAGCCTTAAAATCCCCAAATCCCTAAATGAGGGTCCACATCAAATCAGGAATCCACAAATTACTAAATCCCTAAATCAGTATTGAGATTGAGAGAGAGAGAGAGAGAGAGAGAGAGAGAGAGAGAGAGAGATACCGTCATCAAAAGATATATATGGGTGCCAATATCCGGGCCCACCCTAGTCCACTAAGCCCATGTGCTATGCTTATTGGGTCCCGTCAGGTCAGGTTAAAGGAATGAAAATAGACAATCAAAAGATAAATATACATGTACCATATGCTATGCTTATCGGGTCCCGTCGGGTCAGGTTGCCCGAGCCTCAACCCAAGCCTACCATGGTAAGGTTGACGGTTTCCAACCCAACCCAACCCAACCCAACCCAACCCAACCCAACCCGGCCCCACCTAAAGTTTGGGTTGGGCCAGATGGGTATGGGTTGAGCTAAACCCAATTTGCATCCCTACAATGTCCACCAATCCAAGAATCAAATGATAGAATAAGCATAACTTTTGTTTCATGACACAGCTAAATTGTGATGGACCATTTAATTTGAACTACTTGTATGTCACCTAACTGCATATCATCCGTCACACTATTCCAGAGTATCAAAGTTTTTCTCTTCCGATCAATGCAACTACCATCCGTCACACTAAGCACCGGTTTCAAAGTTTCCCTATTTGCAGCAGAAATGGATGAACCCCAAAAAACACAAGCAGGATGAGAACAGTACAGAGCCCTTGTAATTGAAGCTTTAGGCCAGTTCAGAACAGATCATGATCATGTTTCGACCCGACCAAGTTGCAACTGTATGAGCAAAAAGGACAAGATGAGGGGAAGATTGGATGCCGGTGGGTTGAGAAAAGGAGGGTCAGCGCAACTGAGTCACCGAGTATTGGGTGGCGGGTTAAGAGATTCAAAAAACAAATATGGAATGATTCAACTTGAAACTTGGTTGAGTCAACTTGACTTGTCACAACTTGATCGAGTCACTCGCCTGGTCCACCAGCGTTTTGTTACCAGCCAGTCAAGTGGTTCTGTTATGGCAAAAATTAGTTTTATTTTTATTTTTATTTTTATTTACTAATGTCCAACAAGTTTAATATTAACTGCTGGACAAATTATGTTATATTTAGTTATTAATATATCAAGTCGAGTTGAGTAACGACTTGATCAAGTCTTCGAGTTGACCTGACCCGATTGGATATTGAGTCTATTTGAGTTTTTGGGTTTTTGAACTATGATTTGAGGTAGAGAACCATGTGACAAAATAACAACAATGGCCCATTCATCCTAGCTACCACTTTTAGTGTGTTTTATGGTAAAGATAAGAAAGATGTATCACAAACTGTCTCTATGAATGAGTTCAAATCGTTAGGTGAAAAAGGACAGCCTCAACAAACAACCAGCTATTGAAGCTTCCGTTACCAAACTAAGAGTAAGATTTGAGGGATGCAATGAATTGAAACAAATAAAGAAATGTTCAACTGGAAAATTTTCTTATATACAGAAAAGCTAGCAGATTTAATGGTCTTCAAGACTGGATTTTACAATGAATTCGCTCTGCAAAAGTGAGCACTCTTCTATACCTACCTAAACAATGGAAGATAACTAGTTTCAAGGTTATGTGGATTCCTGTAGCAGATCCAAATTAATTGGGATAAGGCTTGGATGATGATGATGATGGTTACAGATATGAAACACATCAGATTTAGAGAGGCTGAATGGCACCATTTGGGCCTTCTATTCTCACTAAAAACTACATGTTTGAATCTCATGGACCATGGATCGTCAACGAAGTAATCCACGTTGATGTTTCTAAGTCAGCATTCGGATGTACATGAGAATTGAATTGCACATCCCATTTGGTAGACTTCTGAAAATGGTTATCCCATCTTATTTAATCATGATTATGCATTAGAGATCATCATCTCCAATACATAATTACGATTAGCTAATATTATAGATCATGATCTCTAATACATAATTATGGTTAAGTAAAATGGGATTAACTCATTTTCTGATGTCTACCAAACAAGCCATAAGTGTGCTCCCTAGCATTCATAATGAGGATTTAGGACTCATATTCCAGCTGCATTTCTTCCATCTCCAACTTGCCATTAAGAGCCCAACCCACAATATGAATGCTGAGGAAATGACAATTTGATCAGTTCCATTTTATTAGACTAATAATTGCAATTCAATCACATAGAACACCCAAACGCATCTGAATTGTGCCAAAAAGAGCATCAGTTACCAATAGTCCCCACATGAGCACACCCCATTCTCAAAATGATGAAACCGATTCGTATCCCTAAGGATGATTTTGCGTTTAGTGATCATGGAGATAAGCTTGGCAGCGTGATGGCAATCCCCACACACCCGGAGGTTCTTTGTTATTCTGATAGGTGTGCCGTGCCTGGTATTTATGAGCACGAAAGCAATAGCGAGCTTCTCACTGTGGACAACAAGATGGCCTTCCTTATCTTCCTCTTCCACATCGTGAAGAGCTGAATCTGTCTCCGCAACATATCCAACCTCCTTCATCTTCCCAACCAAGAAATCCAACTTTGAGTAAATCTCCTTCGACTGTGGATGAGATCTATCGCCAACAAGAAATGTATGCACTTGGTTGTTAAGCTCGACATTGCTACACCCAGGCAATTTCTTGATTCCTCTGCTTTTCATGATGCTCCGCACGGATGTAACGTCATCCCATCTGCCAGCTTTTGCATAGATGTTAGATAACAAAACGTAATAAGCAGCCTGCTCGGGAACCAGCTTAAACAAGTGATCTGCAGCTACTAGCCCAATAGCCATATTGGAGTAAACCCGGGAAGCGCCTAAGAGAGCACCCCACACTCTCTCATTTGGTTCTATAGGCATTTGTTTAATGAAATTGTATGCCTCTTCCATCTGTCCCGCCCGTCCTAGTAGATCAACCATGCAAGCATAGTGCTCTATCCGCGGAACTAACTGATACTCGTCAGTCATGAGCTTAAAAAAATATCGTCCTTCTTTAAGTAGACCTGCATGGCTACAAGCTGACAGGATTGAAACGAATGCTATGTGATCCGGTATTAGGCCCGATTCCTGCATTTTCGAGAAGAGAGTGATGGACTCTTCACCATGTCCATGAGTGCCATACGCTGATATCATTGCAGTCCAAGACACGACGTCTCGCCCTTGCATACAATCAAAAACTTCTCTTGCAGCATCCAGACATCCGCATTTAGCATACATGTCGACCAAAGCATTTTCCAAGAATAGATTCGAACCAATCCTCTTTCTGATGATGTATTCGTGAATGCGTTTTCCCAGTGCAAGAGCCGATAGATCCCCACAAGCAGGAAGAATGCTGGCCAGAGTAACTGCATCAGGCTCTACCTGTTCAGCTTCCATCTGCAAGAAGAGTTGCACCGCCTCAGCCGCCATTGAATTATTTACATAAATTGCGATCATGGCATTCCAAGAAACCAAACCTTTGCAGGCCATTTCATCAAACATCTTCTGCATGAAGAGGACGTTGACAAATTCCGTATCCGTCACTGCTGGCAAGATGCTTGCCATCGTACCCGCATCGGGTTTAAGCCTATTCGACTCCATTTCCTTGCAGAGCTCCAGCGCCTCGTTGAACCTGCCATTCTGAGCATAGCCTGCGACCATCGCATTCCAACTAACAACATCTCTATGGGGCATTCCAGCAAATACCTGGCGAGCGTCGGATAAGCAATTGCATTTCCCATACATTGCAACAAGACCATTTCCGACGAACAGATTTGAGTCGAGCCCGACTCTTATAACAGCACCGTGAATTTGCAGGCCTACACGCAAATTCTCGGAACCGGAACAAGCTTTGAGAACGCAAGGGAAAGTGTAGTGATCGGATTTTACCCCATGACCCACCATGCTCGTGTAAACGAAAAGAGCATCTTGATAGAGTTGGTTATTAACGTAGCTTCGGATCATAACGTTGAAGAATACGACATTTCTCTCGGGAACTTCATCGAACACCTGACGAGCGAACGTTGTATCTCCGCAAGCTGCATAAGCTCTCATGAGCTTGATTGCAAGAGATGGATTTGAATAGAGATCGCGAATGAGGATCTGTGAATGGAGTTTTTTCAGCGTTTGGATAGCGGGATATCCGTCCAATATTCGACCAAAGAAATCGATGGTGAGGATGGTTTCTGCTTGAGATGATTTGGGTTTTCGAAGGGACGGATTTAAGGTTGGTAAGCAGTTGGAGACGGTTGATGAACGGCGGGAAATGATGGAAAAATGGGCATCTGTTTCAGCAAGAAGCCCTCTAACAAAAACCAATCTCATTCCTCGCTAAGAAATTGTATATTTCCAATTTTCCATCACTTGAAGCTTGGTGGAGAGATCCTTTCGGGGCATGAGTCAAAAAATAACACATACATACACCGTGGTAGAATTTCACCTCCTATGGGTAATCGAACGCGAACGAGGTGTTGAAACTCCTGGGAGTCTACCATTGGAGCAAGAGTAATGACCCATTATGTACTTTACGTTACATTTGATTATGTTTAACTATTACAAGCCATGATTTTTGCATTAATATATATTTCGCTAAATGTTGAGATATATTATTTGGAGTTCAATCTATTTTCATTTCATATTTGGTCATTTATCTGGTTTTACGAAGTTTTTTCTTTAATTTATTTTTTTATAGTTGGGTATAAACTATTTTCTTCTAATGTTTATATTGAGTTATTCTTTCAAATTATAATTATTTTGAATTCGTAGATCCACTTTCATGTTTTATTTGATGATTGGGTCAACCTAAAAATTGGCTCAAATTTTTATTAAGATAACCTTAAAAAAATTATATATTTCATGCCAAAATTTTTTATGTAATCATAATATTTTGAAATGATTCCCTGCTTACAGCTAAGGCTGAAAGTCGGGCGGGTTGGGTCGGGTTCGTGCTCAACCCTAACCCAACCCAAGGTTCCTATACCTCAACCCTAACCTAACCCAACCCAATCTCGAGTTGGGAATTCTCAACCCAAGCCCAACCCAAGCGGGCTCGGTCGGGTTGATCAGGTTGGTCGGGTATATACGTGCTAATATTTTTGTTATTACATTAGTTTATTATATTTTAATATAAGATTTATTTTTTGTATATATGTGATTATTCATTATAAAAAACTTCATTTTTCTTTCTTTAAAAAAAAAAAAAAGAGCTAAAATATAAGACAACTACTTTAAAAGTCATGTAGCATAGCACGTAGTCTATTTGGGAGAGAGAAACCTGGCATATCTTGTTAGCTTGAGTTCTTGGAAATGACGTGGACGAATGAGACTCAACATCACTAGTGTGCCTTTGACAAAAATGATTTACACTCAATTATAATTTATAAGCAACTTATAGATTGATCGGGTTCGGGTTGGGTCGGGCAACCCAAGACCTCAACCTGAGCCCAACCCAAGTTTTATCGGGTTGGTGTTTGTATAGCCCAAGCTTAAGATCGGACCCGAAATATCCAGCTCGAGCCCAACCCAATGTCGGGTCGGTCATGGGTCGGTTGGGTTGAACCCGCCCAACTTTCAGCCCTACTTATAGCTTCACTTGATATACATATACAACTTCCTAGATGTAACTAATTTACAAGTTATTTTTTTTAAAAAAAACTTACATATAAATGACTTATAACTTATAGTTATTAAAAAAAAAATTATTAGTGACTTTCACTTATAAGTGATTTACAACTATGAACTTACAGACATTGATGTAAAGCGGGTTGCGGACACTTTCATGTCCAAGATGGATCACAGAAGGCCTGATCAAAGGCAGAAGTCATCAAGACCGTCAGAACCTTAAAATAGACATATCTTGCAAACTGGAATGAGTTACTCCACGTACCATGTATGATTTTGGGGTAGGACAAGCTACTTTAGCCAACCAACCTGTCGATGCTAGGTTGCCCACTCCGAATTTGCAAGATTCCATCATATGATGGCCGAATTCCATGTTTAATTCCATTTTTACCATAAATAGTAAGTTTTAGTTTAATTATAACTCTTCATCCGTTTGGCTTTATGAGTTGCGCACAACATGAAAAGTGTTTAGAAAAATTAGGAAAATAACGTGGTTATGCTACATAGGACACTTACAATAAATAAATAAAAAATTATTATTTATAGTAAGTTATGAATTTTAGAGAGTTTTAGTTATAGTTTAATTCTTAAACTTCTTACTTCGTATCCCTATTTAAAGGGTTGTAAATTCGTTTATGTCAGCTATCAATATTTCAACAACCTTCTTTCATATATTTTAAAATTATTTATATTTCTTTTCCCATTCGAGAAGTCTCTGTGATGAGTACAGGGAAGCTCCGTGGATTCGAAGTAGTTATCCTTGAGGAAGACAGTGATTGACCTCATCACGCTCATCCCTGCGTCAGACACCCAAATTAATGAGAAATTACAACGCAATTTTTTGAAATAAATATCGAATTGGAACCGAAAGTGAATTCAACAAAATGGCCATTTTCATAAAATTGATATGACTTGGAACAAAAAAGATTTAGATGAAGTCGACATTTCTGAAAACCACTAAGCAGGACTAAAAGAGAAGTTCGATCAAATATGCAAGGGTCGTATCTTAGACTGTACTGTTCCGTAGACTCTCGCGATCATCCTTGTCGAATTCCGGCAAACCACGACCTATAATCGCCATTTGCGCATGACCCCAAGTCACATCCCGTATATCTGAGTCGACTTGACCCGAGACTTGTACCCTTGCGACTGCACCGTCACTGCGGTTCCAACAACGCGTCTCGCACGCCAATGCAATACCCAGGCCAAGAGTTGTGGGCCCACGCATATTTCGGAAAAAACGCTACCCATTTGCAATTTCAAAAGAATCTCTACAACCTATTATATCAATCAAGTCAAGTACATCACATCTCAACCCATCACTCACCCATACCTCTCTCTTCACCAAGTCAAAGCAACCCATGCTTAGCCCACTCCTCTCATCCCAAAAGTCAATAAGCACCATACCCTCCATGTCATCTCTCCTTATAACACCACACCTCTCTCTTTCATTTCTCACTCCATCCTACGCTACCAAAGAGAGGAAACGTCCAAGCTCTCCATGAGAAGAGCCATGTGTGGCCCACTCCCTACCCCAAGATCTCCCATCTCCACCCTTCAATATTCATCTTCCAATATCAAAGGGAAAGCCAAAGAGTTTAGGAGTCCAAGGAGCTAAGAAGGAGCTAAGAAGAAACAGGACAGACTTATGCATTAATTGTAAAAGGGGAAGAACTCGAGCCTACCATCATCCCTGAAAGACTAAGGCCCTTGTTGCATGAATTCCAAGAAATCTGGCCCGAGGACCTTCCCGATGGGTTACCCCCTATGCGAGATATCCAACACCATATCGACCTTGTCCCTGGGTCTAGTTTACCTAATCGTCCTCATTATCGAATGAGCCCGAATGAGTGCGAGATTCTGCAGGGACAAGTGGAGGAACTGATCCGTAAGGGTCTTATTCGAGAAAGCATGAGCCCATGTGTTGTACCAGCTCTGCTAACTCCAAAGAAAGATGGGAGTTGGCGCATGTGTGTCGACAGTCGGGCCATCAACAAGATCACCATAAAATACAGGTTTCCTATACCACGGTTGGATGATATGTTGGATATGCTAGAGGGCGCAAAAATATTCTCTAAATTGACTTAAGGAGCGGCTACCATCAGATTCGAATACGGCCGGGTGATGAGTGGAAAACAGCCTTCAAGACCAAGGAAGGATTGTACGAATGGATGGTCATGCCTTTCGGTCTTTCTAATGCGCCTAGCACATTCATGAGGTTGATGAACCAAGTTCTGAAACCTTTCATTGGGCGGTTCGTTGTGGTTTATTTTGATGATATTTTGATATACAGTCAAGACGAAACCACCCATATGGAGCACCTCAAGAAAGTCCTTCAAGTGCTCACTGAAAATAAATTGTACCTCAATTTAAAAAAGTGTAGCTTCATGACTGATAGCCTATTGTTTCTGGGTTTTGTGGTTACATCCACGGGCATTCGAGTGGATGAGGAAAAGGTGAAGACAATCAGAGAATGGCCGGTTCCCAAAAATATTCACGAAGTACGAAGTTTCCATGGACTAGCGACATTCTATCGTCGGTTCGTGAAAAATTTCAGTATCATTGTGTCACCGATCACAGATTGCATGAAGAAAGGACAGTTTCAGTGGACTGACGAAGCCGACAGGAGCTTTGCCGAAATCAAGCGCAGATTATCCACGACCCTGGTTCTTGTACTTCCCAACTTCGACAAACTGTTTGAAGTCGAATGTGATGCCTCATATGTCGGGATTAGGGGAGTTTTGTTTCAAGAAGGTAGGCCGGTAGCCTTCTACAGTGAGAAACTTAGTGATGCACGCAAGAAGTGGTCTACATATGAGATCGAGTTGTACACGGTGGTCCAGGCACTGCGACACTGGCGACATTATTTGATTCAAAGGGAATTCATACTTTACACGGACCATCAAGCCCTCAAGTTTATTAATAGTCAAGCTAACATTAACCGTGTGCATGCTAGATGGATCTCATTCTTGCAGGAATTCACATTCGTGCTAAAGCATAAGTCAGGGCAACAGAACAAAGTAGCCGATGCGCTGAGTCGCCGTGCAACTTTGTTAGTCACTATGAGCAATGAAGTTGTCGGGTTCGATCGCCTCAAAGACATATATGCCGACGAAGACGACTTCAAGGACGCATGGGTTAGATGTCAGGAAGGTCACCCCGGTGACTTACATATACAAGACGGGTTCCTTTTTAAGGGAAATCGACTATGTATCCCAAAGAGTTCGCTAAGGGAACAGATAATCCAAGAGCTACATGGAGGTGGCCTCAGTGGACACCTTGGGCGAGACAAGACCGAGCTCTTGTGGAAGAACGGTATTACTGGCCGCAATTGGTACGTGATGTGGGAAAGGCAGTCCAACGCTGTTATATTTGTCAGACTTCCAAGGGGCAATCTCATAATACGGGCCTCTACACCCCGTTACCCGTGCCTGACGGCCCTTGGGAGGATTTATCTATGGACTTTGTGCTTGGTCTCCCACGAACACAACGCGGCATGGATTCGGTGTTCGTGGTAGTAGATCGTTTTTCCAAGATGGCGCACTTTATTCCATGCAAGAAGACTCTCGATGCAACACACGTGGCGAATCTATTCTTCAAAGAAATTGTGCGGCTACACGGGGTTCCCAAGACTATTACTTCCGACCGTGACACGAAGTTCATAAGCCACTTTTGGCGGACTTTATGGACTCGATTCGATACACGCCTTCAGTTCAGCAGCGCGTACCACCCACAGACTGACGGTCAAACTGAGGTTGTGAATCGCACGTTGGGGAACCTCCTTCGATGTATTTCAGGGGAAAAACCGAAGCAGTGGATTTGGCCTTGTCTCAAGCGGAGTTTGCATTCAACAACATGGTGAACCGCTCGACAGGAAAATCCCCGTTCCAAGTTATCTACGGACGAGTACCTCGCCATACACTAGACTTGGTCCCTCTGCCCAAGCTCCCAGGCATGAGCATTGCAGCAGATCATATGACAGACAAAATCATGGGCATTCATGCGGAGGTACAGAACAAGCTACATGCCTCGAACGAAAAGTAAAAGGAGCAAGCGGACAAGCATCGGCGACAGAAAGTGTTCGAGGTGGGCGACCAAGTAATGGTCCATCTGCGCAAAGAAAGATTTCCGACCGGAACGTACAACAAGTTGAAGAATAAAAAGATTGGACCGGTACCAATCATCCGAAAGATCAATGACAACGCTTATGTTGTTGATCTTCCAGATGATATGGCGATCTCACGAACTTTCAATGTTGCGGACCTGACTGAGTATCATGAACCAGCGCATAATGATAACTCGAGGACGAGTTCTTTTGAAGTGGAGGAGACTGATGTAGAGCGGGTCGCGGACAATTACATGGCAAAGATGGATCAGAAAAGGCCCAGTCGACAACAGAAGTGATCTGGACCATCAGACCTTAAATCAGGCGTCCTCGCAATCCGGGATGAGTTAGCGGACGAAAAATATATGATTTTGGGGTAGAACGAGCTACTTTAGCCAACCACCCTGCTACGCCGGGTTGCGACGCTCGGAATCGCGAGAAACCCCTGATTTCACAGTCGTTTCCCTGTTTCAATTTCGTTTTTACTATAAATAGTAAGTTTTAGTTTGCTTATAACTCTTTATCCGTCGGGCTTTAGGAGTTGCGCCCAACGTGAAAGAGCTTAGAATAATTAGGAGAACAGGTTGGCGAAGCCAAATAGGACACTTACTATTTTTGGCCGAAAACCTTGCGCACTAGTAGACATCACGACCGTCTATAAATAGTAAGTTTACTATTTATAGTAAGTCGCGAATTCTAGGAGTCCTAGTTGTAGTTTGATTCTAATTTCTTTCCATTGCTTAGTACCCTTATTTAAAGGGTTGTGAACTCGTTTTTAGGGATTCATTAATCTATTCGAATTTATTTAGAATTTATTTCTATTTTCTGCTCTCTTTTCTCGTGGATTCGAGAAGTCTCTGTGAGGAGTCCAGAGAAGTTCCGTGGATTCGGAATATTTATCCTCTTGAGGAAGACGGTGCTCGACCTCACGTCCTCCCCTGCGTCAGGCCCGATGTGTTGTATATGTGGCCTATGTGTGAGGCTAATGCGATGTATACGTGACCCATGTGCGAGGCCCGATGTGATATATATGAGGCACATATGGTGAGGCCCGATGTGATGAATATGTGGCCTTTGAGTGAGGCCCGTGGTGATGTATATTAGCCCCTTGTGCGAGGTCATGGGCCCACTACAAGTTTGGCTCTATGTGGGCCACTCCTAGGGAGCAATGTTGGTTAAATGTCCACATTGTGACCTTTCCTTAGGCCTTTGTTAGGCCCATTCTCATCATTCTCTAAGTGGGTCAACCCAAATTACTGAGCCCCACTGATATCGCATGATCCATCTATTCATATTGGGATATCCCAAGATGTTGGGCCCCCATTGGTTGTTAGTAGGATTATTTTTACCTTGGAGCAAACCTTGTGTATGTATTGGGCCCCATAGGGAAGTCCAATTTATTACGCGATAGAGAGGGTAAGGAAGCCCACTCATTGTACTTAGACTCGGCTCTGCCCTCGGTGGAGGATATTGTGACGCCCCATCACTGTGATCACATGTGGGCGGGCACACGTGGGAGGACGCTGATGTGAGCGAGGCCTACCGGGCTTGGGTGAGCTACCAGTGGTTGACAGGCTACTGTGCTAGCGGGTTACTGTGCACACAGTGAAGACAGAACTTTGTCCCACATCGGAAGCATTGTCCGATGTTGTGGTGGCTATAAGTTGGATTCCTTCCTTAACTGTCGTGACGCGTTTTAAATTAGTAAGCTTTGGCAAAGCAGTCTATATCACCCATTGCCATAGACGGAAGGATATGCAGTATCAGGTTTGGTGTATCCACTGTTTAGAGCCTATCTTGATATTTGGACTAGATCCGCCGTCCTTTTGTGGACCCCATCATTCGTAAGCACGTTGTGAGAGATGATTGATTAAAGCGTATACCATTTGGCTGAGATGTTTATGGGACTCCTTGTGAGACAGAGTTGCCCCCACATGATCTGTGGCAGGCGCAGGTTTGACGCATGACTGGATGGTATGACTCATGTATCTCGCATTTGTGCGACATAATCACTTGGCGCCCTAGCGATATCAGGGCTGTGGCTTCCACAAGTTCATCGTGGATGGTCAAATGGGATACCGAAAATATTTGGTTCTAGCACTGTGGGCACATAGTATGTCCTTGGGTTAGAATCCCAGAATCCTCTTGGTATTGGAGGATACTCCACTGTCTAGACTGAGTGGATACATTAGCGCCTGAGTGCCGAATACCAGTAGGCAGCGTCTCCCACTGTGTCATGGTCGGTTGGGAGGGGGTATGGCCTTATTCGCCTGAGTGAAGGGTTGTAAGCTAAGCTGAGTATGACCAGCTCGTAAATGGGTCCGCTACTGACGAGCTGGGTAGGTATTGGCAGACTACTGGCTAGGTGGATAGTGAGGTCTTTTCGACTCGTTGGTTGTGCGACTAGGGAGGCGGCAACCACTGTGAAGTGTACTAGACACCGGTGATATCCCAGAGACGAGCTATACTGATATGTGGACTTACTGAGTAGGGATTGCGTACTCAGCATTTGACTCATTCATTCACTATCCACTCGGGCTGGTGGTGCGCAATCATGTCATCTTGTGTACCTTCACAATGACCAGGATTTCGGTTGGGGCGCGTGACCTACCTGAGATTATGAGTTTACCACATTGAGTCTAGCTATCCAAATTTAGTATGGGACTGGTTTGGATAGAGGTCTCTTGTGATGAACCCCACAGCTTAGGATACTACGTATTATCATCCCAACTTCATACTCCAGTTTGGTTATTTCATTCGCACTGTATATTGCATTGCATCATCAATATATGATATTTGGCTTACTATGTCCCCGCATTGCATAGCCGATCTACATTACTTCTTCAGTATATGATATTTGACTTACTAGGTCTCCTCATTGCATAGTTGATCTACATTGCTTACCCAGTATATGATATTGACTTATTATGTTTTGCATCACATAGCTTGGATAAGGCTGATGGTATTTATGGACTTACCAGCATGTTTCCGCATTGCTCTGATATTGCGTACTTGGCACTTACCTTGCGCACACACTTACACCACCCTCTAAGCTTTCTATAAGCTTATGCATGATAGATGCGTGTATGTGGCGTTAGGTTGCAGCAACATTGAGCTTGGAGTGTGCAGCTGTCTTTTAGAACTTTAATTTTCGATATATGTATTTCTCTTTCAGCACTGTATTCAACTGTTTATATTAGTAGATATGTGATGATGATGTTGCCTTTGTGATTTGGGTAAACTTGTAGTTATGCTTCTTACGAGGTAAATGTACGTTGAAAAATCCTCCTTTTAGGATCCTAAGATCGGAATCTGACATATGGGCGCTGGAAGCCGAGAATGGGGTACTACGGAGGCTGTCGGCGTCGGATTCGGCGATCGAGAATTTTATGAGCCTAGTTTCCGAGTTTGGGGCATGACAAAATAGGCATTTCTCAAAATTGACATGAATTGAACCAAAGGAGATTTACTACTTGATGGAGATTTTTGAAAATGGATATCCAATAGTAGGTATTTCAAAAAATACATGAAATTTTTTGAAAGCTTGTGTTGTTGTTTTGTTTTTACTAAGGCAGAACATTTGTTTCATTATTGGATGAAAAATGAGAGAAAAATATGTTTATTTAGAGTCGGGATCCGGACTCGTTTATATAATATCATTCTCCTAAGACTCTTGTATGATGCACTACATTCTACCTAAGCTCATATGCGTGCGCAAGCCCCTTGGCATGTGTGTGTAGAGAGAGAGTTGTTGAGAAATTGTGCACGGGCTTGCCACAATGAAAATATGGGTGCCAAAATCCGGGCCCACCCTAGTCCACTAAGCCCTTAGACACATAGTGCTTTTTTTAATCTTCCATCTATGGTAAGTCCCATCCGATAAAATGATCAGGAACATTGAAATATCACTTGGACTGAAAATTATTTTAAGTTTCATATTATGGTAATGGAACCACTCATGTGTCTTTAAACCATCCATTCTTTTTTATAATAGTGGCCAACTGGATGACTGAATTGAGCCAATGGGCTGTCAATGTATAGTCATGGAGTCTAGATTTCAAGCCTAAGCCTAGTCCGAGATAGGTTTAGGAGCCAAAGCCTGGCCCCACAGGCCAATGCTTGGCCCCCATATCTTGGAAATTATAGGTTCTTCTATCCAAGGTTTTCACACTGTATAGTCAAGTTTGAAATCCTAACAAATGGAATTCATGTTTCAGTAATCCAAACCATTTGTTTGTTGGTAGTCATCTTGGATGGACCATTGGTTTGTGGGTAACCATCTTGGATGGACCGCACCCAGCCGGAACTCATCTTGATAGGATATTTTTAAAGGTTCATGGAATGAAAATTGGCAATCAAGGAGAGAAACATAGCAACAAACTAGATAAAAATTAAAAAGAAAGAAAAAAAAAAAAAAAAAAAACAATTTGGTGGTTACAAGCTTCCAATTTTAGACATTTTTGGAGATAGATTCGAACCCGGGCTGGACATACTTGAGGATTGTTGAAGCGGGTCCAACTCATATCCGCCCATTAAGGTGACTTCGCCTAATGTGCTCAATCGAGAAGAGCACGACTACTGTTGCAAAACCTATCATATGAGCTCTGCAGAGTGGCCGGCCATGTATAGTAGCAAATATTCAATTGAGAACTTTGAAGGTTTAAAAAAAAAAAAAAAAAGGTAGTGCATGCATGGCACTTGCACCTTGCACATGGGTTAAATCTCTCTTCAAAAGATAAATACACATGTAGCATACACTATGCTTATCGGGTTGGGTCAGGTTGCCCAAGCCTCAACCCAAGTCTACCATGGTAAGGTTGACGGTTTCCAACCCAACCCGACCCGACCCGACCTCACCTAAAGTTTGGGTTGGGCCAGATGGGTATGGGTTGAGCTAAACCCAATTTGCATCCCTACAATGTCCACCAATCCAGGAATCAAATGATAGAATAAGCATAACTTTTGTTTCATGAAACAGCTATATTGTGATAGACCATTTAATTTAAATTACTTGTATGCCACCTAACTGCATATCATCCGTCACACTATTCCAGAGTATCAAAGTTTTTCTCTTCTTATCAATGCAACTACCATCCGTCACACAAAGCGCCGGTTTCAAAGTTTCCCTATTTGCAGCAGAAATGGATGAACCCCAAAATACACAAGCAGGATGAGAACAGTACAGAGCCCTTGTAATTGAAAGATTTAGGCCAGTTCAGAACAGATCATGATCATGCTTCGACCCGACCAAGTTGCAACTGTATGAGCAAACAAGGACAAGATGAGGGGAAGATTGGATGCCGGTGGGTTGAGAAAAGGAGGGTCAGCAAAACTGAGTTGCCGAGTACTGGGTGGCGGGTTAAGAGATTCAAAAATCAAATATGGAATGATTCAACTTGAAACTCGGTTGAGTCAACTCGGCTTGTCACAACTTGATCAAGTCACTCGCCTGGTCCACTGGCATTTTGTTACCAGCCAGTCAAGTGGTTCCGTTATGGCAAAATTTAGTTTTATTTTTATTTTTATTTTACTAATGTCCAATAAGTTTAATATTAACCGCTGGACAAAATAATTAATATTTAGTAATTAATATTTTTTTTTTAAACTTGACAAAATTATATTAAGAAAGAAAACGATGCAGCGATAGGAGAAGAGAGTCCGCAGAGAATGCAGACGCAGAATCCTTTAAGTAGTCCTCGACACAGGCCCATTCAATCAACATTCTCTTTGCCTTAGACGAGACAACGTGTGAGGCGTTAGACAAGTCCCTGAAACATCTGCCATTTCTCTCCTCCCAAACAGCCCATCAGATCACTATGATTGACATCCTCCAGAGTCTAGTCCGCACCTTGCCAATATTTACCCTATGCCTGTCGGGGATTTGTATTGCGGAATCACACAGATCTAGATCTAGGATAGCAATCCAATAACACCAAGCACACACAAGAGAACACAAATTTAACATGGAAAACCCTTGCGGGAAAAAACCACTGCACAAAGCGACAGATCTTCACTATGAAAATAGAAATTACAAAGAGAGAGGACTTTTCCGATTTGAACAACCTCGAATCTCACCTTTACTACACCCTTTAGAAATCCTAAAATCATTTTAGGAACCCTTGGAACTCCTTTAAAAAGCCTTAGTATTACCTCTCAATCCCGCGTACACCTCTTTATATAAGTTTATAAAGAAGTAGAATCGGAATAGGAAACAAAAATCGCAAAATCTGCGTAACATCTTCGATATCATCGAAGGTCCATCGATGTCATCGAAGACGGACCAAAACTGTCTAGAGACCAGGGGTGAAAAATTCTGTGAATTATCGATGGCATCGAGCAACCTTCGATGTCATCGACGACTGCCATCGATGTCATCGAAACCCTGTCGATATCATCGACATGTCACCAGACAGATTTAAGACATTTGTCGATAACAATGCCAAGCCTGAAAAAGATGATTCACCGTACCAATGGTGCTCCAACTAATGTTAAACCGAGAGAAGAAATCTGACCAAATTGCGGTGATAAAAGGGAAGAATAGCAGCAAGTGGTCAACCGTTTCTTCGTTCCGCATACAGCACAAGCAAATATTAGGAAGGACCATTCTTCGTTTCCTCAAATTATCAATTGTGAGGATTTTCTTTTTGCCGACCAGCCAACTGAAGATGATATGCTTCGGAGGGGCAGGGTAATTCCAGATAAAATGAGGGTTTTGAACTACACTAAGGTACAAATTACGATGTAACTGGTTGTACAAGGATCTGACCGAAAATCTCGAGTTGAGTTGAGTAATGACTTGGTCGAGTCTTCGAGTCGACCTGACCCGATTGGATATTGAGTCGATTTGAGTTTTCGGGTTTTTGAACTATGATTTGAGCTAGAGAACCATGCGACAAAATAACAACAATGGCCCATTCTTCCTAGCTACCACTTTGTGTGTATTATGGTAAAGATAAGAAAGATGTATTACAAACTGTCTCTACGAATGAGTTTGAATCGTTAGGTGAAAAAGGACAGACTCAACAAACGACCAGCTATTGAAGTTTCCGTTTACCAAACTAAGATAGAGTAAGATTTGAGGAATGCAATGAATTGAAACAAATCAAGAAATGTTCAACTGGAAAATTTTCTTCTGTACAGAAAAGCTAGCAGATTTAATGGTCTTCAAGACTGGATTCTACAATGAATTCGCTCTGCAACAGCGAGCACTCTTCTATACCTACCTAAACAATGGAAGATAACTAGTTTCAAGGTTATGTGGATTCCTGTAGCAGATCCAAATTAATTGGGATAAGGCTTGGATGATGATGATGATGGTTACAGATATGAAACAAGTCAGATTGAGAGAGGCTGAATGGCACCATTTCGGCCTTCCATTCTCACTAAACATGTTTAAATCTCATGGACCATGGATCGTCAACGAAGTAATCCAAGTTGATGTTTCTAAGTCAGCATTTGGATGTACATGAGAATTGAATTGCACATGTGCCATTTGGTAGACTATAGATCGTGATCTCTAATACATAATTATGGTTAAGTAAAATGGAATTAACCCATTTTCTGATGTCTTCCAAACTAGCCATAAATGTGCTTCCTAGCATTCATAGTGAGGATTTAGAACTCAAATTCCAGCTGCATTTCTTCCATCTCCAACTTGAAAGTAGCATAATTGCCATTAAGAGCCCAACCCACAATATGAATGCTGAGGAAATGACAATTTGATCAGTTCCATTTTATTAGACTAACAATTGCAATTCAATCACATAGAACATCCAAACGCGCCCGAACTGTGCCAAAAAGAGCATCAGTTACCAATAATCCCCACATGAACACACCCCATTCTCAAAATGATGAAACCGATTCGTATCCCTAAGGATGATTTCGCGTTTAGTGATCATGGAGATAAGCTTGGCAGCGTGATGGCAATCCCCGCACACCCGGAGGTTCTTCGTTATTCTGATCGGTGTGCCGGGCCTGGTATTTATGAGCACGAAAGCAATAGCGAGCTTCTCACTGTGGACAACAAGATGGCCTTCCTTATCTTCCTCTTCCACATCATGAAGAGCTGAATCATAGGTTTAGCTATTCTAAGAAATTGTATATTTCCAATTTTCCATCACTTAAAGCTTGGTGGACCTTCTTTTGGACGGTTGAGATGAATAGGAGCGGACCGTCCAGATTTAGTAAACAAGTGTCGCAAATCAGAGGTTTAGCTATTCTGATTTGTTAATGATGGCCCATCTAAACTGGGTCCTACAGTTTTGTGCAATTGAATTTTACGAAAAGTATACCACATGTGCAAAAAATTCCGAGTGACCGCTTATCGGATTCGGCCGAAGAATTTCCTACACCCCTGCTGTATGAAACTTGTGTAACAGGAAGATCTCTTTCGTCATGTTATATTCCTCAGTTGCACGCTCATATTAGGACCAGAGTTCAAATATAAAGCCGATTCAAAATTTAACCATGTGCATCCAACCATTCAAGCTTTAATCAATTCCATCAATTTTTTTTTTTTAAAAATCATTTAGCACTATAAATTTGAGAGGATCTGCGTGAATTTATGTTTGATAGCAGGATGGTTTGGTACATGAATTTGAGAAGATTTGAGGGAATTTCAAATCCCTAGTTGTTTGGCACCATAAAGTCCATAGTGAGAGCTTGGATTACGTCTAAAATCCTTAGAAGAGTTGAATGTGTAAAATGTGTGTCACTAGAGTATTAAACTATTGGGCACATGGCCCACTAATGATATCCCAAAATAACTAGATTATCAATTGCATTACTATAATTACTTTAATATGATGATATGCAACGTCCAAACATTGTTTATTTAAATCAGCGGTTAAAGATTGTTGGTTATTCACTCAGACATGATCTTGTGCTTATGGCCCATCCGAAACTTAGAATTTCATCATTTTCATGCAAAGTATATATTTCAACGGGCTTGGTACAACCATTGTGTCAAACATTACATACATACACTAATTAGAGATATTAAAGTTGATTTAGTAATTAAATTCAAACCCTTGTAATACTACGCATAGTTACTTTTGGGTTAGAGGGGATTCTAAATTTAGGATGTCAAACACAATGGGAGGATTCCACATCTAGGGGTTTCAAATCTAGGGAGTTTCAAATCCAAGGGGTTCCAAATACATGCTCCCAAACAGGCCTTGAAGCATTAGTATTGTGTAACACTCATTTCTTTCTTAATTAACTCCAATGCTCCTCATATACATTATCACTACATTTCATTTTATTATTTTTTCGCATCTAACCGGAAGGTGTATGCTCTGTGGCTTGCCGATATAACCAGATCTAGCCCACCAGAAACTTTAGCCAGTTAGCCGTCATTTTGTCGTATACATCGCATTCCATCGTCTTCTCCTATCTAACTAGCGGGGTGTATGATCTGTGGCTTGCCAATATAATTGGAGCATGCCCACCAAAAACCTTAGTAAATTATTCATCGTTTTATCATAAGTACTTTTACATATTTCGCACCTTGCACTCTATCGTCTCGAACATATGCTCCGCGGTTTGTTGATATAATTGGATCTTGCCTATCAAAAATATGGATCGATCGACTATCATTGTCATTGTATCACATTACATTTTTTGCATGTAAGAAGTAATCATATTTCGTAGAAATTAGTTAAATCTTGTGAAGTAAAGACCAAACATTTGTACAAGGCGGAGTGGGTACTTAACACATTCTCTCTTTGTAACTGCGGTCCCTTACTCGGAATCTCTAGAACACAAACTCGAGAGTCATCTTAAGATTAAATATATTCGGATTCTCGATCATAAGCATTTTTACAGGGTTTAACCGACCGCGAGATCGAAATAATTTGTTAGTGACAACTTCGGTCAAATATAACACCTCCTTACCGTCAAACGAAAGCCCCGGAGCGAGGCAACCCATAGAAAAGTGAGTCAATCTCACATCTCCCAAGAAATCCCTCCATGTCCACAATGTCCTAATTAAAGCTAGTGAAATAGGTAAGCCAAGACACACTGTAAATTGAGTAGGCTGTTCAAGGATAGGCTACCTGTGTATGAATGCAATGAGATTTTGTTTAGACCATCCACCATTTACGAAAATGTCTTGTTACCTGAAGGTAACTTTTGGTTGTGGATGCAAATTACCAACAAGAAAGGATTACATGAATTCCTGGTAACCTTGGTGTGGCTCAATGTTAAGTGTTGTGTGCACATACTAGATGCAGAGCCCAATATACAATTTTCCCTTTTACTGCCAGCATGCGTCTAACGGGTACACTCACAATATTATCATCGAGCCACCTCAAGTGATTATTAGCAATTTACATCCTTTACAAAGGGAAGTGGATTGTTTAATGACTAAACTCGAATTGATAAGCTTTAATTGATCCACATGCCACTATAAGAGATGATGCTACTTGATCAAACAACTTTCAAATAGGCACCTCTTAGAAAACAACACATGTGCCAATCAAATCATGCCACATCAAATTACTAAGAGTGTTCTTTGTGATTTGGTCATTAGGTCGTCCACATCCTTTAAAATGAGTTCTGGGTATAAAAAGCTCCGTGAGACCACCGCCACCCATCATTTGGACTTGGAGGTGAGCCCATGCAACAATAATAAATCTCCTGTGAATTACACTAGGAAATAGTGATGCTGGCCCACCATTGAAACTTAATGATCGCAAATGAGTTTACCTATCTCTTAACAATATCTACAATTGATAGATTATTCTGTATTTGTTTTATTGGCAATGAAATTTTAATGATGTTATTTTTATCATTATTTTAATGTTAAATCATTGTCAAAATACATTAATATTATTTTTTCACATCAATGTCATGAAAAAGTGCAATGATTATAAATTCTCGCTCATCTTTTATATATATTTGCATTTGAACGAGAATTCTCATGTTTAGTTTGGTACAAATATAAAATCATAATGATAACATTTTTTCTTTTATGTTATAAGGTTAATTAGTTAAACAAACAAACCCTTAAAGTAAATCATGATATGGTAAAAGGAAAAACCAATCCAATAGTTCCAAAGTTTAAGTGAACAACACCAAAGAATAGTTAGGTTGGGACCTCCATTGAAACACTTAAAGTGAGTCCCTCATGGGCCAAAGAAAAAAAACAAATATCAGCCCCGTTCAAAACTCCACTTGGCTAGGAATGATTTAATGGTGGACATCCTCATCCCCACTTTTTTCCTATCAGACCTACTTGGGATTTGAATGAGCCTCATGAGCTCTTGTCTTAATATAAGCTGGCGCAAGTAAGGCACGGTGTGGATTACTAGGGGTGTACACCGAGTCGAGTTGGCCTCGGCTCGACTTGGCCTCGGCTCGACTTGGCTTGGCCACTAGTTGACCCCAGGTCGAACTTGGCTCAGCTCGGTCCTTAAACCTGACTGGCCAACTCGGCTCGGTTCGATCAACAACTCCGGCTAGTTCGAGCCGAGTTCGAGCCAAACTCGAGCCTCTACGGCATTTTCATAACCACATGCAAGGCACTTTCAATTTCTCACTGCATGTAAAACAACAGCAAGTATTTCATCAAATACCTTAGAGGCAACATCAAAATCAAGGAAAAATGGTATTTGTTTCATATACATACCTTTTTTGCTACTAGCCGACACTTCGTTGAGTCATTTCATCGAACACTTGGTGAGCAACATCAATATCAAAGTAACTGAGTCACCAAACTAGTTCGATCTAAGTTCGATTCAAGTTGGGGTTTGATCCGAGTCGAGTTGAGCTCGAGCAAGCTCAAACTTTTTTCGAGCTCAAAAAAATTATTAGCTCAAGTCAGTTCGAACTCAACTTCGAACCAAGACAAATCGAGCTATTTGGAGTCGAGTTGAGCGAGCTAACCGAGGTAACTCAGTTCGTGTACACACCCATATGGATTACATACAATGGGCCCCACCTCTCACAGTCGTGTAGAGTCTCCTATAAAGGGGAGTGGATTAGGTGAGGTAACAACTTAGTGGGTGAATCTTGTCTAGGACCCATCTTGATCATATAAATGTTGTATATCCATGTGATCCATCAGTTATCCAGCTCATTTTAAGGTATGGTTCAAAAATTGAAGTAGATCCAAATCTCAAGTGAATCATACCATAAGAAATTATGATGATTAAACACGTACCATTAAAAAAAAATCTTAGGACCCATCATAATGTTTATTTGCCATTTAACCTGTTGAGAAGGTCACATAGTTCGGGATGCAGTGAAAACACAAATATAAGTTTGATTTAAAACTTCTGTTCTCCTGAGACATTTTTAATGGTAGTCATTTCAATTATTGTTGTGTGGTCCACTTGAGATTTGAATCTGCTTATTTTTCAGACCATGTCTAAAATGAGCTGGAAAAACTGATGAACACCTTGTGGGTATATAACACAAACATCAAGGTGGGACCCATGGTAGATATGGTAGACGTTGGATTGCTGGTTGTCTTATTAAGTAACGTAAGTTTCGGACCGAATTATCTACAAGTGGGACCCAACTATTATGCGAATAGAGGTGCGTGTAGAAAGAGAACGGATTGGCTACTCCCCGTGGCTGGTGGTCGGTAATATGTGGGCCTCACCATGATGTATGTGTTTCATCCATTCCGTTCATCCATTTTTACAGATCATTTTATAAATTCGTTACAAAAATGATATGGATATAAATCTCAGGTGGACCACACCACAGGAAAACAATAACGATTGGATATCCACCATTAAAATCCTCATAAGGCCCACCGTACTGTTTATTTGACATACAATCTGTTGGGTAGGTCATACAGACACAGATGAAGGGAAAAAACAAAGATCATCTTGATCCAAAACTTTTATGGCCCCAAAAAGTTTTTAATGGTTGGCGTTCATTCAACACTATTTCCTGTAATGTGGTCCACTCGAGATTAGGATATACCTCAATTTTGTTCTAATATCATAAAATGATATATAAAAATAGATGGACAGCATGGATGAAACACATACATTGTGGTTGGCCCACAGAGAACCGACATCAGCCATTGGCTGGTGGCAGGGGAGTAGCCAATCCGTTTCCCTGTAGAAACTAAGAAGGTGGCAGGGGAACCGACATCAAACGGTCTACACCATGAGCGAATGCATGCAGCGATGAAAACGAGAAGAGTAAAAGACACGTTAGAAAAGTACAAATCAACCTAAAGATGCCATGCGTAAAGAAGAGTAGATACGCCCTTCAAGAATCCTAGCCGATGTTTCTCTTTTAATCTCGACCGTTGTCTCCTTTCCATTTTGACTTGAAGGACACAAATCGGGCAGCTAGGATTCTTTACGCCAGTGATTTTACCGTAGCAGATTAGGTGCGGTCCTGACCGTGGGGCCCATCTTGATGTGTGTATTGTATATCTACACCGTCCATCCATTTTGCTAGCTTAGTTGAAGGCATGAACAAAAAACGAAGCAGATTCAAGTCTCAGGTGGACCATGCCATAGGAATTGCAGTGGTGATTGAATACCATCATTAAAAAATTTCTAGGCCCACCTAATGTTTCTGTAATTTTTAATAGCCATCCAACCTGTTGATAGGGTGACACGAATCTGGGAAAAAACAAATATAGGCATGATCCAAAAACTTCGTGGCCTAAATAAAGCTTTTAATGATCAGTCACTACTGTTTCTTATGGTATGATTCACCTGGGATTTGGATCTACTTCATTTTTGAGATCATATCCTAAAATGAGCTGAAAAAATGGATGAACGGCCTGGATATACAATTCACACATCAAGTGGGTCTCGCGGTCATAGCCGCACCCTGTTGGGTGGGTCCCAGGACGCACCTAATCCGCGCCCTCTGTTTTACAAGTACTGCCATTTCCCATCCGGACTCGCACTCGGTAACGACCCCTCTCGAACTGGTCAGTGCTGTGGGCCCACCATGATGTATTTGTTTTATCCACTCCATCGATTCATTTTATCAGATCAGTTCAAGGCATAAATCAAAAAAATGAGGCAGATCTAAATCTAAAGTGGACCACACCACATGAAACAGTTGTAACTAAACACTCACCATTTAAAACTTTCCAGGGCCCACCGTAATGTTTATTTTCCATCCAACCCATACGATTAGGTCACACAGACCAGTACGAAGGGAAAACACAAATATCTGCTCCCCAAGAAGTTTTTAACGGTGAGTGTTCAATCACCACTTTTTACTATGGTGTGGCCCATCTGTGATTTGGATCTAACTCATTTTTTATCTCATACCCTGAAATGATCTGATAAAATGGATGAACGGCATGGATAAAACATATAAATCACTCTGGGACCCAAATATCTTTTCTAGCACCGACGTATACCAACCTGGGTAGTGGAGAGGTAACTACCAAATCCGAATCTGCCTCCACAGCGGACGTAGCCATATGGCCGCATTATAAAAAGTTCACCACTAGTTCGTTGTGAGACGGCCTCAGATTTAGGAATTGCCGGCAGAAAAGCCCACGTGGCACCCTCCCCTTTTGTCTTCATATATTCAAAAATTCCCTTTTTTTTTCTCTCCAGGCAATACCTCTCCCTCTCTGGTTGTTTTGATCTCAAGGAGAAAAATGAAAGGCGATCGCCGGAAAATGTCCATGCCGCCTGTTGATGTTCGGAAAGATCGAGATGAAGATCTGCTTCTCTTTTTTGAGATGCGTAGGCGTGAAAAGGATCGAACGATCAATCTCCTTCAGCCAGTTTCCGATGAGTTCGAGCCCAACTCCGGTAAGTTTCTACAGCTCAAACTCTGACGGTGTGAATAGTGTCGTGGGTCTTTTTTTTTTAAGGGTGATGAAGATGGACGGTCCAAAATCTTCGGTGAATGAGGCACCACCATTTAAAAAGTGGTAAAGAATCAGTAATTACAATTTTTTCAATCTTGTGCAGGAAATGGGAATTATCCTCTTTACAGAATACCTTCAGCGAAGAAAGGAACTGGCAACGATTTCCTTGACATCCACGGCAAAAACGACTATGACTGGTAGGACGTGAATTAATTTCTATCCATTTGTAAGTTTATATATTGGCCGATCCACTCATTTTGTGGGCCGCAACCACACTCTCCAGACGATGCGCATGCAGCCACTGATCTGGTTTAAAGCACACGTGTAGCTGACCTCATGAGTGGATCCGTCTTTGTACTTGATGATCTTTATATGGTGAGGCCAAACGTTTGGACGGATTGGATGTCCTCTGCTCATGACACGTTGGGAATAATGTCCTAGTTGAACCGTAGCTAGTTGCATGTGAGACTTCATCGTCTCTTGGTTTGTATTTAGAGGTGTGCATCAATTTGAGTCAGGACCGGATTCGGTCCAACTCGACTTTATCCGATTTTTCCAAGAACCTAACCCTAACTCGATTCGATCCAGGACCAAGTCCAGTAGACCTGACTCGATCCGATCCGATCCGAATCCTTGTTAGCTCGACCCAAACCGAGTTCGACTTGGTCAGGGAAACCGAGTCAGATCGAATTAAGTCTGTCCAGTCGATTCGGACCGGGCTGAGTCAAGCCGAGTCGGAGACTCTCGTGCTAGGAAGGAAACGGGAGGGAAATCGGGAGAGAGACGGAGAGAAAGGAGGAGAGAAAGAAGAACCTCGTATGGCACCGCTCCGGGTTCGGGTAAAAGTAAAAGTTAAAAAAATAATTTATATATACTAGCCCACCGGATCCGATCCGATTCCGAATCGGATCGGATTGGCTACTGACCCGAACTCGACTCGATGTGTGGTTGGATCTGAGTGGGTCTACTCGATCTGACCCAATCCTGGCTTTCGGTTCGGGTCAGATCGGATCCGACTGGTTCGAACGAGTTGGATCCGTTGGTTCGGGTCGGACCCTGCCCAACTCTATTTGTATCTTTTATGATGGAAATGACTTCTATTGGACATGTGAACTATATATCCGGTCTGGCCTATTCTTCATTGGGCAGCCTCACATAAATCACACTGATCAGATGATCCCGATCGTCCATCTAGCGGTTCCATTTTCAAAACTGTGGATTTTGTAGGCCTTTGGACTAGATAGTTAGGATCGTCAATCTAAGGTGATACTTAAGAGACCAAGTGACAAATAAATCAAGGAAGGCGCAGATTGCCGAGGATCCAATCTTGAAGACACCCCATCCATCCGTTCTAAAATTCAAGTGGGCCACGGAACTGTAGGAATTGAATACCCACCTTTGAAACATTTGTGAAGCCACATAAGTTTTCAATCAGGCTAATGTTTTTTGTGCATGTAGTTTATCTAAATGAGAATGGTTTGGATGGCATATAAACATCATGGTGGACCCTCAAAAGGTTTCAACGGTAGGCATTATCCTTCCGTTGAAACCTTTCTCCGGTGGACTCCCCCGTTTCATGTGGTGTGGCCCATTTGAGTTTTGGACTTGTCTCATTTTTGTATTATGTTATAAAATGAGGTGGCAAAATGAATGGACAGAACGGATTTCTCAAAAGCATCATGGTGGCCCCACCTAGCTCCCGATGACAGGAAGAACTCCCCGGGGAAGAGTCCATGGCAGAGACTAGGTATTTGACAACAGTACCTTGTTATTTTAATGTGACACAAGGATGAATGTGATAAGGTTGATTACCGTCTTCCTCAAGGATAACTACTCCAAATTTATGGAGCTTCTCTGGACTCCTCACAGAGACTACTTCTCGATTTATTGATAGATGAAATAAATGAGCCCCTTTAAATAGGGGTATCTAGGAAGAAATTTAAGAATTAAACTATAACTAAAGAGAGATGCTCACACACTACTTGGACCATTTAAATTGGTCCAACTAGCCTTAAAATTTATATTTTCATCCACATGTAATGCACAACTAGCCTTAAAATTTCTATTTTCACCACATGTAATGCATCACATGTGAGGGACACTTAGTTTTACATAAGTATGTTGGGAATTATGTGTCATAGATCCAATCCGTTTATTAAATAGATCACGCTAATAAAATTTTATGTTCTAAAATTTAGTAAATTTTCATACCACTAGAGCCACACATGTAACTTGAATATGAACTATTGGAGTAGATTTCTAACAATTCACTTTTCTTGTAGATGATAATGTACTATTGATAAAAAATATATTTTTTCTCATATGTTTACAATGGACCCTACCCAATTAACGGACTGGATTTGCAAGATATGAGATGCGTCACCCAAATATATCGTATGTATACAGCTTCTTTAGTGTCCCATTATTTTCCTTGTAAACACTCGGCCTAGTCTTTTCTCTCTCCTCGTTCAACATCTTTTTCCGTATTTAATGGTCTCTCCTTTAGCAAAGGGTCAGTGCTCCATGGACCTACCATTATGTATGTGTTTCATCCATTCCATTCATCCGTTTTTACCTATCATTTTAGGACTTTACACCAAAAATGAGAGGGATATAAATCTCGGGTGGACCACACCACAGGAAAACAATAGTCATTGGATATCCACCATTTAAATCCTCCTAAGGTCCACTGTACTGTTTATTTGACATCCAATCTATCGATTAGCTCATACAAACCCAAATGAAGGGAAAAAACAAAAATCATCTTGATCAAAAAATTTTATAGCCCCTAACATTTTTTAATGGTCAACATTAATTCATCACTGTTTCCTGTAATGTGGTCCACTTGAGATTGGGATAAACCTCATTTTTGGTATTATACCATAAAATAATCTAGAAAAGTAGGCATACCGCATGGATGAAACACATGCATCATGGTATGGCCCACAGAGCACCGAGCACGGGCTGGCAGGGGAGTAGTCGATCCGTTTTCCTTCCCCGCCAGCCATGACGCTAGCTGATTAGCTACGGAACTTAGCGAGTCTCGATTCTCGAGACTGAAGTGATGTCACGTTCTGTAGGCCCCACCAAGATGAATGTGTTGCATCCACACCGTCCATTCATTTGGAAAGATTACTTTATGACACGAGAGAAAGAACTAGGCAGATCCAAGGCTCAAATGGATCCCACCGCAGAAAACAGTGGGGATTGAATGCCTACCCTTAAAACATCTTGGGGCCACATAAGTTTTCGATCAAGCTGATATTTGTGTTTTCCCTTATTCCACGTTCGTGTTAACTTATAAACAGGTTGGATATCAAATAGACACCATAATGGGCCCTATACGAAGGTGGTGAGTGTCATTCTCCCCACTGTTTTCTATGGTGGGGTTTACTTGAGCTTTGGATCTACATCATTCTTTTAACTCATGCTTTTAAATGATCTCTCCAAATGTATAAACGGTATTGATACAACACATACATCATATGGTGGGCCCTACAGAACGTGTGACATCACTTCAGGTTTCAGTAGCTAATCGGTAACCGCAAGCGTCATGACTTACGACCTTGCTATTAGTATTTTGGAAACACATCTCTTAGACTTTCTCTCTCTTCTTTCTTTTTTTTTTTTTTAAATGAATATACTTAATATGAATGTAAGATCCACTCGGACCATTAGATGTATAATCAAGTAATAGGCCTAGTATCAATAAATCAGGCTAACCAGTGATTCAAAAAGGCCACACCAATGAGAATAATTAGGAGATAGACATCTACCAATGATTTTTACAGGGCCAATCACGACGAAACTTTGAAATCTATTCCAACCATTAGATGTCATACTGAAAGTAAGCCTATGTCCCAAAAATCAGATTTATATATCATTCATGTGAGCCACACTAGGGGAAATTGTTTGGAGGGTGAACCCTTCCATGTACAGTCATTCCAATAGTGTGGTCCTCTTGAACTAGGGATGGAGATAAATTTTGACAACTTACTCTAAAATGGAGTGACATACGTGACGGTCGGGGTTGATTTTACATTAACACCATGATGGCCCACTCAAGCCGTGGCCACTTTTCTATGCTAAAATGAAATTAGTAGGCAATGAAAGCATTTATATTAATTAAGAAGAGAGTTTTCATTAAATGCACAGCTAGTTTGACGAAAATGTAATGTCCATGTAGTTGTGTGTGAGCATTACTCATAACTAAAACTCTCTAAAATTCATAACTTACTCTCTCTCCTCTCTCTCTCCTCTCTCTCTCTCTCTCTCTCTCTCTATATATTATATATATATATATTATATATATATAATATATATATATATATATATATATATAGTAAATGTCTTATGACTAAACCACATTATTCTCCTAAGTTTTCTAAACACTTTTCATTGACACAACTTCTAAAGCCAAATGGATGGAAAGTTATAGTCAAACTAAAACTTACTAAAAATAGTAAAATTGGTTATAATCAAACTAAAATTTACTAAAAATAGTAAAATAGAAAATAAACATATAATTTAACCATTGATATGATGGAATAAATATGTAATTTGACCGTCGATATGATGGAATCTCGCAAATTCAGTCATATATGGTACGTTGAGTAACTATTTCAATTTGTGAGATATGTTTGTTTTAAGGTTTTGACGGTCTTGATGACTTCTGTTTTCGATCGGGTCTTCTCTAATCTATCTTGGACATGAAAGTGTTCACAACCCGCTCTACATCATAATGGCTTATCTAGACTGTTCAATTCGCAAGTCATTGATCGGATGATCTGATTACTGTGATTTTGTTTTAATGGCACACTAAATGTGGTTCCAACCTGATGGACAGTCTAGATCAATGGTTGGATCATTCCTCTTGTTTATATCATTTAATATATTTATCTTGGCAGGCTGAAAACACCACCAGCAACACCTCTATTTCCGTCTCTAGAAATGGAAGCAGCTGGATCTGACTTGGTCATTCAAAAAGAGATCCCAATACTCCAGCCTATCAGACTTTCGCGGGTAAGTTTTTCATTTTTTCATTTCATTTTCCCACCGAATCAGTTTTTCTTCGGGTCTAAGGTGCTTGGATGGGCCGGGTCCAACTCACGAACTAAGGATACAGATCCAGACCTATCCCTCAATTAGGTTAGGCCCGTCTTGTCCATCTAAGGACCCAGACCCAGCTGCCCCGACGCCATAATAGGCCCCAAATGATTTTAATTGATTTAACCATCATTGACCCAGTTGGACAGGTGGGTGGGAATGTTTCGGACCAGACCACCCACAAAAACTTGTGCATCTAGACCGGGTTTTATAACATTGACTCGGACCCGCAAATGCCAAAAATAGTCGGGTCCTTGAATTGGATAAATGGATAATAAACATTAGTCACTAGGGCTAAAAGTCGGGCGGGTTGGGTTGGGTTGGGTTGGGTTGGGTTGGTGTTCAACCCTAGCCCAACCCAAGGTTCCTATACCTCAACTCTAACCCAACCCAACCCAACCTTGGGTTGGGAATTCTCAACCCAAGCCCAACATAAGCGGGTTCAATCGGGTTGGTCGGGTTGATCGGGTGGATACATGCTAATATTTTTATGATTGCATTAGTTTATTATATTTCAATACATGTCTTATTTTTTATATCTATGATTTTATTAATTATATATGTAGTTATTTATCGTAAAGAACTTTATTTTTACTAAACAAACAAGCTAGAATATAGGATAATTACTCATTTAAAAGTTATGTTGTGTAGCACCTAATCTATTTGGGAGAGAGAAATTTAACATATCTTGTTAGCTTGAGTCATTGGCAATGATGTGGACTAATGAGACCCGACGGCACTAGAATTTTCTATGTCTTTAACACAGACGTTTCACACTTAATTATAATTTATAAGTAACTTATATATTGATCGGGTTCGGGTTCAGTCAAGCAACCCAAGACCTTAACCCGAGCCCAACCCAAGTTTTACCGAGTTGATGTCGATATAGCCCAAGCAACTTGACTCGATACATCTTGCCCAAGCCCAACCTAATGTCGGGTCGAACCCGCCCAACTTTCAGCCCTGTTAGTCACGGTCACTACTTGCGGGCGGGGATCCGGGAGGACCCAGCTAGATACTACGGTCCTGTTGGGGCTCTGTGAGGCCCACCATGATACGTGTACTTTATCCAAGCCGTCCATTCATTTTATAAGATCATTTAAGATGTTGAAACCAAAAATTAGGCAGAATGAATGATCAGGTGGACCATACCACAGGAAACAATAAGGATTGAATTCCTACTGCTGAAGACCTCTTGGTAGCCACAGAAGTTTTGGATCAAGCTGATATTCATTTTTTCCTTTCATCCATGTCCATGTGACCTTATGAACGGGTTGGATAGAAAATAAATATCACGGTGGGCCCTAGCAAGGTTTCAATGATGGGACCGTTGACACCGCTGCTTCCTGTGGTGTGGTTCACTTGAGCCCTATGTATTCTTCCTTTTTGTCTTAGTTCCCTAAAATGATATTTTAAAATATATGGACGGATTAGATAAAATAAATATATCACGGTGGGCCCCACAGATCCCCTGACAGGACCGTCCGTCTCTAGCTAGGTCCCAATCCCCGCCCACTACTCGCAGCATATTCAAACCAATCATCGTGGGGTGCGTGACGTGAATGGGCCATAACAACATATTCACGCTGATCAGGCAATCCTAACCATTAGATTGGCCGGATTTGGGAAGACCGGATTGGTCGGTTCAAAGAATTTACAGAACATTCTCTAGACCGTCCATTTTTTCCCCAAAAGGTCCTCTGATAAAAGGGTTTGAGTCGTCCAATCAGTATGATTCTTTGCCAGTAGCCTATCCATTGTAAATCCTACAGGATGATCGGTTCAGATCTCACACGTGCACAAGTGACGAGTATGCACACTTCATATCTACTGCACTAACTTATCTAACCCCGAAAATCTCAAACCTCAGTTTTCAGGCAAGACGGAGCCATCGAAAGATTCAAAGCCCAATATCGATACGAAATCTCCGAAGCCGAAATCTTCCGTTTCCTCCAGATCCATAACACCGACATCGAAAACCAGCGTTTCGGCGAAAAATTCATCAATCCCAAAGGGGATTTCGGATAAAACGGCAAAATCGGGCTCGAATACCAACAAAGCATCAAGCATCTCTTCAATCTCAGCAAAACCCACCAACCCAAAAGAGCTCACTCCGAAAACCGATACGAACTCGCCGAAACAAAGAGCAAACGTAAAAGAGCTCACTCCAAAAACCGATACGAACTCACCGAAACAAAGAGCAAACGTGTCGGATCCGAAACCGAGAAGCAGGGGAGTGTCGCCTCTGGTGAGATCGAGAATACCCGCTACGATTCCCGGGTTCTCCGATGAGACTCCTCCGAATCTCAAGACAACAATCTCAGACCGATCAACGTCCGCTTCGCGGGGGCGGCCCGCGAATTCAACGGCTGATGTGAAACAGGATATCGGGAAGCAGAGGAGACAATCGTGCTCTCCGAGCGTTACGAGAGGTAGAAAACCGGAAATCGGGCAGGAGTCCAAAGGGAAGATCGCAACGGGAAATGGGTCTTTGCTTTTGGGGAGTCGGATGGTGGAGAAGGTAATGAATGCCAGGAAATCGAACGGACCAGATGAGAAAGATCCTAAACCGAAATATCGTGTTTCGGGCAATGACAATTCGGGTTTCGGGCGAATGATATCGAAGGGTTCGTTGGATATGGCCCTCAAACACATGGTAAGATCACTTCCCTTATAACTACCCTCGAACCGCATGTGATACGTTCACACGTGTCGCTCATCTGCGTGGATCCTGAGAGCCAGAAAATCAGGCCAGTTCAATCACTCATCTGGTGGGCCACACGTGTATGAACAAAATGAATAGTTGAAAACATTGACCGTGCATGATTTCTGGCCAAGGGATCTACGCCGGTGGAGCCCACTAGATGAATGGCTTGGATCTGTTCAGTTTCATCATTCCGTACCTTTTTCGGACTATTTACCATAGAAGCGGATTGGCTACTCCCCCGCTCTGTGGGACCCACCATGATGTATGTGTTTCATCCATTCCGTTCATCCATTTTTACAGATCATTTTAGGGCTTTAACTCAAAATTGAGAGGGATATAAATCTCATGTGGACCACACCACAGGAAAACAATATTGATTAGATATCCACCATTTAAATCCCCTTAAGGCCCACTGTACTGTTTATTTGAAATCCAATCCGTTGATTAGGTCATACAGACCCAGATGAAGGGAAAAAACGAAGATCAGTTTGATCCAAAACTTTTATGGCCCCCAAAAATTTTTAAATGGTCAACGTTCATTCAACACTGTTTCCTTTAATATGGTCCAATCCGATATATTTAATTTTTGGTCTCATATCATAAAATGATCTATAAAAATAGATGGACGGCATGGATGAAACACATACATTATGGTGGGGTCCACAGAGCACCAACCATCGGCCATTGGCTGGTGGCAGGGGGAGTAGCCAATCCGTTTCCATTTACCATGGTACACGTGGCAGTCATTTACACAATGCGGATTGGTCGTCCATCGAACCATGGATGGCCGTGGCCCAAAAATCAAGCCAAACGCATACTCTATAGCTGCTTGTTTTACGAATTATTTCCAACCAGATGGAAAGCTCAGATATCACACAGGTGTTTCATATTGGCACGTGTGCTTGTGTGTGAATGCTCAGGGCCCCACATGCGTGTGGAATTAGCAAACCTGAGGCCAATCCACCCGTCGGTGGGCCACATCTCTACATCAGATTGGACAATGCGTTGATTCCGATAGCGTGACCTTCCTGATGAGTGGACCATCTTGTTTTTCACCCCATGTCAACGGCCTGGATTTGCTTACGCCTGGATTTTAAACTATTTAAGCTGGGCCTATTCAATTGATTTTGCCTGGTCCAGCCCAATTACGGAGACAAATGATAGAGATGAATATGAGAGAGTACTTAGGGCGTGTTTGGCCGGGTGGATTGGAAGGGATTGAATGATATTAGGGTGGATGGCTTGGATTTCAAGGTAACGATGGCTAAGTCAGTGCATTGGTGCAAGATCTTTGTTTGGCACGCCCGGCCAATCCCCGTATTAAACCTTCCCATCCCTTCCAATCCCTCAAGCCAAACACGTCGCGGGCAAATTTGAATGGATTAGGGTGGATTGGATGGGATTTAAAGGTAATGATGGTATGGTCAGTAGATTGTCTTAAGATCCATGGGATTGCTATATCCCGGGATCATATCACCAGTCTGTTTGGCACGCCCAGCCAATCCTGGGATTTAACTTCCAATCCCTTCCAATACCATCCAATCCCTTCCAATCCGCCTGGCCAAACAGGCCCTTAATTTTTCATCAAGCTTCCTTATATGATTTAAATCATTGATAGTATCTGGCAGTCATTCTAGCTGTGAATTAGATGAGCGATTGACTCATTTTCACTTTCACAGTAGCTATGTGGATCGTTGGATGAGTATCATTCATCCTGGGCTTTATAAAATTATCTAATACATATATATACACACACACACCATCAAAACCCGTGGGCTCACCATCCAAGTCTACTAGAACTATGACTAAAAATCACCCATCACTAATATTTAAATCACATCAGTAGCATACAATTAATCTTAGCCACCGGATTGTTTACAGGTGAAGAATATTACAATCTTCGGTTGGAAGATCTGAACCCTTGAATGGCCTAATAATAGGTTGTAGAAAAAAAATATATATGACTTGGAAAAAATAAAAGGCTAATGATTAGATGTATAGGAATTTATCCCTCATAAGATTTTTTGGGCAAACCCATCTATAGCATGTCTCATCAGATTATTAATCTAGGTTGATGAACCATGGCTCCATTTCAACAAAAGAGGGCCATATAATCTTCAAATCACCATTTTACTATTGGCTAATCTTTGAATGTTTCTATCTCATCTCAAAATTATGTAATAAAGCTTGACTTTTTTTTTTTTATATAAAGGTATATTCATTTTTATTTTTTATTTTTTATTTTAATTAAATTTAGTTAATTTTACTAGATTAGGTCAGGTCACATGTTCAACTAGTCTGATTTTCGACTAATTAGTTGACCGAGCTGAGCCTGAGTTCTTGATTATTATTTTTTTAACAGTGATTGAAACTTTTTTCCATTTGTCTCCTTTTCTTGCAGGAAATAAAAAGAAATCCAATTAATTTTCATCACTACAACACTCTCGGTGTAAGAAAGCCATCAAGCAGTAACTCCAGTTTAAACTTGAGCCCTCGGCGTACACTTGAGGAAGACGAGAGCGAAAATCTTGAGAGCTGGAGAGGTCGGAGAACATAAAAGAATTCCACTGAGAGGAGAAGGGAGGATTGAATGTGGCTTATGTTGATACATGCTATTTGTCTATTGGATCAGAACTATCTTAAGAAGAGAAATGTTTGGATGATTTACCCTTGGGCCACTCATCTGGTCTAGTGTGGATTGCCACGATAATGCTCTGGACAAAAGACCAGGTTGGTCTGCTCTTTAGGTAGGCTACACATGCATGAGAAAAATTCAAGATTGGAAAGCCAAAAAAGTTAACTAATAGGCTATGTTTAGGGAGCGTTTGGATCCTAAGTTACTTTAGCTACTTATGCCTTAAGTAGCTTATCTTGATTTATACTTATTAAATTAAAGTGATTAAGTAACTTTAAATAAAAAAGCTATTTATAATTGATCACGAACCAAACTTATATCAAGTAAGTTACTTATCTACTGTTATAAGTAAAAAAGGTAACTTATTTTGTGGTATCCAAATGGGACCTTAATGTCCATGTGTGGCCCACCTGATGAGTGGATTTTGATTTTTGGACTTGGTATGTTTATGGTTGCTTCTATGTGATGAATGGCTTTGATCTTACACGCCTCACCATCTCTCCTCATGCAAATGGCCTTAGAATTCATCTTTAGAGAGTAAGCCCAAATTCAAAAAATAAAATAAAATGAAGAAAATAAAGAAAGAAAGAAAGAAAGATTAGTTGATTTTTCTTATGCTTTCAATGATAGGTATCAATTGAAACTAACTTTTATGTATGATTATATGTACACTGTTTGGGTTTGATTGTTACCACTGCTATAATAATAAATAAAAATAAAAAGAAACAAAATTCTACTTTCACGGAGTCAGCGATCGTTCGGACACTTATAACTTTGTTAAGTATAAATAAGTTAAACTTAAAAATACATTTCAGATGTGAGTGACTTACAAGTAAGTGAAATTACTTCTTTTGCTCAGGATTTCAAATGCACTGAAAAGCTGTGACATACCGCTTGTAACTCACTTGTGAAATTTCTTGTTCAAACAGCACATGTAAGTGACTTATCTGTAAATTTTTTACAACTAATACGACTTATAGGCATCCAAACAACCCCTTGGGGCACACCGTAGGCTCCATGGGCTGTGATTCCAGCCACATTTTACTGGAAGTATGGCATTAAAGCCTTAATCTTAATTAATTGGGTGTTAATTCCATCTCAATCATGTCCTCTCTCATCCCTTTTGGAGACCTTTTCAAATGGTTCATATGATGATTCAGCGGAATTGGATTTCACTCCCCACTAGTAAGGATTATGATCGGTTGCCTTGATCGTGCCGAAACGATTACGATATTGACTATTCTTAAGCCCATTTGATGGATTATAAAGATAGAGCTCCAAGGGAACCCATTATATCAGGGGGTAAAAAAAAAAGAAGAAGAAAGAAAGAACAAGAAGAAGAGGAAATGAAAGGAAAAGCCTCTCTTGATGTTGTTATATATGAATAGTTGATTATCCGATTTGAGTAACTAGAAAGAAATAAATAACAGGTAAATTGGAACTCTACATCTGATTAAGACAAACTAAGAGAGTACGTAATAGAATTAAACAACGTATTTCATTTCTTGTTAGGTACAAGCTAAGTTGCTCGTTTTGAGATAGTTTATGCTCCTCGGGATTTATTCAGTGCAACAAATCTTAGTTTAATGTCTCTCAAGATATAATCACTCGAAGTATGTCAACCTTAGGCCTATTTGGAATGTGAGATTTGTTGAGAAAAGTCTTAAATCTAAAAGGTTTTGAGGTCGTTCGACCGGTCGTGGGAAGCTTCGACTGGTCGTGGGAGGCGCTCGACCGGTCGTAAGTTCGAACACTGGCACGACTCAAAGTCCAGCGAGTTTTTGCTGTTTTTTACTGTAGCTACGACTGGTCGTAAGAGAGCTACGACCAGTCGTAAGTAGTCTACGACCAATCGTAAGAGATTTACGACTAGTCGTAGGTTACACAATTTGTTCCGCAATTTCGCGCGAAGCTGCGGATTTGAGTCCTTTCGCAACTGGGATGCGGAAGGAAAGTTTCTTAAACTATAAATAGGTATTCCTAAGGCTTTTCTAGGGCATGGTAATGAATGCTAAGGCTTCCTAAAGGGGTTCTAGGGTTATCAAAGGGTGTAGCAAGGGTGAGATTCGAGGTTGTTCGAATCGGGTAGTCATTTCTCTTTGTAATTGATGCTTTCATAGTAGTGATCTGTCGCTTTGTGTCGTGGTTTTTTCCCGCAAGGGTTTTCCACGTTAAATCTGTGTGTTCTCTTGTGTGCTTGGTGCCATTGGATTGCTATCCTAGATCTAGATCTGTGTGATTCCGCATGCCAAAAATCCCAACAGGATTAAGTGGGATGGAATTGCATTTGGTCCCATCCAAATTTTATCTGGCATTTGGAAATAACAAGAAATATTAGAGTAATCCAGGTATCATATCATTCGGTTTCAATAGTAGATACTCTAGGATTTCCGGTGGATTTCAAAATGTACTACATCTGTGGCCCTACATTGATGCGTGTGTTTTATCCACACCATCCATCCATATGCGCTCTTTACATGTGACATTCGAGTTGCATATATAAAGAAGTGACTGGCATACTTGTGAAATCTGGTCTGCCGATTGTAATTCCATGGTCTACCAAATGCACGTTTCGCTTAATACTGTATTTTCTTAAAGTAAGAATTTGATCTCATACATGGGATTGGATGGTCAAAATATCATGGCGTTTCCAAACATGCAAATCATCATGTAATATAGTGTTAATTCTATCTAATGCAATTCCATACCATTTAATCCGTTGTTTGACTTGAGTCATATTATTTATATTTCTTGCAAGAAATCAGGCCATCCGACTCTTTAGGTAAGCCGTGATGTTATTAAAAAAAAAGACTTATGTCATGGCCCACCCCAGTAGTGGAATGGCCTAATTTTCAAATCAGAAAAGATTTAAGCAGTGGGGCGCACCCAAATGAAAGCTTGGATCTAGCACACATATCGTGATACATTAGCATGTGTGGTTGTGTGTAAATGGACAAGTGGGCAAATGGATGGGCTCACCTATGTTGTGTGCTTGAACATGTGTTGTGAAGATCAAAATACCATATATGGCCCCCCATAGAAAGCTCCGGCAATGCACATGTGTGCCCACTATTCTTTAAAAAAAATAAAAAGTAAAAAAATAATAAATCACAATAAAACTATATGATTTGATTTGATATAGATTCTGATTATCACCAATGGGCAGGGTATAATCTTCTCTCACTCTTTCCTTACCAATGCATTCCAAATACAGGTGGTTAAACATCTTCACATAGATTATAGTAGATTATAATTATAGATTATAAAATATAACTAGTGATTCTAATTTCCATGCATTTCATTATAATTATAGTGCATATCAAATATATGTTCTCTAAAAATGAAGCATTATGTTCGCCATACTAATAAAAAAAATTTAAACGAGCCATACCTATGTAAAAAATCAACTAAATCCATGACACGTGGAGGCTAGAAAACGGGGGTGGGATGCCGATCATAGGTTTGTGTGTGGGGCTACGGTAGTGTCCTTTTGATCAAACCCATTAATATGGCATAGTTGTACATGATGAGGAGAAAATAGAAAAACTAAGGGTGAGTTTGGTAAATCTTAATTCCATGATTTATCACTGAAAAATGGTATTTTCGGTGATTTTCATAATTCAAAATAGTTTGGTAACAAACGATATTCGGTACTTAATTGAAAAGATCACTTAAAATTTGAGAGTGTTTTTTTTTATTTAAAATTTTTACTTCAACCACCACAAGTTGGCTTAAAGCTAACGCAGAATGCGGTAAGTAATTTCCGACCAAAATATTCTTACAAACTTTTAAAAGTGGTAAGATTATTCTAAGATTCTAAATGTTATACAATTCTCTCACCAAGTCGTTACATTCTCTCCCACTCACAGAAAAAAATTCCTTAAATATCTTAAGTCCAATCCATCTAGAATTATTCCTTTCTTCTGGTTTATTTTCCTTTGATTTGAAGGTGAGATTTGGATCTTTTTCTTTTTTAAGCCCTTCTAAAACTCACCATGATATTTATTTGCCATCCATATCGTTCATAAGGTCACAAAGACCTAGATGAAGGGAAAACACAAATATCAGCTTGATTTAAAACTTTTATGGCCCCCAAAATGTTCTAAAAGGTAGACATTCTAATCCACTTCTTTATGTGGTGTGGTACTTTTGAAATTTGGATTTACCTCATTTTTGGGTCCTGTCCTAAAATAATCTCACCAAATGGATGGAAGGTTTGGATATAACACATGCATTATCATAGGCCTATAAAACATGTGTTTTTAACTAAAAACAGAACCATGCAACCCTAGTGCTGAAGACACATCTAGCTGCAGATTCGGGAAGCAAATTGCCTGTGAGCCAGCACTATGTTCCAAAGGCTGTGTGGGGTCTACGGAGATGGCCATACCAAATCCACTCCGCCCATCTGTTTTAAAAGACCACAATAGGATTCATCCTAAAAATAAGGCCGATCGAAAACTCAAGTGGCCCATACCAAAATACAGTAGGAAGGTTAACATCCACCGTTGAAACTTTCCTGGAGTTGGCTATGATGTTTATATCATCCTGATAAACTGTAGGCAAAAATATCATCCAAATAAAAAAAAACTTTTGCCACCCCAAGCATTTAATCAGTTTTGGATCTGCCTTATTTTTAGATTTATATTCTATTTGTGGACTTGCAAAACAGATGGACGAAGTAGATTTGTCATCTACATATCTATGGCCCCACACAACCCCCACACCGGAATATCCATGTGCCGGGTCATAGGCAATCTGCTTCCACGGATTGGTAGCTGGAGTTAGTTTTGTCATGGGATTTGTGGGGCCCATATATATATATATATATATATATAGATATAATATATATATATATATATATATATATATATATATATATAATCCATGATGTTTATTAATTTTGACAAATAATTTTAAGACATGATCTAAAAAATGAGATAGATTGAAGGGTCAAGTGGACCACCCACAAGAAGTAGTAGGCTTTAGTAAGTTTTCAACGGAAGGAATTGAATCTTCTATACTTCTCATGGTGTAGTTCAATTGAACCTTCAATTCGCCTCAATTTTGGGCACATGCACTTAATAATGAATCAAAATTGATAGACAACATGTATAAAAAACACACACAACCACACACACACATATATATATATATATATATATATATATATATATATATATATATATATATATATATATATATATATTAAACCACACAAATCCTCTTATAAGATCATTCGTCTCTTGCTAGGCCTGGGTAGTACCCAATCCACTGCGCTACGAGACAATGATATGAGTGGGACCTTGACTGTGTGGTCATCCCCAGCCTCTGCACCATATATATCCACGCAGTCCAATCATTTTTCTAGCTTATTTTAAGGCATAGTTTCAAAGATTGAGTGGATACAAATCTTTATTATATTACACCATAGGGAAATAATAGTGGTGATTAAACACCCACCATTAAAAACTTCATAAAGTCCAAAGTAATATTTATTTACCATTTAGAGATGAAATTCTTTTGTTCAAGATTATCAAGTTAAAAATATTTGTAAGTGGGATTCTAGAGATGAATAGTCTAATATCACGCCGATAAGAAACGTCATGGTTCACCATTCGAAAAATCATAATTATTCTGTCAAGAAGAATACATTACATGATTTATTAATTGATGGGTCATATTTAAGAGATGCACATGGATTACACATATGCATGCCATATTCGGTGGCAAGGTCATATCATTTTGTCTCATGTCTTTTAAAAGATAAAAATTGAAATAACAGGGACAAATTCGATAATTTGCTAATTTTAAGATATTGATGGTTTGTTTTTACCCAATATGTTTTTGTGAAAAAATATATACTTTTAAATATTATAATTTATTTTTTTCAAACAAAATTATCAGTACTTATAATTATTTAAATTCAGTTTTTTTTGTCACAACTAAATTAATTTTCAAACTTTATTTTTCAATTTGCCAACTAGACTCAACCATTCATGTATTTCAATTTGCCAACTAGACTCAACCATTCAAGCAATACATGAACTAAGCGCTTTCCATCCAGCTTACATTTCGTCACGCCTACTTAAATAATGGTTATCTTAAATATACAACACGGTGGCCCTACATACATTGCTTGGTGTTTTACACACTGCGGCCCACCTGACAAAAAGTTATTCTTTTTTTTAAAAAAAAATTATTTTTAAGCACGCGTGCACCATGGTGGCACGAGTGGCTGCTGAGTAGATGGGCATGGATTGGGTACCACCCTGCCTGTCCCAAGCCCAGCACAGGCAATGGCTCGGAAGAGCCTACTATGATGCATGTGTTTTATCCATACAGTCAATACATTTTTTTCATATCATTTTAATTTATGGTCCTCAAAATGAGGCTGAGTTAAGGCTCAAGTTGCGACACACCAGAGTAAGCAGCATTGATAATGACGCCTAGAGCTATACATGAGCAGCTTAAGCTCGTTAACTCACTTGACTTGGCTCGAAAAAGCTCGACTCGACTCGAATCGAAACACTGTTCGAAACGAGTCGAGCCATATTTTGGACGCTCGGAACATTTCGAGTCGAGTTCGAGCTATACGTAGCTTGACTCGGCTCGACTCGGTATTAAGCTCGACTTGACTATAAGTTGTATATAAAGTTTTTTTTTAAAAAAAAAATCCTACTTAGTCGACCGACCCTACCCGTACGCCCAAATTAGCAAGCTCTATCCGTTTTTCATTCCTTTTGCCTGAATAGCCCTAAATCGCCATAATTCTCCTTCCAAATCGTGCAAATCGGTCGTCCGTTCGGCTACATTTCGTTCGTTTAGAGTTCGTCCAGTGGCATTTCGTTTATCCAGCGTCTGTCCAGCCACATTTCTTTCGAAAATGAATCTTATCATCTGATCTCCATTCTCTCCATTTTTTTCGACCGTCCGAGTAGAAAAACTCATCTAACCAGCGACCACTGACCGGATGAACCCATCCAACCAACGACCACTGGCTGGACGGACCTGTTGAATGTATATTAAGTTCGACCAGTTTCGACCAACGGCCACTGGCTCGAAGAATTGAACTCGAAAACTCGGCTTGAACTCTGCTCGAACTGGACTGAGCAAAGCACAAGCTACTATTCCAAGTTTGAAGGCCGAGCCACGAGCCTAGACTCAAGCGGTCCGAGTGGAGCACGACCCCTAGCCCGACTCATGTACACCTCTAAATTAACGCCTACCATTGAAACCTTACGGCTCTCATCGTGATTTTCATTTTCAATCCAACCTGTTCAGAGAGGCCGCATAGACGGATAACATACATATCTATCAGCTTGATTCAAAACTTATGTAGCCCCAAGATTTTTCAGCGGTAGGTTTTTAATCCCCCATGTGTGGTCCACATGAGCATTGACTCTCCCTCATTTTTTTGTTTTATATCCTAAAATGACGTGGCAAAATGGATGGACGGTGCGGATTCAATACATGGCCCTCAAAGCCGAGCTCGGGAAAGGCGGGGGTAGTACCCAATCCGCGGCCCGAGTATATAGGGATGGCTCTCACCCGGGGGGGCCTCGGCAACAGAGTAGAAGAAGACGTATTAGGCCGTCTGCTTCTTCTTCTTCTCCTTCTCCTCTCTCTCTGAGAGTAAGGAAAAAAGACACTATCTTTCCTTGGAATTTCATCGACAATGTCGAAGGAGATCGAGAACAGCAAAGAATCTGTCGGAGAAGTAGACGATCAGGTCGTGACTCCATGGGAGGTCTCTGCGAAAGACGGCGGCAAGATCGACTACGATAAGCTCATTGACCGCTTTGGCTGCCAACGCCTCGACGAAACCCTAGTCCGCCGCGTCGAGCGCCTCACTTCCCGCCCGCCCCATGTCTTCCTCCGCCGTGGTGTCTTCTTCGCTCACCGGTAACCCTCGATCCAAACTATCTAGAATTCTCAGCCCTCGATCGCATCCGGCATTAAAAGCTCTGGTTTTTTAATTTGTTATTGTAGTGATTTCAATGAGATTCTGGATGTGTACGAGAGAGGCGAGAAGTTCTACCTCTATACGGGGCGAGGGCCGTCGTCAGAGGCTTTGCATCTCGGGCATTTGGTTCCTTTCATGTTTACCAAGTAAAATCTTGCAAACCCAATTCAATTTTATATGTTACTTTTTTAGGCCGTGTTTGGATGTAGAATTGATTTCAACTGTGATTCTGCGTTGTGGATGGAGTGAAGCTTCCAGTGTTAGATTACTCCGATGGCATTCGAAGTCAATAATCAGCCACTGAATTGTGATTACTTTCTTTTCAAGTTGGACTAGAAAAAAAAAATTGCAAGAATACTAAGAGAGCTAAATTATAACTATGGCGAGATTTTGATAATCTGCATCCATTTTGTTGCATCTTTAAGTACTGAATTTGAATCCACTGTATATCAAAGGACTGCACTAGCTGGATTACGCATAGTCATTCTGAGGGCATGCTTACAACTAAAGCACTGTGGGCTGGAGAATCTGTAGCAGATCCATACCATCCATCAGGTTTGCTGCTGCATTTTCACCTTGGATCCTAAAAATCATCCAAATCCAAGACTTTGGTGGGCCACACAGTAGGGCCCGGTGTAAAATCATGTCAAAAAATTTATTTGCCTGGTGTGGCCTATGAGTCTTGGAATGTCCTGACTTTCTGGGAATCCAGCTATCCTGGTCTGGCCTGGTGCGGTGCATTAGATAAGCGGAATTGATGGCAGATACACTCCATGGTGGACCTCACACACGGTTTAGACTTTTTTTAATGGTGGGACTTCCCATCTCAACTGTTTCTGAATGTAGCCCACCTGAATTTTGAATTGGCCTGATTTTTGGGCCCCGTTCCAAGCAATGGGTGACAAACTTGATGGATGGGGTGGATCTCATCCATATGAAGTCCTCCATCCACATCAGCAAATAGTCATGCCCCACATGACTACACATAGTCACTTTTTGTTCATTTTCGATATCTAAACACTATCTTGATTTTTATTTTTTTTGGTATTGGAAATTGTGAGTTTGTGAGTAATTATATTTTTGTAATATGTATGATGCAGGACAATTAACCATTTGCTCTAAAAGCTCAAACTGATAAAGCATGACAAATTAATCCCTTTATCTCATAGCCCAGGCCCCAAATCCATGGGTTAGGTTCTCGGCCGAACCCTCATTGTGGGCCCCAAATCCATGGGTTTCGTCTCACACAAACCACCCACCTCACACGGCCCCCAAATCCATGGATTCTGTGGGCCACCCACCCCGAGTGTACCCCCGCATCTGACAAGCCACCCTACTCGAGCCCGGTGTGAAAATGCCCCCGCATTAATGTACTTCAAGTAAATTTCATAATTGGCATCGGATTGCACGATTTAAAAATGGTGGTGAATCATCCTCCTCGCTTGCGGCACTGATGTACACCCATCTAGACCATCCAAATTCGAAGGGAAAAAAGAAATCAGATGGTTAATATATCTTCTCAGTGCAATTTTTTGTTTTTTGTTTTTGCTCCATACACAGTTGGCACAGCAATTTGGATGGATTATCTTACAAGTTACAAATTACAACTATGCCGGGAACGTTTCAGTTGAAGAGGTGCCTTCTCTTTTTACATGGTGCAAAACTAACACAGGAGTCTAGCCTGTCTTTTAAATCATTAGGAGTACAGGAAAAAATTCAACTTGAATTGGTAGATGCACTGAAAAAAAAAGGACACATTGTTGCTGGAAAATGTTCAGTTTGTCTTTGGAAATCCAATACACATATTCTCTTCGGGTTAACATTCTTATTCACTATGTTCGTATTTTCTTGTCAGTTTCTTAGAAGATTAATTTAGTGCAGATGGCAGTTTAGTAGGTATCTACTTTTTTCCCTAATTAAATGCAAAATAATTTAATCATTATTTTTCTAAGTTGTAAATGGGCAATTATTAATTTTGGCAATATTTCTCTCTCTTGTAATAATCAAGGAAGAATTGTATCTGAATTGTGTGGTTGGAAATGGTTTTTGGTAGAGTAAAGCAGACAATGGAAAGTTCTTCTCATTTCTTTTGCTTTCATACGAACAGAGAGCCACAAGAATTATATTGTAGCTTCTTGTTATCTCAAACTTTGCTGAAATTCCATCGTGTTTAGTAAGCACTGATTATCATTGCTTGCAGATATTTGCAGGATGCTTTTAAGGTTCCTCTTGTTATACAACTTACTGATGATGAGAAGTGCATGTGGAAGAACCTCTCAGTGGAAGAGAGCCAAAGGCTAGCGCGCGAGAATGCAAAAGACATCATCGCCTGTGGTTTTGATGTAACAAGAACCTTCATTTTCTCAGATTTCGATTATGTTGGCGGGTAAGTTCTTAAAATATCTTCGCCTTTAGCTGCATGAAAGTATTATCTGCACAATTACATGACCTAAGGCTTCATCCTAGGAAGATACGGCAATGGATTCTGATTTTGAGGTTGCACTTCAAACTACCTTGTTACTGTTGTGCACATAATTGCTTAGTTCACAGTTCTCTTTGGCTTTGGTTTCATTCATAGTTTGCAGTTCGTGGAGTGGCCAATCAAGTCAGGGATAGGGTTATTCTTGTTATTGCTGCTTTGTTCAATTTGTTAATTCAAGTAGGTTATAGACCTGGTTTGCAAATTCGGTTTTCTTAGCTCTTCTCTAAGATTCATACATTATTTTAATATTTTGTCTGTAACTCTATATTATACAGTTGTGCATCTAGAGTGTTGCAACATGATATTTACCACACTTGCTAGTTATTCCCCACTCCATGATTTATATAGTCTAGTTATTATCAATTTGCATGATAAGCATGACTGCCTGATTAGGCAAAAATAGCATTGATTATACATCATTGGATTGATGATTAAGGAATTTTAGATACAGAGGGTGTTGCTCATGTTTGTTTTTCTTATTTAATATGAGAACTGATCACCTACAACTGGTTGCACACTACAACCCTTTTTTTTTATGTATGGATTTTGAATTTTCATTTCCACATTTTTTTAATGGTGACTACATTTATTATGAAGCAAGAAGAAAATACATCAATGAGAAGGGCTGATGATGAGTAACCCCCTATTCACTCCTAAAGCTAATCTATTGGCCCCATCATTAACCTCTCTTGGACGAAGGAGAAGGAAGGATTCAAAGATGCCAAAAACTATTTAATATCTTAAATACATGATTCCATTTCCATCCATTGTAACAATGGTGGTGATGAGATATTTGTTTTCGCTGCAACTATTTACTTTTATCAAACAGTTTTAAACTCAAGGCAAACCCATTTTGATGCAAGTTAAAACACTCAGGGGTAACTAGGCTCAGAATGAACCAAACACAACTTGAATTACTAAATCAGGGCAAAAGAGTGCTGCGTGCAGCTGGTGAAAATCAGCGTGGTTTTAGTTTGCCTGGGTTTTTCCCCATGTTTGTCAATTTGTTCTGCCCAAATCAAATCAAATTTTAGGTGGGTTGTTCAACTTCTGCAACTATCATCTTTGCAAGCAATCATTGAATTTCATCTTCCACAAAAATGTAATCATTAAATTCCCATGTCATACAAGTATGTACCTTTCCCTTCTCAGTGTTCCACTCCCTTACACTAAATTTCCTTTCTCAGTGCCTTCTACAAGAACATGGTCAGAGTAGCAAAATGTGTCACTTTCAATAAGGTAATGATCTTGGGAAAACCCTTTTTAATAGAAATTTGTTATTCGTGCTCTTCCACAACTAAAATTATTTGAGTGGTGCAATTCAGGTTGTGGGCATATTTGGTTTTACTGCTGAAGATCACATTGGAAAAATCAGTTTTCCACCTGTTCAGGTCTGGCAGATTACCACACTACTCTCTCTCTAGATTGGATGACACTGATAAGAAACTGCTACTGGAGACTCTTGACGCAGTCGTGTTTGTTTTGCTACAGGCTGTCCCGTCCTTCCCTAGTTCATTTCCACACCTTTTCTCTGGCAAAGACAATCTTCGTTGCTTGATTCCATGTGCTATTGACCAGGTGCTGTTTTCTTAATGTTAAAAGTTAATTCTTTCAACTTTTTGTTAAGTAAATGAATATAATTTTGAAGTTAAAAAATCTGTATTTTTCTTAATGTTCTACTAATTTTTATTACTTTCTAGAAGGCAATCTTAACATTTCCCACTGAGTGTTCAACTTTGTTATGGAAATTTGAAATCTGATCCAACTTGTACACACAAATCAGAAACATCTTCTTCTTCTTCTTTTTTTAAAGTGATAATGATTCATTACAATGCGCCAAAGGCGGAGAACAAGGTACAAATGCGTGAGCGCACTTCAAAACTGAGGGAAACAATCGATAGAAATGTTTAAAAAAGTCCAATCTAACATCTCTGACTTAGCCCTCCTAAACACCTCTGAGGCCGATCCACTTTTATCTCTGAAGCATCAATTGTTTCTTTCCCCCCAAATAGCCCAAAGACCGGCAGGGACAGCCTTCATAGAACCTTGCCATCTTTTCCATAGCCACTTCCATGCCAAGCGAAAAACAAGCCATTTGTAGTCCCTGGCATCACCCAATAAGCCTTAAAAGGGGTCGAAGAACCTCTCCCACACCAACTTGGCGAACGAACAATGGACAAACAAGTGGTTTACCAACTCTGCATCACGCTTGCACATTGGGCACATGTTTGGACTAACCAATGACCTCTTTTGGTGGTTGTCAGTAGTGAGCACCTTGTTTCCACCCATCAACCAAGCAAAGGCCATTATCTTTGGAGGAGCACCATTGTGCCACTAATAAGCCAACAAAATTTCATGTCTGAACTACCTAAATGCGTGCCTTTGACGTTCATAAATTTAAATGCCATAATATACGAAGATATTATATTCATCTTTTTGTTGAATGGGTAAGTTATGATTAATTTTTGTGTCTAATTCCTCAAGCGTCTGTTGCTGGGAACTCCTTTCTATGCCTTATGTGCTATTTAACTACCTGTTTTTGCTTCTGATTTCACCAAACGACAAACTTGCCTTTGCTGCCTCTAAAGCCCCAAGACAACTGTTCTCTTTAATATTTCATGGACCATTCTCTTCTCACATCACTTTATTCTTTCATATGTATTGTTGTAGCATGATGTACTATACTTCATACTTATTTTCCTGACTGTATTTCATGCTTATTCTCTCATTCCTTCAGGATCCATATTTCAGAATGACGCGGGATGTTGCTCCCAGGATAGGGTATCAAAAGCCTGCATTGATTGAGTCATTATTCTTCCCTGCCCTTCAGGTATTTTCGGGTTGTCCTTATTCTGATGCCCATTTGTATTCATGATGCAAATGTGTCGAAGTTGATCCTAGATAAACGTATTATTCCTTGATGTTCTTGCCCCTATCTGTTGTACCTTTTTGTTTCTTTTCTGTGCCTCTACATAGTAAACTTGTTGTTTTACTCTTAAAAGAAGTACAAAAAAAGAGAAACCAGTTATGATCAGTTTAAAACAATTTTTAAAAAAAATGCAACAATGATATTCACCTAAATTGACAGCTTTGTTAGCTGCTATTTTAAGGGGAAGGGTTTTCTTTCCTTTTTTTTTTTTTTTTTTTTTTTTTTTGTTTGTTTTGTTTTTGTTTTTGTTTTCCTGATGAATGAAAAACTTGGTTACGTTATTCTATTCTTACCAGATATATTCAGTTGCTGTACAGAGGAATACCATTTATGTATATATATATTTACTTTTGTTTGTTCTCTAGCCACACAAATTTTCTTGTGTTCAGTAATGGGTGCTAAGCTTGTTTTACAGAAGCAACCAATTGACTTCTGTAGTCGAGTGGCTCATGAAGTGTGGAGAATATTTTGTACAGTGTCATGTCCATACAAATGTGCTGTATATGTCATTGCGTACAGCCATAAAAACTGTTAGTTTGATTTTGTTTAACTAGCTCTGGCCAATAATATTGGACACTGAAGAATGTAGCTTGCACTTTTCATGATTTTGTTTTTCCGATTCCATTAATCTAGATGATGTTGCTGGTCAAGAGAAATCTAAATGTTACTGTTTTCTTGAGCAATATATGAATAATTTATTGTTTTCTAAACACTATATGAATAGGATTAGAAATTTAGTCCCAAGGCAGCCTAAGATAGGAAGCAGGATGACTTATTGCTTGGGATTCCTAAAATCACCCAAAAGGATTGTTTTCAGTTAAATTCTGATGCAGGACTAATGTAGGGGCATTTTCACACCGGGCTCGAGTGGGGTCGCCTGTGGGATGCAGGGGTACACTCGGGGTGGGCAGGGCCCACGGGGGAGGTCTCGTGTTCGAGACTCCTCACCGGGGCCGATTAATGCGCATTTCACACCGGGCTCAAGTGGGGTAGCCTGTGGTATGCGGGACACACTCGAGGTGGGTGGCCCGTGTGAGGCGGTATCCATGTGATTTGGGGCCCACGAGGGGGTTTGGCCGAAGTCCTAACCCATGAGATGTGGGGCCTGGGTTATGAGATAAATGGATTAATTCGCCATGCTCCAACAGTTTGAGCTTTTAAAGCAAGTGGTTAATTGTCCTGCATCAAGGACAACTAACCACTTGCTCTAAAAGCTTAAACCGATAGAGCGTGGTGAATCAATCCCTTTTATCTCATAGCCCATGCCCCACATCCCATGGGTTAGGTCCTCGGTGAAACACCCCTTGTGGGCCCCACATCACATGGGTTCCGCCTCACACGGGTGGGGCCCGCCTCGCACACGCCACCCGCGTCACACGGGCCCCCCACCCTGAGTGTGCCCCTATATCCCACAGGCCACCCCACTCAAGTCCGGTGTGAAAATGCCTATGCATTATTCACCCCCAGTGAAGAGTCTCAAACACGAGACCTCCCGCTTTGATACCACTTTGATGCAGGACAACTAACTAGTTTTTCTAAAAGCTTGAACTAATAGAACGTGGCGAATCAATCCCTTTATCTCATAGTCCAAGCCACACATCCCATGGGTTAGGTCCTCGGCTGAACCCCCCTCGTGAGCCCCAAACACATGGGTTCCGCTTTACACGAGTCACCCACCCACCCTAAGTGTGCCCCTACATCCCACAGGCCACCCCACTTGATTAAATTCATTTTATATTTGATTTGTTGCGGAAAGAGTATTAGGATCCATTTTTAGCTAAGGGCCACGCCCCCTTTGCTTTCGTTATTTTGATCTATTTATTGTGTTTTATTTGGTACGTGGATGATTTTCTTTGTTATTGTCAAAATTCGATTGTCCACTTTAAAATTTCTTTTAATTCTTTACGTCTTTGTTAATTATGCTTGATGAATAGACCCAATATGTTGAGTTCACTGCCTTCAGGTTTCACCCCTAGGTGGCTTCATTTCCATAAATGCTTTGGTTTCATTACACTTCTGTAGACTAATATAACCCCAATCTGTTTTCAATATGGATGTTGCAGGGAGAAACAGGAAAAATGTCTGCCAGTGATCCGAACTCAGCAATATACGTGACAGATTCAGCTAAAGACATAAAAAATAAGGTTTTTCATCAGAAATATTGTACTTTTATTTATGTTATTAGATAAGCGTATCACTCTCAATGTGTGGCCTTTTGCTTTGATTGGATGCAAGATTTTTCTCTCTCTATGGTAAATTTGGGTAAAGGTTGACCTGGATTCCTTTGAAGTAATATATGGTCTTTTTTGAGAGACAAAATGTGGTCTGTCATATGTTTTTACTTTTTTCCATAATGGTGACCTTGAGGGTATAATGTTGAGTGCAGGTGGTCCAACTTCATGCTCATAACTTCGGTCAAAAGTAAAATAAAAGAAAAGGAGAGAAGAAGTTGGACAAGTCATGTACTTAAATTTTCTGCTTCCTCTTTGGAACTTGTGATCCCTTGATGCTTTAGGAATTGTTGGAAATTCATTTTCGTTATTGCTCCTCCATTTCTCAAGATGATACACCACTCATAAAAAAGAAAGAGAGAAAGAAAGATACATCATTCACCATCTGTTGCCCAATAAATAAATTGTATTCTTTAGATTGCATGGTCCTCAGCTTGTTACTGTTTATATTGTCCTGCTAAATTCATCAGGAGGATTGAATTGGCAGAGACGTTTACATGTCCATGAAATTCCCTGGATTGGGCTATCTCTTCAAATCTTTAGATGTTAGCATCAATATGATAAGTTTAAGTGGGTAATCTATTACTAGAAAATAAAGCCCCTATTGTGGATTGAGTAAAACAAATGTGAGAGTTATGTAATATCAGCTCAACTCTTTTTCTTTTCTTTTATAAATTAACACTTGTGCTGACTTTTATATGTAAATCTGAATTCCCTTTTTCTGAAGGCACATTCTTATTGGATGCTTGTTTTGGTCTTTTGGATATGCATATGTGCTGAGTTTTTGTATCCAACAACATGATATTTGCAATGACAGTAACATGCTTTATAACTTGTAGGTGAATAAGTATGCCTTTTCTGGTGGACAAGATTCTATAGAGAACCACAGAAAATATGGAGCAAATCTAGAGGTAGCAGTTTCTTGCCTTCTCTTTTCATCGTGGAGATGCATATTATCAAGAAAGTCTGATTCTTTTCATGTTTGTGACAGTTTTGAAGCTTAATATTGGCAATGCATTTACTTCTTCTTCTTCTTCTTCTTTTTGAAAAGTGAATTTTCACTAGAAGAAAAGAGACTACAATAAGGAAAAGATTGTGAAAAGGGAAGGGATTCTCTAACCATAATGCTTCCCAGAGAAGCACCCTCAGCTAAGTCATCCGCTACATCATTGACATCTCCAGATACATTGGAGAAAGAAATCACCATGGTTTATTCCATCTCCCTGATTTCCTCTATCCACCAAAAGAACCACTACAGGAAAACTCCTGAAGAAGAAGCCCATCTAATCGCATTGGCCGAATCTCCTTCACTGATGCAGTAAGAAGTGTGCATATCAACGAGCACCTACATGCCCCTACCAAAGAGCCCTGACCCGAACTCTGACCCTTCTGTCCAAAATCTCCCTCTAAGCATTATGGTTCTATTCTAGGTATATTTCCCAGGTTTGGTACTAAATTGAAACTGAGATCCTTTACAAACATCATTATAGGAGTAGACTAGGTGCAATCCTTTGGAAGGGTGTGGATTATGTGAGGCAGGTGTAACAGTTTAGTGGGTGAGGCCATGACCGGGGGGCCCACCTTGAGTATGTGTTGTATATCCATGACGTCCATCCATTTCGTGAGATTATTTTAGGACATGGTTCTAAAAATGAGGCAGATCCAAATTTCAGGTGGACCACATAGTAGGGATTGAATTCCCACCAAAACTTCTTGGGGGCCACAAAAGTTTTGGATCAAGCTTCTATTTTTGTTTTCCCTTCATCCATGTTTGTGTGACCTTATCAACAGGTTGGATGGAAAATGAACATTACAGTGGACCCTAGGAAGTTTTTAATGGTGGGCGTTCAATCACCACTGTTTTCCTGTGGTGTGGTCCACGTGAGATTCGGATCTGCCTCATTTTTGGGACCATGGCTAAAATGATCTGGAAAAACGGATGGACGTCGTGGATATGCAACAGATACATTGAGGTGGACCCCATGGTCAGGGCCTCACCCATTAAGCTGTTACCCCTGCCTCACCTAATCTGTGCCCCCTTTGGGAACTTCCAAAACAGCCGGACGCTTAGCTGAAGAGGCCATCTCTCCAGCTTACCAATTTTGTGAGATTCACCTTAGGCATCCCTTCTTCACGTGCAGAATTTCAACCGCCTTTTGAGCGTCTTCTCAGTACCTGAATTGCACCAAAGCTGACCTTAGTGCCCTGGATCCCCTACATCTAGGAATGACCATCTCTGGCAGGCTTTTTAACTCTTCAAATGTTGGAGCTACATTGTTGGACCCCGACCCCCTATCCAGAGTCAGAGATAGCAATGAATACAAAAAGGGGCCACACATTCCCCCAGGCTGCCTAGGTCCGCCTGTCTTCCATTCAGCTAGAATGTCTTCTGATTGTTGATTCATCATCTTCCTCTTCAGCACCAAGACCAACCACCACCTACCAAAGCCTTGTTAGGATATTTCATATAGCTGCAGTTGTTCTTAGTCTCAATGGGTAGGATGAATGGCTGATGAAGCACATGGGTGGTGATCTGGGGACAGCTATATGCAACTGGGCATTCTCTCATCTGTCCAGACCACCCAATCGATGGCTGCCTCTTGGATGGAAATTGTACTGATTGGAAGTTACCATACTTATTGTAAAATGAGTCATGGAGGACATTCTTATGTCAATATTAGTTTCCTTAAAAATAAAAATAAAAAACCTTTTGTGTGTGTTTTGAAAGGTATTAGTTTACATGAGTATAAAATATAGAAAGAAAAATATATGGAGATAAGACAAATAACACTAAAGCAGTTTGTGGTATAATAAAACTAGAAGGGGGTTGAGATGCACGTCTGCACTATACTTTGTAGAAGTGGGGTTCCAATCAATTATAGGGACCCTTTGTTTCTCCGCTGAGTATTTGAACTTGTGTTGAAGATCTATTTCTTTTGTTCTTCTTCAGGTAGATATACCGATTAAGTACCTGGGTTTTTTCCTAGAAGATGATGCTGAACTAGAACACATCAGAAAGGTGAGATTACTCTCTCTGCCATGTTCTAATTTTGCATTTGATCGAAATTTATATCGTTCTTCATTTCTTACATTTCCATATCTTCCCATTGTACGATTTTTTCTTTTTCTCTTCGTAATAAATAAATAAAAATTCTAAAAGAATAAGGTGCCGGTTATCTTGGTGCATCTATTCTTATAACATTTTTTGTGGGCATTTACCAGGAATATGGTGCTGGACGAATGCTGACAGGCGAGGTTAAGAAGTGTCTTATTGAAGTCCTGTCAGAGTTGGTGGAGAGGCATCGCACGGCACGAGCTGCAGTCACGGACGAGGTCACCTACTTTCTACGAAATGCTTTTCTCTGCCTGTTAGCTTACTAACTATTAAAGTTGATGTTGCTGTTTCTAGGTATATACTAACAACGGTCATAAAGAATGGACTGCATCTCATACTATAGGGAGGTTATATTGAATTGGATCTAAGAATTGCATCATAAATCATATCCTTTTTAAAGACACTGATAAAACGCATAAAAATTAAAAATGGTGTGTCACTTTGTCTTGGATTACTTGAATTACATACCCTGGAGGCTACAACAGCAAATGTTCGAAATGCAAATGGCAGCTCTGAAGTAATACCCAGAATATAAAGGAGGTCCAAATTCTGTTACTCATCAAAAAAGGTCAATCACCACCCTCCGTATTGCTCTTACCACTAAACGAAGACCTAAACTCATCTGTGCATATACACATTGATTCACATGACAATGTTTTGGACCACACCCTGTTCAATGCAATTCTCCTTCACCATTCCCTATCATATTCTTATTAGCTTTATAACTCCTGTTTGTATGGTTGTTTTAGAAAACAATCTAGTTTAATCCTGTCCGCCAGATTTTCATTGTAAGGAAATTCAACTGCCCACATGCTATTGGTGGTAGGCTCCCACAAGATCTGTTTCAGCAGTGGTGCCCTCATATGATTACTGTCAGACAATATTAGGGCTGAAAGTCGGGTGGGTTCAACCCAACCGACTGGTGACCGACCCGACATTGGGTTGGGCTCGGGCAGGATTTATTGGGTTTGGTCTCAGGCTTGGGTTATACAAACACCAACCCGATAAAACTTGGGGTGGGCTTGGGTTGAGGTCTCGGGTTGCCCGACCCAACCCGAACCCGATCGATATATAATTGAGTGTGGATCGTCTGCGTTAAAGGCACTGGAAATTCCAGTGCCGTCGGGTCTCATTAGTCCACGTTATTTCCGATGACCCAAGCTAACAAGATACGCCGAATTTCTCTCTCCCAAATAGATTGGGTGCTACACAACATGACTTTTAAAGGAGTGGTTGTCCTATATTTTGGCTTGTTTATTTAGAAAAAATGAAGTTCTTCATGATAAATAATTACATATATAATTAATAAAATCAAAGGTACAAAAAATAAGACATGTATAGAAATATAATAAACTAATGTAATAACGAAAATATTAGCATGTATCCGCCCGACCAACCCAACCAACCCGATTGAGACCGCTTGGGTTGGGCTTGGGTTGAGAATTCCCAACTCGAGGTTGGGTTGGGTTGGGTTGGGTTGGGTTAGGGTTGAGGTATAGGAACCTTGGGTTGGGCTAGGGTTGAGCACCAACCTGACCCAACCCACCCAACTTTCAGCCCTAGACAATATCAGTATTGATGCATGTGTTGCACCATTGGGATACGGAAGCATATTGGAATGGCATAGGAAATATCGCATTTATTGGGTTATGTATCCCATGTATGGGGAAAACATGATGGAATTTTTTAAAATGAAACATCAGGATATGTTAGAAAAACATATGATTACACACTTAGAACTCAAAACATTACAAAAAACAAGAATGCATTGACAAAAGTTATGGAATTATTATCCAAAAAGATTTCATATAATTCATAAATCATAAATACCAAAAACATCCAAAAACTTTTTTTTTTTTTTTTTTTTAAAGAAGACTACATCTATACGCAGTTCATAAAAAAAGAGTTTTTTTTCTCCCCTCTCTCTCTCTCTCTCTCTCTCTCTCTCTCTCTCTCTCTCTCTCTCTCTCTCTCTCTCTTTTAAAAAATAAAATAAAATCTCACTGCCTTGATATTGTCAATATGTATTGCATGCATTGTTCAGAGTATCCTCGATATTATCCATATCACCAGCTCAGTGATACCGATAACACTAGTAGTCACAGAAATTCCAGGTATCGGCAATGTATTGCTTAATACCTCCAATGTTTCGATATCTCCAATATTTTTTACTGTGTAAATTTCAAGTCTCGTTTGTATCGCCAATACTTTGTATGTCGGAGATATTTTGATAATATTGCCAATGTATCGATATTGCCAAAAATCTGTTTATTAAAAAAAAATTCCATTTCAAAATTTTCAATGGCGCGTTGTTGTATGCAGTGTTTAAATTGTTAATGATAATATTTATCATATTGCGATATTATTATTATCTCAACATGGGCAATATCAAGACCACAATCTTTCGTTTTCTTTCCTGTTGTCAACTATATCTCTATAAAATATCATGTTGTCAATATATTGAAATATCAATGGATGTTTGGATGGATGGTTGGATGGATGGGATGGCTGGACTGGTTTCTTACAACAACACATGCTTTTAAGCTCCCATTAAATGGAAACTTATTATGTATGCATTCGTTTTACAATTTTTTAATCCCTAAATATACATATGTGTATTTTAGCATACCCTAAAGTTTCATTGAAAAATTTGACCATTTTCCCCATGTTTCCTTGCATTTCCTGTTGTCGGCTATTACCGGTGATATTGCTATCATTTTGGTATCCCTGGCTAGCGAAACTTGTAGCGATACCAATACCTCAAACACTGATTGCACGCAACAATATTGGAGACATTTGTATAGTAATCTTGACAAATATCTCATAATATTTTAAAATATTGTGTGATACTGTTGATACAATATGATATTATTGTGGATGCTGGGGAATTTTATAATTATCTGGTTGTTTCGTATTGAGCAACGATAATATCAGCCGATCTTATTGGTACTGAAACACTGGTCAAATAAGAGCTATTCCATCTCTCATAAATTCTCCTACAAAGGAAATTTGGTCCTAGTGATTACAGAAATCATTCCTCTTATACTTACCAAGTTGCTTTCCCCCCCTTTCAGATGGTGGATGCATTCATGGCTGTGAGGCCCCTTCCTCATATGTTTGATTAAACCAGCGGCTAAACCCAGTCAGATGATTACGAGAGAGAGAGAGAGAGAGAGAGAGAGAGAGAGAGAGAGAATTGTTAGTTTTCACCCATTTTTATTATTGTAACCATAAGGAAATGTAGTTTCCTTAAATTATCACTTTTTCTTATCAATTTTCAATTTAAAATAGCTTTGATCATTCAGATTTTATGTGCCCTTTTACAACTAATTATGCATTGATTTATTTTTTCCCATTATTCGGAAGATCATGAGGAGATGCACTTGGTTTTGCTGGTGTGGTTATCATTAGGATTATTGATTATTTTCTGGAATGATATATTGCCCTAGCTATTCTGTCAGAAGCCCCCTATGGAACCCTATCACTTCTTGTGTTCACCCCACATGACATGAGCATGATCCGGATCATTCATTTGGCGGGGCTCATCATGGAAATGGCCAAGGGGCAACTGTTGTTGTGATTGGAATCATCTACAATGCAAAACCATCCAGTTAGTGGTGGATGGTTGAAAGAAATATGTAGTAGTGGTTTGCATGCACTGGGCAAAAGTTCCACTGTTTGTGCAATTTTCTGATTGCAGCGGTGTGGAAACACATGACCAATCTATAGTGGGGCCCGCTGGATGAATAGTTGCGACATGATGGCATCATGTAGGCAGGCTCATGGGATTGTGATCAAAGGTTCCATCAAAGGCTTGTGTTAGTATCACTCCAAATAAGAAAGGAAAAGAAGAAACGATGAAAAGGGCTACAACTCACCAGCCATTCCACGCCAGTATGTCATTTTCCTGTGATTTACGTGTAGTAGTATCAAATGAAGCACATACACCGTTCTCTAGAATGGGCCAGTCTGGAAACTGCACCAACGTTGGAGTTTTCAGTACAAGTGGGGCCCATGGTTTGGTAATCCAGGCCATTGTTCTGTCGTGTCCCCCTGCCATGGATGGATCAATTCATTCCCCCAAAACTCGCAGACTGGATGATACTAGCCAGCAATCTGGGAACTGTTTCCAGTTGAATGCCCCCCATAAGGGTGGAGGGATTTGGGTGGGAGGCCATGGTCAGGGGGATAGAACCAGGGTATCCCTTGTCCAAGTCATAGTCTTGGACAATCTGGTTCGACACTAGTCACTTCACCCATATGATTCACCCCCGACTTGGACGAGTCAAGCCGATTCACCCCCAACTGGGGCAAGTCGTGACTCTGACTCAAGACTGAATGATTCAGTTAAAAATCATGGATGGAATGGACTAGTGGTCTGAAATAATGAACTAGACTCATCACAATTTTCATGATATTTTCAAAATCTTGGCAGATTTTAAAACATTGCCATATTAACTCAAAATTAGTAAAAGAATTAAAGAAGTCCTGTGTGTATGTTAAACTTATTTAATAATTTAAAATAAATATTTTTATATTAAGTGGTATTTTATCAATAATATCCTGGGAAAACCCTGAAAAATATCCTTGCAGAGAAATTTCTCAAATCAGGATCTGTCACTCTGGCCTAAACCAGTGTGGTGAATGGTATGTATAATCTATATTTTTGTGTAGCTTGTCGAAATAGGTTTTGGGTTAAGTTAGCACAAAATAGATGGGGGCAACAAACAAAGTCACTTCAAAGAATTGCCCATCATCCAAACAATTGGCATTTTGTGTTGGAGATGGATTTCTTGGGTATTGTTTATTTTAACCATCCATTAGTAGGCCAACGATTGGATGGCTATCATCGCCTGATGGATGTGGTTCTGCATGTTTTGTGTGGTTTATGCTCCATCTTGCAACTGGTTTCACAATTTTGATGATCAGGTATTACTTATGTGTGGGGCACTTGTATTTGGATGTCTCATCCTCATTTGACAGTGTAAGAAGGTTTAGCCTCCCCACTTGAAAAGGCTAGAGATTGTACTGTTGGGTTAGGGCTATAGGGGTGTGAATGGATTGGGTCGAGTTAGGAAGAGTTCCTGGCCTAACTCATTTAAAACATTAGGTATTTTATCCCTGGACCTATTAATATCATGGGCAGCTTGAAGATTTATTAAAGAAGTTAGTAACATATTAGAATATTCAAAGCCAACCAAGTTACTTAATTAGCTATTAAATCAAGTTTGGATCTACCGTGAGGAATAGATTTTCTCATAGATATCATGCCCCAAATATTTTAGTTCTCTTGAATAAAATTAAATGAGTTTTTTTTTTTTTTTTGATGCACACACACCACAATGGATACTCGAACCCATGACCTTAGTTAAGAGTTGTACATTGAGCCGAGTCAAGCTAAGCTTTGTCTTGCTCGGCTCAACTCCTTTCCATGACTATCTCAACTTGAGCTCAACTCGAATCGGCCTTCAAGCTCAAAACGCTAACTCAGCTCAGCTTGGGGGTTTGACCTTATGGCTTAGTGTTGAAACTCTTGTGAGTCTACCACTAATCCATGAGTAAGACCCAACCAAATGAGTTCAAAAGGCACACACATGGCTATATGCCATCTCAATAATAATAATAATAAGGTCAATGAACGTGAAAGAATGAATTCAAGTACAAAAGGCTTTTTGGTGATGTAGACTTAAAACTCTCTTGCAATTCAGTTCATTTTAATCCGTACAAAATAAAATGGGTTGATTGAAATAAAGTTTTAATGTGTGAGTTCAAAAAGGAGAAATTTCCAACTGTACGACCAGTATATGGCCCACAACCTTTTTAAGCCCACTAGCTTTTTACCTTCCAAGAATACTCCCCAGCTGTACGGCCCCATTTCTCAGGGGCATTTGCTTTTACCTTCCAAGAATACTCCCCAGCTGTACGGCCCCATTTCTCAGGTCGAAAATGCCCCTGCTTTCCTTCCAGAGGCGGATCGGTTGGTGCTCGAAGCCGAGCGCTTACGCTCCACGAACTCCGAGTTGTACGAACGGTTCAAAGAGATCAACGTTACGTGGGCCCCATAGTTAGGTATTTATTATATCCACAACGTTCATCCATATTTCGAGATCATTTCGGAGCATTATCCAAAAAAAAATCATATCCAAAGATCAACTGGACCACACCACAAAGAGCAGCGGGAAAATTGATTTTCACCGTCAAAAATTTTGTAGGGCCCACCATAACATTTATTTTCCATCCAACCCATTCATAAGGTCACAAAGACCTGGATGAAGAGGAAAAACAAATTTCATAATGATCCAAAACTTCTGTGACCCCTAAAAGGGTTTCAATGGTAGACGTTCAATCCTCCACAGCCTTTAACAGTGTGGTCCACTTGATAGCTAGATCTGCCTTATTTTTCATCTCAAGCCTTAATACGAGTTCGTCAAAAAGATGGACGGTTTGGATATAACACATACCTCGTAATAGGACCAAAAATAGCTGTGGGACAACATCAGCAAAAAATAAAAAAATAATAAATAATAATAAGTAAATAAATAAATCAGGAACTTTTTGCTACGGGTCATTCTATAGCTACGGCTAATAACCGTAGCCATAGTCCTCACCCATGCCATTTTGATATGTCCTTTTATATGTATCGAAGGTCTTTCGATTAATCAAAAAAGGTCCAAAACTGTCCAGCGAGTTTGCCTCAAAAATCCTGCAATTTTCGATTAATCGAAAAATATATTTTATCTTTAGCTACGGATTATAACCATAGCCTTAACTGTAGTCTGTGCCAATCTATGAAATTTTTTATTTATTTTTATATTTATTTTATTTTTTACATGGAGAAATTTATTCTACCTACAATTTTCTCAAATACATATTTATATAAATATGTATATATAAGCATATAAAAAAAAAAAAAATTCTCTCTTCTTTTCATTTCCTTCTTTATTCATTTAACAAGAATATCTTCTAAACCAAACTTATTTACTTGATATACCCTATATGATTTTGGGGTATGAGAAGCTACTTTAGCCAACTAACCTAGTTATTTTCCAAGATTTCATCAGGTCGATGGTCGAAAATCCATTTCATTCACTTTGCGGTCAATTTCATTCACGGAAATTCCCTAAAATTCACGGTCATTTCCGTGCATTTCACTTCATGGTCACTTCCGTGCATTTCGCGATCCAATCGCTTCACTTTACCCCATTTTCATGCATATCACGGCCATTCTCGCATATTCCGTGTTGATTCAAGATCATTTCGACGCATTTCGCGGTCCCGCGTCTTCACTTCACGGTCATTTTTGTGCATTTCACGGTCTAATCGCTTCACTTCACCCCATTTCCATGTATATCACGGTCATTCCCGCATATTCCGTGTGGATTCACGGTCATTTTGACGCATTTCGCAGTTTCGCATCTTCACTTCACGTCATTTTCGTGCATTTCGCGGTCCAATCACTTCACTTCACCCTCATTTCCATGCATATCACGGTCATTCTCGCATATTCCGTGTTGATTCACGGTCATTTCAACGCATTTCGCGGTCCCGCGTCTTCACTTCACGGTCACTTCCGTGCATTTTGCGGTCCAATTGCTTCACTTTACCCCCATTTCCATGCATATCACGGTCATTCCCGCATATTCCGTGTTGATTCACGGTCATTTCGACGCATTTCGCAGTCCCGCGTCTTCACTTCACGGTCATTTTCGTGCATTTTACGGTCTAATCGCTTCACTTCACCCCATTTCCATGCATATCACGGTCATTCCCGCATAATCCGTGTGTCATTTCGACGCATTTCGGGGTCTCGCGTCTTCACTTCTCTGTCATTTTCGTGCATTTCGCGGTCCAATCGCTTCACTTCACCTCCATTTTCATGTATATCACGGTCATTCCCGCATATTCCGTGTTGATTCACGGTCATTTAGACGCATTTTGCGGTCCCGCGTCTTCACTTTACGGTCACTTCCGTGCATTTCGTGGTCCAATCGCTTCACTTCACCCCCATTTTCATGCATATCACGGTCATTTCCACATATTCCATATTGATTCATGGTCATTTCGACACATTTCGCGGTCTCGCGTCTTCACTTCACGGTCATTTTCATACATTTTGCGGTCCAATCACTTTACTTCACCCCATTTCCATGCATATCACAGTCATTTCCGCATATTCCGTGTTGATTCACAGTCATTTCAACGCATTTCGCGGTCCCGCGTCTTCACTTCACGGTCATTTTCGTGCATTTCGCGGTCCAATCGTTTCACTTCACCCCCATTTCCATGTATATCACGGTCATTCCCGCATATTCCATGTTAAGCCCCCAATCGCTTCACTTTACCCCCATTTCACATAAATACATTAGTGTAGATAAATGCTTATATATACATATTTATATAAATATGTATTTGAGAAAATTGTAGGTAGAATAAAGTTCTCCATGTAAAAAATAAAATAAAAATTAAAAAATTAAAAATTTTTATAGATTGGCACAGACTACAATTATGGCTACGGTTATAATCCGTAGCTAAAGATAAAATACCTTTTTCGGTTAATTGAAAATTGCAGCATTTTTGAGGCAAACTCGCTGGAGTGTTTTGGACCTTTTTCGATTAATCGAAAGAACTTCGATATATCGAGTTTCACCGCTGTTACGGCTATAGCTACGGTTATAATCCGTAGCCAAAGGTAGCACGAGCTCTCACTAAAAGCGGAAATGCAGGGGCATTTTTGACATGAGAAATGGGGCGTACAGCTGGGGCTTATTCTTTGGAGGTGAAAAGTGAGTGGGCTTCAAAAGGTTGATGGGCCATATATGGGTCTTACAGTTGGAAATTTTTCGTTCAAAAGGAGCTTTTTTGGGAAAATTTGGATTCCTCTCAAATTTAATAAATCACTTCAATTCTTAGCTACCAAACAATGAAAAAAAAAAAAAAAACAAATCCCTGTAAATCCCTCTTGGTCTTATTTCATACTACGAAAAGATGGGTTTGATGCTCTGGCTTTGGGGGTCTTGATAGACCTATTTACTCGGTCAACCAGCGTAAGATGCTCCAGGGAGGAACATTTTATTATGAAAATCCCCATACCATGATACTAATGTGGCCACCAAAAGCACGGTAAGTGGTTCTGATCACCAACAGCCGACTACTATATACAGTGATGGATCCTAAGGACTACATTTTCCAGTCGTCACGCGGACTAGTAAAATATTTTGGCTTGTCTAATAATTTATACACAGGCACTACCACATTGTATATTCTACACACAGAAAACTAAAAATAAACCGTCAAAATCGAGAGGTTTAACTTAGATGGACCAAAACCTAAATATTATACTTTTCTAATAAACTAAATAGTCGATTGTTGGACATCAAATGGACGGTTGAAATGAAAAGTTACCAACGGTCCACCTTTAGAAAATAAATGTCCAATAATCAAAGACTCAAATAGTTTAAACAAACTGAATTTGGTATGATAACATATCTACAGTGATTCAAGAAATTATATAGTTTAGTATTGATTGATACATGCCACTCATACTATTTCTGTGCGCCTGCGTATCAACCTCCATAGTCTGCCGGAGTATATATCTAATAATTCCTCAGTTCGAACCTAGTCTCCCCTCCTATCTCATTTCAAATCCGCCCTCCCAAACGGATCTCACAGAGAGAGAACGAGAGAGAGAGACCATGAACAAAGCAGCGATGCTCGGCAGCAGGAAAAGCTCTCTTCCAGCAGCAGAAACACCTCACCCAAAGACCCAAACGAAGAAAAAAGCAAACCCCAGAAATCCATTGAAGGAACTCAACACCACCTCTTCTTCTTCTTCTTCCACCTCCATTGAAACCCCAAGGGGCTGTTTCAGGTTCCTTCTCTCTTCAAATTCCTCTTCCAAAACTACCCTCCCCAGATCCAAATCCCTCACCAAAACTCCCAAATCAGCCCCAAATGCGACTCAAAAAGCTGCTTCGAACCCCAGACTCAAACCCCCCCAGAAAAATCCCACGAAACCCAGATCACAGATTCCGCAGAAACCGAGAAGCTCGTATCTCCTTCACTGGCAAAATGGTAAGAAATCTGGTTCTGGAGGGCAATCCTCAGCAGAGAATGATGCAGGTAAGCTTCCCCAACCGAGTTTTGCTGCGGTTTTGGATGACAATGGCACTCCTGTAAATAAGTTGGCATCTGGTTCTTGTTCGGGTTCCACTGATGATACGGTTTTGGGAAGGCTATCCGTAATCCCACCTCCTGATATGAGGTTTAGGGCATTTTTTGACATGAATGGCAGTCCTGTTAATAAACTGGCATCTGGGTCTTGTTTGGTTTCTACCCCTAGCAAGGCCTTGGAAGAGCACTCTACAACACCTCCTCTGCTGGCCTCTATATCTCCAAAATTCGATACTGTTAAGCCTGCAACGCCTCCTCTGCTGGTCTCTATTTCTCCAAAAATTGATACCATTAAACCTTCCGAGCTGAGCTTTCGGCCAGTTTTACATATCAGTGGCACTCCTCTGAATAAACTGGCATCTGGGTCTTGTTTTGTTTCTACCCCTGACAAGGTCATGCAAGGGCATCACTCCACAATGGCACTGCCCGACATGAGTTTCAGGACAGTGACTAGCACTCCTGTAAATAAACCGGCATCTGGGTCTTGTTTAGTTTCTACCCCGGACAAAGCCTCGGAAGAGAACTCCACAATCACACCCCCAGTTCAGGCCTCGATATCCCCAGAAATCCAATGTGGGTCTTCTTTGGTTTCAACTCCCGCATGTTTTGCTGCGGGCCATGTTGTTGTCGGTGTCTCTGACAGGAGGAAATGCAGGCCTAGAGGACTCTTGACGGTCGGGGAAGAGGTTGAGATTCTGGGGTTTTGTGATAACAGGGCGTCGTTGATCCCTGTGCCTGCTGAGGCCTCCATGCATTGGCACTTGTCACCTTCCGAGTCTGCAAAAAAGGGCGTGATTCATAATGGGTCTCCTGAGCTTGAAGGGTTGGTGGGCCCCACTGCATTGGTTGATGTGGGGTTTTCAGGTGATGGCAGCAGTGTTAGGCTGTCTATGGTTGCTTCCCCTGCCGAGGCTTCTATGAATTGGAAGTTGGCTCCTTGTGGGGGTGAAAGGAAGGATGTCAATCAGGATGGCTTACCTGAATTTGAAGGATATGTGGGGCCCACTGTATCGGGAGAGGAGGGTGACCTGGGGTCCTCTGATGGTTGTAGTAGTGTTAGGGTGTCTATGGTTTGCCTCCCTGCTGAAGCATCTATAAATTGGTTGTCTCCTTGTGACGCTACAAAGAAGGGTGTCCTTGAAAAGGGGCCACTTGAATTTGAAGGATTGGTGGGACCTACTAGCCTTGTTTCAGAAGCTACGCATTCATCTGGTCATCAGTTTTGTGGTTCTTCAATGACTAATGCTGCTAGTCCTTGTCCACCGATTGTAGAAGGTCAAGCAACTTCATATGGACATAAAGTTCTTGTGCCCCAGGAAGAGATAGGATATCGATATGATCAAATGGTAGAGAATTCTCCTTTTTCTGGGGACTCCTGGGCCAGTCACAATGTCATTTGTACACCAGTTTCAGATTCGAGCTCAGGAAGACAGGTGGGGTTTTCTTGGTCGAAATTGGAGGATCTTTCCGAATGTCGGTTTGAACTTAATTCAATGGCAGAGATCCTTGAAACCATGAGCTTGTCTCCGAAGGGGCGAGTTGAACCTTGTGACCAGACTGGTGTCTTGCCTTTGCATGGTCTGAATTTTCAGCTATCATGTCCAGTAACGCCTTCCAATTCCATTGATCAAGCCCAGCTACTAAAGCCTTTGAACGATCAAAAATTTGGAAGAGAAGAATTTTGCAGATGGGAGGGAGGGACGTCCAGTTCAAATTTTGAGAATACTTCTCAAATGAGGATATCATGGAGGGAAGGACTAGTTAGTAGGATTTTTGAGATGGATGAATTGGATTGCTGTCAATGGCTTTCAGAAGAAGAGGAAGATGATGATTATTGCAAGAATGATCAGTTTAATTCTGATTTTGGTCTTGAATTTGATCGAAATGCAAGGAATTCTGCATCAACCGATCAAAATGATCAGAGATTACCCAATGGCTTTGGATCTACGGAATTTGTGTATGATGTACAAGATGATGAGAAAACTGAAGTGAAGCTTCCTCCTCCTGAACCCATTTCATGTGCAGAATCCATAAGCACAGATGGAGGTGGACTGGTTGCATCAGGTGATTCAGATTGGACTCTCTGCTACAAAAACCACTTGTTTGAAGTATAATTTCCTCTTTCATTTTCCTCTTTTCATCTTTCTGTATATCATTCTAATCTCTATTTCAGTGATCTGATTTCAGATGGAATCATGGAAGATGAAATGAGTATTTGATAGTATTCGTGTAAACTGTAGTTCTGATGTTCAACAGTGTGCAATTCAAGTTCTTCAAAGTTAGGTTCCTGTCTTCTTCATTTCCTTGCAAAACTAAACACAATTTAGCGGATGGTGTTGCTTTGAGGGATCTAAGCAGATGTCAGATAAGCATGGGGTGTTCGCTGGCAAATAAAGCTTAGCCAAAGCACCCTAACATTTTGATGGGCTAGATTCTGATGTGAACTTGCCATTGAGGCAACTCATCCATGTTACCTGTTTGGCATACATGAACTCCAGCCCAGAACATCAAAATCATGGCCCCACTGTGAATGTGTAGCTGGAAAATCACACTGATCGAACATCCAGACCATGTGAATAATGGCCATATTAAAAAAGCAGTTGCCAGATTGAATTTAGTTTACGGAATCAGATGGTGTAGATGGCCTCTATGTGAATCAGGCTGTGCTCCATCCATGGTAGTGCTCGCTGGTTTGATGGTGTAGGTTGGTATGCATGTATGTAGATCATGTGTGTTGTTAATGAGTTGCTACATAATAATACCTGTTTCAAAAAAGCACACTTTGATGTCTAGTCTAGCTGCATTTTCATAAATTGAAAACATGACAGTTAAAAAGAAGAAGTCAATAGAGTCATATGATTGAGCAGTATTGAAACAACTGTAATTGTAGGACGTTCATAGCGATGTAAATATCTTTCTCAATCCAGTTCAGTTGTTTACATCAGATATGCAGGAAAAATGAATAAAGCAATCATAGACTTTTGTTACTTTTGGCACCACGTCAACTTGACTAAGAAGATTCTGGTCTCATTTAGAGGGTATGGTTCGGCTTCTTAGTAACTGAGAAAATTTGATTACATACCAAGGAAACTTGAATGAATGCTGAATTTAGTCAACTAAGTTTGTAGTCAACTAAGACTCAATAAATTTACCAGATGACAGAAAACTAGAGAACCAATCAAATTAAGGATCTTCCTTATCAATCATAGTTTCAGTTGAATGAACTCGACTTGCATATTTACAATGTTCTCTGTTCTCACATGGGCATTCATCTTTTGCCATTGAGGCAAACTCCAACGTATTTTAGTTACAACATAAGCTTTGAAACCTATCTTTTGTGTCCAGTGTTATGGAAAAACATTAGGGGCTCATTTGGATGCACTTGCACCAAAGGGGGTTTCAAGCCGGGTCTTTAGGTCGAGTCGATGAAAGCCAATCTGGCATTTTAGAGCCTATTTTGTTGTGAGGGATGGTGAAACATTGGTTTGCAAAGTGCATCCAAACACATGAAAACCATGGTGGCTCAGAAGGGGGTTTACGCATCAAATGCCCCTTTTGAGGGTGCGTCCAAATGGGCCCTAAGTAGAGGAAAACTATTATATTCTACCAGTGCCTTATCATGTTCTAAAATGCAAGGGGCACATTTTCAGGATAATTAATCTGCATTGCTCCAGCAGTGCCTAGGCTATATATTTTTCATGGAAAATTTGAATGCTTCAGTAGATGTTTTCAGAAACTGCAAACACGTGTTTTGATCATTTTACATTCCCATATTAGCCCATCTTGGTATGTGGCCATCTCACACATGTTTATTGACTAGTCTGCGGGAACCATTGGCTTGTTTTCATCCCAGCCATCCAAAAATGTCCACAAATGTAGAAAGCTCAGTTATTGGATTGGCCATGATTTCTATGAGAGGCGTTGGCCCTACTTTCCTCGTAGCTCGGCTGTCCTATACAACTGACATGTAGGTGGGAAGATGGGGTTGCATTCTAAGTTAGCAAGCTTAGCATGAAGTTTCCTGTAGGTGACCAGTTATCTTAAGATTCCCCATTTTATTTCCTTTGCTATGCTATGTGCGTATGTGCAAATTAAGGGATGAAGACTTGGTTATGTTTGTTGGAAGGCATGGTGTCCAGTTGAGCTTTATGGATCCATCGGATCTGGTCCCACACTTCCACATGCATGCCATGCATATGACAAGTGAATGCGTGCCAGCCTGTCAAATAACTTCTGGAGGAACAGTAATGCCATGTACAGTGAAAATCTAAGCAGTTGTGGTACATGCCCTCTTTGTTGTACAGGGAACCGGAGACTTGTTCGCATTCAACCAGAATAGGCCAGAGATTGGAGACTAGGATCTTCTTTTCTGAAATGTGGCTGTCCATCCATGGTGACAAACAACAGATGGATGGCTTAGACCTCATACAAGTTTTCCATATTAGCACATTTGCTGCTCATGAATGTGTAAGAATCCATATGCATGTGCAACTAGCAAACCTCTTCATACGGAAGCTCCACATTGACACGTTTCCTCTTTTTTCCTTCATTTTTAGAATCTCAGTTTCTTAAGTCTGAGTAAAGAAACAAAAAAGGGCTAATTTCCAAGAAATTTAGGAAAAGTTGAAATGTCATTTCCAAAGGAAATAGTAAAGGCTAATTAATAAAGGTGTTAATGTATTCAAAATAATAATAAGTCAAGGCCATTGAAGGTCTTAAACGTAGGAAGTTTAACGGCAAGGAGATCCGTCTGCAAATAGGTCTATGATTGACAACCTTATGAAGATCATTAGATGCTTCGAGGTGGTGTCAGGTCTCAGAGTTACTCTAGAAAAAAGTGAGTTGTTGGGAATTCATCTCTACTTGAGAATGAAGTCGTATTTTTGGGTGTCATGTGGGGTCCCTTCTTCTTACCTTGGTCTTCTTCTGTGTTGGGAAACTAGCTAAGCATCTGTGGGATAAGGTGATCGAACGTATGGAGAAGAAACTTTCCCCTTGGAAGAGTAAATTTCTTTTTCTCAGGGGAAGAATCACCCTCATCAAGGCTTCTCTGTCCAACCTCCCTCTTTACTTAATGTCCTTATTCCATTGTCCCAAATCGGTTATTTACAAGATTGATAAGCTCAGGAGAGATTTTCTTTGGCAAGGTGGAACGTCTTTGGGTAAATTCCATCTACTAAATTGGAAAGAAGTGTGTAGTCTTTATTTTGTTGGAGGTCTTGGGATTAAGTGGTTGGATGAAGTTAATGTAGCGTCGTTGGGTAAATGGGTTTAGAGATTCGGGGTCAAGGAGTTGTTTGTGGAGGTCCATTGTCGTGGCTAGATATGGCTCCTCCCATAGGAGTCGGTGGATAAAGAACTCGTCACTTTATCATGCCTCCCATGTTTGAAAGGGTGTCACTCGGATTGCTCCAAAAATTTTTGTTAGCTTGGGTTCTGTCATTGGGGAGATCGGGCTAGGTTTTGGGACGATGTCTTGTGCGGGGAAGTCTTCCCTTAAGATCGGTTTTCCCAAGATTAGCTGGGATTTGTTCTGTCCCTGGAGTTTCGGTCGCTTATTGTTTTTCAGGTTCCAAGGAAAGGGGACTGTGGATTCCTCCTCACCGGCAGAACTTGGTAAATGCAGAATTAGAGGACTTGGCCTTGCTCTTATCTCTCATGGAGGGGTACATGCCATCTCATGGTGTTTCAGGTTCTCTAGTTTGGAGGTTTCATAAATCTGGGATCTTCTCCATGAGATCCTTCTATTCTCTAATCTCCCAATTTTCAGTTCAGGTGCTGGATTCTCACACTAGTCCAATTTGGGCCTACGGCTCTCCTCTAAAAGTGGTGGCTTTCACTTGGCTTGTGGGCAGGAACCAGATCCTGACCGTCGACAACTTGCACAAGAGTGCTATGGTGCTTCCAAATATCCATCTCCTGTCTCAAAGATGCAGAATCGGTGGATCGTTTTATTTATCCACTGCCTTTTTGTGAGAGAAATCTGAAGCAGTGTCCTCTCGGCCTTTTATACTTCGTGGGTGATGCCAAATTCTATCGAAATGCTGCTTCAATTCTAGCTCACTGGTGGGGGGGGGGGGGGGACAAGATGTCCAGATGGGGCAAGAGGAATGGTCAGAACAAGAAATTTTCGTCAACTGGGGTTATTAGCAGGATGAATCTTTCTATCAGGGTTGGGTACCTCAATTGGCTGCTTTTATGTTTTTTCTTTTCTCTTTTCTTTTCTTTTCTTTTGTCCTTTTCTTTTTTATAATTTTTTTTTCTTTCTATCGATCTCATTTTTGGCCTTTTGATCTTGAATAAAATCAGTATCTTTCAAAATAATAATAATAATAAAGGCTAATAAAGGCAATCAACTGCAAATGAGGTTTTTGTGGAAATGCTGTATCTACCTTTCATTTCAGCGAATCCAAACATGCCCTTTAGGAGAACTATGCATTGGTTGATCCTTTGATATTTCTCTTGTGGGGCTTTTGATACAACAACCTTCCAATTGCATCTCCATAGTGCCATTTTTATTATAGCATTCATTGTTGTTTTATTTTCTCATGAAATCTTGATCATAAGATCGTGTTTCGTTCTGCGGGCGATTGTGCTTGCTCTTGCTAATGGATTATTGATGTGCACAGAAACCCAAGTTCTAGCTTACTCCAAAGGCCATTTTTCTTTTAAGAATTTGTTCCAAGCACTTCGCTCATTAGTCTCTCCCCTCTAAACCGCCATGGGCTAAGGTTTGGGGAATGAATGCCTCCTATTGAGTGGAGGCATTTTTGTGGTCTAATACATTGAACAAGACTTTTACAATTGATATCCTTCGAAAGCGCCATCGGTCAACAGGTGTGTGATATGTAAAAAGGAATCAGAATATGCAACCATCTTTTCATTCAGTGTGAGTCAGTGTGGTGCATTTAGTCCTTTTTCTTGGCTTCTTTGAGGTTGATTGGGTTATTCCAGAATCCATGATGGGGCTCGCGGTCCCTTTAAAACCAGTTGGTGGAATTCACTACAAATTCCAGGTAAATACTGTCTTAAAAGTTCAAAACCCCTAGTTCTGCAATTGAAGTCTTGAGGAGGTGGATGCCTTGTCCTTCTATTCACTACAAATTCCAGGTAAATACTGTCTTAAAAGTTCAAAGCCCCTAGATTTGAAGTCTTGGGGAGGTGGATACCTTATCCTTCTATTTGAGCAAATGATTTGGGTAGTCCAGTTTTTTGAAGCATCCAATTATCATAGCTCTTTGATGTATATGGTGGTGAATTGCAGTTCCATGGGCAATTTCAATTGCATGTTCAGCCTCTGATGACAAGGTTCCAACAAAAGGCAAATGAGTGGAACATCATCAGGTAACCGACTAGGGTACTCCAGTTTTTTTGAAGTATTGAATTATCGTAACTCTTTGATGCATGTGTAGGTGAATTGCAGTTCCATGAACAGTTCCAGTTGTGCATGCAGCCTTTGATGGCAAGGTTCCGGCAAAAGCCCAATGAGCGGAACATTGTGAATGTCGAGGTTTGTCTCCTATACGGTTTGAGCAGTTAGGCACAATTTACCTTTCAAAGACGCTTCCATATATGCTTTATTTTAGGCATGGATGCATAATATTTTGAGACGGACGTTGAATGCAGCAACACAATTCATTATTGAATACTTAGAAAATCTTGTGACAGAATAATTGGTTCATTACTCTTTCACCCTTAGGCATGTTTGGATACGTTGGAGTCCATGGATAATGTAATGATTACCCACTGATAATTTCCATAGTCACGGTAGAAAATAGGATTCCAAAAATGGGGTGCTTGACAAGGTGTCCCAAATCGGTTACGTATCGGCTGTAACGGTGGGAACCGTTACGCGATACGGGGTCGTATCGGCCGATGCCCGATTTTGCAACCGTAATGGCCGTTACTAACCCATAACGGCTGTTACGGGCCTTGAAAAAGAAAAAAAAAAAAAAAAAAACGTACCTCTTCCTTTCTTTTCTTCTTCTTCTCTTTTTTCTTCTTCTTCTTCTTCCTCTTCCTCATCTTCTTCTTCTTCTTCTTCTCAGGTAGCTGCGGCTGCTTCTTCTTCTTCTCTCTCTCTCTCTCTCTCTCTCTCTCTCTCTTTCTCTTCTTTCCCTCTTTTTTCTTTTCGATTTCCCTCTCTTGGCTTTTTTTCTTTTCCAGGCGTACCGCGCACCAGTGCTGTAGGTACGTGTCAAGCTGAGACGAGCACTGACATTCCTCGAGCTTCGAGTTGTACAAACGGTTCAAAGGAGATCAAAGTTATATGGGCTCCACAGTGATGCATTTATTACATCTACACCATTCATCTATTTTCAAAGATCATTTTAGAGCACTACCCAAAAAATGAATTATATCCAAAGATCATCTGGACCACACCAAAAATAGCAGCGGAGATAATATTTTCACCGTTAAACAATTTGTAGACCCACGGTAAAACGTTTATTTTCAATCTGATCTGATCTGATCAAACCCGAGTGGGCCCCACCATGATGTATATATTTTATCCATGTCGTCCATCCATTTTGCCACTTCATTTTAGGTAAGGATCTAAAAAATTAATGATATCCAAATCTCAGGTGGACCACACCATAGGAAACAGCGGTTATAGAATGCTCACCATTAAAATTTTCTTAAGGTCCACTGTAATGTTTATTTTCAATCTAACCTATTAATTGGGTCACACTGACGTGGATGAAGAGAAAACACACATGTTAGCTTGATCTAAAACTTTTGTAGCCCCCAATAAATTTTTAATGGTGAATGTTTAATTATTGTTGTTTCTTATGGTACTGTCCACCTGAGCTTTAGATGTGCCTCATTTTTGGGCTCATACCCTAAAATTATTTGGCAAAATGAATGGACGGTGTGGATATAACACATTCATCACGGGTGGGGCCCAAAAATTTTTGACACATGTGCTACACTTCACAATCCGAGTCCCGCCTAATTCGAGCCTTAAAAAATTGTACACGAGACATATGTTAACTTAAAATTTAGCAATTAAATTATGGACTGCAATTGCTAACTCACAATGCCAAAATCAAATTGTTTGAATAGTTTTAATTGTTAATTTGTGGACTTTTATTTTTTAAAATAAGGCCTTCTGATTTTTTTTTTCATGATTCACTATCTAATAAATGTCCACCAATTCATAAGTGGGATAATGACAATAAATTGCATGAATTTGAGGCTGATTTGGTGCATAGATTGGTCCTCTAAGTCAGCCCCAAATTGGCAATGCCATCTACTTGAATTTAATTTCATTTTTTTAAAGAACTATTGGGAGAAATAATATCAAGTTGTTTAGTATATAAATTAGATATTTAGAAAATTAAATATATAAATTTTGTAGTCAAATTCAGGTTATCTGGTTCATAAATTCATCAGACAGTCCGATACAACTTCTCACCAAAGAATGGACCGTTACACCACCATAAACATGTTCCAATTTATAAATGAATGCATATTTGGAATGCTTAGAATATTCCGGATTTAATCCATATTTTTTTATATTTTTTTGGCAAAAAAAAAAAAATTTGTGCCGTTACGGGCCGTTACGCCCCCATATCCGTATCGGTTTCGGAGGGCACCGTTACGCCAACCGATACCGATACGGGACACTGCCTGTTTGGATAGCAAGTCAAATTCTCAAATTCATTAGACAACAGTTACCTTGTTTCTTGCACCTGATAATTCTGACCATAGATAAAGTAATGATTACTGCGTGGAATCCACATACCCAAACAGCTCAACTGTCTTGTCAGTGGAAAACAATTTCCATTCTGCATGGATTTCCTGTATACAAACACGCCCCTGATCTTCTGAATGCTCTGGAAAATATGGATTGAACAAAAATTAAAAAAAGTGACATTGAGAAGTTCAATGATGTGACTGGAAAGATTGTGGTGGTGGCCGAGTAGCCGGTGCATAATGTGCTTTCATGTCTCCGTGTCAGTTTTTTTTTAGTGGATTAGGTTATCGTGCGTGCCTTGTAATGCTGTTGGTTGTACTAATGCTGCTTACCCAATTTTCTGAGTAATGTTCTTTATGTTCATCAACCTAAAACGAATCAATCACAAACCATCTTGGCCTGGTAATTTTTAGTTCCTTGTATTGGTAGCATGGTGTGCTTACGAGGCCGATACAGGTTTTTCAGTTTTTTTTTTTTTTCGATAGAAAAAGGGACCGTAACAGCCGTTATGGGGACCATAACGGCGGCTACAGCCCATATTGATATCGTATAGGTAATGGTGGTGGCCGTTACGACCACCGTTACCGTTATGGAATACCTTGATTGGTAGTTGAATGATGATAAGAGTATGGTTACACAGATTTTCTACTTAGGAGAACTGCTCCCACTTTGGAATTTCCTCATTTCTAGAAACTTTCAGCATGTAGAGGTCTGTTTTTTCTAACTTCTGTTGACTTTGTTGCTTCCACAACAACTCCCACTTGTGCTTTTGGTGACTCAAGGTACAACTCTGTTGTTGCATCCCAGGGTGGATGGAATGGGATGTTCTCTGTCCAAATTACTAGTACAATCAGGACAGGAAAAGCATCATTCTTATCTACTTGTGATTTGTGCAGGAAAAATGAGCAAAATGGAAGCATGCTTAATGTGGCTTCCGTTTTAGCGCCACCCTGCACAACAAGTGTCCCGGGTCTCCCTGTGGTTGCAAAGTCAAGCATTTCTAATTTCCAGAGTTCTAGCCCCGATTAGTGAAGGACCAGGGAAGGTCTCTAGTTATGAATCGGGTATAGAACCCATGGGGGATGCTTGGTTACAATTCCGAATCCGCTGCATTCAAGCAAGGCCCTTTAGGGTCGTAATAATGGGGAAACCATGGATGAGATTTGCTAATCATGCATGGTGAAGCTGCTCATCTGGCAGACCCACTATGGAAATCAGGTTGGTCAGGCAATTCTAACCATTGGATTTGGGGGACAATTGGACAGCTAGAGACTTGATCAATTGTCAATATTTGCTGCTCAATTCCAGCAGTTAGGATTGTCAGATTAACCTGATCTTTGGACCAGGTGTCATCCACAGCTTCACCTGTCTGGTGAGTGGCTCAGATCTTTTACATGTATGCTTGCATTCATAGGTTGGCATGTAGGATAAGCATACCTCATCCCATGAATGATGGGATTGGTTTGGGGTTCGGGATGCTCTATGGATCTGTTGAGGCACGACTCATTCTATAGCATGTACATCAGGTCATGCTGCATTGTGATATGTTTCAATAGCAATCCATTTGTGGGACCCACCACCTTTCAGAGGCACAAACCTTTGTGGTGCCTTAAACCTCACCAGGTTTTGGGCTCCACTGCCTGAACAGGTGAATAAGCTTATGTTGATTGATCTGCAATGATCTAATGTATGCTTTGGCTTCTCAGTGCATTAACTCATCAATAAGATCATAGAGATGCATTTCTGTGTTTGCATTTTGTACATTCAGGTCTTTTGCAAGGTTCCAGAATTGCATTTCAGTTGGATAATGTCCCCAAGTTCTAAGATGAAAAAAAAAAACTTGCATCAAAATCAGTTATAAGGATGACTACTGCAGTTGTATTATCTCAAATGAAACTGTTATTGCAATTTTGAGCCTCTTCCATGGCAGGTTCCAAACCCTTGGTAAAAGTGGGTGGCTGATGTCTAGTGGGTAACTGATCATAGAACTCTTGCCAATCTACTTAAAAGCCATCCCCAAATTGCTGAGAGAAGGATCAACTCGAGTGAAAATGCTCATTCTCCATTACAAAATCCGTAACTTGGATAACAACAAACTCGAAAGGAGAAACTTGTTTTTTTCAAACGAAAGGATCCATCAGTAAGCTCATGTTATCCACGTTTGTAATCAGGCACTCTCATTACATAGTGAAGAAAATGACACCAGACAGATGATCCTTGCTGTCTTCGGAGGACTTCTATGGATTACAAATGGACTGATAAAAATAAAAATTTTAAAAAAAAAGGAGGAGAAAGGCTGACCAATGGTATACATTCAACTAGTAAAGGTGCTCCAGTTGGTAGCTGGATCTTCCAAGTTCCAACCAGTGTTTTTTAGGGTATTGCCATCCATTGTTGGGCCTACTGGATGAACAGTCCAGGATTGCGGACAAGCCCTTTGCACCATAATTCAAAAACTCGAAAACTCGACTCAATGTTCAGCTGGCTCGGGTGGACTCGAAGACTCAGGCGAGTCTTTACTTGACTCAACTCTATATCTAATAATTATCTTAATAATACGTATAATAATTTATTTTTTTTTGTAGTTTTACATAAAAATAAAAATCGAAACATCAAGAAGCTTTCCTCCCACTGTTGCATTTTTTATATTAATAAATGTGTGATTCCAGTGACTGGGTTCGAGTGAACAGGATGAGTTGCAACAAGTTGAGATCGAGTCACTCACATTTCTGAGTTCCATGGGGACTCGGTTCGAAACCTCGTCAAATCAACTCGGCCGAGTTTCGAGTCGAGTTGCTGAGTTTTAGAACTATGCTTTGTACTAGATAAGAATACTTGACAATGGGCTTGGAGACGAGTGCTTAATATCGAATATTTTCTCATTCTCAAATACATATTTCTTGTATTTCAATCATTTACTAAAGGATAGTATTTTTATTCTTGAGTTGATAACTTGATAACATTCAACCAACTCATTAGATATTGATATTCCTCTTAAACATTTCTGTCAATAGGCTTGTGCATGCTGTCATGATATTCCAAAACAATTACTTTGCTGTACAAATTAGAGAAAAAAAGAAAAGAAAAAGAAAACACATCACCTTTGTGGCTTTACATGTTTCTTTTATTTCTTAATTTATTTAGGAAATTTAAAAGCATCCCCTGACAACTTCTGCTATATTACACAAACAAGAGATTGTAGCTACCCACCTGTTATACATGCAAACATACGATTACTCCTTGAATGGACAAATTTCTTAGAAAACCTTGGTTCTTCCCTTGTCATCTCTGTTGAGTAGTACCTGCTGGTGTATTCATCAACCGACTTGGTTCTTCGGTGACCAGCATGTTCTTCGTGGAACCTGGTGAGCTTTTCTGGTGCCGGTGTCACATGTGCATGGCTGCTAACGAAAGAGTCTGCTAGGGGAAACATTTCTGCCTGGCCATGTGACAAACACCTGTATTTCCGACGGGTGTTGTTCTTCTTGATTGCCTTGTAAACCATGGGAATCAGACCCTCCATCTGTGTATGTGGGAGAGAGAATGAAAAGTTTTGAAGGTTGGATTTGGTGTTGTAACAAGATTCTTCTCCATGGTTTTTCTTATAGGAAAGCTTAGTCAAGACAATTGACCTGGATTGGCGGAATTACCAAAGTACCCTTGCAGGGTTTGTATGTTGGAGTTGGATAATCATCAAGGTATTTCCATAATGACAACGGTGGTCATAACGGCCACTGCCGTTACCATTATGGATTACGGTGGAAATTACTTATATTCCCTTTTAAGCTTGTATTTTGATTGAATTTTGTAACAAAAGGATATTGATCCTTGGACAAGCTGGATATGGGTTTGGTATTTGGCTTTTCTTATTGGAAAGTTCTATCATGATCATTGACTTAAATAATGAAATATCTTTAACACGCTTGTAGTGGTTGTATTATATTTATTTACAAGGCTTGCTCGAATACATCCCAATGTATTGCAATAAGGTTATGTCAGACTCTAGCTGTCGGATTTGGGCTTTTTTTAAATGATCCAACTGTTTATGTGATAGGGCCCTAATTGGATGGGGGATTCCTGGAAAATCTCCCAAATTGAATATTTCCCTTTGTCTATACAAAGGCTATGATGACTGTTCATGTTCAAAGCAGAAGACCCAAGTTACCGAAGGGTTGAAATAATTCATTTGAGAGCTTTTATTTATTGCCTTTGCACTGTGAAAAGTGAGTCTTGTAATATGGTGGTTTGGATCCTGTAAAATGACAGATTCAAAGGCTACAGTCCTGACATACCGTATTCTAGCAAACCTCTTGATTTATAGGATTAGAAGATTTGAACTGGTCATTAGTAAATCTGTATGATGAGGTAGTTTGAGGAATTGGGTTTTGTTCTAAATGATATTTTTCCATTAGGTCCTGTTTGGTTGCCGCATAAAAATCAGTTCATATCATTTTAGCTAAAAGTAGTGGTGTATTAGAGATCTTGGTGAGAAGTAGAAATAATCGTGATAGCCCATGATTTTTATAAACTATGTTACATAATTGCTACTAATGAAAATGAGATGAAATCATTTTTAAGTGGCAGCCAAACAGGGCTTTAAGCTTATCCAATAAGGTAGTTCTATCATCATGGATCCTTACTCTTGCCCGGGTGGTAGACACCCAGGAGTTTCAACTCCCGGTCCAGGGTTCGAGTACCCATAGGTGGTGAAATTCCACCAGCGTGAGTGTGTGTGCGTGTAAAAAAATAAAAATAAAATAAAATAAAAAGGTAGTTCTATCATGACTATTGACTCAAAATATGAAATTAATTAAATACCATGTATGGTGTGTATTTCATTTTATAAAGCTACTAGTTTTATTAAAGTCTTAAGATAATGCCGTGATTTTCTTACTGATATGACATGCTAACAGACCCGTCTCGCATGATAGAGTTACTCTATTAAGGATTTCGCCTGCATATATCAGTCACATTGGCAATCCAAAGGGGTTGGTTGGCCTGTCTAGTTCACAGCGATTTAAAATTTCATAGCCAATGCATATAGATATTGGGTTTCAGTCAAAATAAAATAAAAAATCCAAGTCATGCATTTTAAATATTCTTCACATTTTAAACATGAATATATTTAATAAGGGGGGCAATTTACCGTCCACTCCTGATTTAAAAACAATTAAAAATTTTGAAAAAAAAAAAAAAAAAAAAAAAAACTGTTTACATGATGTAGAACCCATTGGATCATCTAATCATTGATTTTCACACCAAGGGCCATCCATGGTGGGACATGCAAGATGAACGGTTCCGATCATGGAACATGGCCCCATGTGTAGTGTACAGTTTGAGGTAGGTCCAATGCTTTTCCCATTTAATAACCAATGCTAATAGTTTTTCTTTTTCTTTTTCTTTTATCATTAAAAAAAAAAAAAAGAAGAAGAAAATCCCTCATTGCTGACCTAATCAAGCTTGGGTATCTCACCATTGTAAATAAAAAAATCAATCTTGGGTTTTTCCACCCATTTCAAAGTAATATCTCAATCCATTTTAGCCGGCTTAAGAATCTTTAATCATATCTTTCTCTCTAAAGCAAAAGGCATACCCTTTTATTCCTTTTAGTCAGAGAGCTGTTTGGATGTTTTCAATTTTCAATCATTTTCACCGACTGGTTTGCTATCATTTTCCTTTCTTCTATTTCTGTCAGTTTTTCCATGTTTTGTTGCTATTGAATGGACTACATGATGTTTGCAGCCGCCCATCAAGATCACACAGGCGGCCCGCCAGACTATGCCTTACGTTTTCAAGATCCGAACCGTTCACCAGGCAAGACCTACAGTGAATTTTTGAGCCAACCAACAAAGTGGTAGCACCTGATGATTGGTGGACCGTCAGAATTTCTGGGCCAACCAACATTCATCATCGGAGCGGCTGATGAACTGTGGCCGGCGGATTGTAAAATCTGCTGGCTGGGTGGCAAGGATCCTTGTAAAGTCGTGTGCCCTTTGGCTTTCTCCTTTACCTAATCCCTTTGGAAGGGAGCATGTAATTTGGTAAGTTCCTTTTTCAACAAGCAATGAAATTATTGCAAATTCGCATTATTTGATACTCCGGCTGCTTATGATGGTTGATACACAGGCACTCAAAAAATTGTACATGTCGATACACTAACTGGAATAAAATGACTAAATTGGGGAATCCACAGGCGCCCGAGTCACGGTGCCAAAATCAGAATTGGTTGAACCTTCCTAACCCCTGATTACGTTTGATGAAACAGAGGGATTGGATTTTTTAAAAAACCTTCCATTAGATATCCAACAATCAAATAATCAAATAATCTTACTTTTTTTGGTTGAGGAGATATTTAAACTGGGACCATAGTTTGGGCGGTTTAGTTTGAATAACCTATATGCCATGAATGTAATTCGTAAGTAATCTCAAGTGACTGTGTATCATCCATCACAATCTGCCAGAGTATCAAAGTTCTTCACAATTCCGATCTCCCCACATAGATGAAACGTCATCATTGGAATGATAGCTAAGCTCATGACTTTCTTACCCTAACCATTCTACGTTTGAAATTGTCAGCTTCTTGGAAGCTTTCAACAACATCTATTATTGCCAAGACCGGAGGCTGCCTAGAAAAGGTTCCTACGCTGGAAAGCTAGGTGGGGTCCACCGTGATGTTTGATCCAGCCCGTCCACACGTTTTGCCAGCTTGTTTGAAGAGATGATACAAAAATTGAGGTGGACCAAAAACTCAAGGAGGCCACACAAGAGGAAACAGTGGGGATTGAACGACCTACCGTTGAAACCTTCTTGGGTCCACCTTGAAGTTTATATGCCATCCAAGCTGTTTATAAGGTCATCCCCACTGGGATGAACTGAAAACACAGGAAACTTAGCCTTATACAAAGCTTTCGTGGCCATACGATTGTTTTAACGTTATTCATTCAATCCCTACTGTTTCCTCTCATGTGGCATCCTGGAGTTTTGGATCCGCTTCATTTTTGGTCTCATGTCTTAAAATGAGCTACCAAAACGGATGGACGGGGTGGATTAATCAAAAACATTAAAGTGGCCCCACCTAGCTTTCCAATGCATTAACTTCATGCAACCCTTTAGCAGGCAATCCACGTCCCCCAGACCTATAGGCGTCTACGTTTGGGTTTACATGGTTCCCACTGGTGGGGTCCACTGTTCGGGTCTTGAAACCCGAATGGCCTATGCTATAAATTCTCCAGGACCCGAAATCAATCAGTGTCCAGAAAATGGACAGTTAAGAAGGAAATGCAACAATGGTCCACATTTGGTGAAATTGACAAAGATCCAATGGATAGGATCCTCCAATTTTGGGGATTTTTGGTATGTTGGGCATCCAAAGAAGGCCTCATTGAATGTACGGTTTGGATCACAGAAAGATGGGCTACACTTGCACAAACTAAAAATCAGGTTTACATAGATTTGGTAAGGTGACATTGTACATACATCCATCAACGATGAAGTAATCCAACTTTTGACTTAGTAGACGTTTTATTACAAGCTCACCTCTTTTTTTTATTATTATGTTTGAATCAGTTGACAACCTGAATTAGGGTTTAAGATCAAGCTGACGTGGCGTTCTATTCAAGATGTGTTAGGTGTAACGTGTTGTAGATGTAGAGCTGACGTGGACTTTGATTGACCTTCCATGTGCCTATCTATTGTCTTGACTGGGCCAACATGGGTAACTAAAAAACGGGCCTAAGTTTAAACCAATGGATCAAGATTCAATTCCAGACCTCTTGGATTTTTGAATCAATGGTCTGGATGATTCAATCAGCCTTTTCAAATTTGAAGGCCTTAATTTGTTTGATTCTTAATAAAATATCTTCTTTCAAAAAAAAAAAATCATTTGATTCTAGGATAAGAGGTTTGCAGTTCAAGTCTGACAATGCATGGTAATCTCCTAAAACAAGCATATGAAAACATACCTTACCAGCCAGCATTGGCCAATGATCTTTTGTGGAGCGGGTTCATTTGACAAGCTGAGTCGACTGAGTCAACTTGGCAAGCAAAACCCGTTTAACAAGCTGAGTCAACTGAGTTAACTTGGCTAGTTTTCCTAAGTTAGGGTTGAGTGACTTTGAGATTCAGGTTACCCAATAACTTGGCTTGAGATCTTTCTGAGTTGAGTTGATTGGGTTGAGTTTCAAGTCAAGTCAAAAGTAAGTTTTTGAGATATGATGTAAATTCAACCTATGATTCAACCCAACTAAATGGAACAACCTTCAAGCATCTCATATCAGTTCAAAACAAGATTAGAATATTAGAGGGATTATGGAAAAGCTATCAAATCTTATTTAAGTTTTGCAGCTTATTTCTAAGGTTCCATGTCTTAGGATTCTATGTTTATTATGATGTGATGCTGGCTTTCGGTACTCTCATTGGTGCTAGTCCTGGTTATCTATGTTGGGAGAAGAGATCCATTTTCAAAAAATAAGGAAAAATTAAAAAAGAAAGGTGAAGAGGTAAATCACAACACAAAGATTTATATAATTTCCTCTAAGTATATTCATAATTCACACCAATGAATTATAATCTAAGGTAAAAAATAAAAATAAAAATTCAAGAAGCAGCTCCCAGTACAATGATAACTCTCTCTCTCATGATTTCAATGATATTAAAGTCCAAATGATAATTAGCTTTCTTAAACCCTAGTGTAATCTTAGTAATGCCAAGCCTATTATGGGCACCATCTTAAAATAATCTAAGTTAAAATATGCTACTAGGACTTTGGTCATCAGGAAAATAGGTCACTTCTTATTTTCTTTAGAAATTATTTTTAGAGGCACCTCTTACATGTGACAATTGAAAACATATGTCAATGATCCAAACCATTCACATCTCACCAATCCGTTTTTATTAAGAAAATTGTAAAATTAAGTGGGCTACTCGACCGTTCAATTGCAACTTAGCTGACAACTAAAATATTTAATTCCAGTGATAACCAAGCAAATAAGGGCTAATAATCATGTTCTCTTTGGTAATGGTTGGGCCGTTGTTTTCATGGTCCATGATCTTTTGCAATGGACAATGATTATTTATTTATTTATTTATTTTTATCTTTAAAATGTAGTCTGCCTACTCAAAATTAGGAAAGTGGGATTAGTTGTACGGTCATGAAGATCGTGTCATTTCACTTCTTAGATTTTGCTTAGCCCGTACGCGTGTACAAGTCACATCCATTTAAAAGCTGCCACGTGTGCAATCATATCACATGGAATGAGATCCGAGACTTGGATGGAGGTGGGTCCTTAGGTGAAGATTTCTTGGCCGATTCGGATTCGGTGGTGAACCCTCTGGTACCTCTGGAAAAGATCCGTGGGCCCCACCATGGTGTATGTGTTTTATCCACGCCGTCCATCCATTTTTCAAGCTCATTTTAGGGCATGAGACAAAAAATGAGGCAGATTTAAATCTCAGGTGGATCACACTAAAGGAAAATAATTTTCATTGGAGGGACACCAATTAAAAACTTCCTGGACCCAGTGTAATGTTTATTCGCCATCTAACCTATTGAATAGGTCAAATAGACCTGGGTGAAAGGGAGAAAAAAAAAAAAAAAACATCAGCTTATCCAAAACTTTTGTGGCCGTCGGGAGTTTTTTAATGGTTGGCGTTTAATCTCCACTGTTTCGTATAGTGTGGTCCATCTGATTTTTGGATATACCTCAATTTTTGGGTTTTTCCCCGATATGAGCTCAAAAAATGAATGGACGGAATGGATAAAACACATACATCATGGTTGGGCCCACAGAGCTTTTTCAGCACCAACCAGTACTGAGGTGGGTACTGGCGGTGTCACTACCGACTCCCGAGTCCGTATATGACGAGGTTCCTTTGTCATGTCAGCAACAGTTAACAGACTAACGGACGGCTGAAGCAAAACTACTGGAGCTTTTCGGTCCAATCAACTTGTTTCTAACATTAATGGCCTGTTTGGGAGCGTGGATTTGAAACCCCCTGGATTCGCAACCCCCAGGATTGGAAACCCCTTGGATTGGCAATCCTCTCGGTGTGTTTGGCACCCTGAGTGTGAATCAACTTTAATTCAAAAATACTGTACATGAAGTATTTGCAGGGATTTGAATTTAATTACTAAATCAACTTTAATATCCTCAATTAGTGAGATATATAATTTTTAACACTATGGTTGTGATAAGCCCGCTAAAATATCTGTTTTGCCTAAAAATGATGAAATTCCAAGTCTTAGATGGACCGCAAGCACAAGATCATGTCTGAGTGACTAACCAACGATGTTTAATCGTTGATTAATATGGACAATGTTTGGACGGTGTTGGATAATATTTGGACGATGCTGATCTACATGAACAATGTTTGGACGGTGCTGATCATCGTTAGTGGGCCATGTGCCCAGTAGAATGATAGTGTACAGTGACATACATATATACCTGCAACTATTGAAATGATTTCGGGTGTAATCCAAGCTCTTACCGTGGATTACAAACCCCCTCCAAGAGGGGATTGGAAACCCCCTGGATTGGCAATCCCCAGTTGCTTTATGCTGCCAAACAATCAAAAGGGGATTTGAAACCCTCTCTAATCCCCTCCAATCCCCTCCAATCCAAGGTGCCAAACGACCAAGGGGATTTGAAACCCCCCTCCAACCCCCTCTAATCCCCTCATTAGTATTCTGCATGAGGAACGAAACATCATGATTTTTGTGCCAGACCATCGACATGGTCAGACCCATTTGATGGACGGCTTGGATCTTTCTCCATGCTCCACCGGCACGTGCAGTGGCGTGTAAATGTATGCGTTGTACAGGCGTGTGGATTTAGTAAAACGTATATAACATGATGATCGATTAGATTGCCACCTAAGCAACCTTTGTGCGACACACCAAAGCCATTCGATTCTCGCTTCTTCTCCACAATTTGAATTTCTCATACCATGATATGTCCATGTACCCCACCAGAAGGGGTCTCTTGGGTGGGCCCCACGCGAGCGTTTTACCTATCCTAGCACGGCTAGTGCTAGGTGAGACATTCTTTGTGGGATGCGGTTTGGCTACTGACCCCAACACCATCCAGCTAGCTCCTGTCAAAGCTCTATGGGCCCCACCTTGATGTATGTCTTTTATCCACGCCGTCCATCCATTTTTCCAGATCATTTAAGCGTATGAGCCCAAAAATGAGGTAGATTCAAATCTCATGTAGACTACACCATAGAAAACAGTGGGGATTGAACATCCACCGTTAAAAACTTCCTAAAGCTAACTGTAATGTTTATTTTCCATCAACCTGTTCATAAGGTCACACAGACCTGGATGAAGGGAAATCACACATACCAGCAGGATCCAAAACTTCTGTAACCTACAAAAAGTTTTCAACAGTAAACGTTCAATCCCCACTGTTTCATGTTGTGTTGTCCACCTAAGATTTGAATCTGCATCATTTTTGGACGTATGCCCTAAAATGAACTGGCAAAATGGATGGATGGCGTGGATAAAAATGGCTGATGATTTTAACTAATAATAAAAAGGGTAAATGGCTGATGACATGTAGGCTGCAAATGAACGGACCTAGATCGATTATCAGGTGGGGCCCATCGGAAATTTGTTTTTGTTCAGCTCAAGTCTATAAACAACCTGGCCCAATCAGTAGATACCTAAATAATAATAATATAATAATAATAATAATAATAATCTATCTCGACTTTTTTTTCTTCGTTTGTTTTGGGTCTTGGGTCAAGTCGGGTCATCTAGCCCAAACCATTGATAAGCTGTGTAGGTGGGTTGGGTTGGGTAGGGCTCAACCCAAGGCTGACCCATTTACTTAAATGGGTAAATTTTTCTAGCCCGACCTGACCCGGTACCCATTTAGCTTGGACCGAACCCACCTCAAAAGTGGGTCAGCAGGCCGACCTGACCCATTACCACCCCTACTAACAAGTAGTAGGTGTGACCCAAGTGACCTAGTGGCTGACTATTTAGCTTGTGGGCCTGGGCTAGCAGAGCTCCCGGCTAGGCTTAGTACAGTCAATGAATCGTCACAATTCTTCAAAACCCAAGTTGTCAAAAGTGGCCGGCCTGCCCAATCTTGATCCGGGGCCAAGTTGTTTCAAGCCCAATCCTAGCTTGGGCTGACATGTGACTGTCGAAAAACCAATGTAAACCATGTCCACCGGTGATGTGAATGTGATAGCCGTGGATCATGATGACAATGGGTTGTAGGTGGATATGTGATTGTGCCATAATTAATATGCAGGAGTGTCTTGAAATATACATGAACATAGGTTGAAGGAGAAATTTTCTTGTGGTTGTCTTTGAAAACTTAAAATTGGATACAACAGCTACCGACTATGATTACCTGCCAAGTTGTAGGATAGACTTGTGATTGTTGTCATCCTTATGACGATGGATGCGGTCATCTTGTGTGAGGGGACTAATAATAAGTCATGCGATCATCCTGTGTGAGGGGACTGATGATGAGTTAAGATGGAAGGTTTCCATCATTGGATATGACGATGAGTTGGTGTACCTTTGTCCTACCTAGTTGAGAACTTGCATGAGGACGAGTCAAGATAGAGGGGACTAATGACGAGTCAGGATGAAAGGATTCAACCATTAGTCATGCATGGCGGATCTTGACTATAGTTAACTTCAGGATGCATTGGATCTTATTAACCTTTAGACCTAAGAACATGTAAGGGTTCAAGCTTTTGATTATATTTGATTTTGCTTGTTTCATGAGCAATCATGTGGTTAGTAAAAGTGAGTGTAGGTGGGCACATCCATCAAGATTCGTTGATACTCACATAGCTAATAAGAGATGCACTAGTTTCTTAAGAACTTACTTATGACTTAACTAGATCCAGATGATCACGTATTCATCAAGTGGTTTGTATGCTTGGCCAGCACTTAAAAGGTTTTTAATGGTTATTTAAATATTTTAACTGTTAAATTTTTGTTTTGATCGCATTTGATAATAACTTGATTTTCATGGACATTGGGTCTTTGATAGATTTCCATGATAATGGGATTGGATTGTATATAAGTGAATGAAATAAGGTAGAATCAAGGAATTTCAATGTAGTGGAGCACATGAAAAAATATAAGGTGATAGAATACTATAACCGAAGGCTCCCTTAAATCCTAGCATTCTTCTAATGGATATCATATCCCAAAGAAAGAAGAGCCCTAGATAGAGTTGAGAGAGCCTTAGACTCCCTTCCCCTTGGGTGTCACCTTGTAGAGAGAAAGAGACAGATTAACCTCTCTCCCTCCCACCTTCATCATAAGTTCCACACGTCTCGCTTAGCCCCATCCAAGGACAATGTGTTTGGTTCTCACATTTCTTTCATCTGATATAGATTTAAGAGAGATTTATTGTGATAGAAGATAAGGATCGACAAAAATCAATAAATTCATCGACGGTCTTTGATTTGATCCATCCTAACCATAGGATCATAGTTTTTCCTTTTCTAAAAACTTAGATATATCTAAATGAGGATCCGAAAGATTTAACCACAATCTAAACTACTAAAAAATTTCAATTTTTGTTGTGTTTCCAAAAACTCTAACAATCATTTGACACTACTGAGGCCATAGTAGATTAAGGTGGCCCAATTTAGCCGGCACCGACCCTATTCATGTCTTCGTTAATTTGATGAAGCACATAAGAAATCTGTTTTCGTGTATATTAGAATCATTAAAGAACACCATCCGTATGCCGGAGAGAAAATGATTTTTTCTTCTCCTTGTGAAAGAATGTCCTAACACAGTTCTTTCTGTAAACTCATTTTCAGGCAGTATTATGATAGATGGTTGGCTATGAGCCCCGTTATTCTCTTTTTAATACAAGTACTAACAATGACAATCAATAGCAAGGGCTATAATCAATAGTATTAGCTTGACTTCAATGAGACTTATAGAAAATACCAATGTGATAACTATTACCAATATTTTGAAGATCTTATAATAATTTTCCAAAAAATAACTAAGGGTGCGTTTGGTAGCAACTTCTCTTTCAAAATAGAAGCAATTCTCCACTTTAGAAAGCTTCTATACGTGAAGAAGTAGCTTCCTCTAGAGTCACTAAACACACCCTAAACAATTTTATCACAAGATTTTCCAAACATTGGAAGATATTAAAATTCATGATTTTAACTCCAAAAAGTAATAAGAATCTTTTAAAAAGTTATTATTATTATTATTATTATTATTATAATATGTGTGTGTGTATATCAGAGGTTTTAAGCATTATTTTACATTACATTGCCTGCCTGAGTTTTGGATCAGACTGACTTTTGGGCACCAAGGAGAACACGAGGGGGCACATATGAGGGATGGATTGGATGTCATGCACACGTCCTGGTGGATCCCACACATCACCTTGTAGGTTAAGCTAAGCATAAAAAGCTACGAGTGGATCCAAATGAATTTTTAACTAGAAGGACCTCTACTACCATTCTACCTAATTCCCATAGATACCTCATAATCTTTATAAATCAAATAACACAAGTAATTAATCAAAAGCAAGCAAAAGTTGTATTTAAATTATCTAGTTGTGCCTAAATATGATCTGTTTAAGTGCACCCATGTGCTACTTAGACCCATGCACCCTAAAAACAAAATTCCCATGTTGGAAATTCAAGAAACTAGATGGTTGAGAAAGAAAATATAGCAGCATTCCACATTCAACCAAAAAGGGCCAAAGATTCAATGGCATCCTTAGATTGTTATGAATCATTCATGTTTTCATTACAACCATGTAGAAGCTATGATCTTGTAGACATGCTTCATCACTGAACAGGACCTTGAATCTTGGATTGAATAAATGTAAACCTACCAAAATCCATTTGAGTGGTGGAAATCAGCTCCCTAGAAGATGAAATGGTCCTCTTTCTGCATTTCTTTTACACACACATATCACATGGGTACTTGAACCCATGACTCCTTAGTTGAAACACAATTTATCTACCACTGAGATATGATAATCTTCTCACTTAATAAGTGATGTTCCTGACAATCCAAACCATTCATTTGTGAAGGCCCATGGATAAAAAATCACAGTGATTCATTAATCATGACCATTTAAAAATGGTGTACAAAAAGAACTAAATCTAGTAAGTGATCTTTAGCATATGGTCCATTTATTAGAACCTTGAAATGAACGAGCAACTTAGCTCATCATGCCCATTTCTCTTCAATACTAACAATACCAATAGAGCTGGGCAACTGTCCGAGTCTGATCGGATTTCAACAGATCCGACCAGATCTGAAATTTAGACGTCCTAATCCGAATCCGATCAAATCCGATGCCGGATTCTGGTCACCTGACCCAATCCGATCCTAACGGTAGGTTGAATGACCCAATCCGTGACCGATCTTTTTTTTTTCCTTTTTTTTTTTTTGTCTTTTCTTTTCTTCTCTTTTTCTCTCTCTCCTCTTCCTTGCAGGGGCTGGCGGTGGCTCTTTTGCCGGACGGAAAGCAGTCGGTGGTTGATCTCTCTCCCTAACTCTCTTTCTTTTTCCCACGTTTCTCTTTACTTTTACTTTCTTTCTTTGATTTTCTTCCTCCCTTACCGTCGGACGGAATATGATTTTCCAGACTTTTCTTGCGCAAGGCAGTATCCAACAGAGAATCGTCTCTTTCTTCTCCGTCCGTAAAAAAATACGAAGCTTTCGTTAGCTGGAAGGGGAGAAAGAGAAGCTTCAACAGCGTCTATTCGGATTTCGGTTCGGGTCGGTCGGTTTTACTGCTTATCCGAATCCGATCCGAACTACATTCGGATCTGCCCTTTTGTATCCGTACTTAACCGATCTAACCTACCGATCCTGTTCGGGGCGGATCGGGGCGGATCCGCCGGATCGGACCCATTTTGCACACCCCTAAATACCAACTTGGGACGACGAAAATGGCGAACCCGATTACACCCCCAAAGTCATAAACAGGACATGGGACGCGCATATCTCCGACTCGGTCATTGCAAGTTTCACCCATTGGATGTGGAGCATTGCTCTTCTTTTCTTTTTTTTTCTAAATGAACTGCCCCAACAGCTAGGACAGTCCAATCGACTGACCTTTACAAATACGACGAATCCATGAGACAAAATCGACGGCCTTGATGGCCATGAAAAGCGGCCACGGGTGAGGGATAAAACCAATGCATGACTATGAATGTGTTTGTTGATGATCATCTAATCAGTGGTCCAAAAAAAAAGAGGAGGGAAGATGATTAGATGACAATCAACAAACATAGTCACAGTAGCATTCTCTATCTTGGGCTTTTAGATTTTGGCAACAGCAGCAATACTACCACAAAATTAGGATGGAGAGAGAAAGGGAGATATTTAAATGTAATAGAAGGGAAGAAGAACATGTAAAGGTATATACCTAAGAATCATGCCATCAACAAGCATATTCTTTGAGAATAAACCTTTTCATGTCTTTTTTTTTATATAAATGGTTGGTGTGAATCAAGGTTAACTTGAAGAGTAGGTTGTCTAAAAAAAATGATGCTTTACAGCTATCCATAAGGGACCCATGATCAGACCCAAAATGGTTAAGACTCCTCTAATAGTTCACCACCATGTTAAAAATGGTGGAGGTTCATCCTCCACATATGGCCTTCATATACATGGACTATCTAGACCGTCCAAATTGCCAGGCATGTTGTGGATGGAGCATATCTTTAAAATAATGCTAACTGCGTAAGCCAACTGGACTCAAATGGAGAATTAAAAGTACAGCGGTGAGTTACCCTTCTCCTCGATGTATGTTTTGAGTTATGCCCCACCATGGGAAGTGGACCGTAAGCGCACGTACTGAGAAGATAGATAGAGAAAAAAGCAGGGAAAATCAGAAAAGGAGAGAAAAAGATGTGTAGAGGAAGGGCAGCTACACAGAGAGAACCAGAAGATTGTCATGATTTCAAAGGTGGGTGACCCATCTCAATGTTAAACCCTGATATGGCTACATGAGATTTTGATTTGCCCCCTTTTAGGTTAACGTCCAGGCATAAGTTTAAATGATCCATGTATGGTATGGATTTCATATAATCATCGCAATGAGTTTATATAGCCTTTGTCGCATGATCTCCCTACTGCATTCCATGCGTAGTGTCCTTGTTACATTCTATGCATGCTACATGCACCAAAGAGAATTTCAATCCAACAATAACCACAGCATTAGATTAGTAACTTATTGGATACCACCAAATAAGTTATTTTTTCTACCTACAGCAGTAGATAAGTAAGTTTGGTTTAAAGATCAATTGTAAGTAACTTTTTACTTAAAGGTATTTAATCACTTCAGCTTAAAGATAAGCTACTTGAGGCATGAGTAGCTTATCTTAAGTAACTTATGATCCAAGTGCTTCCTTAAAATGTCTTTCTATGTCATTTGAATATTCAAAGTTTTCTTAGTATAAAACTAAGCAAGATATGCATTAGGTCAGCAACTTAGACAGTCTTCATTACGATACAACTGTGGCCTGTGTACAGTCCAAGAGTCTCCATCATATCAGGAATGATGGTTAACTATCATGGGAGTCCAGCCCTCAAGAAATAGACTGTTCCAATTATTCAATGGACCTTTGTTTAGATTAAGCAATCTTGACCATCCATTTTTTGCTACTAATTGGATGGTTGGGATAATTTGATTTGTGTAATTTTTTTTATGGTGACCCATGGGATGTGTGCTGACCATATGGAAAACCCTGATTGGTCAGTTGGACCGTTTAATGGTTCCTATGCAACTGCCAACACTGTAAGAACATTTGTATCATCTCTTTAAAAATCATTCCTTCTAGTTTGCTTGTCATTGCATAGAGGTAGGGCTATCAACAGGCCAGGGCTAGGACTTATCTGAGGCCTATTTAGGGAAGATCATGGACCAGGTTGTGTCATTTTTCAGAGGGGCTTCAAATGCCGGATTTGTTAATCAGGAGCAACCCAGTCCCATCCCATTTAGAAAACATTCCTTCAATTTCAAGGTCAAGAGCCACCCTTCTGCAATACATACCATTCATCTTGTGAGCCCCACATGATTGGGCCATGCCCCAAAATCTTCCCCATTGAAAGAAATTACGATGAATTTTTTGATGGAGAGCCGACGCTTGGCAAAACTGTCCACTTACAGCTTAACAGGCACCATCTAAGTAGGACACGGAGATCCCATCCAAAGCTCACCTGCAGATGATACAACATATATTACAATAGACATGATGTAAGATGCTCCTGGACATGTGAAGAACAAATAGACAGCTAAGAAGGGAAATACAACACAGTTCACATTCAACCAAGAAAAAGACTCATAAATTATACAGCTAGGGTCGTCCGATCTTGGTTGGTGCATGGATCATCAACATTGAGGGCCGTTGTACCAACGGTTTAAAGCATTGAACCATGGCTCTACTCCTACAAACTGAAAACCCAAACTGTATCATACAACCATTCGATGCAAGGATTATGTAACACCTCATTTACTAAAAGTGAAAAGGTAGCTTTGAACAACATATATTATATTTGGAATCTGCACATAATAACGATTTCCTTCATTCAAGAGAGCGGAGTCTCCATTACGGGATAGAGGGGATCGCTTCTTGATTGTCTCCAGTGTACCCATTTAAGCATGGCGGCCGGGTTGCTCCATAGTAGAAAAAGGCCATTATCTTAGACAATTCATCTGCCGTCCGAACCACTAAACATGAAAAAGAGAACAACAGCATAAGTCAGTAAAAACCAAAATCAGGAATCCAAGAAGTGTTTGGGTGCACTAAGGAATTGAATCACAATAATTATTCATTTGATAGCATTCATTATGAGAAAGTAGTTCTCAAATTGTGCATTCCTTTCAAGTCCAACTTGAACCTAATTGCAATTTGGAGCATACTCGATCGGTTTCAATACGAAGGAATGTAATTGGACAAGTATTACTTGATTGACTGAAAGCATGTTCAAATTTCGAAAAGAATTAGGGGGAAAAAAGGAATGGGTATTTGGGGTGGGAAGACTGAGATGCTACTATTGGAGCTTCCCAAGTAAATCATGGTGCAGGTTGAGAAAGGAGATCTGCAATAAATACGGCTCATCTAATAGACATTTGGATCTAGCTGGGACTAAGAAAAGCTTCGGGGATGCGGAAAAGTATTTTGTGAAGTTGGGGATGAAAATAAAAGAATCGGATAAGGCTTTCAAGGAATGAATCTTTTTTTGGATCAAGGAATGATGATTGCATTCATCGTTTTCGGAACAACAAGTGAGGGGGGAAGGCCTCTTGCATTGAAATTCCCAAGACCTCTAAAGGTTGGTACTGAAAATGCTAACTTTGTGGGTTTGCTTGCAGGTTTGCAGGGAAGGGTTGCATATGGAGTGTGGAGCTTAGAAAGAATTTATGGATGAGAGAGTTGAGTACATAGGCCTCGTGGGTTTGTTTGCCAATGTGTTCATTCCTCAAGGAAAATATTCCCCCAGATCCTTCTTCAATGATCTCGTTGAGCGAGAGGTTTCCCTCCTTGCACCAGTGTCTAGGGATCCTTGGCATCCCCAAGTGCTGTCATGTTCACTTGTATGGCCATGACCGAAAAACCCTAACTATCAATTATCTCCATGATAGGGATTGTAGTTTTTCGATCTGTAACGCAGCAAGACCTCTGTTCACGAAGACCTGCCACCAAAAAAAAAAAAGAGGTAGGCACCACAGCAGCAGTCTACCCAATTGATACTCATGCCCCAAAAATGAATCAAATTGGTCTGATACAAGGTCCGATAAGATTTGCAGGTCTCACTACTGATACCCACGTATGACAAAAGAGGGTCCTTATGCCTTGGAGGTAGACTCACAAGAGTTTCAACATGAGGTCATGGGTTCAAGTACCCATTGTGGTGAAATCCCACTGTGGTGTGAGTGCGTGTGTGTGTGGGGTGAGAGTGCATGTGTAATAAATATAAATAAATAAAAAATTAAATTGAAAAAAAAAAAAAACTCTTTGGTTATTTTGAATCGTTTTCCCCATATAAGGAGTGATTCTAGAGACTTTAAGCAACTTTGCATTGACAAGACCCTAGAGTTTTCTATTCTTTTCTTGAGATTATAGAGAGTAGAGTGTGAGGTTATCACTCAAATTTGATGTAAGATTATCCTTCAAAACAGTAGTGAGATATCCAAAGCATCTATGCATAAATTCCACCGTCCATCTTGTGCATCAGACATTAATATGCTTCGTGTCTGAAAGGGGTGGAATCAGTGCAACATCTCTTTATTCATTTTGCAACAGCAAGAGCAATTTGGGTTTATTTCCTTAGGCTCTATGGCTTTCTTGGTCTTTCCAAAAGAAACTTAGTGAGCTGTTCCAAAAGAGGATGAGGTCCCTTCAAGAGAAGAGGGAGGATGTTCTGGCACATTCGTCCTTCATCTTGCTTTGGGATATATGGAAAGAGAGGATTCGCATATTATTATGTGGTCTCCTCAGTGGCCGAAACTATTGATAAGGCCAGTTTGATCAAGTGGGTGTCCTCTTGAAAAGAATCTTGGGTGGTATCTACTTCAGATATTCTTTCTAATTGGTCTGTTGTCTTGAATAGTGAGCACCAAGGATATAAGAAGTTCAAGCGGCCTTTGTCCACTGACCGGTTATTGGAAGCTTAACTTTGATACTTTGTCTCGAGAGAGAGACTAGTCCCTTGTGGCAGATCCGGTAGGGGTATGGTTCACATGGCTTTCTATGGCCTGGCCAGCTGGGAGGAAGCAAATGAAGCAGAGCTCTTCAGTCTTCCCCTGATAGAGGGGGTAAGGATTCCCATCAAGGATTTCACGGCCCTTTGATCGTGGAAGGGGATTCTTCAAGCATTATTGGGAGGGCTTCCAATGAACATTGTGAGCCTTGGAAGCTAACTTTTATTTTGAGGGCATGTTTGGATATAAGGAATCCAAGTTGCGGATTAGGAAATTGTAATGATTATGCAAGGATTGTTCCCATCTTTACTGAAGAAACTAGGACTCCAAATTACGAATCGTGTTTGGATACAAGTGGGAAATCTCAATTTTATTAGACAAAAATCACCTTGTATCTTGTGTCAAGGTGGATAAGTGTACTGATTATGTTTTGGAATCTTAGATATTATTGCCATCCAAACGGCCCCAGCTATCTTGTCAAGGGGAAACAATTTCCCTTTCCCGTGGATTCCTACTATCCAAACACACCCTAAGGGCCTGTTTGGATGCCTGTAAGTTCTTTAAGTTGTAGGTGACTTACTGGTAAGTCACTTACAGGTAATCCTATTTGGATGTAGATTGTAAATCACTCACAGGTAAATTGGTCTTTGTACTTGGGTAACCTGTAAGTTACTTACAGGTAAGAAGCTTTATATTCACATCGAACCAAGTTTAGCTTAGGGAATCATTCCAATATGTTATGACTACATTTAAAAAAACTTGGCACCAAATATACAATTTTGTTAGCCCATGTAGATAAATATTTAAGCCAATTCTTAAGCTAAAACAATCATCAAGTTAGCCATAAAAGTGGGCCCACTTATTCAAAATACCTATAATATAGAGCAATAACTTAATATAATAATTGGTAGGAAACTATGGGAAAATTTTAATTGGGCTCACTAAGAAATCTTTTTGTTGTAGCTAGATGATTGGGTTCTTTGCCGGATTTACAACAAGAAGAATGACTATAAGAAAAAAGTGGAACATACTAAAGAAACATCCCACAAAGAGAGATTCCTTCGAGGCCATAGAAGACATTAGATCAACTAGAACTCCAGAAGCAGATGTTGATAACAACTCATTTATAGAGTTGGATTGTATACGATTCAAATTGTTGGAAGCAACTCGACTTTCTCACTCAATGCCAATCTTGAAAGCCTTAATAGAGCCTGATCATTGTATAACTTCTAGGACCACACACAAGATGGTTTAATAAAATAAAAATGGTCCATCTTAATGGGCAATAGCTAAATAATAAAAATTAAAAATATAAGAGCAATGGTCCACCATGACAGACTGGACCATGGGACCTGCCTTGATGTATGTTTCAACAGTTCATTATGAGGCATGGCCCAAAAAAAAAAAAAAAAAAAAAAATCCAAATCTTAGATGAGCCACACCACAAGAAACAACGGAAATTGAATGCCCACCAATAGAATTTCTTGTGAGCCACAGAAGAGTTGGATCAAGCTTATATTTATGTTTTACCTTATCTACGTATGTGTGATCTTATCAACAGGTTGGATGGCAAATAAACATAACGATGGGCCCTATGTAGTCTTTAATGGTGGACATTCAATCATCACTGTTTCCTGTGATGTGACCCACCTGAGATTTGGATTTGCCTCATTTTTTTGGCCCAAGCCCTAAAACGAGATTGCAGAACTAATGGACAGTGGATATATCAATACATAAGGTGAGCCCCACTGTCACAGCTTCACCGAATCGGGCAGATTCAAAAGCAAGTAAAAAACCCTAGCAACTGGAGAGAGAGAGAGAGAGAGAGGAGAGAGAGAGAGAGAGGAGAGAGAGAGAGAGAGAGAGAGAGAGAGAGAGAGAGATTGGAGCTGATTGCAGGTAGGCTGTTGGTGTATTTCTCCCCCTTTCCCTCGTTTCAAAAATCAGAACATTGGGCCTGTAAGTCACTTGCAGGGAAGTGACTTCTCACCCCCAGTCCCCTGCAGTATCCTATAAGATTTGCCTGTAAGTGACTTACAGGTGAATTTCCTCCCCCAAACACCACCTGTAAGTCACTTACATTTTACCTAACTTACAGGCATCCAAACAGGCCCTAACTGAAATCAGAAACATTGCATCAATGATAAACAGTTCATTTGCCCATGATGATAGAGGATTGAATGATGTGAAGTGTCCTGCAAGTGCTAGGGACGGTGTAGGCAGATTGGATCTTGGTATTTGGAGTGCTATCCATTTAATTTTAATAAATTCTGTTGTCACTTCCTCAAAAAGAAATGAAAGTAAATGCAATTTGGTCATTTCCACTTTGTTGAAAAACTTATTATTTTAGTTCAATTCAATAGTTCGTCCAAATGCAATCTAAGTCAAAGGTGCAACAATCGATACTCTTTCTTTAAGACATAAATGCAAGGGAATTTGCAGAAATGGTTATGTACCTTTCTCACGATATAAGATCTTTCCTGCTTTAGTAAAGATGACTTCAGGGAAAATTGTGACTTTTAGTGCAGATACCAAATCGAGCTCAACAACAGCATCAATAGCAACACACTGTTTGCATGGCATTACATGGTTAGGACAACGAATGTTCATATGCATGGGCATGGATACTACATTCTCTTATATGAGTTGATTGTCTGTGTATGCAATAACAGCATACGTGGTAAAATGGCTTACTCTTGGCGAAGGCAACCTGGAGTCCCAAAAGATCTGCACTGCGTCCACTAATTCATTCCGTAACTTCTCATTTTCTCGTGGTCTGCAGAAAGATATTGAAGTTTTTGCAACAAAACAGACAGTTTAGCATTCCAACCATCTAAAGGGGTAATCAACTTTTGAACCTTGCCAATTAGGCACGTGTTTACCCAGCTATTCATTTGGTGGAACCCCACCATGTTTCTTCCATAGCCTGAAATTAAGCCAGTTTGGTCATCAAGTGGGCCACACATATGCAGAAATGTGAACTGTACATCAATTCTTCAGTTCATTTTTTTTTCTCTACACATGTGCCCACTTGATGGCTGGACAGGCCTGAGCGTTGGGCTGTGGCAGTTACATGGAAGTCCACCGGACAAACTTCCTAGATTGCATGCATTGCCATGTGATTTGGATTGAATATAACCATTAAGAAGCAGAAGTCGAAATGTGAATCATATTGATGCAATATAAGCATTCCATGTGCATTATATTTTGTCAGCATTGGGGGAAATGGAGAAGAGGAATCAGACAGTATGCAGGATCTGAGGCTTTGCACAGTATACACGGGTTTCCAATTCTGACAAGTTGTGCCCATGCTTCAATGATGTAAACCACCGGTCTGCCCGTACCACCATGGATGGACCATCCACACACACGCGCGCGCGCGCACACACACTCACACACACACACACACACACACACACACACACACACACACACACACACATATATATATACACCTTCAATGTGACAATCATGGCCTTTCAATTTTTGGGCAACAACTAAGTAGTTGAAAGGAGAAACAGAGCAATGATCCACATTCAACTGAAGAAACCCCCAGATGGTTGGTGGCCAGGAACTTCCTATCTGACAGATTTTCAGGGCATGGAACATCCAAAGTGGAACACAACATAACAACGGTCTGATTATGGAAGCATGGTCCCACTTTTGAGAACTGAAAACCTTCGTATATTGTGGAAAGCCTTGGGTCATGTATCTTATAATTCCTCATGAACAGATTCTATGAAGCAGCAGTAAAGTAACAAATGACGAAACCAACCGCTTATATCGATTATGCACAAGAATTATCAGAGGACTGATGTCCTTAAAAACTGTCTCCTCCCATTCTCCGGTGCTAATATCTTTGATCGGCTTAATGTAGTTATCATCTTGCCAAACCAATTCCTTATCACTGTCATAATCATCATCGTCATCCTTCCTGACATTCTTGATCGTAATCTTGTTGAAGAATTGAGATAAGTTAAATCCCCGCCCATCAGCATCTTCAGGCCAATTGGGATCTTCCTCATCAACAACAAGAGGGTAATCAGACAAAAGCTTCTCCAACTTCTTTCTCCTTTCAATAGGGTCCTCCTCCTCTTCGACATCCGGGTTCATGTCGATCACCTCTCTAATCTTCCTTCTCAATTCGCTTCTCTCTTCGTTGGTCATGAGCAGCGGACCATCATCATCATCATTGGCATTGCTTTTTCCTTTTACATTAGCATTAGAGTCATGGGATTCGTCACTGTCATCACCTACATCAGATTTGCGGGTCCTTTCATCCTCTTCTTTACCATCACCGTAAGAAACTTCCTCAACTACCTTAGAAGCTTTCGGTTTTGTTGTCCTCTTCCTCTGTTATGCATGCGGGGTTCAAAAACTTAAAAGACTGTTGAAAACTGAGGCTGCACTTGGCTCGGGCCACAAGAAAAATAATTCAAGATATTAGAATTTCTACTATTAGTAGAATCTCCAAAATTCATGAAAACCATACTTTAGTACCAAAAAGCTCTTTTTTTTTTCCCAAATACAACACGAGAGCTTCATTTCACTATTTCTGGAAATTCTACCAAGAGTAGAAGTTTCAAAATAAAAAATAAAAATATATTTTTCCCCACTCCTGAAATGGCAATGAGCCAAATGCAGTTGTTACAAATCCAAATGGCTTTGCTTTATTGAAAAGGGCAGAGAAAATTACCAACTTTGGATACTCTGGCATTGTATGACTAAAACCGCTTGTTATTGACAAAATCTTGGAGCTTGTCAGGTTCTTGAACAAAGGAACAGAACCAGCCATGGCAAAAGATGATTGGAGTTTACTCTCCTCTTTCAGAACCGATATTGAACACCTACACCTTAATGGATATTGCAGCGCCATTTCTACAAAAAGAATGAAAAATCTAGAACAGTTTTTCCTTTAAAATTTGCAACCAACCTAAAGATTTTTCAAATTACAAAAAAGGGGGGGAAAGGAAAGAAGAAAAATGTCTACTAATTACGTATACATCCAAAAGTCAACAAAATGAAAAATGGGAATTCTCCAGAATCAACAAGGAGACTGATCTCTAGAAGTTTCAGATATTCTACCTTCCTTCTTTCTTTCTTTTTATTTATTTATTTATTTTTACTTGAACAGAAATGACAATTTATTACTAAAAAATTAAATATTTTTTTTTTTAAAATGCAATCTGGGTTTTTTTTTTCATAATCAAATACGAAGCTATTCCAAACATGGTTCAGAGATTTCAATCAAAGGAATCGAGACATATCAACCGAAATTGCCACTATGGAAGAAATTAAAAAAATAATAATAAGCAAAAAGCCCCAGGAACAAGCTTCAAAACAAATCTACTAACTAAAGCAGTGTTTTGTAAGAATTTAACCTGAATTTTTTTCTTCGAATGATCTTTTCTTTCTTTTTCAAGTTCGATGGAATTCGAGTTCTTCCTTTTGTAGGGAAGTATAAACCCTAAACCCTAGAGAGAGAAATACGAGGGAGTTTCTTCGGGTTTTAGCAGTTGGTGAAGGTTAAGACGCCATCACCTTGGTCCTTAGCGGTGGATTTTAGCAGCCAACAGGCCAGCTCGTTTCAGTTTAGATAACGGCTCGTCAGACCGGGTTTCGAAATCATGACTCGGACACTAATCCGGTCGGTTGAAAATCAATGGCCCAGATTAGAAAACGGACGTCCACTGTAACCCAGCTTACAAGAATCCCCAGTAACCACAAGCTCTGTGGAACCCACCGTGATGCTTATGTTATATCCACTCCGTCCGTCTGTTTTTCCATCTCATTTAGGGGAATGAACCCCAAACATGAGGTAGATCCAGAATTCAAGTGGGCCACACCATTAGAAAAAATGGTGATTGAACTCCCACCATTGAAACATTCTTGGGGTAACCAAGCTGATGGTTGTGTTTCCTTTCATTCCGGTGGAAATTAGCTTATGAAGGGGTTGGATGGCAAAGAAACGTCACGGTAGGACCCAGGAAGGTTTCAATGGTGGGGTTTTCATCCCCAATGTTTCCAAAACGGATGGATGGACTGGATATAACTCAAACATCAAGGTGGGCCAGGCAAGTCCCGTATGAGATTAGGAGCTTTAGGATCGTCCATTCAGCTGATTTCGGGGTTCATCTTTAGCATGGCCTACAATTGAACAGCATGGATTAATGCACGTGTATGGGGAGTGGGCACTCGATCATAGAGCGCATCATCCCACTGGGCCCACAAGCAAGTGTCATCCTTTCCTTTGATCAGGCATAAAGGATGATCGTGACCATTGATTCGTGAAGTTAAATGGGAGCCATTGAAAGTTTTTCTATAAGTAGTAAAAAAACCATCAGCTCAGTATAAGCTTCTAACTGTGGCCCATTTAGTATCTCAGCCAGTATGCAGTCTCGATGATCATGACCGTACGTTCTCTGCAAGTGGGCCTCGATGGGACAATACACGTTGAGGATTAGGTAATCTGAAATCCCATGGAAAGTACACCGCATACGTGTAGCCATTCCAGACAGTTGAAGGATGCAGGATGGCCCCAGGATTACACTGATGGGATGATCCCCGCCATCCATCTTGTGAACGGAAAATATTAGAACATTTTAATGACAGTTATTTCACACCAAGATATGGCCATAGAATATGCCACGTGTTTCCTGCCCTCAGAAGCTAGGTGGGGCCCACCGTGAAGTTTGTGAAAAATCCACACCGTTCATCCGTTTTATCAGCTCATTGTTGGGCATGAGACCAATATTGATTCAAAACTCGTGTGGACCATACACCCACCGTTGAAACAATCGTAGTCCATAGAAGCTGTGTCAGGCCATGCCTTTTTTTTTCCCCCAGTTCATCCCAGTAGGAATGGACCTTATTAACGGTTTGGATGGCATATAAACATCAAGATGGGACCCAGAAAGATTTCAACAGTAAGCATTTGTTCTCCCCACTGTTTCCTCACTCGTGTGACCCACTTGAGTTTTGGATCAGCCTCATTTTTATTATCATGTCCTAAACTAAGCTCTCACAAACTTCAGTGGGCCCCACCTAAGTTCCGAGCAACACCCTGTCTGCAGGCAATCCTCGTCCCTCTAGGCCAGGCACTAGATGGATCCACTTGACAACCGGAAGAAACCCTTTAAAACAAGGAAAACCATGAAAATCCAAAGGAAATGGAAAATGTTTTCTGTTGATGTGAACTTTTCTGTCATTTGGATAACAAAGAAAATAGATGGTTCCTCCACCAAGCCTTTTCTATAAAGTTGGATTCTCAGGCATAAGAAGTTACAACTTACATGGTAGACTACAGCGAGCGAGCGAGAATGTGAGATTTCCACTGCTATCAAAACAAGACACCTAGAAATGCAAATCCATGTCGGTGGAGTTTGGACATAAGGTCTGTGGTCAAGAGTGTTAAGACATCAGTGGCTGCCTAGTATCAAAGATCATCTCCATAGAATAGCTGAGAAAATAAATAGACAAACCAATTTGCGCAAGCTCTAAAAAAATTCCATTTACAAAACACTTTATATGGGCTTTTGTTCACAAAAAAATAAAAAATAAAATTCATTAAATACAAAGAGCTGAACAGCACACTGCCTGTTTAGCCAAGGAACCTAGTTTCATTATTTAAATACAATGTATGATTTGCACAGTTCCGATCCCCTTACCTTAACCAACATTCACTTCCACAGCCTTAGCTACACCTAGACAGATGGGGCCCGAAGAAAGCCGGAACCATTTGACTTATATCACCCCCCATAATCCTGCTGCACTGAAGGACCCAGATTTCAAATTGAGGGGCCATCAATATCATTCTCCATGCTTCTCCAAGTTAGAGGGGACTATTTTGGCAACCAACTTTTTGCTTGTAACAGGGCACTCATCATTCATGTCTGACCAATCGCTGCATAGGTCAAGAGGCAGAAATGCACCTGAATTTTACATGGGCAGCATCATTGTCGTTGTCAATGCTTATGCTGAAAAATGAAACATTTCCATTTTCTGTTCTTGGAACTAGTGTGTCCCCATCCAGAAATTTAGAGGTCATTCCCACATGCTTGGTGTATCAGTTATCATGTCGTCATGCTCAGGTAAGGCAGGCAGGAGCCAACTAAGGAAGCCAGCACGAGTTTCTCCATTCAACTTCTGAGACAAATACTCGATCAGCATATTCCAAAGGTCTCCAACCGTCCATTCTTGCAACAAAATCCATTGACTCACCTGTTGTGCAGCAAAAATATGCTGACATCAGCAAGAAGAATAGATAACTAACCCCGAAAATCAACTCTGTTGAATCTGCCAGTGCAGTGTTTGAGGCAGCGAAATAAACAAAACCCGAATGGGCAAATTATCAATTTTCCACCTCTCCATCCCTGGAATAATATTTTACTCATTCGAGTACTAATCAAATGAAAGAAAAATAAATAAACATTATTTTGGTGGAAAAGCATTCCACTTGCCACATCTCCTGAGGCATCCAAATGCACCCTCAAAGCAAGAAACTGTATTCTAGCATAAGAACAAGGGAATGCTTTGCAATTGCAATTGATGCTTTCATGTTAATATGAATGAATGCTCCGACAACTTCGGATAAATACACATTATGAGTGTATTTCAAAAGTCAATAACAACTTTCATGGTGTTTGGAAAATTGATTACACAGCAGCATTTGTGAAGGAAATAACAGATCAACCATTGACAAGTTTTGTAGCTGTACAAGTACCTCTTCTAATCTCTTCAAGGATGTTTCTTTGAACGCGTAGTACAGAATGAAAGGTCTTAGTGCCTGTTACATACTCAACTTAGTAGCATAATCTACCGAAGAAATAAATAAATAAATCCATGAAAAAAGCTTTGAGCCCCCTCCCTCCCTCCCTCTCACTATTTCAATCACTTGATCATATCAGGAAACTAAACGAAAGCCCATTCCGTACAAGGGGTCACTAAACAAGCTATCTTGCAAACGGTATTGCTTGTAGAGGAATTATATGATCATATAAATGAATCTCAGGATTTCATGCCATGGTTCAGTGTTCTAGAGAGTTTTGATGAGCCCCATTGTTGAAATGTGCGCAAAAATCTCCATTACAGCAAGATCCTGTCCATCCAATCTTTGCCCATTTTTCAGTTGAATACAGACCATTGCTGTGCTTTTTTATTGTCTATTTTTCATCACCAAGGGTTAGGATAGTCTCATCAGGGTGATTTTTGGGCCATGGCCTGTCACTGTGGGGACCACCGGATCAACAGTGCGGTTCATCTAACCACGGGCTCCACTTGTACAAACAGAAAATCTGATTATATTATGCATATCTTCAGGTCAGGGATCTCATAGTTCCTCATGTTTCTTGTTTTTAAAATTGATTTCACTGGTTTCTATTCTGAACGTTAGTCTTTTTTTTTTTTTTTAGATGCTGTTGATGGGAACCCAAAAATTATATTGGAAGATAATTGCACAATGAATATTAGACCAGTACCTGAGAAGCTGCAAGCCACTGAATGGTACATTTAAGCTCAGGGTCTCCACCAAATGCTCCACAGCCCCAATTCCCAGTAGCAACCCCAATATTATCTTGAGACTCAGGACCTTGACTATGTTTCTGATGGCAATTTCCAATCAATTCAATACCGCTTGCTCTTTCATTGAATGCCTCATCAGAGGCAGACGAAACAGGAAGCTTCAATTGTGTGCCAGGACTCGAGCAAGAGGCCTTCTCAGATACATGATCACATGTTCTGATTGAAAGAGACTCATCCCCTGCCTGACAAAAGAAAAGATGATTAACATTGATGCTGCAAGTGTAATATCTTTCAAGGAAAAATTACATTCTCCGGAGTTCTGCCTGTGCTAACTTGAAATGGAAAAGACATGCAACTAGAAGACACGTGACAGATAGACTTGTATTTTACAGTACAGAGAACTCAGTATCAAGAGAAAATCGGAAATCTGAAAGCGAATAAGAACAGTTTGCATTGTCTTTTCCTAGGTTTAAGCTTCATAAAGACTAGGGGAAAGCTTCAGTTTCCAGAAGTAGCAGGCGGTCATAGGAGTTGCAACAATAGATAAAAGACAATTTCCACTAAAAGAAACAATAGACGAAAACAAATTCTTCAAGCTGTTAATAATCATGAGATTCCAAAGCGGGAACGGCAACCTAATTTCAAATTTGTCCACTTACAAGGAAGGTACCAAACAAGATAATCAAACAAATGGGAACGATGGGTTTACTGAGACAGAAGAGAACTAGCCCAGATATGGGAAGACAGTGCAATCAAAATTTTAGGTAAATGTTTGGCTGTACTACTGCCAAATTATAGTTGGCAGGGCTTTCCACCACCATTGATGCACTTGTTGTTTGGGCGGCATGAAAAACCCAACCCATAAGCAGGCTAGCACCACTTCTTCAGCCCCAAATCTTGGTTGGTATAAGAACTGATATTTGACACTACCAAACACCTGTCCACCTTGGGAAACATGAATTTTAAACTTATGTTTGCACTGGTAACTAAATTTTGTGGTAGAGATTTTGATTCATGTGAATGAATAAACAAACAAGAAAAGACGTGATTGGGGATTCTCACAGGAAGGATGTTCCTGGCTTTAATATCCGCACCATCAATATCCTGACCAGACTTATCCCTGGAAAATGAACCCTCTTGAAAAAGCTTCAGATACTGTTGATACTTTGATTGATCAAGAAAACCACAGAATGCCTTATTTGCCTCCCTGTTGCACACCATTTGAAGAAATACCAGTTCAACAACAAATAACAACAGAAAGTTGTTCAGAGCAGTAGCAAGCAAGAAACAAAAATTATATATATACATATATATAAGAGAGAGATAGGGTTATAACCATAACAAGGCTTTGAAGTTGTTGATGATGATGAGCAATATCGTGACTAGAGATTACATAATCAACAGAAATGCAGCAATTAGCTTCTAACAAGGTCATTGAATAGTAACATTTCAACATTCACAAGAAACATACCTGACGAAAGTGCCATATGATATCTGATGTTATATCTGGAATTGTCATCTCAACAAAACACATCACCAGAATTTTTTTTTCCCCTCTTGTTAGGTGATATTCCTAGCTACTGTATATGGAGGGTCAAGTCTGCTACGATTCCATATCAGTCTTCAAGCTGGAACAGGAATCAATGCCCTGCTTTAGCTTTACAGCGATTCAGAGAATCAAACTTCTGTAACGCAGTAGAATTATGATGCATCAACATCCAATTCACTTTCTATAACTATAGGCTACAATGTCAAAAGAGAACTCTGAAGCTGACAATATTAACTCCCCTTCTCCAAAAGCCTTTGATTTATTTCTAAGTACTCAATGCGTATGCGGCTTGAAAGTGAGGCTTTCTCAGATAAAGTATTGGATCGTCAGACAAATAAAGTAGCACAGACTGGAGTAATTGTCAACAATATGAGACTGCTGAAAGCTGTCAATGACAAAAGAGGTTCAAAACTTCCTGTTCATCACTCATACGTTTCACTTTCTACAAATGTCTGTAAGGATAGTGGTGCTTCCCCAAGGGAACTTTTCAATCAACCATCCAAAATTGTTCTCACATTGAAGTGAGGCAACAGGCGAATGCTGATTTTCTAGTTGAACAACGAGGTATGAATCATTTAAAGGAGGTGAAAGAAGCACATTTAAACGGTGATCTAAATTCCGTCCCAGTCCAAATGTTCACACTGAAAGAAGCATGGACCTGATGATATGTTGGATAATCAAATCAGTCCAACAGTGTGGTTGATGAGGACATCACATCACGTACACCTTTGCATATGTATCAGAGGAGGAGGCGGGCCCCAGTTTCTCTGTGGCTAGGCAAGTATCGTGTTGAAAACCCATTGTGCATGTACAAGCATCTGGAAGACCCCACACTAGGAAGATGCACATGGGTTGCTTTAAGGAGTGATTTAGACCGTTAGATTTGAGGGACGCGACGATCGAACCGTTGGATCACATGGATTACATGATCAGGCCGTTGATCGTGGACCATTCTTTTCATCATAGGACGCATGTTTTAGGATATAGTTTTATGTTTGATTTATGCTTTGGACACTTTATGAGTGGTTTTATATGTTTTTTCTTAGATTAAGGTTATTTCAGTTAAAAGACATAAAACAGGGACTAGTTTGTAATTTTCTTAAAGTTCTTGAGACTATATAAGGGGGGGGGGGGGGTGTTGAAGCTCCCTAATGGTGGATTTCTCTCTAAAAAACAAATTTTCTTTGTTCCTTCTTCATGCGATGTGAAGACTTGTTCCATGCAATTTGGAACAAAGATCGGTGCGATGCCTATACATTCCTTTCTTCTTCCTTATCATTTCCATCAAAACCCCACCGGGGGGGTGAAGCTCCCTAATGGTGGATTTCTCTCTAAAAAACAAAATTTCTTTGTTCCTTCTTCATGCGATGTGAAGACTTGTTCCATGCAATTTGGAACGAAGATCGGTGCGATGCCTATACATTCCTTTCTTCTTCCTAATCATTTCCATCAAAACCCCACGGTTACGGACCAAACCCTACCCGACTAGACCCCACATGTGTGACTGTACGCCCATATGTGCAAGCCCACGGGGTGGTCTGTACGCCCACATCTCTATTCCCTCTCGCATCTTTGAACCTTCCTTCCAAAACCCCATCTTCCCTTGTCCAAAACCCTAATGCTAACCATAAAATCCCAAACCTCTCAATTTTCCCCAAATTCTCAAACCCTTGATCTTCAAATCCTTCAATTAACCCCAAATCCCTAATTTCCCTACATCCAAAACCCTAACCCCCATCTCATAATACCCAAATCATTTAATCCCTTCATCGAAATCCCCAATTTAGCTTTAATCTCACCCTTTTCTCCAAACTTTCCTAACCCTAGCTTCACCCGCACCCAAATCTAGTAAACCCTAGGTAGTATTAGACATTCCCCTTTACAATAGACCAGTGTTTTCAGTAGCGTAGCATGTAGCATACGCTATGTAGCGAAGCGTCGTGAAAACGCTACGTATACAAGTAGCGTAATTCACTGGTAGCATAAGCTACAGTACCTGAAATCTCATTTTTTAAGTGTTTTTTCTATGTTAGTTTAACACCTATTTTTAAATGGTGATAACTTATACCTATGGCACATGACACTACATTAAACTAATCCGGACCATCCAAATTGTGGTCCATATCGTAGATAGATCACTTAGATCAATCCTGACCATCCAAATTGTGGTCTATATCATGAATTTGTGATGTTTCAATAAATAACCAAAAAAAAAAAAAAAAGTCACACTTAGAGATATCTAAAGGCAAAGAGAGAGATTTTGCATCAAAATAAGTGGTTGATGATCCAGATTTGTAGTCAAGAACTCATATAAATTATGCATTTTGTAAATTTTATCATATTTTCTATTATTTCAATTAAAAATATTAAGGATTGTGTAGCTTACACTACACGCTATAGAGGGCCAAACACCACACTATACGCTACACGCTATTTAAAACATTGCAATAGACCTAACCCTATGCTATTTAGATGTTTCTACATCCATTAGATCCAAGTTTTTCACGTTTAATGGCCTTGTCGGATGATGCTTGGCAACTTAAGCTTAAACTATACACGTTTTCCTCTTAGAATCTTGATATTTGTGATGATGCTAACAAGATTTGTGGTTTTCATTCATTAATTTAATTTTGCTGATTGATCTCTCACATTATTTGAGTTGGGTCTGTGGGTGGGGTATGTAATTTTTCTCTCTTGTTCCTTTTCTTTTGTTAGTTGTCTTTGTTTGGTTTTAACCTCTGGCCATAATAATATTCAGCTTTTTTTGACCAATCATCTTCCAAGGGGCGGGAGGGTCTTTTCCAAGGATTTAAGGTGGAAAATCTCCCCCTTCAGATTAGTCATCTTCAATTTACAAACAATACTCTGCTTTTTTTTGTAAAGCAAAGGATTTTATGGTAGACTTCTTATGTATGGCTATTTGCTAGTTTCAAGTTATTTCAGGTCTCAAAGTTAACATCGCCAAAAGTGAGTTTTTTGGGATTAACTTGTCCAAAGAAAAGACTTTCTCTTGCAGAGTCTTTTGGGTGCAATGTGAGCTCTCTCCCTACTTCATACTTGGGCCTCCCCCTCTGTGTAGGAAACATCCTTTACACCTTTGGGACAAATTTATTGAGTGTTCGGAAAGAAAGCCCTCTCCTTGGAAGAGAAAACTTCTCTCTTTGGGTAGCAGGATTATTCTTATTAAAACTTCTCCTTCTAATCTCCCCCAATATTATGTCTATGCTCTCTTGCCTGAAATTGGTCATTGCCAGAATAGATAAAATGAGAAAAGACTTTTTGCGGCAAGGGGATTCCTCCTCCAAAAAGCTTCCCATTCTCAACTGGAAGGAGGTTTGTTCTCCCTAATCGAGGTGGGGCTATCGGGCGGTTGAATCTGGTCAATGAGGCTCTTTTGGGTAAATGAATCTGGAGGTTTGCTCTCAAGAACTCCTGTTTATGGATGTCTGTTATTGCTGCTAAATATGGTCTCCACACAAGTAGTTGGAAAACCAAATCTTCTTCTCTCTATCGATCTTCTTTTCTATGGAAAGGTATTGTTAAATTGTCCCTAAAAGTCTTCTCGGAACGTATGTTTGCATTAGGGAAGGGAGATCGAATAAAATTCTGGGAAGACCCCTAGTGCGGGCCTTTCCCTCTCAAATCCTCCTTTCCGTCTCTAGCTTCCCTAAGCTCTGTTAATGATATTTTGATGATGAATTGTTTTTCAGGGACTGGTGAAAATGGTATTTAGATCCCTTCACTTCGAAGGAACCTCTCTGATAATGAACTCTTAGACCTTTCTTCTCTTCTTCTTGGTTGCAGGGTCTTTCCCCTTCTCCCAATAAGGATGATGCCCCTTCCTGGAATCTGTCGAGCTTGAGTGTCTTCTAGTAAAAAAAAAAAATTTATAATCACCTTGCTTCGTTCATCTCATCAGGAGCCAACAGCCATACAGGGATGATCTAGCCTGATGGAGCCCCTCTGAAGGTGACATCCTTTGGTTGGCTCCTTGGAAAGAACCATATTCTCACCATCGATAATCTCCAAAAAAGGGGCATGGTCTTGCTCGATGTCTGAAGCCCTCCAAGATGAAGAATTTGTCAATCATGTTTTCATTCACTGCTATTTTCCACAGATATGTGGAGCGAGTGATGCAAAAGGCTCAGGTGTCATGGGTTATGCCAGAAGATGTGGAAGGTCTGTTTCGCTTGTGGCACGTAGAAAATGGGGGCATTCTTGGTAAAAAGAAGTGGTGCATCATTTTTCTTGATGCCCTCTGGTCCATCTAGCTTGAGAAGAACAATAGGTGCTTTTGTAATTCAAGAATCTCTGCAGTCGGGGTTTTCAGAAAAGTGCTGAGTCTGTTTACAGATTGGGCGCCTAGTCATAGGGTGTTTTCCTGGGGTGTAGCCAGCTTTGGGGCCGGTGGTCGTATAGTTTTTGTTTTCTTTTGTTATTTGTTTTTTTTTCTCTAATCTGTTTGTTTCATTCTTGTTTTACTTAATAATTTTCATCTTTCAAAAAAAAAATTCAGCATTCAAATATATATATATATATATATATATTATATATATATATATATATATATATAAACCACGTCTAGACTCCAAGGGGCCAATGGGTTAATGGACGTCCTTTAAGTTAATTACTCAAGAAAGGAAAGCCTGGAAACAATCCTAGACCCTTCTCGATTTGTGATCAAAGCAGACCAAGGAAACCCTCTTCCTCTAGAGCTTTCACAGTTAGGTCAGCATACAGTCTTATTTCCCTGCTAATCAGATTTCTTGGAGAGGTCCACAAATATCCTTGCATACACAAGTTGAGGTTCTTCTCGTGGCTGATCCCACTCTAGAGCCCTAACTAGAGACTGGATCAATTATAGAATCAATAACACTCCGCACATTATGTAACATAGAGGTTGAAACTCATTTGCACTTACTGTTTACCTGTTCCTTTTCCAATCTTATCCGTAACTCCCTTACCAAGCTACCAATAAATTTAACATTCCCTTTGTTAGCCTGATTGACCCTATTGATGCTTTCAATAAGTAGAATTCTATCAGGATCAGAAAGGGTCATTCCCAGATGATATGAAAACCCATTTTTCCATATACCATATGATGCATTTGGAAGTAGGGTGATGATCAAATATTTCAAAACAAGCATTCCAACCAGGGTGTAATCCTTGACTCCAGTCACGGAATTCTGTAACACTATCACTCCGAAACATCCGCAGCCGGAATTGCAGCTTATCCCTCAATTGCCCAATGGGATATGTCCAGGGAATTTCACACATTAAATGGACTTCTTCTATGTCCACGGTTATAAAATCTGAAATTTGATGGAGCCTTTTCACCATCTACAAATTCTGGGGGAGCCGGAGGTATCATAACGAACTCGGGCAGGATGTTTGTTGCAACATATAGAATTGGTTAGGAAGATTGCTCTGTAAGTTACACTCTCTTTTTAGATTGGAATTTTCCACTCCCTTAGACTTTGTACATAGATGGAATGTTCTAGCAAGAAAGGCTTTTAAAGTATATTATCTAAAATATCTCATGATTGTTTCTTCAATCTTCCGTGACAAACAGTACACATGTAGCTGATACAGTTCGTCTTTTGGTACCTAGAGTCTAGAAACTATTGCTTACATAATAGCATGTGACAGATGAATTACCAACTAGTGTCTCGGATGAGGTCCCTTGATGTATGTCATTAGCGGTTGATACACTAGAGAGGGCACATGTCAAAATGAAGGTTTGGAGGAAAGCTTTAGAGCCTAGAGGCTTGGAGTGGTGTGTTTCTTTACCTCGGCTCTACTATTCAAAAGGATGTGGAGAGACTGACGAGGATGTTTCCAATAAAGTTAGAGCTGGGCGGATGAAGTGGAGATGTGCATCTAGAGTGTTGTGTGATTGGTACATGCCCATTAAACTCAACAGAGAATTTTATAAGACAGTTATTCAACAGGCCAAACCATATAAGAGCAATCAGAAATCAGAATAAGTAGAGTTTTTTTTTTTTTGAAAGATCACTGAGATTTCATTAGAAAGGAAAAGAAGAAACAAAACAGGAAAAAGCAAGAAAGAAAACAACAAAAACCAAAGCAACCACCCAGCAAAAGAGACGGTCTGCCGAGAAGGTAAACCTTACAGCACAGATAAAAGGAAAAAATCAAGATTTCTAAGTATTGCGTCAGACGCAGCCCACTCAACGAGCAAACGTTTAACATAAGCGATAATACTGTTCACCGGATTTGAGATGTTTTCAAAGCATCTGAGATTTCTAAGTATCACGTCAGAATAAGTAGAGTTTGAGAGTGTAGAGATAAGAATTTTGAGATCGATGGGTGGGAACTGGGAAGACTAGGATGGAATTAAGAATGAGGCCAGCTGAAGAGCAAATAGAGATGGTCTAATCATGTGCAAGGAAGACCACTCAAGTAAGAAGAGGAACATTGATAAGGGTTGGAGGGCTTAAAACTTACATGAGAAGAACACCTAAGAAGACTTGGATTGGGGTGGTAAGAAGGGACATGAAGGCTTGTTCACTTGCCAAGGGTAGGGCCTTTGATAGGATTGAGAGAGAAACAGGATTCACAGCGTCAATACCAAATAGCTGGTACAAGGCAATGATGATGATGATGAATTTATAATTACTATTGCCAAAACTGTGAATTATCAGATAGTTCAAAAATAAACATAGAACAATTGCCAAATAACAAGAAAACTATAATAAATTATATAAGTACAAATTAAACAAAGATTTAGGCACACATAGGTGACTGCAAAAATGCCCTGTGATAAGAACACCATTATATAGGTAATGTACAATTGATACTCAAAGAAGATGGTAAAGTGCAAAATGCAAATACAATGCATCAAGCAGCATCTTTTAAAAGGAAGACATTGGCACACTACATGATGACTGCAAAATGTAAAGTAAATATAAAGGCAGAAACAGAAACGCTGCCTTGTAATTTTTTATAGATTTAGCATCACTTGTTATTGAATGAAATAAGAATTAAATTCCCAAAGAAAAGTTTAGGAATCGTGCAAAGCAATAACTTTATAATGGAGTGAGAATATATATTTCATAATTTTGGTAACTAGTAAAGAACCAATGAAGAATCAATTAACTAACTGAAGTAGTTGATACTGGGTCAGGGTCTTTTGTTCTCATTCGATCATTACATAGTAGCAGTTCTAAAGCCAGAAAAAATATATATATAATAAATAAATAAATAAATTTGCAAACCCATTACGCACCGGAGTAGGCCTTCAAGCCTATATTGTGTCATTCTTGGGTTGCATAATGCGTCTATTGCCACTATCCTCGTTTTCCGTCTACCCATAGAATCTATTGGTTTCTTATCTAGATAGTCACCCAAAAAACGGAATGAGGAGGCGTACCTACACAACAAAAAGGATGCTAATAAGGACAGAACGCCAATACAAGGGTATAGTCAAGCTAGTGTTAGCCACTACCACTGCAGAGATTCAAGGGAATCTACAAACTCAAACAACACAACTAGTTATGAACTCACCCTGTATAGTTTGAGAACCTTTCTGCACCAATAATTTCTATGGCCTCATTATCTTCCATTGAAGGTAAGAAAAGCATGCTTACAATTAATTCAGGATTGATCATGAAACGGATCTCTTCCTATGTAGGATAACAAAAGATCAGCACAAGTACCATCTGTGAAAAAATAAATAATAGTGTGCATGGCAAGAGAAGCTTGAGGAACTCCAATAACACAATCTTTGAACACAGAGTTAACTGTTGAAGAGTCATAAAAATTAAAATTTTCCAGGTGCTGAAAAGAGAGACCCATTTTCCTTAATTGGGCATAAGGGACACTCCAAGGTTTTTGAAGGGTTGAGTTATTGCCAACCCCAATCAGTTGAAGGCTTAGATGATGTTGATGGTTGAATTATTATCAATTAAATCACATCTACAAACAAATTGGTGAGTTCTAGCTCTGCTCCCAAAACTCGAACATCAGAGGTACAAGAACAAAAATGGCATGTTGTAGCCTTGTAGGTTCTTGCTCTCCATAACCTTGTCGTCGCAGCCTTGTCCCATTTACTTGGGGTCAGCTTTATGAATCATGTTTTTTTTTTAATGATGATGACAACAGGGTGTCCCCGCCCCTTTTTAAGGCAAGACTAATCCTTGTGGATGCACATAATCACCGACAAACAACATGCATCGGGTATATCACGGGGAGGGGAATCAAACTCGCGTCAGTGGGGAGCAAACCCATGAGCTAGCCATTCGCCCAAACCCCATGCGGGTATTTATGAATCATGTTTTGCCAATCTTTGGAACCAAAATTCTCTTTATTTGCTTGGCAAAGGTTTGACGACAAACTGGTTGTCTGACGTCAACCCTCATTTACCCAGGCTTCGGTGCAGAGGGCGTGCCACTACCAGGTACGGTCATTATCTTGCTTTCCAGTTTCCTACAGGGGGCGTGCCACCACCAGGTAGAGTCAATATCTTGCTTTCCAGTTTCCACAACAATATTAAATTACAATGCAAATCATGCACTAGAAATTTGAAAAAAAAAAAAAAAAAAAGGAAAGCATCTTATTGAAGAAACTAAGCAGAAACGAAGACACAAAGGTTGCTTGGTAATCATGCAGTCTACTCTCTATCCTTGGCAGCAATTTTTTCTTTTAAGAATTCACAAAAACTTAATTAATAGGAAATAATTTTTTTAAGGGAGAAGAGAGAGAGAGAGAGAGAGAGAGGGGAGGTCAAAGCCCCAAAAATTACATTGAGCCTGCCCAAAGAGGATCGAAAGACTTAAACAAGCAATTTACAAACGGATTCAGAACCGAAGTCCCAGAAACCATGCTAGCTCTGGCCCTCCTAAACATTTCATCAAGACAACAGATGTGATAGCAGAAGCATCTCTATTGTGGTGCTTCCTCAAAGAAACCAAAGGCATGCAAGGAGAGAGCCTCCACAAGATTGATCTCTTTCGGTCGAAACCACCCCCATGCCAGACTTCTCCAACTACCAAACCAAACCATACCTATTAGACACGGATGGAACCCTTCTCTGCTAGAGATTCAAAAGAATCACCATGTCCTCCACTTCACCCTTGTTCCAGTTCTTGTGACATGAAGGCCATCAAAATGCACGGTCGCCAGAAACAAGAAGAGATGGGATACAGGCAACCAATTGCTTCCGAGGAAACGTAATGCAGGGGCATTTTCACACCGGGCTCAAGTGGGATCACCTGTGGGATGCAGGGGCACACTCGGGGTGGGTGGGGCCACGGGGGAGGTCTCGTGTTCCAGACTCCTCACCGGGGGTGATTAATGCGCATTTCACACCGGGCTCGAGTGAGGTAGCATGTGGGATGAGGAGACACACTCGGGGTGGGCGGCCCGTGTGAGGCGGTACCCATGTCATTTGGAGCCCATGAGGGGGGTTCGGCCGAGGTCCTAACCCATGAGATGTGGGGCCTAGGCTATGAGATAAAGGGATTAATTCGCCATACTCTAACAGTTTGAGCTTTTAGAGCAAGTGGCTAATTGTCCTGCATCAAAACGGAACAAAGAGGTAGTCACTGCACCAATTATCATCACAGAAAAGGATGTTAGAGTTGTCAACCATCGTGAAAACAATTTTCTCCTTGAATCAGCCAGTCAGATTAAAGATCTCCTTCCAAGCACTGAGGCTTTGAGCATAGAGGACACCTTAGGGAACCAGCCCCCATCTTCAACTCCATAGTTGCATGCTATAGGTTATTTACACAAGCTATCATCCCCTACCCCGAATCTCTATAGCCATTTCCCCAATAAGACAAGATTCAAGATTCATAATTTTCACATCTCTAATGCTTGCTCCACATTCATTGAAAGGTTTGCACGTTTCATTCCCATTGCATAAGCTGAAACTGTGCTTAACCTCCAAACCGCTCCACAAAGAATCCTTCTAGATCTTTTCCAATCCACTAAGCACACTAGTCGAACATTAAAAGAAGGACATGAAATACAACGGCATATAGGACATGGCCAACTTAATTAGCATATTCTACTACCAAGAGATGGAAATCCTCCCTTCCAGCTAGAGAGTTTCCTCTGAATTCTCTCAACCGCTTAGTCCCAGAGATGTTTAATAAGCTTCCCTATGCACGATGGAAGTCCCAGATAAGTGGGAGGCTACCAACCCTACAACCGAAAACCTCAGCAAACCTTTCAACATCCTCATTCCTCAGATATCATCCTGCTGTGAATAATGATTTTTTGCCCAACACCAACTTTGAAGCAGTTGTTTACTTTCCTCAAGTTATATACCTAACTTTCCTATGCATCATGGAAGAGGATCATGTCATCTGTGAACTTAATATGAGAGACATGGTACCTTACACTTTAACCTTAAACCCATTAACCAAACCCATAGAATCCGCTTTTTTCAACATTCTACTAAGCGCCTCAACCACTACCACAATCAAAAATTGGAATAACAAGTCATCTTGTTGAAGACCCCTCAAACCCCTGAAGAACCCTTGGGTGAGCTATTGACCAACAATAACATCAACCCAAGGACACATTCTTCAATTCACCTCCTCCGTCTACAGCCACCAACCCAAAAAGAAGAAGCATATAATCAAGGAAATTCCAATTGACATTATCAGAAGCCTTCTATGTGTCCAACTTATAGATAGGAGCCTCTCTTCCTTCATGTATCTCAAACCCATATATTCATGGGCTATTAATGCACCATGATGTTGTGCCATGAATAAAACTTAGAAACAACACTCCCTAAAACTTTGTGGAATCTAGAAGCAAGGATTTTCGCTAGGATTTTGTATTGTCCTTGATCAAACTAATAGGCCTGAAATACTTTACGAACTATGACCCCTCTCCTTTGGGACAAGCAATAAAAGACACTTCCACCTCTTTTGAAAAGTGCCTCAAACAACAAGTTCTGAAATAAAGCCATCAAGTTGTATACTTGTCTTTGACCTCATTCCAAAACGATTTGGAAGAAAGCAATGGAAAAATTGCCCACACCAGCTGCCTTATCCCTCCCAAGGAAAGAAACTGCAAGCTTCATTCCTCCTCAAATGGCTTCTCCAAGCAAGGTGTTCCATAACGGTAACGGTGGCCATAATGGGCACTACCGTTACCGTTACGATACAGGCCATAATGGCTGTTATGACCCCCGTATCGGCCATTAGGGCTTCTTTTTTTTTTTAAAAAAAAAAAATTGTTTCTAGACAGTTACGGGACTATTGCATGCCTTTATGGGGCCATTATGTCTTTTTTTCTGTAACATCTGCTTCATCCTTATAAGGTGTAATGGTTATAACCGTTACTGTTATGTAATGGCCATTACAGCCGTTATGTAACCGATTTGGGATACCATGCCTCCAAGCTATCAACAACCTCAAGAGCCAAAAGCAAAATTATCAAGCTCCGGCAAACCCACCCTTCTCCCTGCAAAAGGTTCATATAGAAATTCACAACATAATTACAAAAGGCTTGCTTCTCAACGTAGACCCTATTAATCAAAAGGGTATGGATCCGATTGCATCTATCTTTGGCGCTTGGAATCCCATGGAAGAATTGTGTTTGTCTCCTCTCTTTGAACCACGCCGCCTTGAAATATTGCCACCATTTGATTTCTTCTTCCTTGAGGTTAGAATCGCACTCCTATTTACGATGGGCTCTCCTACCCTTTTCCAAACCTTAATAATGTCAAGCTGATGGATTTCGTGTAGAATCATATCCTTAACATCCTCCAACTTGTAAAGAACTAGAAGGCTGCAGGAAATTCATTCCAAAGTCCATTATTACATAGTGCTTGTGGGAGTTTTGTGCTCTTGTTGCCGGTCCCAACGGATAAAGGAGAATTGCGTCAGGTTAGTAGCCGGCATGAAACTTTTGCCATAAATTTCGTCATGAATCCTGACATCATGACACTCCAAAGGAGTACTGGCGGAACGGGAAATTGTGTAGCCAATGCCAACTAGTTGGGATAAGGCTTAGATGGTGATGATGATGATAACCATCTACTTTTGTGGCATCTGAGGAGGGTCGATACTACAATTAGCATACAAAATC